>JAPDOI010000017.1:1900000-2607500 GCA_029168955.1 Aplectana chamaeleonis
ATGTGGCACGCCAGCATATGCCGTTGATAAATTACATGTACCTTGCACAGCTTGAGATAAGTCGCAAGTAACTTAAGGCGGCCCACATATGTTGAAGGTATCTTCTTTGAAAAAATCGATAATCTCATCACTCATGGCGCGCGCAATGCTTCAGCCTCACTCTGTCCTACACTCTCACCCTGTTCCTAACTTCCGGTCCGCACAAGCGCGCGTGGAAACCACAAAAAGTTCGCGTTTTTACAGCCGAGAACTTGTTTCGAACAGTTTGTGTTTGGAAGTTAGCGCAAATGGACGAGCTCTGACTGGTGTTACAGCCATACTCCATATTTGTTTGTATCTTCTTATGCGGGCCATGTGTGATGGAAATATTTCTTTCTTATGCGGGCCATGAGTGATGAAAATTTAGATTTTTCAGAGAGAATACTTATAGCATACGTCAGCTAATTTAACTTACTAGCGACTTATCGCAATCCGTGTAAGTTACATGTGACATGTAGGAGGCATGTGGCACGCCAGCATATGCCGTTGATAAATTACATAGCCTTGCACAGCTTGAGATAAGTCGCAAGTAATTTAAGTCGGCCCACATATGTTGAAGGTATCTTTTCTGAAAAAATCGATATTCTCATCACTGAAGGCGCGTGCAATGCTTCAGTCTCCCGCTGTCCTCCACTCTCTCGCTGTCCTTAACTTTCGCTCCGCACCAGCACGAGTAGACACCACAAGAATTTCGCGTTTTTACAGCCGATAACTTGTTCCTAATAGTTTGAGTTCGAAAGTTAGCGCAAATGAACCAGCTCTGACTGATGTTACAGCCATACTCCACGATTTTTTTCATCTTCTAATACGTATTACACAATATTTGATCCTCGGTGCATCACACGTCACATGTGATCAGCCAAGATCTAAAGGAAGGCATTTCCAAAGAAAGTATACGACGCAACCCCTAGACCAGCCCCAGGAGAGACATTGCTGTCGGTTCATTTACCCACGTTTGAGGTACTGGACCCCGCACGTAACATCGGTATGGATCCTGAAGAGACTTTGCGTTATCCATTGGAGGTTGGCGCAAACTCGGTGCACCTATGTTATAGCATATGGCACCAAGTCTGCGCCAACCTTCAACAGTGAACGCAGTCTCTTCGGAATCCATGCCGATGTTATAAGGTAGGCCTCGCAGGCCGCTCGATTGATACAGCAGTCCCCTACCCTCCAATATGAAAAGGGACGCGGCCCCTTCCGCGGCAAAGTGGCTGGGATGCTCTTCCTTGGAGGATCCCTGAATGGTTTTTTTTCGATTTTTCCGACCCTCTTTTGTTATTTCTTCATTTTTAATTTTTTTTTGCTCGTCGCTCATTCTTGTATGATCAAAAAGACAGGGAATTGGCTACTTTCATGGGTTTCAGCCGGAGATCTTCAATTGTGAGGTGATCGAGATGATCAGCTGTGGGTTTCAGCCAGAGATCTTGAATTGAGGGGTGATCAAGATGATCAGCCGCGCACAACCTTGCCTGGCGGTTGCCCAGGAATGTAACCCATTCTTCAACAGCGGTGGGAATCAGTCCAGAGTATGGGTTCTTCTCCAGCGCCGCGGTCCACTCATTTCGAAATGATGAAGAATGCGGCCTCCTACCCTCCAAGCGGAAGAACAGCCCGTCTCTTCCTGATCATTCAGAAGCGCGACACCTTTCCACCATATCAATGGGTAGTGCGATCCTTTTTCAAGACAAAAGGGAGCGCGATCCCCTTACCTACGGGTCCATCGGGAGTGCGTTCCTTGACTGATAGAGCAGATGGGAGAACGATGCTGCAGCCTTGAGGCCTAAGCATAGTCCGGAGGCAAAACTCGCGCCGCAATGATGGGGAATAAAAGCTAGGGACGAAGCTACGTAGCTGCCCGCAATTCTTGAAGGTGACGGCGCGACTTTTGCCGCTCAGCTATGCAGATGCTTTTATACTCGCGTTGAAACGAAAAAGGACCCCATTCCCAATACAAAATTGCGTTGAAAACTGACCGTTTTGACTGTTTTTTTTGTTGTTTTCTCCACAGAAAAACAATGTCTGTAAACTAGTAAAAAAGTCGGAAACTCTCACCTTCCTTCTTAAGTCCTTTTTAATCTCAGCAAGCTCAGCAAGACGCTCATCAACGAGTTTTTGCTGAAAGGTGTGTGTGATAAGGGCTTACACACTGTACAAACAGTAAGGCCTAAAATTCCATACATTCTGGAGGTCCTCATTGAGATTTTTAAACTTTCTAACGACTCTATGGACGAGATGACGAGGTTTTTGAAACGTCTGCACACCGCTGAGCTTCTCAATTGGTACACGTGGCGCCGGCTTACGTCCCAAGTGGCGCCCCACTATTCTGAAAGAGAAAAGCGTTATAAGATGACGAAAAGCTAGAGAGCTATCACTGCCCAACGAAATGCTATGAGACGCTTAGTGCGCACGTGCTCTGTCAAATCGCAATACGCCGATATACGTATAGTTAGGTCCGTGGCTTATTTTTCAGAAAAATCATTTAAATCTCGCCCGCGGCTGGCGCGGCGGTGGCGTGCGCCGGCCCGCTAATCAATTCAGGCCGAGAGAAGAGCGCAGCTGATCAGCTTACCGTACCGACCGCCGCCGGTGAGATTTTAACCGCCCGCCCCAGCAACGGGTGAGATTCAAACGTTCTTTCTTGAGTAACAAGCTACGGAGCTAACTGTATATACTGCGCTTCTCTGGGCCAACTTCCGGTCCGCAATTGCGTCTCGACACGCTTTGCGGCCGTACGCGCTCGAGTCAATCAAGTTCCCAGCATCAAAGCCTACTCAATGTGGCTCTTTTATATATAGCCTTCTCCAATTTCGTTTGGTTTCCACTTTCAAAAACCCACCTAGAGTCAACAGATCGGCGGCTGCGGCGCTGGAAACTCTCCTGTCTCAAAAGCGCGCGGCCGAAAAGCGTGTCGAGACGCAACTGCGAACCAGAATTTGGCCCAGAGAAGCACAGTACAGCTCTTCAAGTACACCTAGCGTGTTTTCCCCAATTTTTTGGCCATTTCAGCTCTACCCGGGGACCAATCGTTTTGCCGAATAATACCAAAAACGAAAATTATCGTGAATACTGCCTTTAAACGTTGTATACGGTGGAGGGAAGGGGAGTAATCCTTTTTTTCGATTTTCGAAGGATTACGGTAATTTACGATAGCCGAAAGACCCCGAACACTGAAAACCACCTCATACTCGTCATCGAAGTTTCAGAAACCCCCTATACAAACTTGCGACGGAAACAAATCGACAACTAGAGTCCTGAAGGTTAATAATGTCCAATTTTCCGATAAATGTTCATGAAAATCAATATAATTATGAAGGAAAGAGTCAACAAATAAACCTACCGAGCATATTGGAGGCAGTAGGCAATTTAAAAACGAATAAAACGAAACATTTGAATACACTCACTTTTCAGCTCGCTCCAATTTCATCGAATGTGACTCGATGAGCTTATCCCAAGTCTCGTTCTCAGCTTGCAAACTCTCGATGTATTCACGTCGCGCATCTCTTTTCTGAGTTAACGCCGTCTCCTGTAAAGCAATATGATACAATACTTAATCCTGTGTCAGGAAAATCGCCTTACAAGGGAAGTATACAAAGCGTATGTCGCATCTGCGGAGACGAATTGTATTGCCAGGATCTCTTAGCAAAACTGCGCAGTATCCCGTCCCAAGACGCTGGTTTCAAGAAGTTACAAGCCCAAAACGATTTTTTGTGTTTTTTGTACCTTCCAAAACGTTCAATGAACTTTTGAAAATCTGGAAACGGATCTCATAATCGTGTTCCGCGCCCAAAACAACCCCTGACTAAAGTTTGGGTGAAATCACATTTTCCAAACTTTGTGCAGACGGAAAGCGTTTTGGACAATACGGATTTTCGGTTGAGCGGTTACTTATTTTTAATTTCGGAATCTAAAAGATCTTCAGAAAAATGTTCCAGATTTGACTTTAAATTCTCCCACGGGTTTTTTTGGGGCGCTGATCACGTATCTGAGATTCAATTGTCAATTTTCCAAAGTTTTCGGCTTAAATCGCTCAAAGCATCCTAACAGGGGAAAATTTTGAGGGCAAAACGCCACTTTCGGGATTTCCAGATTTCTTCGATAGATGTGTCTCAAAATCATTAAAATCATTCTCTGGGGGTAATTTGATGTGCTTAACACGAGTCTGAGGTCTGTTTGCCCATTTTCGACAGTTTAAGGTGGATTACGTAGGGTGTACGGTAGTTTGATCAAACTCTCACAACCAGAGTTGACTCAAAATAATTTGAATGCGGGGTTTATCCGAAGTGGTGAATACGAATTTGACGTCCATTTGCCGCTTTTCGAACTAATAAAGTGGTTTGAATTTAAATAGCATATTGCCTACCGTAACATACAGCAAACCTCTAAATTTCGACAAACAGACCCCAGATTCGTTTTCAGCACCCTAGATTACCCCTACTAAAGTCTTGAGCGAAATCCAAATTTTTTTCAAAAAACTGCGAAAAAATTCTGATACAGTTTGGGTAACCAGAAGGGGGATAGCTTCGGACACCTAAGCAAACTGCGCTGCGTCGTGTGCGCCCACGAGAAATGTGGTGATCCATCGACGCACGCGACCGGCGCGCGGCCTGCCAAGTGGTCCGCAGCTATCCCTTTCGCGGATACACCCATCATATCATTAGCTTTTTGCGAAACTTTAAAAACGCTCACAACTTTTTGGAATCAGCTGCTCGGGACGGGGTACTGCAGAGTATTACCATGGATGCTCGAGAGATACTGACTATACAATTCGCTTCCACTGATTCGACCTACGCTTTGTATACCTCCCTTAATAGGTCGATAATCAAAAAGTGATAAAACCAACGATTTCAGCAAGGGATGCGCTCTGAACAGCTGCCTTCAATTCACGACCTCCTTTAGAACGTTGGCGATGTCTGTAATCCTGAAAAAAAAAACTAGCCGTGTGATGGATAAGGTTAGCTACCGTCCATTCTCATCCAGCCAAACCACGAAACGAAGCCGCTGTTCTGTGAAAAATTGAATCGCATATAGCTTCAAAGGGTTGATGTTTTGACATCGCAGCGAATCTCGCGAATTTCAGCACTTTCACTGTTTCTCGCATGTTTCTAACGCGTTTAATGAGTTTCACTAGCAGATATGGGTGCTAAGCTAGTTCGAGGGGGGGGGGGGGCTCAGGATTGAATTGAAGGATGAATGATACCGCTTTAGGAAATAGAAATAATTCCATAAAGTTTTCATGAAAACAATGACTGATACCACTGATAGGCACCTGATATGAGCACAAACCTTCATGTTCATAAACGAATCAATTCATTTTCTCGGGTACCCCCCTCCAACTAAGTTTGCACCGTAAATGCTGCACGTCGAGCGAAAATGGAGCAGTACAAATGAGGAAATCAGCGCGCAAAACCGCTTCTTTTCTATGATAATGACATGGAAACGCTCTGGCTAGATGGGAATGGAGGGTATATGCAGCTTCAACAGCTCAGACACTCGTAGTTGTGTTCGGCCAGACCGCTGTTGTTTGTGTTTGTCTCGGGACAAACGGCAGGTGTTTCGGGTGGAACAGAGGGCGTTTCGGAAAGAACCAGGCGCTTAAAAAAGCGCCGAGGAAAGGAATGTAGGTGTGGAGCTTCGGAAAGAATGGCTCTCGTAAAGAAAATTGATGATAACAAATTGATAAAGGGTAGGGTTTGAAAGGAGTGGAGAGCGGTGCATCTTCATTCACATAGCGTTCTTCTCTAGGGGTTAGCAGTCGAGGATCTGCCCGGACTAGGAGGTAGGGAAATAGCACCAACGGTGGTGAAGATATAACAAAATCGGAGTAAAAACGTAGAAAATTATTATAGAGCCGTGGCCAAGATGAGCCATCCTTCCCGAAGCTCCATACCTACATTTCGAGGAACGATGTCTCGGGATAAACGGTCGACGTTACGGAGCAACGAACTCCGCCTTAAACGGCAGCGATCTGGCGGAGCACAACTACGAGTGTCTGAGTGCAGGAATGGCGAAATACTACGTATATTGGCTCAAATACACACACTGGGGGAGGGAATGCAAGAAAAATCCCGGACTCACGTTGGAACTTCGCTCACACCGGATTCGAATATTAAAGGAATTCCGCAAAACTTTTCACCGCCACGTCAGAATTCATAGAAGCTCCCGTCCGTATCCGAAACGGGGGGGGGGCACTTAAGACTCAAGAGAGAAATCAAAAGAAACAAAGACTCAAAAGTTATCAATCGAAGCATTTCTATACTATTTTCATAACAAAAACGACTGATAGTAGTATCAAGCATCTTTCATCAGAGTTTTGCTTCGTTTCTCTGAGTTATCTTGGACCCCCCACCCCCCCCCAGTCTAGGATAGAGCCGAAATCCCAGTCATAGGCGAAGACTTGACATCGGCACAATTTTTGGTTCTTATTTAGATCTCTTGCTGGAAAGGGATTACCCGCTCATTTTCCTGCCGCTGACCTATCATAGGAGCAGCGAAGGCTGACGTGATAGGCCGACGGCAAGAAAATGGGCAGATAGTTTCCGGCACTATCATAGACGGGGGGGGGCACTCAGTATTCGAGACAGAAATGAAATGAACCACCAATCAGTAATGCTATCAATCGAAGTACTCCTATAGAGTTTTCATAACAACAATGATTAATAGCGGTATCGTGCATCTTTCATCAGAGTTTTTATTAGTTTCTATGAAAAATCCTGGGTGCCCTCCCCACGTCTAAGATAGTCCCTAGTCTCCTCCCAGCAAGAGATATAAATCAGTACCCAAAATTTTCGACCTTCTCCCCTTAATTTGTATTAGAAGCTTTGATTGTAATTCACAATGCTAAATGGATAAATAAACAAAGCAACTGACTCTTGGACGTGCTTCTGCCATGGCTTGGCCACGTGAAATGTCTAATCGAACATCAGCTTGATTCACCATGATTTACCATCAAAAAACACAACGCGCCCCCCTGAAAAATCACACTGTATTATAGTCTACAGCAATGGAAGTAGGACCTGGTGGCTGCTTCGAAAAAATGAGTGATACCACTAACAAACTACCGTATGTTAGGACGAGTCCGCAACCTCATCAGGTCCTACTTCCATTGCTGTAGACTATACTTAATTAGTCACATTTTTTATTTAAAAAAAAATTCATAGACTTTCAATGGCACAAGTTGACAAATTGCCACCACCACAAAATTCTTACGGATGAGGAGACACCGCTCTCCAGTTCTTTTACCTATACCCTACCCTTTATCAATCGGGTATCATCAATTCTGTTTGCAGTGAGAATTTTGTGGTGATGGCAATTTATAATCGTCTTTCAATGACAGGCAACTATGAATATCATAGCAGACTTGAATAAGACAAATGAGCTGTAGAAAAAACACAAAGATCAAAAGGAAAACAAACCTGAGTGTCAGCTGTGTCCAAAATTCAAAAAAAGTTATAATTGCCGCCGAATTGGCTGTTTGGGGGAACCGCAGACCGCACACGGAATTTGTCGACACACCTTAAATTGCCTCATTTTTTGTATTTTAAAATCGAGTTCGAAAGTGTTATTGTTTCACTGCAGAGCTTGTTTTCTTCTTCTCTATGTCTTTAACAAATAGATTTCTCAAATTTGATGTCACGAATCCTTAAGTTTCTAGCTTCTGAGAACTGAAATAGGGTATGAAATAAAGCTAGTTATGCGTGAAATTTCTTTTTTTTTCTTTCTCAAAGTCTTGCTACGAGTTGCAAAACTTTGGCTGACTAAAAGTCAACGGAAGATTCGCTGTAAAAATTGTAAGATTACAGCAGATCGACAAAGAATTCCGGGCGCTATATCACTTTCTGGAGTTGGAAAATTTGCCCGGAAACGAATTCTTAGTCCATTCATTGTCTTCCAAAGATTACTCGATGTAGTAGACCAATGTTCAGATTTTGCTGAAACCTTACCTAGAACATCCCTTTGCGTGAGCTAACAACGAACGCGGCTTTTCATTTTCGATTTTGAAAGGATTACAGTAGGATCAGTGTTTCATTCTGACACCGATGCCTACTAACATTGGAAAATGAACACCGAAATTGTGATCAACACTTCAAAGGATAAACGGCCCCGTAAGGCGTCGTTTATACTTCCGTCGCCAAGCGGCGCGGCGAAGAGCGATTCTATGATATCGATCGCGCGGCACGGTCAATATTATAGAATCTCACTCCCCTGCGCCGCTCGGCGGTGAAAATGAAAACGATCCCGAACATATGACTTGGAAACCTCGACAAGAATGGCAAGAAGATCACAAACGGCAGGGTCAAGCGTGGCGTGGCGTAATTTTTCGAAATCGGAGCGATCTCCCCCACAATCAAAATTTTCCCCAAAGTATAAAGTTCTTGCGACCCCCCTACCGAGGCGCGATTTCTGGACAGTTTATATTTGATTACTAAAACTGTCAGACGCCGAAAATTCGTTCAATAGTCGAGCTCAAGCGTCCAAAACCTGAGAAACGCTACGATACCCCTTGGGAGCCAAAAATATCGAGAATTTTTGCGATCCGTCTAACTTTCAGTTTTGGAGCAAAAAAATTTACGACCCCATCCCACCCCCGTCGCGAAGTTTCGCAATCCCGCTTGATCCTGGATTAAAGCCACCGGCCCTCATAATTACCCTACGACTAAAATTCCTTCGCAACCTCTCAAGCATCTCTATTGACTTCAACTTGTACGGCTTGAATACTACCATGCCATGTTCCAGAAGAGTTCTTATCGAGGCGTTGTTTGTACTTCCGCCGCCGAGTGGCGCGGCCAAGTGCGATTCTTTAATATCGATCGTGCCGCGCGATCAATATTATAGAAATGCACTGTGCCGCGCCGCTCGGCGGCGGAAGTATAAACTACCCCTGAGGAGTGCGCGATTCTATGATATTGATCATGTGGCACGGCACGATCAATATTATAGAATTTCGCATCGGTGCGCCGCTTGTCGGCGGAAGTGTGAACATCCCCTAATATACGACTTGAAAGCTCCAGAAGACAGGATTCAGTGTCCACGCGCACAGTCACAATCCTGGTCACATTTGAATAACGAAGTGTCTATGACGCTGAAAAAAATCGGCGTTTCATGCATGTAATGTGAAGTTTGGTGCAATCGCACAAAAAATCTTCATTTTACGACTCGGTTGGAGTACGGTGCGCATACGATTTTTCTTTGCGTTTTGGCTGTCATTTCCTTCCCTTTACTATTGAATGGTTGTTTCAGGGAAAAATGGACCAATTACTAGATATGGAAGCCTTGAAGCAACTCTCTCCTGAAAAGCAGCAGCAAGTAATCCAGGCAGTCAAACAGCAGGCTGCTATAGCTAATGCACAGAATCTCATCACGGTATGTGCGCCATTGTTAATGAAGTTAGAAGTTATTATTTGTGTTTTATGACCAAGACTGGGGCTTGTGGAAGCTATGGGTTAAGGACTGCGTATCCTCTGTTTCGGAATGAAATTTATTTCCGTTTTTTTTTTGCGAGAGTCTGCGCGCGTATGCTGCGTCTCCCTCTCCCCACACTCTCGCTGTCTCTACCCACGCTCCGCACAAGCACGGTGTATAGAGTAAGTTTAGCTCCGAACCGAAGGATACGTGCTTGTGAGCAGGGTCCAGCGAGGTTGCGACCGTACGAAACGGGGGGGGGTCGTAAAAATTCGATCCAAAGATGAACATTTGTGAATTGGGGGGATTTTTAAAAATTTATCCCTAACATTCTATTGCCGAAATCGTTCGTAAAATTTTCTGACATTTTTCGAAAATTTTGGAGACCAAGGAGGGTGGGGCCATGACTTCGCCAAAAGTCGGCCGCAACGTCCTGCTGGACTCTGCTCGTAAGGTTGGCTGACAAGGAAGTATACAAGGCGTAGGTCGGATCTGCGGAAACAAATTGTGTCATCATTTCTTGAGCATCTATAGTGTAACATTGCAGTATCCAACCCCAAGCAGCTGTTTCCAAAAAGTTATGAGCGTTGTTAAAGTTTTGCGAAAAGATATCCATCAGAATTTTTTTATGTCGTTTTGAAATACAAAATCGGATTTAGCTCAAAACTTATAACTACGTAGGAGTAGTCTAGGGTGCTGAAAACGAATCTGGGGTGTGTTTGATGAAATTTTGAGGGTTTCTTTGGGTTACGATAGGTACGATGTCATTTAGGGGTCAAAACCTGCCTAAGTATTTCGAAAATCGACAAACGAGCATCAATTTCGTATTCTCCACCCCGAATCACCCCTGTATACGAATTTAGAGTAAAGTCTGAGAATGACCACACCACTACCGTATACCCACCGTAATCTACCGTAATCTGCCAAACTCGATAAACGGACCCCAGATTCGTGTTTAGCCCTCCAAATAAGCCTTAGAGAAACATTTTGAGCCATTTCTACCGTAGGGTTCCGGAAATCGTCAAAATTCGCGACTTGCCATCAAATTTTCGCCCGATGGGAAGCTTTGAACGAATCAATTCGAAAACATCGGAAAATCGGCAAGTACCTCAGATTCGTGATCAACACTCAAAATAACCACTCTGAAGGGACTTTAAGTCAATTCTGGAACATTTTTCCAAAACGCTTCGAGAGCCCTTTAATTGCTATAAATAAGCGTCCAACCGAAAATCCGTCCAAAACTCTATCAGTCTGGACAAAGTTTGGAAAATGTGCCGTCACCCAAACCTTGTCCGGGGGGGGTAGTTTTGGGCGCTGAAGACATTTATAAGGTCCGTTACCGGATTTTCCAAAGACCTCTTCATCTAATGAATGTCAGAGGTAGATTCTGTCTTCTAAACATTGACGATTTTTTGTTGGGGATTGTGAACTTGAAGCCTTGGTCTGTTCGGCCGATTTTCGGAAACTGAGATTGATCATAGTAGGTATACTCTTCAGGCAGGGTCAAGTAGGGTTGCGAAATTTTGCAACTGGGGTTAAAGGGGTTGCAAAAATTTTGGCTCGAAAATGAAGGTTAGGGGATCGCGAAAATTTCGAATCAAAAATGCAAATTTGGTGAAGATAACCCAAAAATTCTCGATATTTCTGGCCAGCAAGGGGGAGGTCGTAGCATTGCTCAGGTCTCAGACGCTTGAGCCCGACTACTGAACGAGTTTCCGGCGTCTGAAAATTTTAGTAAAAATATATAGACTGCTCAGAAATCGCGCTTCGAGGGGTATCACAAAAATTTTAGGTTTCGGAAAAAATTGATGGTGAAAGGGTCAGCTTGGATTTCAAAAAATTACGCAACGCTCGGCTTGACCGTGACTGGTCGCAAACGCCGTTTCCATCGAAATTCATACCAGTGGATGTACTTCCCATGACGTTTTTGAATCTACTTAGTAGCTGCTGTGGAACTCTCTTAACCGAGTTCAGGGTCAAGCGTGGTTGTGAAATTTCGCAACGAGGGTTGGGGTGATTCGCAAAAATTGAGGACCAAAATGGAAATTTGGCGAAGATATTCAAAAAATTCTCTGGTCATCGAAGGGAAAGATCGTAACATTGCTCAGATTTTAGACGCTCACTACTAAACAATTTATCAGCGTCTGACTGTCTTGGTAATTAATTATAAACTGCTCAGATATCGCATCGCGCCTCGGGGGGGGGGTCGCAGAAATTCGGATTTTGGGAGAATTGATGGTGGGGATCGCTTCGATTTCGAAAAAACTACGCCCCATAAGGTTGTTTTAAGTGTGTTCAGAGAAATGTTTCCGATTTGGCTCAAATGTTTTCCTAAGGGTTATTTGGGGTCCTGAACACTAATCTGAGGTCTGTTTCTCAGTGTTCTGAGGCTTACTGTAGGTAACGGCAGATATAATGCTATTTAACCAACGTAACCTACCTTGGTATTTGGGAAATCGATAAACGGACATTCAATTCGTGTACAGCACCTGAGAAAACCTCTACAGCGGAAGTTTGAGTCAAATCTGAGACATTTACCAAACTACAGTATACCCACCGTAACTTACCGCAATCTATCGAAAATCGATGAACGGATCTCAGGTTTCAGTTGAGCACTCCAAATAGCCTTCACATGGAAGTTTGGAGGCACATCTGTCATGGCGTTTTGGAAGTCATCAAAAGTCGCATTTTGCCCCGAAAATCCTCAATTTCGTGTGCAGTGCCTCGGATAACCCCCAGAATTACGTTTTGATCTAAATCCAAAACAATTTTCGTGAATACCCCGAAAATCGCCTGGTGGGTGTACCCTTACCTTAGCGCCCAGCTGAGGAAACCCGCCATAGCTCTGTTCAAAGGACTTCGCAGCAGCTACAAACATAGATTTATGAACTTCATTGGAAGTACACCAACTGGTATGAATTTCGTTGGGAACGTTGTTTGTGACCAGTTCTAGATCCAGTTCAGCATTTTGAATGATCCCGTCATAATCTTAGAGGTTTTAAGAGGGGCACAGTCGGTACGGATCGCCCTGATACTTTGGGTTCCTTATTGTGCGTTGGCAAAAACTCGGTCCACATATGTGACAACATACCAGCGCCGAGTTGGCGCTGACGCACAATAAGGAACTTGAGTATCAGTGCGATGCGTGTCGACTGTATATGTAACATTAGAATGTTGCCAGTCTTCAAAAAACTGGCTTTAAAAAATTTGCGATTTACTGTAAAGGTCTTTAGGATTTGTCAGAGAAGTGCACTCAGAAGTGTATTACGTCTCCTGGTAGTTCGCTGTCGAACTCGGATAAGCAGTGTCTGCAGCGATGTATGGACCGTTTCATGGACTCGTGGAATCTCGTATCGCAAACGCTTCAGAAGCGACTTCAAGATGAGTTGACGGCCGGTGGCGGCGCATACCATGGCGGGTCCTCGTTTTCTTGAATATGATGCCGGTGTGTTTTTTGAGACTTGTTTGCGGTTATATGTTGTTATGCAGAAATAGGATTTCTTCACTATATATATTTGAGCAAATTTTAATGAAGCTTTTTGCCATTTGCTGCCTCCCGAAACCATATGGCTCAATAAGGCCAATTTACTGAGTCATCTGACTTATCTTTTAGAGGAGTGCTCTGCCTTATCAGTGAAGGAGACCACCTTCGTCACGAAATGCCCGTAAGATAACCATAACCCTTCCGATCTACTGTCGTCTCCAAGCCATATTCCGGTCCGCATTTGCGGACAACGGCTGCTGTATCACGTAACAGGATGATAATCGTGCTGGGGCCACTTGGTCCCGCACGATTCACCTTTCTACCATCACGTATATCACGTGTCGCGTGATGCAACATCCGTAGTCCACAATTGCGGACCGGGATTTGGCTCTGAGAACGACCGTAGGTAGTCGTTCATAGTTCCACTGCGTAGCACAATGCACCCTTTGCACCCGAACACGCAGCGTTGCAGGATCGATATTAAATTGCTCGCGAGAAATACGGAACAGGCCTTAGGCATTTTTCATAGCTCCGCAGAACACCCTTCGCTGCGAACTATGAAAAATGCCTAAGGCCTGTTTTTTTACTCATCGAGAGCGTTACGTACAGTTCACCTCCGCATTGCCGTTCAGTCCGCAAAGTGCACCCTGATTGCAAAATCGTGCTGCGGCGCGGTTGCGAGTATCCTCAGACAAGGTTGTGGGATCACCCGGGCGCTTTTTGCCTTTGGTGCCCGGGTGATCCCACCGCCCGGGTGATCCCACATCCCTGTCTGAGGATACTCGCAACCGCTCCGCAGCACGATTTCGCAATCAGCGTGCACTTTGCGGACTGAACGGCAGTGCGGAAGTGGACTGTATATCAGGCGTATACCGCGGAGTTCATAGTTCAGGCGACGCGGCTGATATGGCGGTGTTTAGAGTTTTCGCGGGGCGACGCGATGACACATGTCAGTGGTACGCGAAAATCGCGTCGTGCACGAATTTAGGCGGGAACGCCGCGCGACTACGCGCAATCGCTTCGGGGGAACCAGTCTTACATCGCGCGTGACGTGATCTGCTCTGCGATGTGCGTCACCCCAACACATCGCATTGCGCTCAAGAAAACCAAACTCCGACGCCATTTTGCGTCCTCACCTAAATATGCGCAAATCTGAAAGAGGAGGGTTTAAGAAGTTTTTATGCTTGTTTACCCTGATAAATTAATGGAAGAACTCACTGAGAAGCTCTTATCTATGTCTGACATCGAGATCGTGCTCGTGCATTACCCCCCCCCCCTTCTACTTTGTTTGATGTTGCAGGAGTTTGCTCAGCAAAACGCTCCCGCGATGTCCTCACATCGCAAAGCGGGGCTCTGCGATGTGATGAAATCGCGAACGCGCGCTAAACAGCAGGCAATTGCGCGAAAAACTATGGTTTAAACGCGATGTGAGCGCGATGCCATCGCGCGTAGCAGCTGCCACGCAAACGCCGCGTGCGACGGCTGACCTCACCGCGGCTCTCCGATTCCTTAGTCGCGCGGGACGACCATAGCTAGGTCACCCTTCTGGGTGCGATAGTATCGCTCCAAGTATGCTCCCCCTTACGCAATTTCGCGTGAACAAGCTACAACAATTTTCAGTGACAATAGCAGGTTTTTTTTTCGTGTTTGTTCAAATACGGTCGGCACGCATCGGACTGATAGTTTGCGTTCCTTATTGCGCATTGGTGCAAACTCGGTGAACGTATCTTATAACATACGCGCACTGAGTTTGCGCCAACGCACAATAAAGATCGCAAAGTATCCGTGCTATCCATGCCGGCTGTACATGTGGTTCTACTATGCTAACTTTACTGTTTTCACTGTTGAATTTTTTTCTGTCAATGAAAAAAAAACTGAATAAAACCAGCAACTGGTTAGCCTTCGCGCGACGCACGTCACGCTGCATTGCAATACGACGCGGGTGACTTCACTCGAAGACAAATTGTGCGTCATTTCGAATGTATCGCGCTTCTTCACTATAAGCACATAGCGGCGACGCGACGTCGCTTGATCGATATGTAGGCTAATTATAAGGTCTCGCCGCGCGGGGAATGGATTCTGAACGCCGCCTATCATCTGAATCGATAGCCAATGAAGACGCTTGACGTGCACTGCCGCAGTAGGTATGAACCCGACTTATTGATTTTCGAACAGAATAAATCATAAGCACTGCGCCACATCGCCGGTTGCGAAAAGGTAACGGATACCGCGACGCGACTGTCCGCAGCGATGCGATCATCCCCCATTGGTGGCAGATTTCGTTTTCACGCGGCGCGTGGCGAGCGCACCTCAACTTTGTCATTCGCTAGGGACTGGAAGAAATCATGAGCTCATCGACATATTTTATTTCAGCCATGATCATCGAGTAGTTTACACGTAGATTCGATTCCTCAATGAAGAAAAACAAACCCTAAACAACAATAAAAATCGTATCTTGGCTGCGAAAAGTCGCCGACCAGCTGCGCTGAGAGAGAAAACAATATGTGTACAATTGAAAGTCGGAATGAAAACGTATTGATGCATCATAGACCACAATCACAGGAAAGAATTTCGTTGAAATGCATAGTAATAAATATATATGTATAAACAGCGTTTGCCTAGAGGCAATAAAAAAAAACTGCTCACATCATTTGAAAGGACAAAGTAAATTCAATGTAAAAGCTCTGGTTTTTAACGACAGCAAAATCATTCACAGAAAACATCACAGTAACCGTAATTAAATTAGGATAGAGTCAACACAATTAAAGCTACAACATTTGGCGATGCTACGTCTGTCGGAATGTATTCGATTCATCTGAGGCGATAACGTCACCATTCAGATGGCCCGTGTCCTCGTCCTAGAAGAATAAGCGCTGTGTTGTGAACGATATGATGACATTGGCCTATTAGAACACTCATTTTCCGCTTACGTATTCGCGGACGTCGGTGGCCGGTCAAAACGCTCCTTTCCCAAACAAATTCGCGTGTTGCCTACCAGGGGGTGGCCGGTTACGCCCACTTCTAGCCAATCGCGCTAATTTCACCTTGTCGCGATCGGTGACTTATTTAGATGCAGCTACCGCGGACGCGCTTCCAATTGGGCAGGGTGATTGAGTATAAGACGCTTCTTGGGCCAGGATTCAGAAGCCAACATCGCCGTCGGTCCAGTTACCTAGGTTTGAGTACTTGGACCCCGCTCCGCAGCAGGCCCCGCACAACCGCTGGCGGCTCTTCTGTAGACATGAAAAGCTTCCATGTTTCTTGGCGGCCATGATAGGCCTTCATACTCCTTGGCAGGCATGCTCCTCTGCAGGACTTCATGATTTCAGCGCGACAAATGGCCTCAATTTCCACCACTGAAGCAGGGATGAGCGGAATTCCGCGTTTCGCGTTCCGAAACCCGCAGTTCCGCGCATTTTTGGCCTTCCGCGTTCCGCATTCCGAAAACCGCAAAAAACGCCACGGAATGCGAAAATATCGGGTCATCTACGACGCAAGAAAACATCAGATAAATTCTGATTTATTCCGCGTTTCGAAAACCGCATTTCCGCGCATTTTCAGGCGTTTCGCGCCCAATTTCCGAAACCCGAGAAAAAAAATATCTTTTCCGAAAACCGAAGACCGATTTCCGAAATTTCAGATTTTTATTCCGCTCATCCCTGCACTGAAGGCTGCGTTCACGATAAAAAAAACCGTGTTCTAGCTTTCGATGTTTTTGTGTAGGTAAGACCACGAAGAAGAGAAGAAGAGGGGGAGAAGTTCCCACAAAACTCAAAAATATCGGAGAAACATTGTTTAAGAAAGCTGAATCGCGCCTGTTCGGGGGACTGCGGACAAAGCGTCTAACCTATCGTCGGAAACGGTTTTGCGCTTCAAAGTTCTTGGGTAAGTGACTTCACTTCCTGTTTCTTGTACCGAAAGCTTATTGAAAATAAAATGGTTCAATGCACATGCTTAGGTAGATGTTGATATCTTCGAGGCAAAGAGTATTCGAAAACCCGCCAACTGCTCCTCTGGTGAAACGAACGCAGGAAAACTGCTATACGTTGTGGGCGGGGTGATCTAAGGCCTAATGCATACTTCCCGCGACGAGCGACGCGACATAATGTTTGTCATCTATATCGACCGAAAATCGATATGGCTGATATGCACTGCCGCGGTCGCGGGAAGTATGCACTAGGCCAAATTGGTCGGCTGGTCTACGGAATTTTCGCCCACTTTCTGACCGCTTTTCGTCGTATTTCAGTTCTTGCTCTTCTTAGAGAGACTAAAAGCTTATGTTGCCGCCGAAAAAACGGGCTACTTTCCTAAAATGAACACTACCTTAATAAGCCTTGTAGAGTGGTGCGGCGGCGAATCTCGCTGTGGTAAGGCAATGACGAATGGGGGATGCCACGCAGAGGGCGGTGACGTGCCTCGCGGAAGCAGCGACGCGGATACCTCGCAGAGTGTTTTTGCCGCCGCGATACTAGCAACTTCTCGGAGCGACGCTGTGAGCTAGCGGCGGAGTCTTGGCGCCCAACGCCGCGTCAGGTTTGGACCACGCCCCAGACCTCCCGCTCGGCGGCGTGCCGCCGGTCCTAGTAACTCTGCGGAGGCCTCTTCACGCCGCTTCGGCCAACGTCTTCGGCCAATGTAATCGATATTGCATCTTCCAGAGCTGCCAGTCGTTGCAAGCGACGCAGCGACTTTAGTTCTCTGGCGATCCATCTAGGCTCTTTTAATCCGGTATGGATACTACATTGGACCCCAAATCACAAGTTGGTCGATTCTTTCAACCCCAAATTATAATCCCCCACCGTATTGGGTTTCAATGAAACAGTCGAATCAGTCAGCTCGTCCGATCCGTTCCACATCAGGCAGAACTGTCCTTTGATGCACGCCATTATCATTATTGGCAGTAGCGTGCACGGCACCAGATATATCAACGCTGGCTGAGCCATATTCATAATTGCAAGAGCGAAGAACGTCAAAATAAGACCTAGTCCATATCCTGAAAAAAAAAGATTCAGGGCAGTTGGGAATCGTTTTCTCAAACGATTTTCGAGGACCTACCTACAGAGCACACAATACCATACGCAATACGAGCACGTTCCGAGAAGCCACTCATTGTGAAACAATGTGTGACCAGATACCCTTAATTGATACTTCTCAGGACATGCATACCTTACTTTTTTGCGGAGTTCAAACACCATACCTGGTATAATAATGTCGCCTAGGCCAAGAATCGTCATTTGAAAGCCCTTCTCAATCTCCAGATCAATACATGATACCATAGGATCGAAATGCGGCACCTGCATCAGCATCGGGAACTGAAAATAACATCTTTTTTCAGACATGCTGCAACTACGGCCCGTCCGCCGACCTCACACTTCAGTATAACAACCTGACCGGACAGATTTTGAAATATTTCCGGAAATTGTGCCTTAATGACCCCTCCATCAACACCTCACTTCCGCAAAACAGCCGCCAGACCCGTGAACTCGATTTTTTTAAAAATTAAAAATGGGAACCATTCTAGCGTAATCCAAGGTTTGCAAAATGAAGTGCCACAGCGAGAATTCCCGTGCTACAAGTAGTAAAAACTGTGAGTGACTCCGGCCTGAAGATATGTTTGAAAAAGTTATAAGCCTGAAACGATCGGCTGCGGTAATAAAATGACGTTCTCCTTCATGCAACCCACCACAAGAGTCCGAAACACCGTAAACGGACCTCATATTCGTATTCACTCCCCAAATTACCCCTTAGACGGAACTGGGGCGATGAAAAATTTGGACCCTCGAACTCCCAAAAAATGAGGTTCATCAACCTACCCTCCATGGTGCTCCGAAGGTCAAAGTTTTTTTTCGCCAAACACTTAGCGCATGGTTTTTTTTGGAGTGGATAACACGGGAATGGACTCCGTTTTCGATTTTCTTAACGATTAAGATAAGTTAAAGGCATCGTACGCACAGGAAACCTATAATTTTTCCATGTTTTCGTGTAGCTTTGCCTCTCTAGAGAACGAAGATGTCGAAGGGGCCCATGGAAACCCTCATTTGTAAAAACCCCAGTCAATCGGAACACATTGTAAATATGAATTCGAACTTCGTGCCAAAATCATTTTTGTGTCAAATTTTTTTCCGTAACTGTTTTTCATGTTGTTTGATGATCGCATCAACATTCGAAAAGAGTGCTAAATGTGTGGTGAGAACTGTTGGCAGATATCTATCTCTAACCCCTTCCAACCTCATAACCCTACGTTTTTGACGCGCCGAAGTTTACCAGTGTGGTCTACCGCGCTCATTCATGAAATTCAGCCTGAAAAATGAAAATTGGTTTTCAGCGCGAACGATGCCTTTGAGGAGAGCAAGATACCACTACAACTGTCGTAAGAGGCTGTAAACTGCCGAAAATTTTGAACTTGGTTTCCGTTATTGCGTTCAGCGCATGAAACAACCCCTATAAACTCATCAGAAAGTTCGGAATTCGCCTAGTCCGAGAGATTAGGACGATGCGCAATTAAGGGCCAGGGCCATAATTCGCTAGGCTGCGGCTGCAGCAGGTAGAACATCGATTTTCGAGCGATAGCTCCGCGTTGCTGATTGCGAGAAGCTCTGTGTGGACTACGGGACAGGGGCTCTCTACACACCGAGGGATGAGTTGTCCCGCCTTTTGCGGCTCTAATTCCACTCCGGACCACTTCGCTTGCATTGAGTAGCGTGACGCTTCGAACTGCAAAAAAGGGGCAACTCCTCCCTCGGTGTGTAGAGCCACTGTCCCGTTGACTATCACTAGCCACAAACATCCGCCAATCCTCGTGTAGTAATCCATTTACTTACACCACGGTTGCGACCTTTCTGGGAACACAATCTTCAACCCCGTGTCCTGGTCAACGCTCCTAACCACAATGCTATCTGCAAAACGCCGAAGGTTTCGCGCTTTGCATTTCTCGCTAATAACTCCTCTAGTTCACTGAAACTTTGCACGGGAGGAAACTGGGGGCGCTGAACACGATTATGAGGTACGTTTTCGAAGGTTCGAACTTTTAAGGTAAGCTACACTAGGTAGAACGTCATTTTACTACTGCAACCGATCGTTTCAAGCTTGAAACTTTTTCGGATAAGGGTTTAGGCCAAGGTCACTCACAGTGGTTACTATTCATCGCATGGCCATTCTCGCTATGTACATTATTTTGCTCAACTCGCACCACGTTAAAATGCTTTCCCTTGCAAGGCGCGGACCATGAGAACATACCTTCTCAGGCAAAGCTGCATCAATCGGAGGCATCGGATATCCTTCTCCGCTAGCTGAACAATCAATGCCGGTGGCTACTTCCAACATCACCGAACATCCATTACTTGTAATGTATGGCGTTACAAACACCATCACCGCATCGTATATGAACATGCATAGCATCAGGGCTGTGATCCACTGCAAACATAACTACGAAAATTGTTATCATGTCAATTCCAGAAAAAAAAAGAGAATCGCTTCAGTTAATTCTCCAAGTAATCTGCGCCAAAGCAACAGACAACTTGCTCGAAAGTTTCTAAGAAGGTCTGTCACAACGAGACTGCCCGCCCATGCGGTCTGCATGCGTGTCTAGCGGACCTCGCAATAGTATTTTTTCGTACGAGCCTCCTCACGTCTGCAAACATCTAATAGGGATATTATTCACAGTTCGTCTAATGTTCCTGCTAATCGACTTGTAAGTCCGAAAAAATGCCTTTTCGACGGCGGCTCGACACGAACGCCTATCGCATGGGCGGACAGTCTCATTTGGATGGACTCAAGTACAAGTTTTGCCCCCTTTTTCCATTTTATATTAAAAGACCACACTCGCCTCTGGCAGAAGATATAGGAAAAACAAGTTACTTATAGGTCAGACACATTATCTTCTATTTCGATGGGAGATTTACTGTCGTTGACGGCGTGCGTGTGCGCGCGTATTCTTCGCCTTTCCGCCATACTTTCTCGTTGTCGCTGCCCTCGCTCCGCACAGGCACGCGATGGAGCAAACTAAATCTGCCTCCGAGACAGAAGATACGTAGCGCCAAGCCTGCAAGTAACTTGCGCCAAAGTTAAGAACAAGTTGGTCAAACGATCATGAAATGTACCCAATTTGCCCATTATTTCATGTTGTGTGCAGGTTCAAAATTCGCATGTAACATAAAATAGTGTAACAACCATGCTACCTTCAAAACAAAACTTGCGCTAAACTAGCAAGCAACTTGTTCAAGAATTCCTGAGATGTACTTGTTTGCTGATTGATTTGTGTTACATACAAGCTTAAAACACTCAGAAAGTAATGGGAAAACAACTCATTCTACAAATGCGGTGAGTAGTGAGCAGCATTCAAATAACTTGCGCGATAGTGGCAGACAACTTGTTCGAAGAATCTTGGGAAGCGCGTTACGTTTCAAAGCAAAACAAAAAAATGTGAGAACAAGTTACAACGAAGGTGTACGCAGTAATATATTCGAAGCCTGCCCTTAGTAACCTGCATAAAGTAACAGGTATATTGATCGAACGTTGCTAAGAAGGACTTATTACGCCCACTATTCTACGTGACAAGCAACTTCAAGGTTGGCAGTGACGAGATGAACACAGTAAGATGCCTGAATCTTTCCAGCAGCTTGCGCTAAAGTAACAGGCAACTTGTACAAAAGTTTCTAAGAAATGACTGCTTCACCCACTGCTTTATGTATGGAGTAAATCATTTGCGTGGATAGCGCAGTATGTTGAATTGATTCTCCGAGTAACCAGTGCCAAAGTAAAGAAGCAGACAACTTGTTTGTAATTTGTGAAGAAGCACTTATTTCGCCACTTCTTTTGATTACATGCAAGCTCGAAGTTCGCTTGTAGCACAGCACGATGTGAAAAACCCAGTGAATTGAGTGACAATTGCAGTAAGTTGTGTGAGGCCTGCAGGAATCTTGCCCCAAAGTAGCGGACAACTTACTCGGAAATTCCCGAGAAATTTTTAATTCGGCCATTATTCAATCCTTCACGCGAGTTCTAGGTTTTCCAGAATACGAAAAACGAAGGTTACCTTCACACTTGGTAATCGTAATGACTTCAGAATATGTAGACAAAGTGTGACGTTGATGAGATCCAGAAGTATAAACGCATAGGGTGTACGTCGGTACACAAACCATACTACACAAATTGCGAACGAAACCAAGAACATTATCAGCTGGACTAGAGTGGGCCTCCCGTCAGGAATCCACCCTGAGAAGTAGATCATCAAAATCAACTCGCTGTAGCTACAGCTAAGACCGGGATCTTACTTCCAGCGACGAGTAACGCGACGCAATGTTTAGCAACAATATCGACCGAAAATCGATATGCCTAATATGCGTTGTGGCTGATCGCAGTAAGTGTGATCCCGGCCTGAAGGTTCAGGTTCAACTCACGATGCTGAGGTATTCCCGTGAACAGGCGCGAAGTACAACATTCACATAACGAACACGATGAAAGAACCGCCATGAAGCAACCGTATACGCTGACTGTTCCAAACAAGACCAATAGGATATTGAAAAATGTGACTAAAATCACAAATTTCAACTTAATTTGTCTAGAAGTTGCAAAGAAATGCCTTAACCTTACCGAGAACGGGTCGGAAAAAGAATCCAATCATTAAAATGCCGACTAGAATGACCATGAGGATGACGATGGCTAGACAATTTGAGTACGCAGCCACCCATTTCCCACCCGCACTTTGCCTTTCGGACGACGAATCGCTCGACAGTGACTGCTGTGCACAACTCGCACTCGATCCCGTAGCGGCAGATATCTGCATCTTGTCCTTGCCAGCTCTGCAACCATCGAAATTGAACTATACACTATTCTGAATTAACAGTGCTGACAATTCGGCTCGTTCTCCCAATCTGTAGGTCGGCTTCTATGGCTGTCCGGGCCACTGATGTTGCTGTTCGGGCTCCTCCAGTTCGCCCGAACAGCAACAGCAGTAGCCTGCAGATTGGGAGGATGAGCCGACTTGTCAGGCGGCTCCGATTCCTGCTAGGTGCGGCTCGGGGCCTAGAATCGCTTGAAAAAGGTCACTAGGATAAAGTGGCCATTCCAAACGAGAGACGACTTTTTACGCTCAAATTTTGACGGAAAAATCGAATTTGGCTGTTTTGGCTGAGCTCCGTTTCTATGAACGGAGTAATATATACAGGTTTATTAGTCACCCCAATTAATCGTCAATACGCTCACTGTAGACTAACCTCAGGCGATTCTCGGCCCCCAGCGACACCTAACAGCAATCGGAGCCGCCTGACACTTCGGCTCGTTCTCCCAATCTCCGGGCCACTGCTGTCGCTATTAGGGCCAATTGGAGCAGCCTGGACAACAACAGCAGTGGCCCGAACAACAATAGAAGCCGACCCGAAGATTTGGGAAAACGAGCTGAACTGTCAGGCGGCTCGGGGCCGATAATCGCCTGAGACCTTAATCTTTGAAGGCACAATCCAAGCTCAGGGGCGAAATTTGAGATGTGTACATGATCGTGAAGTGGGCCCACCACATATAACACCTGCAAGTGCGAACTCTCGATACCTCCAAACAGGTAGATATAGAAGGAAGCGGGGCGCCCTCATCAGGAAGCCAGTTTGGCACGCCCTTTTGCGATCTTTCGAGCTCAACAGTGGCCAGGCGAGCGATGGTTTCTGACCAATAGCCCGTTCTTTAATTCGTTCTTAGCCTCTCTCTCTCCATTCAGGTCAGCTCGTATACATCGGTTGCAAATGACGGAAGTTACAAGTCTCTTACAACTCGTCCACCATGTTTCCGCTGCTGAATTTTCAGTGGGCCATAACACCGCTACCAAGGGATCTTGTACGATTCCAGAATCATCATAGGAATCAGCGCGGGATCGCTTTCATGATAGGTAGAAAAACAGAAAACAATTTCGCGGTTGGACTGTGCCTTTAACACCGAAAATGAACCTCATAATAGTGTTCAGCATCCAAATAGTCGGGCGGAAGAAGGATTCTCGGCGCCCCAGAAATCCACAAGCGCTCCTTACTCTATAAGACCTCCCTGTGCGATAAAACATTTTCCACTCGAACATTATTCGGAGGGGTTATTTAGAAGGGTTGTGCGTTATAACGCTAACGTGTTAGCGCACCAACAGGTTAACGGGGGTTTTTCGAAAATTGACTATTACCGCTTAGCGAAAAAGTTTGAGATCAAGTTTCTAATTGTAGTGGATTTATGGCACTGATTGATACGGGACCTCTGACGATTTATCGATTTTTGCTGTGGTCAGGAAAATGTTTTTTAAAATCTAACAAAATGCAAAATTAACGAGCAAACGCGGGTTTTCTATCAAAAATTTACGAACAACGCTCGACAAAAGAAATTTTTTCCATCAACTGACATCCCAGTTATTTAGGGCGCTGAACACGAATATGATGTCCTTTTTCAGTTTTTAGGCAATGTTGTTGGGTTGAGGTACGCTAAGGTCATATCCCCACCGCAACCTGTCGTTTATCACTCTGTTCAGAGAAACGGAACGCAGCTAGAGAGGTCAAATTTGAATTTTTTCCATCGAAACCTCCTATAACCCCTTTTTCGCGAGAACACAATACGAAAATATTCTAAATTTGATAACGTCCTAATATTATATCGTGGATCTCACCAACTTCTCAACTGAAAATAAACAGGGTATACCATACTTGTGCCGGAAGAACGCCCATACGCCTCCTCCAGCTACGCATCCGACGGCAAGAAGCCATATAACCACCATAGAGAAGTCGAGTGGCCCTGACGGTGGCCTGTGGAACATCAATTGAAGACTAGATACATTATGATTCTTCGCTAAACCCTGAAATAGATACATCAGAATTATCAGAATCGACTAAGAATGCATCGAAAAAAGACACAAACCAACCAGAATTTGCTCTTGAAAGACATGATAATAAAGAAAGAACGTTGGTATGGCCTCAGTAGCATTGATATATGGATCATAAAAGTCAGAGAACTGAAATTTTTCACAGGTATGATTGAAGCAACATCCAAAAACGTTAAATGTATGACGGCAGTATTTTGGATGAAAACATTTAGAGCGTTTTGCGACGATACTCAAAAACTTCACTCACACGGGAAGTGGGATTTAGACTTTTTTGTTGCCATTCAGATACTCAGACAGTGACACCGGCTGGATCGCGGGCGGAAAATACCGACTCCGCGATCCGACCGCCATCGTCCTATGTTGAACCCGGTAAGGAGACACTGCTCTAGTGCAATCCGCGATTCGACCGACAAACTCCGCATTGTTCCGCGATCAGACCGAAACATTAATGGCTCTCGTCTCGTACCGCCCTTCGCTCGCCATGCTGCCGCGATCAGCCTTTAGAGGTATTTCAGCGGAGTCGGTCCGACCGGTGTTTCTATCTGAAAAGTAACACCAGTCGGACCGACGGCGCTGAAAGGCCTCTTGGGCTGATCGCGGGAATCTGGCGGGCGAATGGTAGTAAGCAAAAGCCTCGCCGGGTGGATCGCGGGCCAATGTAAATTCGTCGGCTGGATCGCGGGCTACACTCGAAACAGCGGCCGGATCGCGGTAAGAAAACCGTTCGTGTTTGACTCGTCTTCTAACCCGCGGCATATACGATGTACGATTTATTGCCTTTCAAGTGTACCGACGGTTAAGCTGCCCAAATCTGAGGCACTACTGAACACTTTCTTGGTGCTGTAGCGCCAAAGTCGGATCGCGAGCGCATGGCGGGCAGCACAATACCCATCCCTCGATCCAACCACCATCGTCCTAGGTTGAACCCGGCATAGAGACACTGCTCTAGTGCAAACCGCGATTCGACAGACAAGCTTCGCATTGTCCCGCGATCAGACTAAAACTTCAATGGCTCTCGTCGTTCCGACCGGGAAACTAGTCAAAGAACTCGCCTTGTTAGATAGGCTGAACGGACTAAAGGCAACGTTCACGATAAAAAGAGTCCTCAAATTTTCAACAGAAATCGGATGAACCGGGATCCTTTGCAACAAGAATGGCGAAAAAACGGCTAAAAGCGATACATAGATAGGCCTATACGACCTCAAAACTTGTATGCGCTACGCCGTTCCCGCCCATTTCCTTGTTGGCGGAAGTAGGCGGGACGGGCATAGCACAACCAAGTTTGAGGGCCGTACAGGGCTATCTATGGTTCGTTTTTTAAGGTTCTTTCTGCTTTATTGTTCCAATAGTACCAGATGCATTCGATTTCCGGTGAAAATTCAAAGACCGCTTTTCTCGGGCGCTCTGCCTCTAACGGCAGTGTCCACGATAAATCTCGTTCTTGAGGTTTCAGTGTGAAACACTAAGTTGGCAGATGCTGGAGAGGACAGGGTCGGAGAAAGCAACGAAAACGGGTCAGAAATCAATAAAAAGGGCTTTGAAGGTTATCCCGATTCGCCCCCCCCCATTCGGACGAGCTTCTGACGCCACACAAGTTTCGATGGCGAATTGCCTAGCCACTCTGCCGCGTCCAGCTTGATCGATTCGCGCAGATTTGGCGATTAGCGCGCGCTTGCGGGAATCACAGGGCCCATGATTCTCGTCCACACCCTGAACATTAGAAACTGTTATTTTAGCTTATTCTAGACGTTTTTCTTCTCTGTTTCTCAACTAGGTTATCTCACGACCGAAAAATCACATTTTTGGGTCGAACTCGAGTGCGATATTCATCGTGAACACCGCCTTTAAAGCATCATCTAGCTCAGTTGACTAATGTTACTCTGAACTTTTGCTCAGTCTTGTGTGTTACTGCATCCTACCCACGACTCTTGAATGCTGCCCCATTGTGTTATAACAGTGATCAAAAATAACTCACCAGGTAGTCGTGCCACCGTGTTATGAACGACTTTCCTTTTTCTAATAACAAAATGGCATTCTCCGCGCCATATTTCTTCAGTTCACTAACCTAAAAGAAATACTAACAGATCTGAAAAAGGAACGGGTAGCATTCTCTGCACCAACCTCAAACTGACTAGCGTTTCGGAACGCGGACACACCATCATTGAACTGTTGCGTACAAGGAGTGCCATCAAATCCTATTCGGTACAGAATAGGAACTGCCACGCCATTGTATCGAATTTTTTCCTCATCACCCGACGGCAGTGGACATATCCTGGTCTCATTATACTGATGCCGCCAGAATGAAAGCCCTACAGGTGTCTGAAAGAAATCTTCTAACAGTCAGATACATGCAAGGTTAGGTCCATGGCTTGTTTCCTCAGGGAAAAAATATCCAAATCTTGACCGCGGCTGGCGCGGGCCGTTTAAATCTCACCGGTGGCTGGCTAGTAGTTATCAGCCAGCTGCCGGTGAGATTTAAACCGCCGCGGTTTAGGTTTAAATGTTTTTTCTTGAGGAAACAAACCACGGACCTAACTATACAATACACTGGCTCCAAATGAAATAGATTTCGAATATCCGACTTTTCCACTATAATCGGCTATCGCACTTTTTCGAATATCCGACTTTTCGAATAAAAAGCCGACTTTTTACATGACTGAAAAAGTCGGATACTCATGCGATTATTCAATTCGGAACAAGTGTAGTGTACAATTCAGTCCCCACATCCCTCGATTTTCCCTGTACCAACGAAAGTTTAAGGTAAGCTCAACGCCAGATAAAGGACGGAACGGATGTATACAGCCAATATTAAGGCTCATGGAGTCGCCGCCCTTCACAGCTTCAAATGTTATCGGATTTCCCATTCACATGTGTATATGTGAAACACGCCAGCGGTGATGTTATCGAATAAACTCTCAATACGAAATGCAAATTTCCTTTTTAGGTGAACTCGGATGAAATGTGTTTTCGCAATTCATTGAAAAGTCTCCAAAAACAAGATTACTGGGGGATTTAGAAAAAACCTGTTTTTCAGTTGCTACGAAAAGTGAGAGTCTGCACTATACATCCTTTGTTCCGGGTCTTTCGTTTTCGGATACTCATCCGAATAATGAGAAATTCTGACGACTTATTCTCTGTTTAGGGGTGAAAATTATTTCCGTTCATCGCGTGCGTCTGCGCGCGTATGCTGAGTCTCCTTCCCCCTACACACTTTCTCGCTGTCTCTTCTCTCGTTAGGCACAAGCGCGCGAACAAACAGAATAGATTTGGCTCTGAACCGGAGGCTGCGATCATAATGAAAATAGCATTTTATTTTTTCTCTCTTCGCGCAAGTGAGTCCAATTGAAAGAGGATAATAGCAACAAGGCCCGATATTACCTTTAATTTTCGGGAAAGAACCCGAATAAACTTGCGAACCATTCAATTTTCGCCCTGTGCCGCTATGTTTGGTGCTGTCGAATTAACAACGTCAGAAATGGTTCAGTGCTTGGAACTTCTGCGGAATATGACTTCTCTCTGCCATTCCTTTACCAGAAGTTTCTATTAGGAGTATATTCCAATGTGCACGTTTGATTCCTTGAGACGAAGACTACTTAATACTGTTCCTTTGAAAGACAAACTTCGTGATGTAGGCGGGTTGATCCGTTGGGTCGGCTCATACCCGCAATTTTCAACCGCTTCCAACCCCTTCTTCGTCTAACTCTCTTCCTTACAATTCCTAGTAGGGACCAGAGCTCACTGCGAGATAAAAATGGAAGTTTTCCAAGGCGAAAACAACATTTAAAGTCGGACTGACCGAAAAAAATGTTGTTTTGCTCCGATCCGAAAACCGACTCACTGAAAAAAGTCATAATTTGAATAATCAATCCAATTATCCGAGTTATGCCGTCATTCAATTCGGATAGCGGTGAAAGTTCGGTTCAAATGATCATTTGACTAGGAGACGCACATTTTCCGCTGCGAACCACACCGGTGAAATGTGAAATTTTTATGGAAAACTTTCTAATTTGCTTATTCATGGAAAACTGTAACACGACTTGTAATATCGAGTGTAAAGTTCATTTTCAGATATTTAGTGTCAACGCTTCAATTTTTGCAAGCGTTCATTTCTTTTAGGAGCTATTCATAATTCTCACCGCCAGCGCGTCACGCCCGCATCGCCATGGCCAAAATGCCCGTACCGGATTTGCCATCACTTTTATCACTTCTCATACTGTGCTTATCTGGGCCAAATTCCGGTCCGCAGTTGCGTCTCGACACGCTTTGCGGCCGCACGAGCTGGACTCGGTCGAGTTTAAAGCGCCAAAACCAACTGGATATGGCTTTTTTTTATACAGTTTTCTCCAATTTTCTTTACTTTCCAGTTTCTTGAACCCATCTAGAGTCAACAGTTCGGCGGCTGCGGCGCTGGGAACTCTTCCGACTCGAATGCGCGCGGCCGCAAAGCGTGTCGAGACGCAACTGCGGACCGGAATTAGGACCAGATAAGCGCAGTACATACATCAGTTTTATTCCATTTCGTCATAATTGTTCCTAAAAATATTCTCTGCTACCCCGGTAGAGTAACACATTTGATAATTTTACTGGATGGCACAGCTTAGGCCAACTTTACATGTCTCCGCTATAGCACTGCAGCTGGAGTATTCACATTCACTCTACGCGCGTTAAAAGTATTCATACTCCGGCACCACACTTCCGCGTGACCCACTGGCGCTGATTGGGTAACGCGGAGGTGTGGCGTATGAATAATCCCTTAAAGGCAGTGTCCACGATAAAATCAGTCTCCGAGTTTTCACCGGAAATCAAGAGGTTCGAGCCCTGTTCAACCACAAACGTTGAAAAAACGGCTAAGGACGAGCACGAACGAGCCCTATACGGCCCTAATTTGAGTGTTTCGCTCACGCGACGCCCACTCCCTCAACGACACCGATAAAGTTGTCCAACCCAGAATTTCAGTTTGAGAAAGTAATTGATCATCAAACGGGGTAAGTTTAGTTAAGTGGAGTGGACTATAGCCCCCTGAATGTATGCTGTTTTCTTTAAAGGAATTTTCCAGTTATTTACGGATCAGAGGCTGTTGAAAGGAGTGGGCGTTGGGTGCGCGGAACACTCAAGTTTAAGGCCGTATTAGGCTCTCCTGTGCTTGTTCCAAGCCGATTTTTCAACATTATTGGTGAAGTTGGACTCGGACCTGTCGATTTCCGGTGAAAACTCGGAGACTGATTTTATCGTGGACACTGCCTTTAAGGCTTCAGGACAGACTAGTCTATCGCTATCATGTAACTCATACATTCGATGGGAAGTTTCCGAGGAGAATAGACAGGATTTGGTCGTTATCGCTCGGTCGAGGGGAGAATTAAAGCCACAATCCAACCTCAGGGGTGAAAATTGGTATTATAGTCCGCCCACCGTGTATAGCAACCCTGTCCCCTGTCCAGCACGAGATCTCAACTCGATCAAATATGTGAGAAACCACAAGGATAAAGTCGGCCCTCCCCCCAAAACCTCAAAAGCATAATCCCGCGCTTTGCCAAATGGGAAAATTGATTTGTGCGGCGATGCTTAGAGATAAAAAATACCATAGCTGGGCTCTTGGTTCCCTTTCCTGGGCAGTGTGCGCGGTTAGGCTTTTCAGGGTACTGTGGGCGGGGGCCGACTTCTTCCCCGTAGTTTCTCCCTTATTCGAGCGAACCGGGATCTCGCGCTTGGCAGGGTTGATATTCAAGGTGGGCGGACTATAATATCAAATTTTACCCCTGAAGTTAGGCTGTGCCTTTGAGAGATGTCTGACCGTCTCCTCCTACAATCGATCACTTCAAACCGTTGATTGGGGGGGGGGCAAGAAAAACTCCCTCCACAGATATTCGCGGGGGACCCCACGAGCATGATGGACGCAAAAGCAAAGCCGCAACGTACACGCTTATGTAAATTGCAACAGCTCGAGGCGGTCTTTCACTGCAATTTGGTGGGGCAAAGCTGCCTCTCAAGGACTGTGTAGGGTGTCTTTACGGATTTCGGCTTTCTAAGGACAGGGAACTGTCGAAAGTTTCAATGAATTGATTTTTGGGAAAATAAAGAAGAATGGGTGTTAGGTTGCTATATCATGGGGAAGACACACAGTCGGGAGAACAAGGGAAGATCTGCTCTGGGAATGTTCCTTTGCCCCCTTGCTTCCTCCTCTCTCTCTCCCCTTTCCTTCTTTCCATTCCCTTGTTTGGTGTACCTCTCCTTGCCTAAATTACCCCACTCTCTTTCATTTTATCCCTTCTTCCACTCTTCCCTCCTTCCTTCCACACCTTCGTTCGACCTTCCCTCTTCCCACCTTTTCCTGCCTTTCGCCTCGGCTCTTCCCTTCCGTAAGTTCTATCCCCATGGAAGGTTTTTTCATACCCAGGTTCGTCTTTTACCTTCTGTGACAAGACCTGCTGTGAAGAATTCCCTTCGGGTCCTCAGATTCAGGGGGGGGCAGATCTCCAGTTGCATCGACAGAAAATCCGCCGTTGTTCTCGGAATGTCCCCCACCGTGTGAGTAATGCATTGGTCTCTACATGTTCTAATGACACTCAACTGCAGAATAAAACCACTCGCTCACGCTTCTTCCACTCTTCTCAGCTCCATTTCGCATAATAGACACTGCTTCGGCATGAGAAATGGGTCGTCGTAATACCTCAACCACCCCTCATAAATTGTGCTAATTTCTCCCCCGAAAAAGCGTCCCGTGTTCGCTTTAACGACCATCGATCCCTCACATGGCTCAGTTGTGATGATTCACGGGTTGAATTTGAACATCTGCATGCATGTCTGTTTGTGTGACATCAACTGCATTCCCACGTCATTCCTAATCGACTGCCTGCTTAAGGGGGAATCGATGGGGGGAAATCTTGGGGAATATATAGAAAATTTCAACAAAAAACGAACTCACCGCACTCTTTGCATCCGGGGCTATCCGTTGCAATTTATACTGCAGATAATTGGCACATACTTGCACCTCCTCACCCGTATCGATATTCTTCGCTGTCAAGAACACAAAGCTTGTAGCATATCCATTAGTTGCTCTTCGAGCCTGAAAATCAATACAATATTCTATTAAACAGCTCGATCTAACAGTACATGAAGTATTGTATAGATTGTACAGAAGCGTTATTCTATAAACACAGTCTAGCATCAGAATGCGCGAGCGCTCGCGTCGTCCCACGCATTGTTCATTTCCGTAGAAAGAGACCAGTCAAATCAGCGGAGCGACGTAATTCCTGAAGTGCCGCGACGCGAGCGCACGCGCTGTCCAACAAGCCCGTCACCCTTGGAAACAGCTGTATACAGAGGCGGAAACTGCACCAGAGAGAGTCTCCTCGTAAAATTTAGTCTAATGAATGGACGGGGCTGCGGAGGTAAATAGTCGCGCGCGACCGAACCCCGCTGGTCGGTGTTGTCACACACGCGATAGGGCCCGCCGCAATGATCGCGCCTCGTCAATGCACGAATTAAGCTTGAAAAGGAGACCGTACTTTCGATGCGGGATTGTTCGCAGGGTTGTAGGCGCATTATACACCGACGGAGGAGCTCAAAAGAGTTTTACTTTTTGACGTGAAGTGCGCGGCGGAATTGCGTTCTGTTTGCTCCATCGCTGAAATGCGTTATGAGCTCCTGAAAATTCATGACACTGTTACAGTAAACGCACTCTAGCCACGGAGTTGGCAGAACGGAATCCCCCCAGCGCGTCGCGTCAGAACGTGAAACTCGTCCGAGCTCCCCCCTCGGTGAGCAATGACCATACAACCCTTGTTCGAGGATAACCAAGCATTTTGCGTCTATATATACAGCAAGCTGCCTACATGCCTAACATTTCTTCTAGACACTTACAAGCCTGCTTATCTGCCCACCTACCAACGTACCTGCGTCCCCAACTGATCGTTTACGCCCAGTGGCAGGGAGTAATATCAAGCGTTTCGCGTAACGCAAACTCTGAGAAATATTGCCGCGACTCATCCGCGACTGTTCCGCGATACCACCGTGATCTAAGGCTATCCCTCGACTCCCCCGCGACCATGGACTCCTCCGCGACTTCTCCGTGAGCCAAGCTTTTGCGACTCTACCGCGACTTCCCAGGGACACTTCGTCTCCCACACTCCGGCTCAGCGCCGGAGGTGTCGCGGCAATACTTCTCACAGTACTTAACCGTCCCAGTCACACTTTCACCGCCTCGGCGCACTGCACATATTTCCGCTAAGACACCGCTAATCTTACTTTGTTACTTTTTAACAAATTTAGCTCAAATTTTGTCAGCAGGTGTCTCTTAGACCCTCTTCCTTGAATCCGTAGAAAAGATCTCCAAGAAGTTAGTTTGAAGAGTGTCTCGTTAATATTCCCGAAAATGCCTTGAAAATATCAGGAAAGTCGGATATACCTGGAAGATTGAAATGTTTCCAATTTTCAGTTCCAGAATTCTCTAGAGTCTATGCGTTCCACGTTTTGAGCTGCAGTTCGTCTTCCAATTTTTTTAGCTCATCCCCGTCATTAAGCATTACTTTATATTTTGTCGCTACAATCATAGCGTTGCCCAAATAGTCTTTCGCCATTTAGTGCGTGATTTCAGAAAGGGTGTTTTCTTTTCTGAATGTCTTCGCCTTATCAAGTTTGTTGATAAGACAGTGCAATAACATAGTACGCGTCAAGACCGCTGTTAGTCCCAGGCGTGTTCTCGCGCCCAAGGTTCATCAGGGACATTTTACCGATGAGCTTTAGACGCAAACTTCGCGACCAACCAGTCTTCGTCCAAGTCTCAGGGCATTTACGCGCAATCAAAAGCTGAGATATAGGAATCGTGGACTGTCAGGTGTTAAGTGCTTCGAACCGACTTTCGATTGAATCGGAGGGTCCCAAGGCTTCGAATAAGATTGACGGCCGCCACGCACGCACGCCCAAGTCAGCAACGCCAGAATGATTAGACCACATTTTTAGACTTAAATGTACTTTTGCTGTGCATCATATTACTGCCTGCCTTATCAACGAACATGATAAGGCGACAGCTGCAATGGCAGTTGAAAAACACGTTCTTTCAAGAAGTACTCACGCATGGGATGAAAAAAAGGAACTGTTTAGGCGATTGAGATGGAACCGCACGACTTCACGAAAGATTCTGATCAACTGGGATCAATTTACGCTCACACTTGCACCAGTAAGGAACCCGTCATAGGCGGGCGAACGGCTGTAGCCCTGTCAATAAACATCAACACTGTGCAAGCCGGGTGTAGAAATCCACCCGCTGTAGCCAGACTGAACACGCCGGAGCCGCCAGTGGCCGTCCTGGTCGATACGCATGTGATACATTGCTCACCCAGGTCGGAAAATCCGCCCGATGTGGCTGGCTTAAGCCTGCATGATCCGACCTGAGCGAGCTGTGGCCGTTCCAGTCGATACGTATGCAATGTATTGCTTACTGAAGTGAGAAATCACCCCGTTGTAGCCTGACTGAGTCGGCTACAGTGCGTTTAAGTAGGCAAGCATATTCGACTGGCATACAGCCCACCACTATGGACGGCGCAGGACTAACAGAAACGGCTCAGGACGGCGTAGGATTACTGGGAACAGCTCAGTCCGGCCTTCGACCAACTATGACCCAGGCCTGAAGGATAGATAACCTCCTAAAGCCTAGTTTTGGCTGCATCGCTGCTGTTTTTCATCGCAGCGATTTTGCCCCCGCTGCTGCAGCAATGTAGTAGCGACAGCGATTCTGTTTATAGTGCACAGCCTCACGCATGATCGAAGAAATTCAATCAATCAGTGAAATTAATGGCTGGTAGTTGTCGATAACACGTTTCGACAGGTAAACACTGACCTTGCCATGTGAAAGGGTCAACGTTCACTAGACGAAACGGGTCGTTCGCTGGCAATCGCTCCATCGCTGCCATTTTGGCCGCGATGGAGCGATGGTCAGCGACCATTGAGAATCGCTTTTAAAGCAGCGATGCAGTAAGACATCGGATTTCGTCGCCGCGACCCAGCGATGTCGGACGTTTGCCACGAAGCGATCACAATTGGAGCGGCTTTCCATTACGCGCGATGAAAAAGGAACAGTTGTCCCTCGCATGGCCGCAGCGACCACCAGCAGTCAAAACTAGGCTTAAGGCAAAGCGTGTTGCTGTCAATACCCACACGCCCAGGGATCACCAAATGATGACCCTTTCCAAAAAGGTCCACAACGACAGCGACGATTCGGATATTTAGCCCCAACCAATCCACCATTGTGCACCGTCTAGTCGTCGCAGAGGATCAGTCCTTTTCGACTATCGAGGACAACAAGCACAACTCGAGTGCGTCTGCTATTTATCAACTCAGCCGCCTCTATGGTGGATTTACGAATCAGCGTCGCGGTGTGGGCGAACATCCCTTGGTCAGGACACGACTGTGGAGCAGGACAGGGTGTGCAATCACACGAGCTCCTCCTCATCCTCCGTGATTTCTAATAGCCAGGGTTGATGAAGGAACAGTACGCGTGTAATTCTTGAAGGGGACGCGTCCTTGATGCTTCCAAAGACGTCATAGTCGTAATCATTAACCATTTGGGGCCGGACCCTTGATTGGCGAGTAGGGGCGTTGCTCACTCAGGTACTCAGAGATGAGCGCACGATCTGGCTACCATGGACGGGGAGCGTACCACATTAAGGAGCAGATAAAGCGTTGACGACCAGACATGCACCATCAAGCGTAGTTTGAATCGTGGATGCACCACAGACTAGTGTAGCTGGTGAGCGTACCATAGATACCGACCCACTATACATATAGGCCGCCTGATTTGACTGAGTAGTGCCAAAGGATGTGGAGAGCTGCTCAATAGGACGTGTACAGGTGGGCAACAGGATTTCGCTACAAACGCGGTTCGTTTTAGTTGTCAACAGGAAGCTGTTCATGAGTTATCCTCCTCATGACCTGCGCTCGACAAATGTGACTGCCAACGCCATTACCACTGAGGCCTCCGCCAGACTTAGTCGGGAAACCTGCTGAGTCCGACTGCGTCTGGAGCAGAAAAACCTACCTCGGTGCATCGGATCTGCCCGCGTGCGTGCGCGAAACACCAGTATCGACTGGGCGAATTGCGGTCGGCAGCAGACGGTCACAATCGGCTCATGCCGTTTAGACAGGTGGAACAAAATGCACAGCCGTCAAATATATTGTGGCGTGTGCAACTGCACACCATGCTCACACATTACGCGCAAATATGCAAAAATCGCTCCATCCATTGAAATGGGTGTTGGGCGAAAAGTTGCGTTAACCAGCGGTATTTCGCATGTAAAAGCATAACAGGCTGGTTGGGCGACATTTACAAGCGTTTAGCTTGATTTGGAAGCGAAAACTCCCAGTGGAAGACAGGATAGTCGATCTTATTTCCCTATTCAGCCGCTGATGACGTTCACATTTCCAGCCTTGAGTCAATCGTTTTGTTGTGTAACTTTTAGTTGTACATCTGAGAAGGTTGAAAAGGCAAGGGTTTTCGCAGAGTTTCGGCAGCCTTATTTGCACCAAACCTTTTCTATGCCGTATTCTGTCAAAAATCGATAAATGGACCTCAGATTCGTGTTCAGCACTCCAAGAAACCCCCAGAGAAAGATTTTGAGCCACATCAATAGTAGAATTCCGCAAAGAGTCGGAAGTCGTGTGTTGCTCTTAAATTTCCCTCGATAGAGTGCTTTTAATATTCGTGATCAGCACACCAGATAACCCCCATTGAGTAGTATTAAGTCAAATCTGACACATTCGTGTTAAACGCTTCTTGAACCCCTTCATTGATATAAATGAACGCTCAGCCAACAATCGGCGCAAGTGGAAAACGCTATTACTCTTTTCAAAGAAACCCTTTTCACAAATGTTTTATTCTTCATACTTTTCCATCGTGTAAATCAGTTTCGTATTTAGTGATTGTATTTTCTTCTAGTTTTCCTTACTTTGTGCCTTGATCAACTATATTCACGTCCAGCTTTTCATTTTCCATGCTTGTCAGTTTGCTTACCCAATGTAATTCTTTTGAAGTCTCACAATCATTTGATATGGACACCCGCACTGATAAATCTAGCATAACTTTTTGATTTTTCAGAGATAGGTGACTAAATTTTGTAATAACGCAATCTAATAAATTGTCTTGCAAGCTCGTTGTATTCTGAATCGTAACTGCTAGTACAAGGTAGAAAAAATCCGCCATGAAGAAGGATTGGTGAAAACATAGACTCCAATAAAAACAAAAAGCTTATCAAATGTTATGAAGGTATAAAGTGCCGGGAATATGAACTTCATCAACGGTTGAGTAGGAAAATAAGATCGACTATCCTGTCTTCCACTGGGAGTTTTCGCTTCCAAATCAAGCTAAACGCTTGTAAATGTCGCCGAACCAGCCTGTTATGCTTTTACAGGCGAAATACCGCTGGTTAGGCCCCGGTCAGACTTCGTCGAAAAACCTGCTGAGTCCGAATGAGTCCGGTTGCCCCCAGCGCCAACCAACTCCTCTGCGAAACACGCAATTGATAGTGACGATTATCACTTCAGCTGTGAATCGGAACGTGTTTGGTGGCTGATTTTTCTTGTTTTCAACATGTCTGAATCTGATTTCCGTATCAGCAGTACGTGGGGCAGAGCGCAGACGGCGAGAGTCGAGATGCGGCGGGACTCGGCATGTCGCAGTCGGCCGAAAACAATGCACCCAAATCACGTGAAAAACACCTATATCGACCGGGTGGGTGAGGATGATTTCGGTGGTACTCAGTAGGACTCAGTAGGACTCAGTCGGTGCATTGGCCCCGCCCTTGTACGCATGAGAAATATCAGTATCGATCGGGGGGATTGCGGTGGGCATCAGACGGTCGCAGTCGGACTCAGTGGGTTGATTTTTTTGCACCCGTCTTCCACGAATCCGATGCGTATCGACCCGATGGGACTCAGTAGATCCAGCGATCATGACGGGGGACTTAACGCAACTTTTCGCCCAACACCCATTTCAATGGATGGAGCGATTTTTGCATATTTGCGCGAAGCGTGAGCATGGTGTGCAGTTGCACACGACGCACTATATTTGACGGCTGTGCATTTTGTTCCACCTGTCTAAACGGCATGAGCCGTCACAGTTGGACTCAGTGGTTTGATTTTTCCGCCCCTGTCTGTCACTAATTTGGTGCGTATCGACCGGATAGGACTCAGTTCATCGACCGCCTCTGACGGTGGCCTCAGGCATTTGGCCAAGACCAACGCCAAAGTTGGCCTTCACAAATTGTGCACTATTTCCTCGTTTAACTGCCTTTCTACCCCTAAATTTATTCAATCAAATATTTTAGCGCTCTTCCCATTCAAATATGAAAACTTTACTAAACAATTTCACACAATTGGTGAGTTTTCTGTACTAGGTTTGATAACACTGACATAAATGTGTCCAACCCATAGCATCATTCCCAACAGTTCTATTTGAACAATGGAAGTACATGTGGAAAGTTAGACAATGAACACGCTAAAAAGCGTCGGAACAGATACGAAAACCCACATTCGTACATTTCACCTCACTGTGGAAACGGTGAATAAAAAATTCTGACAACTCCACGTCAAAATTACCCTGCCACTCGCCTAATAAGGAAATGACCAGAACGGATTGTCAGAACTACACATAAAGCCACGTTTTTCTGATCGCCCATTTCCTGGGTAGTCATAAAAAACCCTCCTTAGCTGCACGAGTAGTAGCGAAAAAACGTTTGCACCCAGAAGTGAAGAGCCCTGTATGCATATTACTATTAAGCTATCGTGATCTGTCATAATCTTGAGAAAGACCACAACCAGACCTCAGTTTCGTGTTCTGCGCCCCAACCTACCCACCTGAACAAGATTTGGGCTGAGAATTTTTTGTACCCCTCTGCCCCCCCCCCCAATGGGATTAGGACGCAACGGAAAAAGGCGGTGGTGCGCGGTTGCGTATTTTCACCGAGTATACTGTAGCCACAGCTGGCTCGGTTTCCAATGTTTTTCCTTTACACTAACTCTAAGGCGTCAATTATATGGCGCATTTCTTTAATATTGATTGCGCGACGCGTCAAGATCGATATTATAGGATTGCTCTTGGCCGCTCGGCGTCAAAAGTATAAACAACGCCTGAAGCGAACTCCGCCTTGGGTATTTACAAGAGAAGGATCATTACATGCCGTGGCCATTCCATATGAAAATATGCCTTTCTAGAATCAATTTTTGACGTAGAATTCGAATTTTTACATTGCAGCTGCGAATCGTTTCTCTGGACGTAGTTTATGAGCTTTTTCATGTAGATTTCTTTAGAAAAATGGCATTGTACCTGCCGTAACCTACATAAATCTTCCGAAAGACCGGAAACGGATATCATATTCGTGATCAGCACCCCCAAATAACGCCCCTGGACAGATTCAGGGCAGAATTTTTTTCCAACCTTCGGGCTCCCAAAGTAGGATAGAGTTATCACCTGCGTAAAGGACTAAAAAGGTGATTTTTTTTCGCCCAAACGTCGTATAGGGGGGTTATTTGGAGCGCTGAACACGAATATGACGTTCTTTTTTGATACTCAAGTTGATTACGCTAGGTTACGATAGAAATATGGTATTTTGGCTACTACAACCTACAGTAGTTCTCAAAAAAGGTTTTTTTGAGAAACTATGTATTTGTGGCATTAGCGCCAGATCAGAATTTCTCCTGCGTACTTTAATTTTTGGGCTCCAAGATTCAAGAATTTTCCCGCTTATTCATGCGGCAGGGTATCATAAAAACCACCCACGACAGTTAGAAACTCCGAATCAGTACTGCTTCCCTCCTCACATGGTAGACCTGTGTGATTTTGAAGGTTGTTCAAAAGTTCACTTCATTCGTTGTTCTCATTGTGAGAAGACCCTTTGTTTTGAACATTTCGTTCACAGTAACCACAGGTGCCCGTACCTATAAATTTGTTGCGAGTCTAATTATTTTCACAGTAAAACACCAACCACGGGGACCAGACTTTCACGACTGGAACGTTTCATTTTCTTACAAAAAAAAAGCTAATCCTCTGCCTTTTACGAGATGCAAACCGGTATTTAACCACAGTGCAAAACCTACGAGCGCGGCATGGATTCGAACCCGTGAACTGGTTCCTCGCGGCATCAGGCACTCCCACTGCACCAACCGGTCACGAATCTAGAAGCGCTGACTTCGTATATGACGGCGCGCAGCCTCGTTCATCGTAGCGAGATATTTCGGCATTATTACACACTATCAGATGATTCCTGGTGTAGAAGTCACATCGGTGTACATATCTTAGGATGCGACGAAGACTCATGGATTACACGTTATGATGCGTCTACGAGTGAAGCGCTAAAAACGCTTACAACTCCTTTCAGAGAAACGATTCGCAGCTGCTTATTTCCTTTGGAATGGCCACGGAACGCCACGATCCTTCCCTTGTTAGACTCGCTAAGACTCCCACTGGTCCTTTTTTCTGCTCAGAAATAGCAAACACAGCTATCTAAAACTGAAAGGCTGAAGTGATAAGGGAATGTGTCCCAATGTTAACTCAATAGTGCGCCCAATAGGGGTCTCGAACCTGTTGAAAAAAAAATTATATAGAAGAAAACGCCTATACAAAAAGTATTTCAAGAGTTTCTCCCTAAATAAACATACCTCGCCGCAACTGAGTAATAATGTTAGTAATAACCACGCCGCAAATGAATACATTCCACACCTTTACGGCGACTTTGATCGAATAGAAGTGTTTAAGAACACCTGAACGACGAGGGTCGGTCGATCTTCTAGACAGCGGGCGAGGACTAGCAACCAATCATAAGACTCGAACCCTGAAAGTAAGTCAATACACTAGATAAGCATTTAACCAAAATACACACACATACAATGAGAATTAGGGCATTGACTAAGAAAAACTACTATAATAGAATAATCGATGCTGCCTTTAAGCTGATGAATAATTCAAACAATTTTGGATTCAAACAAGGTGCTCAGTTTAAAGCAAAACGCTTGGCTCCGGGCGAGATTGAACCAGCATATTGCCTTTCCAGGGGAGCGCCTACTCGCACTGCACCACCGAAGCCCCAGCGCAGCTCTCACTCAACTGCTCGGTAAATCTTCACCGAATTTAAGAGTAAATGAAGATTTACCGAGCAGTTGAGTGAGAGAGGCGCTGGGGCTTCGGTGGTGTAGTGGGATAAGGCGCATACCCGGAAAGGGAATATGCTGGTTCAATCTCGCCCGGAGCCAAGCCATACCATAACGTGCAATGCGACGTTGAACTGCAGTTACGGCAAGAAACATCCAAAAATCGTGCAATTTCGGCTTTATAAAGAACATATACATAGAAGACAATCAGGACAGTCTGTTACTTGACAAAAGAGACTCCAAAGCATTCAAGGACATACTCAGAACGCCCGCATTTTCGCAAAATATTGTGTTGAACTTTCTTACGTCATGACAGGTGAAAATAAGTGATCTGACACGTGACCTCGCTACAGAGATATAAAGCCAACAAGAATGCAGTTTTTGATTTTCAAAAATGAAGAACCCCTCCTGTTCGATTTCAATGAATATTTGAAAATAATTTTCAAAATTATTCAAGTAACTGTTAATAATCATGAGAAATACACAGTTACGATTTTTGCATGCATTTTTCGCAGACTGGATACTTCAATCTTTTCACCGAAAAAATTACAAATCTGACCAGTTCCAACTTCCTTATTTTTCCTTCATTTTCCAAAACGAACCAAAAAATAAGCAAAAAAAAATCGAAAATCCGAAGCAACCAAAAAATGGTTCATCAGAAAACTGGGGGATTATCGGTACAGAAGATGGGGTTCGGGACAACGCCCAATATTCCGAAAACCAGAACTCGGAAACAAGCTTCAAAATTTCAGCAACAGGAATGCCGAGGTTGCAACCCCTGCGGAAATCGGAACAAGTTTCTCAATTTCGGAAATCGGAAGTCCAAGATCGAAAAACCTGAGGAAAGCGGAATTCGGAAACCGGTACACTGTCCAATTTTTTAAGAAATTAGGAAATCGAAGAAAGCTTCGAGATTTCGGAAATACGAATTTCAAAATGAAAAAAACCTGCAAAAATTGAGATTCGGAAATCGTAACAACGCCTAATTTCCCAGAAATCGGAAATCGGAACCAGTTTCAAAATTTCGGAAGTAGGGATTCCAAAGCGAAAAAAAGCGGAAATCGGAACCCGGAACAAGTTTCGAGGCTTCAAGAATCGGCTTCGAGGCGAAAAAAAAAACTGCGGAAAATGAGATTCGAAAATCGAAAGTCTAATATTTCAGAAATCGAAACTCGTAAACCGAAGGAAGTTTAAAATTTTCGAGAATGAAAATTTCGAAGTAAAAAAAGCTGCGGAAATCGGAATTCTGAACACTGTCTAATTTTTCTAAATAACGAAATCGGAGGAAATTTCGAAATTTTGGCACCCGGAACTCCACGGTGAAAAATGATGCGGAAATCGGGATTCGGGAATCGAAACAGCGACCAATTTTTCGAGAATCAAAGCAAGTTTGATAACTTTCGAAATAGGGATTCCAAGGTCAAAAAACCTGCGGAAATCGGAACAAGTTTCAAAAAAAATCGGAAATCGGAATCCCGACGTCAGAGAAGGCTGCGAAAGTCGGAAAACGTCGAATTTTTCGTTAATCGGAGACCAAAGCAAGTTTCGAAACTTCGAAAATAGAAATTCCAAGTCGGAAAAACTTGCGGAAATCGAAATTCAGGAATCGGAACAACGCTGAATTTCTCAGAATCCCGAATCCGAAAACCGGAGCAAGTTTCAAAATTTCGGAAATCGGAAACCCAAGGTTAAAAAAAACCTGCGGAAATCGCAACAACGTCCAAGAATTCGGAAAAAAGAGCGAGTTTCAAAATTCGCGAATCGAAATTCCGAGGTCGAAAACCTGCACAACAGGAACAGCGACCAATATTTCGGAAATCAGAATTCAGAAACCTTGTATAGCTTCAAGATTTTGGGAATCAGAATTTCGAAGTCGAAAAAAAGAACTGAGGAAATCGGCATTCGAAACTCGGGAACCGTCAAATTTTTCGGGGATCGGAAACGGGAGCAAGTTTTGAACCATCCAAGGCCAAAAAAAAAAACTGCGAAAATCTGGATTCGGGAACCGGAACAACTTCCAATAATTTGTAATCCAAAACTCTCGAATCGGAACGAGTTTCAGAAATCCGAGGTAGAAACTCAGCGGAAATCGGAACTCTCAAATCGGGACAACGTTGAATTTTCCAAAAATCGGAATTCGAAAACCGGGGCAGGTTTTATAATTCCGGAAATCGGAATTCCGAGGTCTGAAAAAAACTGCGGAAACCGGAAAAAAGACTAACATTTTCGGAATCGAAATTCCTAGACCGGAAAAGGTTTCAAAATTTCAGAAATCTGAACTACGAGGCCAAAAAAACTGCGCAAATCGCAACAACGCCCAAAAAGTTCGGAAAAAGGAGCCAGTTTCAAAATTCGGGAATCGAAATTCCTAGGTCGAAAACCTGCGGAAGTCGGAACACCTTCCAATATTTCGGAAATCGGAATTTCGAGGTCGAAAAAAAACTGCCAAAATCGGGATTCGGGAACCGGAACAACTTCCAATAATTCGTAAAGCAAAACTCTCAAATCGAAACAAGTTTCGAAATTTCGGAAATCCGAGGAAGAAACCCAGCGGAAATCGAAATTCTAAAATCGGAACAACGTTGAATTTTCCAGAAATCGGAATTCGAAAAACGGGGCAGGTTTCCTAATTTCGGAAATCGGAATTGCGAGGCCAAAAAAAACTGCGGGAATCGGAACACCGTCAAATTTTTCGAAAACCGCATTTCGGAAGCAGAATCAAGCTTCATAATTTCGAGAATCGCAATTCCAATGCGAAAAAACGTGCAGAAATCGACACTCAGAAACCGGCACAAGTTTCAAAATGTCGGAAAGCGGAATTGTGAAGCCAAAAAACCAGCGTGAATCGCGGAACGTAATTCCGCTGATCCCTGGTCTGAACATATGGTAGAGCAGGCCGAACACTGCCATGGTTCCCGGCTGGAAGTGCGATGGTCAGCCGCAAGTAGGCAGATTTTTCGGGGCGGTGATGGCTATTCATTTCAGAACCTAATCTTGCCTATGCTTCTAGGTGCGCTCAACAACCGTAAATGACCTACTCTTCCAAAAAAACAGCTAGATGAGTTCGGAATGGAGGACATTAGGCTCTAAATGTGTCCAAGTTGTTGGAGTGAAATGCTAGCCATTCCATGTATGTTCGTGTGAAGAATCGCTATCGACAGGCACTTTGACTCACTAGGAATCCCTAAGAGAAGGAAGGCACAAAAACCACAGAGATGATGCGTCACCCACTGCGGCGGCAGTGGGCTGCGCGTGTTCACACTCTGGGAATATTCAATGAAATGAAACATGGGGGAAAGGACAAATATGGCATGCCGCCCTGTGATTACGCACGTATCTAAGTGAAGAGCTGGCTGTGCTACTAAATCAAAAACACCACTAAGTGCACGAATTGACGAACGGTCAATACTGCGGCGGCACCGATTGCGAATTCAACTCTACCTCCTGCATTGTTCGCGAACTGGGGGGCCATTCATTGCCCACCAACGTAACCCATAAATTAGAAAAATCGCACCAGAGTATTCACGTAGAGCAGATGAACTTCCCCTTCCAGGTGTACTTCTCCTATGGTTGCTAACAGGAAGTGATGTACTATAGGTGAGCACATTCCCATGATTCCTACTAGAGAGGAATTACGAAGGGATCGACAGCTGGTCGCAAGCGCCCTTCTCCACGAAATTCTTCCCGGTTGATGTACTTCCAATGACGTTTTTGAATCTATGTTTGTAACTGCTGCAGAGTTCTCCGGCAGGGTTACGCATGCCTTATTACTCTGAGTTTTGACCGCGAAACAGCCCACCAGGCTCCGCAGCGGCTCCTGGTGGGCTATTTCCCGGCTATTTCTCGGCTTCTAACGCAACGGACAAGAAGCAGCCGAAAAATTGCCGAAATATAACCGAGAAATATTTAGAAGTAAACGAAATTAACCAGGACGCAACCATCGCCGGCTCGCCGAGCCACCATCTGGGGCTGCCAGCGGTTGGTCGGAGCCTCCAGAGGCTGAACGAGGTCCAAGTGCCTCAAACTTGGGTTAATGACTCAACGATACTTAAAGGCACAGTACACCCTCAGAAATGAATTTCGAGATTTTCACGTAATTTTGTAAAAGACCCCTCCTGTATAACACGTGCCAAATGCCAGATCTCATTGCCTCCAAATAAGCGAGATACAAGCGACCACCACAGGCCCGACTCCATAACAGATTGTCGAACTTGATAGCGGCTCGATGGATGGATGAATTCCAACAAGTCGTCGTTCTTCACTCCATTACCGAACTGTCTTCTTATCCTGCCTTTCTCTCACGCAACGATGGTGAATGAAGAGAAATACAGGCCTGAGACAACTCGTCCACCAGTTTTTCACCCTCAAAATCTAGGCATCTTTGAAGAGCCATAACTCTGTTCAAAGGGGGTCTTGGACGATTTCAGAGACACCACTGTTATCAGCGTGTGACTCTCTCCAAGATGAGCATGAAATTTGAGAATTAATTTTCTGGGTGTCCGGTGCCTTCAAGCAGGTGTTGGCCAGAACGCTGCTGCCGTCGTATAGAGGATTGATTTTGAAATCGAGACCTGTCGACACTTCAAAACTAGTTTTGCTCAGTTTTTTGATCGGTAATAACGGAATTTTATGGGTAGATCACACTTAACCCCGGGCCCAACGTTGCTTAACTTGCCAGATCGGACGGGATGGCGTGCTTTCAACGTGGTATGGCCGTAAGCGAGAATGATAGGCGCTGATATGCTACACTTTTCGGGGGAATCACCTCGTGATTGACCAGGAGATCTTCTGATAACAAACCCCCATTTCCACCTCCCCCTCAAGGGAAATAGCATTCAATCGATCAATATTTGCCAAGTAACACTCAAGAGACCGGACGCCCCACGGTTTCTGTGCGCAGCCAACCGCGCGCTTCACGGCCAATCAGTTCAGTGGATATTGAACGGGAATTCCTCCATAAAAAACCAGAATCACAGAACATCCAGGTGACTAATGCCTGCTCACAAGTATTAAAAGTTCGTCTTAGAGCGGGTCTTCCAGCTACAGTGAACAAATCTTGTTTTTTTTAGAAAGACGAAAAATCGAGTTCATGACTGGGTGCGCAGTGTGGGGACGCGGTTTCCGAGATGATAACTTATTGGACTCGTCGTGTATGCCGCTATTTGATGTGTATATCGCTCTCACAATTGCGAAGAGGTTTTCAAAATTTCCACACCACAATGGTGCACTTGGTCAGATTTTAAAGGTACCTCAACTTGGGTAATTGAACCGACGGAGAAACTGACATCTCAATCATGCCTCTGGAATGCGCCGTATATCTACCTGGAGGGCAATAATTCTCGGCTATTTCGCGGCGAGCATTGTTTGGCGGCTATTTTGCAGCAATTAATAAGCGGGTATTTCTCGGCCATTTCGCGATTATTTCGCGGCGAGCAATATTTGGCGGCTACTTCTCGGCCCAAACCCTCAGAGTATCGCCCGTCGGAAGTGCGCCCCCCTCCCTCCTTGCTGAAAATTTTTGCGCCTCCCTCCACCAAACTCAAAGTGGTAGTGACTATCCCACATATGGAATGTTAATTGTATTGGAATTCAGTTATAAGAGCTGAAAATGGATAACCATGAGTAAATTTTCCAAAAATGAGGCCCTTTTGCCGAAGCCTTCAATAGAAAACCCGTTTTGCCTTCAGATGCACTGAGTCAAAACAGCATTTTTTTTGGCAAAGATAGGTCACTGAGCTATGTTGCAAAAATACACTTTTTTCACTACTTGTTTTTTTTTCGGAAAAACAATATCGAAAAAAATTTTGAAAAATGGTCGCACTCCAAAGGTCCTATCTGCACCAAAAAATTTGGTCTCGAAACGGAAATCTTCCTTTTACGATTTTGAGTTTTGAGAAACTTTTCGTACATCCCAGCTTGGAACCAGACAGACGCTTAGTATGTTTCCCTTGTTCGGCGATTTTTTTGATCAAGCTTTTGTAGCTTTTAATCAACTTTCTAGATTGTTTGTTGTAACACCTTAACCACTAAAGATTTTTAGGTGATGTTTTCCACTTTTGACACTTTTGACACGTCTCCCCTCCCGAACTTCTTCTTTTTTTATTTTACGTCCACCTCCGCTGTTCCGTACGACAGTACTGTGCTTATCTGGGATAATTTCCGGCCGGAATTGCGTCTCGACACGCTTTGCGGCCGCGCGCATTCGATCGGAAGAGTTTGCAGCGCCGCATCCGCCGATCTGTAGACTCTAGGTGGGTTTTGGAAACTGTAAATTAGACAAAATTGGAGAAAACTGTGTAAAAAAGCCACATCGAGTCGGCTTTGGCGCTGGAAACTCAACCGACTCGAGCGCGTGCCGCCGCGAAGCGCGTCGAGACGCAACTGCGGACCGGAATTCGGCTCAGACAAGCACAGTAACCGTTTGGCCCACTCCATTTCCCACTTTGAACATCTGGAAATTGGCTAAAGGAGGAAAAATCCATCCCCGAGTAGACACGTGAGACAGGGCTAATATTTCACTCTCAAAATCGAGCCGGTCCGAATCCCTGGTTTTTAGGAGATTTCTATTACGACGGAGAACACCTAGGCTAATTCTCGAAAGATCAGATAACGGTTTTCGTCGCCGACGCTGTCCTTGAACTCGAAAAAAAAACGAAACTAGAAATAAACGCAATCAAGATCAACACCCTTTAATCGCCAGATTTTCGAGACAAATAAAAACATACGACATCTGGAGTATCATCGGTCAAAAAGTAGCTCCAGCGACTACCATCTATTCCTACGCAGAAAGTTCATACGAACAGACGATAGACGCCCAACATTCAATTTCTCGAACAATACGCCGTACAAAACTGGGGATTTGCCTTGGAGAATTATTTGGGAACCATTTGCTTGTTTGTTTTGCTTATAACGTCACCTGGGGCGAACGTCATATACAAACACACATAAATGAAAGCCATCTGAGCACAAACAAGCGCTATACGAATAGATGTAATGGAAAATGATGATTTCTGAGACTCAAACGAAGGAGAGAAAATGTGCTCGGTATACTACGGCTTCAACAGCTTAGGCATCTTTCATAGTTTTTGCCGCAAGCGCGGCACGCGCGTGACGAGCAGTGAACTATGAAGCCTTCACCGCGCGGCACGAGTGGGAAGCAACTATGAAATCAACGGCGGCACCGCCATAGCGGTGAGGGTTACATTTGCGCTCCAATTGTGACATGCACAGAAATTACTGGTTTGCATTTGCGTACTGTGCTTCTCTGGGCCAAATTCCGGTCCGCAATTGCGTCTCGACACGCTTTGCAGCCGCACGCGCTCGAGTCGGTCGATTTTCCAGCGTCAGAGCAGACTCGATGTGGCTTTTTAACAGTTTTCACCAAATTTTTGGAGTTTCCCGTTTCCAAAACCCACCTAGAGTCGACAGATCGGCGGCTGCGGCGCTGCAAACTCTTCCGAATCGGGAGCGTGCGGCCGCAAAGCGTGTCGAGACGCAATGGCGGACCGGAATTCGGCCCAGAGAAGCACAGTATGCGGTAACGTAGGACAGTCCCAAAATTATTTGTTGGAGTGAACTCAAACTGAGAAGCGAGTATTGATTCAAACACGGGGACAAGCGGCGCATTGCGTATTATTTCAAAATAAGAGCGACCCCCAACATCAATTTTTTTCCGAAACCCAAATTTTTTACGAGCCCCCCCCCCCCGGCGCAATTTCTGCGCAGTATATATTTGAACCCTCAATTCGTTCAGTATTCAGGTTCAAACATCTAAAACCTGAGCAATGTTTCTATCCTTCCCTTTGGTACACAGAAATAAGGAAAATTTTCGGGATATCTTCACCAAATTTTCATTTTTGAACCTAAATCTCTGAGATCCGTCCCTAAATTTGATTCCCGGCCCCAGGATTTCTGGATCCCCCTCCCACCCCCGTTGCAAAATTTCGCAACCACGCTTGACCTTGTTTTAACGGTGAAACCGCCTTAGCGGTTTTAGCGGTGCTGAATGGGCGGAACGCGCGTCCAGCGCGGTGAGGGATCGTTTATACTTCCGCCGCCGAGCGGCGCGGCGGAGTGCAATCCTACAGTATCGATCGTGCCGCGGGGCGGCGCGGCACAGTGCAATTCTACGGTATTGAACACGCGGCGCCGCACGATCGATATTATAGGAATGCACTTCGCCGCGCCGCTTGGCGGCGGAAGTATAAACGACCCCTTACAGGAATGCACTGTGCCGCGCGGCACGGCGGCGAGAGTATAAACGACTCCTAAGAACTTTCATAGTCCACTGCGCCTCCCTTGCGTGCCGCGCTCGCGGTGAGAAGTATAAAAGATGTCCTATCTCTGTCATATTTATCCATGACCAACCGCTCCGCTGCTTGCTCCGCCCGGACTCATATGAGTCTAAGCTACATTTCGGTGGTAACCGAGAATTCTGTCAAGCGAGGAATCTCGAGATAAGGCGAAACTCGAGGCTCAATCATAAGAATTTTTACTGAAAATGAGTATTACCTTAATAATTAAACAAAAATGAATATCAATATTCTGAGGACGCACTGCCACGAAAATTCCATTAAATTGTAAAGCAATTACTTAATTACGCTACAAACTCACTTAAGAATTTCATCAGGAATCAATTGAAATGCTCAGAAACAACTCGTAGCTATAAAATCTGCACAAAAATGAAAAAAATGGACAAACAGATACATTTTACTTGAGGCAGTTAACTAAAACCCAGAAATGTGGACAGAGGATCAGTAATCGCTGAAAATCGCTAGCGGAACAAGAGAAAGACTACTGAAAGGCAGGGTTTGCGATAAAAAACGGTTGCTGTGTTGTCCTCATGATAAGGTAGATCTGGCCATCCCGGAAGCGAAAATAAGTGAAAATTCGGAGAAAAAACCGACGGAAACAAGTTACAACGGATGATTACTAGGTGTCCACCCGCATCTAATTACGAGATTTCTATATATGCCTGCTCTGCCGTCTTTTATTTTGTTCTTAAGGTAGTTGCTGACTACTTCAAGAACAAAATAAAAGACGGCAAAACAAGCCTTTATTAAAATCTCGTTGATTGATGCCGGGCGGACACCCAATAATTGTCCGTTGTAACTGGTTCCCGCCGGTTTTTTCTCCGACTTTTCACTTATTTTCGCTTTTATGATGTCCAAATCTACCTTCCCATAAGAGTAACACAACAAACGTTTTTATCACGGAAGAAAACTTGCCTATACTTTGAAAAACAAGAAACGCATGACAGTGAAAGTTCCTTTGAGCGTCGATAAATAGAAATATGAGACCTGATGTGGGAGTGAACCCTCTTAGCCGCCTTAAAAGCAATGTCTACGATGAGAATCAATTTCCGGTTTCCTTTTTTTGTATTGTAGAAATTGCGAGTTCGCGTGCTTATCTCAATAGCGATGTGGCCAAAATACCAAGTGAAAACTATTCGAAAAATAGCAGATGAGGGAAAACGAGTGAAAACGCTTAGAAAGACCAGTCAGCTATCTGATTGGATCCACCCCCCTTGCAGCTGTGGGGATCAGAGTTCAGCACTTGGGAAGCCGGTGAAGACCCCCTACACACCGTGAGTGGTTTCAGTTTACTCTTTATGGTTTGCATCTCCCGGGGTCCTCCAGACAGGTCCCTTGTTCCGTCTTTCAATCCACACATGTAGAGAATGTCGTCCCGGAAGGTTATTTCGGGCACAAAGCGCAGATATGAGGTCTAATTTCATTTATATCCGAAGATTACAATACGTTTAAGTACATTTGAGGACAGTATTCACGATGAAAAGCGTATCTAGGTTTTCGATTTTTTGCAAACATAGGTCCACCCAGTAACAGATAACATCCAAAAAGCCCCGAATAGCCTAAAATTTTGAGAAGAAATCCTTCAAAGAGTCTCTAACGTATTCAAATTTCCCCTACGCACATTTTGTCTTTTTCGTAAAAATTGTAAGGCCGAGAATGGGTTCGCGCTTCAAGCCTCTACGGAAAATAGATTGTCTGCCTTTCACTGGAACTCTTTGGAAATAGTGTTTCAATGCATATTCCAGGATCTCTTTCCCCGGGAACCCTCTAAAACCCACGCAATTTGCGCCCACTTCCGACTCCATTTTCGTCTTCTTTTTACACGACTTTCCACTCCACCAATATTCTCTCTCTCCCTCTATTTTCTCTTTCATTCATGCATTGATTCATTAATTTATTCTCTGTCTCTGTCGCTCCTTTCTTTGATTGATGCATTGCTGAACTGGTTCATTACTTCACTCATACTTTATCCTCCTTCCTTTCTTTGATTCTTCCTTCCTTTCTTTCCTCCTCCCTTTCTTTAAATTTTCATTTCTTTAATTCTTCCTTTCTTTCCTTCTTTACTTCTTTCTTCGTTCCTTTCTTTCATTTTTATTTCTTTTCTTTTTCTTTTTCCTCCCTTATTCATGTTCTTCAACACTCAATACATTCTCAGAACATACGTTACCAGATTTATTCATTACAAACACGACTCTTAGCTCATTTTGCCTGAAATAGCTACCGTAGACTACAAGCTCAACTTTCAACTCTTTGGAACCAGCGGTTGAGGCCGAGCTGCGAAGACTTTACTACTAAGGTAGATAAGAAATTATTCACAAGGGGCTGATTGTTAGTTTTCTCTGCTGCGATGAACTGTTTAGACCACCCTGATGTCAGCAAAGAAATGCAGCCCATCGCTCAGCCAAGAAACAGTGATGATCGGAAAGACATTTTTTTCGGATTTTTATCTTTCATTGTACTTCTTTCCTTATTTCATTGTATTTATTTATTGAGTTTCTACTCAAATTCCGAAATGTGTGTATTTCAATGATAGAGAGGGAATGTAGGCTTTGTCAGAAAAATAACCTTTTTCAGGTACCATAATATTTTTTTGCATTATCTCGAACGGTCTCGTGATGTTGCAAAGGTTTCTTCACGGAACAGTAGGAGTTAAATCGGGAGTTTTTGAAAACGGAAGCAGCTCTACAACAAGCGTGCTCATGGTTTATCAGGGCAGAAGGACAAATTATGCAAGTCTGCTACGGCTGACACACCGCTAAATTGGGTGGAAGTCGTTCCCTCAAGGCTGGTCAGCAGTGCTGGGCTTATCCGAGGTCGAGATCTGCCTAGCAAGATGTACAAAATAATGAGTTGTAGTTGTGCCTTCTGTTCACGACCCGCTCATGTGTCCGCAATTTTAATAAATGGGGTAGGGTGCATACAACGAGCATAATCCGTAGTTTCATAATGCAAATTTTCTCTGGGACAGAAACAACCTCTGAAGAAAATTCTGACAAACGAGCGAATGACCTGAAGAGTTTTCAAATGTTGTTGACAGTCGCTATGGCGAGAATATGTACAGCTACATTTCTAAGAGGTTTTCTAGGGAAAAGCCTGTCTATGCTATTGATCTCTACTCAACCGCGCCTAAAAACAATCATGTTGCCACGGTCGATGTGGTTCGGATGCGTTCTTCCCAGCCTCAACGAGGCTAATTAAGCCATAGTCAACGGGAACTGACTCATACCCTAGTGCAAATCAAGCAGACATGTGGTCGAAGCTCTCGTAAATTACTATTGCCGTTCTGAATAAGAACTAACAAATCAACTGATTGAAAATGGTCAAACAGTTGCCGTGTCTAATGACAATTTCTACAAAACCAGTTTGCCAAGTGATCCACGGACTGTTTATAAGAGTCATGCTTCCGTGCACACCATACTACTGAGTTGGGATACCAGAGAGCCGGACTTGTCCTGATCCTCGCTAACTACCAAAAGCTATAGTCAGTCAACTGTGTCAGTCACGCCGGGAAGACCACAAACGCTCACACTGCTTCCGAGCTGGCTGTGGGAGCATGATAGGCGGATTGTGGTGAATGGAGAGATCGCGGGCTAATTGATGACTAAAAGCTTCTGCATGGTAGGACAACACTATTCGAGCCGCAATGATGAGGACTGGAGAACAATCGTGTAGCCTCCAAGCCGAACACAATCCTGTATTGTGGCGACACGACTAGCGAGGTCCCACTATATGGAGCCTTGGCCGTGCACCAACTGTACGCCCTTTGGGTGTGTGTGGAATCTACGTCAGCCTCAGATCCGACCGAAAGATCCCATGCTCTCACCATCAATCTGTGATCTCCCCCTACTGGGCTCAATTCGCCTGTAATGCAACTGCACACAGCCAGGAAAGACTAGAAAGCGTCGTCGGTATACCCGATACTACTATCTGAGCAGCTCACACTGCGTCATGATTATAGTGCTCTCTCATCGCCTCCTCATCCTTCCAGTCGGAAGAGAGGTACGACAAGACGATTCCATGTCACCCAAGTTGCTCATCTCCACACTGCAGTAGACAATGCAGCTGCCCAAATGAGAAGAAAATAGCGCATATGCGGACCGAATTCTCTTCCGGACCTACGTTTTGACGATAAAACCCTCGTATTTCTCGGGGTTATCAACGATGTTGAGGCGACGTTCCCTAAGCTAAGCAAAGCAAAGAAAAGGACAGGATATCGAATTGATCACAAGCACCATTGATTCATAATTAACGCCTGTTGCAACGGAACTTAGGTCAGTGGTATACTTCGTCGTCGTCATGAATGACAGGCAAGCCATCTAGCGAAAACCGCGGCAGGACCAGCATCGGGGTAAGGGCGGGATCATACTTCCAGCGACCAGCGACAGCGATAACGCGTATCAGGCATATCGATTTTCGGTCGATATTAATGGTGAACATTGCGTCGCATCGCTCGTCGCTGGAAGTATGATCCCGGCCTAACGGCACTGACCGTCGTAGAAACAGTTCCCGCACGCCCGCCTCAGCGACATGTCGCGGAGGGCTGACATACTGCAAATGTCGCTGCCACTGTCGCTCGTCGCTAAGCAGCGCACTGCGACAGCGACAGGTTCAAATGAGTGGAGTTCTGCGACAGGTGGTCGTTGTATTCAGTCACAGCGCCCCAGCTGGGATTCTCGATGAACGAAAATAATGACCTGGCGAAAGACCTCGTGAATAGACAGAAAACGCTGCCAGCCAATAGGGTCGCCGTCTTTCCAAAAAAAAACACGACTATATGACCGATCCACAGCTTCGCGATCACGCGTTCGACTCAAAAGATCTCCCTGCGCGCTGACTCCTGCTAGTTACTCGCACAGCACTCAAGCTTTGTCTTCTGAAGCACGACCGAAGCACAGAGCATCAAGTTAAAATACTTGAAAGAGGCCCAACTTTAACACATCAGTCACATCATCAGAAGAAGCGGCGACAGGTGAAGAGGTAGAACAACGGAGCAGACCACAATCATGCGCTCACAACCTTGGAGAAGATGTCGCCCAAGATGAACGTTTTCGATGAACCGATAATCAAGTGGCTGAGCAAAGAACGCTAGCTCTCAGCCTTAACACTTGCACTCACATGGTAAGTCGAAACCGACCATCATCATGACTGCGAGATAACGAATCGAAGGGAAGCTGTGCTGGAGCTCGCAACAAGTTTCAGTCTGGAGAGCGGTCCGCGGCCACGTAATGCATAAACGATGCGTTCAGTCCGCACCGACTGTACTACACACATATCCTCTGCTGCAGTTGCATAATCATCACGGAGAATAATGGGTTAGTGCTCAGGAGAGAAAATAACCAACTAAACAGGATGAAGCCGAACCGCACGCAATGCTGTGCCCACAATACCACAATCGCGTGAGGCACTCTGATCAAACATCTGTTCGCAATACGTAAGAACTACAGACTGCGTTTGAATAACAAGTTTGCTGTTCGGTGTCCACAAGCACAAAAGTGCACGTCTAGCACCGGATATTGAAAACAGTAATGCGACGTATATTAAATGAGGATTATCCTACTGGTTAAGAGAGGAAGTACCATCTGATTCAACTGAACTCCATACACTCAGCATTTCCTCTGGTGAATGGGAGCGGGACATGACACTAGTGATGATTATCTACACCCAATAAAATTGCTTGCAAGGGGGGCGAAGCCGACCCACACAAGTGAGTCTTGTAGACGAGAAACTTTTTTTATGAGGCGATCTTGAATTAAAACCGGTCTGATTCACCTTCAAGCCCAACCCACTCACAACAGAGCCATTTTTTCCTTTCAATAGCCATAATTAACCTCCTTTACTAGATATTGGCAGCTCAGGAAAAAGGAAGCCTTCTTTGCAATCAGCCACTCAGAGATTCTCTAAAATGCCAAATTATCCTCCAGAGAGTGACCTAGAGTCTCGTTCCAGGAAGATCCTCGAGGAACGCTCTCTTGGAGTTGAGTTGCCCTAGATCCCTCAAGTGATTAAAGCCGGGTTCATACTTCCCTTTGCGCCATTAAATCGCTCCGGCTAGAAATGCACGAGAAAACTACTGTGGTGTAGCCGTCGCATCACTGAGTCGCCATAGGGTCTGCAGTTACAGCGACCGGTGAAAGGTTGTCTAGTGTCAGCCTTGAATCGGCGACAAAAAAAAATTAAGACATAATCGTCGCAGCGTCGGTTACGCATCGCTGGCAGCGACGCAGGGCAGTCGCCACGTCGAAACAGCCTGCAATGCCCCTCCATCGCTTTTCACGCCGCGTCTATCGCCACCGTCGCCGAAGGTGATCGATATTGCATCACCCAGCGATGTTAGTAGCTGAGGAAACGCCGCGACTTGAAGTCTGCAGACCTCTTACGCAAGGGCGACGACAAGTTGCTCCTTAATGACGCTAAGCGGTATTAAGGACGACGATACGAACTTTCTCACCAGAAGCCCCGCCCACTTTCACAAACTTTTGCGTTGTGGTTTCTGAGCGCCGCACACGTTCTATGCGCCGATTCCGAAGTCCCGCCTGCTCTCCGTGTCATTTCACACGGTGACCCGGAAGGCCATCCCCTTTCAGGAATTTCTGCAGCGTTTTCAATGCCCCTGGTACGTGCACCTCACCAATTCCGGAAACCCGCCCACTTTCCACGTGGTTTTTGCGATTAAGTGGTAGCCCGCAAACCATTTGCAGTGTTCTCGATTCCCCTGACACGTTTCAGTCAGTGATCGCGAAGCCCCGCCTGCTATACACGTCGTTTTAAGAGATAAAGCGCGATCCCCGCCCGCTTACACAAATTTCTGCAAAGTGCCCCTGGTACGTGTCACTCACAAATTCCGAGGCCCCGCCCATGCTCGTAAAACATGACGCGTTGAACCGTAAGACCCGCCTACTTTCAGGACCGTTCCACGCGATGAAGCCGAAGCCGATTTCGATTATTTTCGGATCAGAACAGTGGTCCTGTGGTCGGCTATTGAAGCGTTGCGCTATGTTTTGATTTGTGTTTTTGTATTCGTTTGCGTGTTTCTAACTCAATGCTTTGTGATTTTTGAGCACGTCGGCAAAGATAAATAAATATCATACCAGACCTTTGGCAGACGTGCTGTTGTCTGAGAGGTGGGATGAGCCAGAAGTGCTTTCGGCCTCATATTTGTCAATCATCACACCCCGAGTATAAAGGTGAATCAGGGTATAAAGTTCCACATTCCCTAGGCAAGTGTGGATGATTACACCCTACTGAGCCCTTAAGCCCGGGGTATGATCGTTGGAGAATCCGGCCTCCGATGGTTTGGGTTGGGGGTCGGCTGTCTATTGCAACCTGATCTTAGGCAAAAACTTGTTCCGGTCCAACCGGAGACAGTCACACATACGCTACGATGACCTCATGAGGCCATCTATGATATAGGGCACGACGATTCGCCCATCGGTCCGTCATCGATTCGAGGTCAACACGAAAATGAGAGCGGCTCTCGCCGAGCACTCCTTGGAAGTACAGCTGTCGGACGGCGGAATGACTGTCACTAGGCCGGTCAATGACCCTCGATCCGCCAGTTTTTGCTGTCTAAGCAGTTCAGAACTCGTGACTACTCAGATATTTGTGGGGAAGTTCCCGAGGAGAATAGACCTGATTTGGTCGTTATCACTCGGTCGAGGGGAGAGGAGCGAGACGGCCCCCCGAAGGGAGACGTCTCGCCCCTCTCCCCTCGAATTATACACAACGATAAGGCGTTCGAAACGGTCGACTCGAGGGAGAACAAGGGAAGTTCGCATTACGGTTGTTCCCATGGCCTCCCGCAGAGCATGATGAACGAGAAAACAAAGCCGCAGTGTATACGAACAGGCTAGCCGCGAGGTGGTCTCGCACTTCGCAAGTTGAGGGAGCAACCTGCCACCCGAGGGCGGTGGGAGGTATCTCTGTCCAGATTACCAGGGGAGATAACAAGCTTCTCTGCAACCTTCGACAAAGACGAATATTTTTGGCCCTATTCCTAGTTTCGAAGAACAGGAAACTGTTGAAAGCGACGAGTTTCGGCCAGCTGAGTTTTGATAAATCAATGGCCAATGGGTGTTGGTTGCGACAGCTTGGGGAAGACTGGCAATCGGGAGAACAAGGGAATATCTGCTAGCCGGAGGCCCCCTCCGCCTCCCCTCGATTCGGGGGAAGTATCCAGTTGTTTCGAGGAAAGTTCTGCTGTCGTTCTCGGGAACTTCCCCACGAATGTCTGAGTACAAATAGATTCGTAGCAAGCATTAAAATAGAGAACAATCCGCCACTGAAATGGTTAGGAAAGTGCACCATTAACGCCGGAAAATGGTTAACAATGGATAAAAACTGTAAACTGAACTAGTGAAACTGCCTATGGTGATAGCCAGCAAGGAAACAACTGGAAGCACTAGTATCGCTATTAGCTGGCCGGTCTTTCCAGGGAATGACAGACATGACGCAGCAATATCTGGTCAACATAATTCATGAGTCAGAGCATACCGACAACAATCTGTACGTCTACGAGACAATCGGCGTCATGTTGGCGCGACGAATAAAACAACATCGTCGCAAGAACGGTTAGAAACGATTGAGGTACATGAACTTTCAAGAGGAAGGGTACCAACTGAATGTTTAGCTCACATCAAACTAACCTTGTTGACCCACTGACCTTAGAAAACAACATTTCCATCGCGATTTGTTTGCACAGCGTAGACAAGGCGCTGCACATACCCCACACCATTTTTGAATGTACACATTCATAGATGGATGAAGATGCACAAAGAGTCTTGTATTAGTGGACGGCATTAGATGGGCGGATTTCAACCGTAGAGAGCGTACAGTCATGGGATAAAAAGAAACCTGGTTGAGGTGTGAGCTAACAATGAAAATACACCTGGACAGAATTCACCACAACGCCAACGCCATTGGAATGGCCGAAAATTTGGATAGGATGACTTTATATAGCAATCCTGATCGCCAGATTGCAGGTTCACACCTCTACGAATTACAGAATGAAAATCGCACCTCGGGGAAATGACCGATAACTGATAGGAACAGCACCATCAAATTGAAGTCGATGTGATAAGCAGTTCTACTGTTGCGATATTGTCCTTATCGGGATTAACTTCCGCTCAGCGGTTGCGAACAACCACTGTTGCAGCACATAGCACGAAGACAATCTTGGTGGGATTGCAGTCGGCACAGATCGTATTAATACCTTGTGTTTCCCATTGAATATTAGCGCAAACTCGCTGGCATATGCTATGACATACGTGCACCGAGTTTGCCTCAACCTTTGATAGGGAAGACCGGCATCATGCTCCCAGAGACGTATGCAATGCCGCTGGTCGGGGGAAGTATGATCCCAGCCGAACGCAGAGTATTGGGGCGTTTCGTGCCGACTGTACTTGGAATCGTGCTGGGGCCACGTAGTATGTCTACTTACAGGCCATTATCTCCACACTAAAACGGATCGCAGTAGACCACATTTCTTTTAGATTTCTTTGAGAAAAAAAAACGAACTGAGCGGTAGGTATAGTTGGCTCGAAACGCATTGATACTGCGTCCACCCGTTCCGAAGTTCTGGTTGTCTTCAATGTGTCATAGCTGGCTGGCACGACCAATTTCTGCCTTATTGGCTCGTACTAAGTAAGTCAGTTCCCGAAAGTGTAAACTTTCTTTTTGACAAATTTGGCCTCTTTCGCGGTCACCGAGCTAATGCTATTGGAGTAGTAAAGGAGTTCGTGTTCCTTCCATGTTATGCGTCTTATTTCTTTGCAATGCATGTTTTTGGAGAAACATCGTTTTGTTTTTGTTTTTTTTCTGCGTTTTTAATATCCATCATCATCTTCGCGTTCATCTGAGCGCAATAAATAAATAAACAAATATATTTTGACATGCGGCACCGAGTTTGCGCCAACCTTGAATCGGGAACGCAAAGGATCAGTACGTTCCGTGCCGACTGTAAACAGGCATAGTGGGTCGCAATCAGCCAGATTGTTCGTCTTATCATCCCCCATTCGATGATGCTATTACTCTTAATTATCGAGTGCTTTTTCAATACCCGCTTGCCACACTGTTATTTGAGGGGGAGAAATGTAGCAGGTTCAATCGCCCGAATAGGGTCATTCTGGCTCGCTTTCGGCGCTTCCAACGGCGTTGGCGTTGTGGTGGTAGGAGTCGCGCGGTAAACGTTAGGTGGTTACCTTCACGTAGGATACTGCACAAGGGGTGGAAAAGGCCAATTTTACTAAGACCCCCCCCCATCAGGACTGTGATTTCGTCAACTTTTGTCCACCCTTCCAAAGCCTGACTTGGTCTTTTTTTGTCTTTCTCAGTTCAACTTTGTCTCCGGGAGGAGCTCAGACCTCCCTTGTGAAGCTCCACACTACAGCCGAACCCTGCCTCCACCATTTCTGGCGTGTATGCCAACTTTAGAACCGAAACTTCAGAGTCAGGTTCCTACTACGACTAGCTTCCTATCCATTCATACCTATTGTCTTGATCGGTGAACATGTTTTCTCACAAACCTCGAATACCGCCTGTTTTCATTCATTCATCATTATTCTCACAATCAGAGAAATTGCGAAACATACGTCGAACAAGTATCTTACTTCAACATTTGTGCTGAAGAGCAAGACACTCTCTCTGATGGCATACGCCGGAGCAATTCTCTCACTTCCATAATGGTGTTTATGCAGTATTTTCCCAGCTTTGCGGGCATAAAAGCTGTTATGGGAGGCGACCCGCCGCTAAACACCACCGTCATGCCTGCCCATCAAACACATTCTTTGTTCACCTACATATGAACAGGAGTAATGTGTGATCATCACTTTTCATACATAGACCAACAACTTCTACAAAGAGAAAGGCAGAACTCTCTCGGGAAATAGTAACGGAAAAAAGACAAAGAAACCTATGGAAGGAGAGGAGACCGAGGTGTACTCGAAAATCTTGACAAGCTCATGGAAGTGAGACAAACCGTGGGCGAGCCTATTCAAAAACTATGGAATCTCATTTATCGGACTTGGAACACCGGCTTAAATCAAATAAGACACCGAAATTCGGTCTTTGGTATTTTGCATCACACTGGAAACTGAACTCTAGAATCTGAACGGTCCGAAGCAAAAAGGTATCCGTAAGTGCAACAGGCTGCGTAACCCGTTTAGAATAGAACCGCGCCTTTTAGAGATTTCAGCAGTGTCACGTAGGCTTTCTGGTGCTGTCACGTTAGAAGGCTCCTCCAAGCCTTGCATGTGCTCCTGTTACATTACGACGAGCTGCTCCGATAGCGAAGTAGAGCAACAGTTTTGCCGAGTTGCACCACGCGCTCCTGTTGCAGGACCTTTCGACTGGACGACACACCGGGTTGAAGGCATTCTATGGTCCAGGGTCCAGCGGGCTTGTAATTGGGCACAACGGGTTGGGTGGGGGGGGTCGTAAAAACTTTAGACTAAATTTAAACCTAGCGGGGAGATTTCGAAACAGTTTTGAGCATTTAAAATTCCGGCAGAGAAAAGGGGGGTCATATACTCTGTCAGAAACTAGCCAGCCATCGAAGAGTTCAAAGAAGCTGCCCTCCCACCGTGCCTGCCCTCTCATAGCTGCGGCGTACGTTAGGGATCGTTTATACTTCCACCGCCGAGCGGCGTGCCGAAATGCATTCCTTCAATATCGATCGTGCTGCGTGATCAATATTAAATGAGTGCACCTCGCCGCGCAGCAGTGGAAGCAGAAACGGCCCCTTACAGAGGGGAGCCATGCCGCTGTGAGCTATGTAGAGGAGGATCAACAAGCCCTGCGCCCCTATTAAGGATTCCGTACTAGAGACGCAGATGGTGTGCTGCTTCTTTGGACTCTAAGATGGCTGAATCAATTGGAACAGAGTGTTTCATTCATTTCGGAGTGGAATCCATTGCCGTCAATCGCATGCATTTGCGTGCGGCGTCTGCTTCTCCCCTCTACACTTTCTTGCTGTATCTCACCCCGCCCCGCATACACACGGGATGGAAAAAAGATATATTTGGGTCCCAAATAAAGGTTAGCTCCATCAATATCGGCCACAACGCCCCGCTGGACCCTGCTGTGGTCGCTTGGACCCCCAACTAAAAGAGCTTTGCGAATAACATTCCGGCTACTGTCGGATAAACTTCGAGATCCAAGTCATATCTCGCCGATTCCGGACTGAGCACTCGTGTGCGGTCCGTAGCCATCCCGGTCGATACGCATGTAATGCATTGCTCACTTAAGTATAGACCATCCCCCCCGATAGGGCCGGACTGAGCCTGCCTGGATGGCTGCGTCGCCGCGGTGCTGAGAGAAACTCACGGCCCGTACGCGGCGGCAGATGAGCTCTCCGGACGGTCCGCGGCGCTTGACGACTGATCCGCGGTACAATTGATAGCGGGTTGGTCAAACGGCCCATCCGCGGCGCTGATCGTTCTCGATGGGGGGGGTGATTCTGGAACGCATCGGCAATTGAACCACTCCACCTCCTCATCTCACTCACTCACACCTCACTTGACAGCAGGCATAGCTGCAGTGGCAGACATGAAAAAACATGGTGAAGCGAATGATCACGTCCTAATGTGTTTATCTTATGCACAGCCGGTATAAAAGGTGCCTCATCTCACTCGAGTCCTCATACGGCATTTTGATGCCGGAAGGTGACCGAGTCACTCTCCGGAGGCCAGCAAATTTTTGACTGCTGGGGAGATAGGATATTTCATCACAGCTCGAAGGGGGGGGGGGCGGTTTTCGCCGCGGTCCGCAGGGAGGGCGGCTCCTCACTGCAGACTTCGGAGAAGGCTACGCCCTTGTCCGGACCGAGGCGGGGCTTTCTCTGCCCTTGACCACGACATTAAGGGCACAGTCCAACCTCAAGGGTAAAAATTGATATAATAGCCCGCCCACCGTGCATAGCAACCCTGCCAAGCGCGAGATCTCAATTCGATCGAATAAGTGAAAAACTACAGGGAAAAGATCGGCCCCGCCCCCAACACCGTAGAAATATAATCAAGCATTTCGCCCCGAATAGTGGACCAAAATCTTTGCAAACGGAAAAAAATGGTTTGTGTGGCGATGCTCAAAAGCAAAATGTACAAAAGCAGAGCTCTTGATTTCCTCCCCGAAGCTGTGTGCTCGATAAGGCTTTTGGGGGTATTGTGGGCGGGCCCGACTTTGTCCCTCTAGTTTCTGGCTTATTCGAGCGAATTGAGATCTCGCGCTTGGCGGGGTTGCTAATCACGGTAGGCGATATACAATATCAAATTTTACCCGTGATGTTGGACGGTGCCTTTAACGCACCTCTCGAGAAGAGGCGGACCCGTTGTGACTGTGTCAGTGAGGACAGTCCGCGTCGGCTCTCAGGACGATCCGCGGCTCCTGCAGGACGATCCGCGGCGCTAGCAGGATGATTCGCGGCGCATCACCGGCGCCTTACCGGCTTCGGTGAAGGATCGTCCGGTCGTCGGCCGCGGACGATCCTGCAAAAGCGCCGCGGATCGTCCGTGGATTTCTCTGAGTGGTTCGGGGGTAAGTTCGCACCAGACACTTCTCGGCAGTTCCCAGGTGATTTCGCGATATTTCCGCGGTCTTTTTCCGACTCGCGGTAGTTTCGCGTCAAAATCCTTGCAAAATCCAGGTTCGCGGTGAATCCTCAGTAGATTCCATGTAATTTCTTCCAGAATTAAGCCCACTGTGACAGCTGGAAAACTGAAGGCCTGGGTCAATCGGGTTGTTGTGTAGGACCTCACAATCAGTGAGGCTATGCCCCCCCCCCCACATCGTGAACAGAATTCTTGCAAACGTTCACGACCCCCTCATCAAATCTCTATTTTACAGCAAAGATTCTTTCAATTCCCACCCGAAATTCCATTTTTTTCGGCTAGAATATTTAAGACCCCCTCACGACCCGTTTTCCAGAATCAAAAACGACAGCTGTTTTTATGAAGTTCCCAAGGCTGTTATTTAGCGAAGCTGTCATGAAGACCACTCGATCCGCCACTTCATTCCAAAACGCCTGACCACGGTTTTTATGGCGAGCCATGCCCTGAAGTTCACAACATATGCATTGTTATATGCATACTAAAGATCGAAAGAATTCAAGAGACTAAGCTCGTCTTCATAGAAAGTAAAATCGTAGAAAAATAAGAAAATTCGATGAGTACTTCAATTGAGAAAACTGAGGAATCAATCACAATAACAGAAGCAGATAAACTGAGCACAGAAAATCAAAATAGCTTGGAATTTGAGAGGGTTCAATAACAGGGTTGTGGTCTCAATGCACAGAAATGAAGGAGTTGTCCTGTATTTTCGGTTCGAATTCCACTCGGGACCACTTCGCTTGAATGGATTAGCGAGAAGTTTCACATCGCGAAGGATGGGACAACTCCAACTCTGTGCATTGAGACCACAGAATTGTAAACTTTGAGGACGTCAAAATATAGGAGCACGGTATTAAAAACTTCCAATAAGAATAGGCGCAACTAATGTGACCAAATTAAACCTTTCAGTCGTGTTTTGGAGTGTTTTTAAAGGATATCAATCGCCAAATCGGTACAATCCCGAATTTCGAACTACAGGGCCCGAAAGATAAACGGCCCAAACTTCGGCTATAGGATTTTTTGGGCACTAAACACAAATTAAAGGCTCGTTTTTCTTGAAAAACGCTGGTAGATAAAGCCTGTCTTGCTGATTTGAGTCCGGGTGGAGCAGGCAGCGGAGCGGTCGGTCATAGCAATGATATCGAGCATGAGAACTGTTATGAGAGGCGACCCCGCGCTAAACACCACCGTCATGTCTGCTCATCAAACACATCCTTTGTTCACCTATGCATAAACACGAATGTGTGATCATCACTATCCATCCACACAACAACAATAGAAATTTTATGAAAAAGGAAGGATTTCTGCATCTGAAAAATGAAATATTGACAAAAAGAGACGAGAAAACCTATATGAGAAGAGGAGGCTGAGGTGTATTTGGAAATCTTGGCAAGCCAGTAGGACAAACCGTCAACAAGACTTCAGAAACTATGAAATCTCATTTATCCGAAATGGAAAACCTCTTCGAATTGAATAGGACACCAAAATTTGGTCTTTGAATATTGCATCAGATTGGAAACTGGATTCTGAAAACTAAACACTCCGAAGAAAAAAAGCCTCCGACAGGGAAATAACCCGTTTAGAACCGCGCCTTTCAGAGAACTCTGCAGAGTCACGTAGGCTTTCTGATGGTGTCGAACTCCGGCGTAATTGAGGCTACCCACATATCCTCTGATTCGAGGTTGAATTTAGTGTGTGCCATTGCGAACTCGCGGTGCGGGCACGCGACGCATCAGTTTCGCAGGAGCTGATGCGCCCGCCCTTCATCAGCTAATCATGTGGGGTAAAAGATCAAAAGTAGTTGAAAAAATGTGAGAAAAAGGAAAAACAGAATGTTTTAAAAACTCTCATGATCAGCTCTTAAGGGCGGACGCGGGAGGTCACACGAAACCGATGCATCGCGTGTCCGCAACGCAAGTCCGCAATGGCACATACTAAATTCAACCTCGTGTCAGAGGATACGCTACTTATTTATTGATTGGGTACGAATGAAAAAAAACGAAACAATCGGATAACCAAGTTATAGGATTACGATGGACGCTCGTAATTTGCAGGACGGGGAGGACGGGGGCGAACTTCTCATGCCCTGAAAGTTCACTTCGGGCCAGTACGCATCCAGCTCGAAGAACTCGTCGAGTAAAATCACTGCTCAACAGCAACACGTGCTCCTGTAACAGGAAGATGTGCTGCTGCCGAGAAGCCTTTCAAATAGACGGGGCACCATTGTGGTCGTGTAGGACCCCACAAATACGTGACTTACAGTCGGCACGGACCATACTGATTCTCTGCATTCCCTCTTGTGCATTGGCGCAAAGTCGGCGCACGTAACATCGGCATGGATCCTGAAGAGACTTCGCGTTCCCCATTGGAGGTTGGCGCATACTCGGTATACCTATGTTATAGCACATGGCACCGAGTTTGCGCCAACCTTCAACAGTGAACGCGAAGTCTCTTCGGGAACCATGCCGAAGTTATGTTTCCACATATGCGCACCGAGTTTGCGTCAGCGCACAACAAGGAACGCAAGGTATCAGCACGAACTCTGTGCCAACTAGGTATAAAGGTACAATCCATTCCCCCATTGTTGAGTTAAATATACTCCACAGCAGCGGAAAAAAGCGGTGGTGCGGCTGCGGACTTCTCCTGTACAATATACTGAAAGAAGTCCGCAACCGCACCACCGCCTTTTTCCGTGGCCAAAAACTATAGCTTACGCGCCAACTTCACAGTTTTGCCCATTCCAGAGTTTTGACTCCTTGCCCAAGATCTATACAAGCTTCGCGACACGAAATATTTAGGTAGGGGTTTCAAAAGGAAACGAGGCCTCCTGCCAACCAAAATGAATCATAGCTAAGGTCATCCGGCCCCAGCTAGCCCTACCTTGCAATGCCAGTTAGCGACCTCCGTTTTGCAGCTGCGTTGGATAGCCAATCAATTGGAAATGGGGAAAATGTGAATGAATGCAAATAGATGACTCACAGAAAGAATGAACTTGTCCATCCATCGTTAGAGCCATATTGGAAATTACTATTTTCTGGTCATGTGACAAACGCAACGAGTCGCGACTGCGAGCGACGGTATAGGGTAATAGATCATTTACACCGAAAACGAAGATTTCTTGAAATAGAAAGGTATTTTTGTAACAAATTCGGCATATTGTTGGGTGGGCAATGGAGATATTGATCATGAACTGCCACAGGGTTGCGAAAAAGCGGGCAGCGGGGGGTCGTGAAAATTTTACCAAAAATGAAGAGTTTTGGAGAGGAGCGTTCAAATATTTTAAACTACATCAAACACTTGGAACGGGGATAGTTATATTCTTCAAATTTCAGTGTAAAAGAAACCGTACAATAGGCACGGATAGCACTGACTGCTCTGGTTCCTCCTGACGGTGTTACCACCGTTGACGCAAGCTCGGTGCACGTATGTTGTAGCCTATGCGCACAGAGTTTGCGCCAAGGCAAACTACACCATTAAGGGAAAACGAAAACGGTCAGCGCGCTCCATGCCGACAGTAGCTTCGCTGAGATCTGAGACAACAATCTGCTTCACCTTGCACGGCGCATTTAGCCGCCCGTGCAAGGTCAAGCAGATCGTCGTTTATACCTCCGTCGCCGAGCGGCGAGGCGGAGTGAGCTCTAGGGTTGCGCAGGGCTGGGGGCTCAAAAGCCCTCAGCCCTGCGCAACCCTAGAGCGGTTGTGGAAATTTGAGGAAAAAAAAAGAAAATCAAGGAATCGTACGATTTCCCCGAGTTTTACAGCAAATTTAAAATTTTCCAGCTTTTTTACTTCCCAAAACGCTTAAGGATTTCTTTTTATCTCGGGAGGGGTATTGTAGAAATTCTGGTTATTTTTAAAAGATTTTGGTCAACTGGGAGGGTCGTAACTCCGCAGAAAAATGGCGCAACGGCCCGCTCGAAACTGCTGCACACCTAAAAAGCCCCGTTTACAGTTTCGTCGCTTAGCGGAACGGCGAAGTGCAACCCTTTAATATCGGCTGTCGCGTTGCATGAGCAATACTGCAGAAATTCGTTATACGGCGCGCTCGACGGAGGGAGTATAAACGACCCCTAACATTGATCGTGCCCAGTGATCAATATTACAAATGCACTGTGTCGCGCCGCCGGGCGGCAAGAGTATAAACGAGGGCTTAGGGGTCGTTTATACTTCCGCCGCCGAGCGGCGCGGCACGATCAACATTGTACGATTGCACTTCGCCGCGCCGCTCGGCGGCGGAAGACCCCTTAAGCTCATCAAAGCGGAGCGGTCAGCATGGTTCAAGTACATGAAGGTCCTGAAACATGGCATGTTTTAACGAAGCTCTGGATTTAGGCGCTCCCAGAAACGGAAATGAACTTATTTCAAGTTTTTTTTTCAGATATCCTCCTTTTTTCAATACAGCTGGCATGAAAATCACCGAAGCCGCTTCAGAAGTCCTAACAACGATTTTTATGGCGAGCACTGCCAGCAAGGGGTGCTATGTGGGAAGGGGGGCACTGTTGTATCGCGCTTGGCCACGCCCATTTTTCCGTGCCGCAATGACTCTCCTGATTTTGGCAGGGGAGGGAAACCCCGGGCAGGTGCTCAAATTTAGTGGGCTAATGCCATGGAGACAAAACACAAAACGATTGACCGTGAAATAAATTGTGTTGTGTGCATCCACGTACAAGACACGCCCCCCTTACGCGCAATTCTTTAATAAAGGCTAAAGGCAGCAGGTAACCGCCAAAAGTGTTTTTAGAGAGTTGGCCTGTGTTTCAAGCCGGATATGGTTTTTTTTTCAGCCCTCTTATGTTCTTTGAGAGTTTTATTAGATAGGAGGGCATATAAGTCGTTCTGCAGGGGATGTGAGGTGATGAACTTTAGATCTTTCATTATGCTTCATTTGAAAAACTCTTGATAGCAATTTTTTGGCTTGTAACAACGTAGATTCAACAATTAGGAGTAACAATTACATAACAGTTGCAATAACACAACCTACTCAGTCATAAATGAGATAGCTGAACAACAAAATAACAAGACAAATCAGCGCTTCCCATTGAATTTCTTGGGGAGAAACCTTTTTTTCGATTGACCGAGGAGGTGAACCGCATTTGGAAATTTTGTGATAGGATTCACTGCGATGCATTTGAATCTGCAAAAACGGATCCAGAAAATTTACGATTACTTACGTTTGGCCGCAAGCTATAGTGTTTTCTCCCCCCGCCAAACGCCCCTGTCGCATAGACTGCATCGGCCGCCAACTACACTAGAGCAATTCCCGTGAGCCCGTGCTTTGCATGTGTAGAGGTTGGAGCAGCTAAGCCACGAAATGATGTCTTCGCTAGTAGTAGGAGGTGAGTGCAATTCACAAATAAAACACGTGGCCAAATTCTTTCTATCTACATCGAGAGCGGCTTCAACTTGAGCTTCTAGTTCGCCTCCATGCGTTCTCGTGCGCATGAGATTTTCGCTTCTCACTTGGCCTTTCTAAAATAAGTGGTGTTTGTGTACCTACAGGTGTTCAACGGTGATGTGATGTCTTCGAAGCAACTCACAGTTAGATATTTTCGATGGGCCCAGGTTTAACGTCGGTATGGATCCGGAAGAGACTTTGCGTTCACTGTTGAAGGTTGGCGAAAACTCGGTGCCATATGCTATAACATTGGTGCACTGAGTTTGCGCAACCTCCAATGGGGAACGCAAAGTCTCTTCAGGATCCATGCCGACCATAGCTGTCCTTCCCTTGCCCTGCATTAAAGTTCTACGAACGAGGTCAGGGCTGGTCCCAATGTCAAACATAGAACATAGAAGTGGCTAAGCAGTTTAAATACGAATGAAGAGAAGTTAGAATTTCCCAAAACAATTCAGGTATCAGGTATTCGAATGCAGGAAGTGGATTTCACAAGAAAAGCCCAATAGATGATCGACCCAACACAAGGTCCGGATGCAGTTCGCAAAAAAACTAGTGAGATTTCCCAGCAATAGTATTAATAGCGCACAGAAACTAATGTTAAAGAGTAGAGACGAATAGGTTAAGAATATTATATATTATCCATTCAGTACACCCAATAACCCTAAATCGCTCTGCAACGACGTATTGTATGCCCTCTTCCCAATTCCTGCATGCTTTGCTCGCTATTCGAACGCGACGACCCAGCGTGGTGGCCATCGTGTATCAACACGGCTGAGGAGGCGGGAGAAACGGGGAGGAGCGAGGTTCCTGATTGGACGCAACAGCCGGGGGGCCGGGACTAGCCCGTGTTGCGTCCAATCAGGAACCTCGCTCCTCCCCCGTTTCTCCCGCCTCCTCAGGAGTGTTGATACACGATGGCCACCATCCGACGACGGGCGTGTCTTGTACGTGGATGCACACAACACAACTTATTTCACGGACAATCGTTTTGTGTTTTGTCTCCATGGCATTAGCCAATTTAGTGCGGCACAGTGAAATGGTTCGGCAGTTCATCGCGCCATAGTGGTCCCCCACCTTCCCACATAGCACCATCAAATCATGCACAAAACTTGGACTAACATTAAAGAATACTTCTATTCTGGAAAATGAGATACCTATCGCATAAACAGAAGCAGACAAACTGAGCAGGGGAAATAAAAATTGAATGGAGTTGTAGAGGGTTTCAAGACAGTTAAATACGTCAAAAACTAATCATGAGAAAGAGAAAAAGGTGAGATTGCCGCAGAAAAGAACCTCAAGGGAGAATTGGCGTCGGATTCCTTGTTTAGTGCAGTCGCACAGTCTCCACTTAATTCAACGGCTCACTTTGCATACGGTGCTCCCTTGGCGTTTACTGATAAAACCAAGCACTATGCTAAGAAAAGAGTATTATATTGAATAGGCGAAGTGTTGGATTTTAGGCCAATCTATATAAATTGATAGAGCTCATCTATATACTTTCCTGACAGGCAACTTTTTCGAGTCCAATGAGGAGAGCAGCACAATAAGTCAGGGTTAGGAAGCCCTTTTTAGGGTGCTATGTGGGAAGGGGGGGGGGAGCACTATGGCGCGATGGACTTCGCCACGCCCATTTTACTGTGCCGCACTAAATTGAGCACCTACCCAGGGTTTCCCTCCCCTGCCAAAATCAGGAGAGTCATTGCGGCACGGAAAAATGGGCGTGGCCAAGTGCGATACAACAGTGCCCTCCCCCCTTCTCACATAGCACCCTTTTTAGCTAAGCTATAGAAAATATAGCGGAATAAATGTGACGTTCTGACCTTAACAAATAGATCAATTGACTCTGAATAGGTTTAAAATGGTGTCGAAGTCGTTTTCCAGCGTTTTTACCTCGCCGGAAGCGACATTCGCGGGACAGGAGACAGGAAACGAACACAGTTTCAGCTGATTGGAACGAAAAACACGACATTGCGTAGATGGAGGAAGAGCGAGATTCCCACATGCTTCGCGGTGGCCGCAGCTGACTGCAATCTGGCAGTCGCATCGATCGCCGCGCCTGCGGCTACGCGCCGCCGCCTGCGCGGCGACATTGTGGGTGGCCCCCGAAATCGGGGCAAAACAATGTCATGGGGGGGACGATAATCGCACCTCCCCCCCTGGCCAACTGTGAAAACACTGAAAACTGCATAGCCCTGCGCGATGAAAGCGTCGGCGAGGTGCGAAGGGGGTGCATATTCACCCGCCGGCTAATAGCATGTGGAACTATTCGCGGTCAAGGTGATAGACCGGGGTGAGGAGTGTGAAGATGAACATTCTGCAGAATGCTGCTAGCATTTCCGGCAGAGGAAACTGGGTTGGTCCGATTTTTTTTGCGAAACACAAAATTTTCGTGAATAGTGACCACACATGAAGTATAGTCGCATCCAATCGTTCGCGTATGTAGTTGACATGCTGAGAACAACCCATGACGAGTAGTCCTCACTGATCGTTTCTGAAAACCACCCGTGAAATTTACTCCTTCTCAACCGGCCCCGTTCTTTATCCTGTGGGCTATATACACTTGAAAGTTAGTCACCTTCGATACCTCACAAAGTTGATGTCCTCAGATCCATCCATGAAATTTAGTCTTCCCCAGTTGTCTAAGGCTGATACCCTAGAGAACACCTAAGATTTTCGGTCTTCCTCAATTTTTATCATAGTGGAGTACCTAAGACCACCCGTGAAGTTGAGTCTTATTCAGTTTTCTGTAATTGACACCTCGGAGACCACCCATGATTTTCAGTCTTTCTCAATTGTTCTCATAGTGGACAACTTAAAGACCACCCACGAAGTTTGGTCTTCTTCAGGTTTCTTTGATTAAAACCTTAGAGACTATCCGTGATTTTCAGTCTTTCTCAATTCTTATCATAGTGGACAACCTAAGACCGCCCATGAAGTTGAGTCTTATTCGGTTTTCTGTGATTGACACCCTAAAGGCCATCCATGACTTTCAGTCTGTCTCTATCATTCTCATAGGAGATCACATAAAGATCACCCACGAAGTTTGGTCTTCTTCAGGTTTCTGTGATTAATGCCTTAGAGACTACCTATGATTTTCAGCCTTCCTCAATTTTTATTATAGTGGACAACCTAAGACCGCCCATGAAGTTGAGTCTTATTCGGTTTTCTGTGATTGACACCCTAAAGACCACCCATGATTTTCAGTCTTTCTCTCTCGTCCTCATAGTGGATCACCTAAAGACCCCATGAAGTTGAGTCTTCTTCAGTCTTCCGCGACGGACACCCTAAAGACCACCCATGATTTTCAGTCTTTCTCTCTCGTCCTCATAGTGGATCACCTAAAGACCCCCATGAAGTTGAGTCTTCTTCAGTCTTCCGCGACGGACACCCTAAAGACCACCCATGATTTTCAGTCTTCCTCAATCGTTCTCATAGTGGACAGCCTAGAGAGAATCCATGAAGTTGAGAATTCTTCAGTTTTCTGTGATTGACACCCTATAGACCACCCTTGATTTCCAGTCTTCCCCAATCTTGGTCATAGTGGACAACCTAAGACCACCCATGAAGTTGAGTCTTTAACACCCTATAGACCACCTATGATTTTAAGTCTTCCCAATCGCTGTTATAGTGGGCGACCTAAAGACTACCCGTAAAGATGATTCCTTAATACCGTATAGACCACCCATCATTTTTAGTCTTCCCCAATCGTCCTAATAGTGGTCAACCTTAAGACCACCCCTGGAGTTTAGTCTTCTTCTGTTCTCTACGGCGGATACCCTAGATACCACCCATGATCTTCAGTCTTCCACAATCGTTCTCATAGTGGACAACCTAGAGATTACCCATGAAGTTGAGACTCCTTCAGTTTTGTGTGATTGACACCCCATAGACCACCCACGATTTTCAGTCATCCCCAATCTTTCCCATATTGGGCAACCTAAGACCACCCACGAAGTTGAGTTTTAACACCCTATAGACCACCCATGATTTTTAGTCTTCCCCGATCGTTCTAATAGTGGACAATCTAAAGACCGACCACCCATGAAGTTGAGTCCTTAACACCCTACGGACCACCTATGATTTTCAATCTTGCCCAATCGTTCTGATAGTGGTCAACCTAAAGACCACCCGTCAAGTTTAGTCTCGTCCAATCGTTGACATGATAGTGAGGACTACCCATGACGTTTGGTTTCCGTATACAGAGTTAATTTTTCGGTGAACCACCCTTTGAATGTTACCACTCCAACCGTTCCCGTTACTGTTATTCACGAGATCACCTTCTTAGTTTACTCTTCCTCATATCGCTTCAATACCCGATAGTCCAAAGTCCACCAATTATATTTATTCTACCCTAGTCCTTCCTGTAGCTGATGGATCACCCATGAAGTTCGGTTTTTTTCAAACGTTCGCTTTGTTCACAACTCACAGTCCACCCACAAAGTTTAGTTTGGAGTTGCTTTTGTAGGATTGTAGGAATTCTCCTAGGAGCCACACATGGAAGTAACTCTTTCTCAGTTCACTCCTTTGAACACCATCTTGAGAAACACTCGTCAACTTTAATCCCTTTCGATCCGTTTTCTAAATTAATATTCCTTCTTGAATTTTTATCTTACACAGCCCTCCCAAAAATACGGCATCCCGCAAGCCGCCCATGAATCCTAGTTAAATTCGGCTCTTCATTGCAGTTGTTATTTTAAAGTGTTCACGATAGAAGTCGTTTATCGGGTTTTTCACCTATCTTGAAAACGGTCCCATGCTGATTCCAATGATGTCCTTGGAATCGTACAAGACCCCCTGGGAACGGAGTATTGGCCCCCGAAATTCAGCAAGGGAAGCATTGTGGACGAGTTGTCCAAGGCTTGCAACTCCCGTTTTTTGCTGCCGATGTGTGCGAGCTGACCTGAGTAAAGAGAGAAGTTGAGTATAAAGGGAAGAACTGGAAACTGTTATAGGACGTGGGCGGAGTGGCCCGATGGGTTGGCTGGCCTACGAGATTTTCACCCACTTACCGGCCGTTTTTCTTCGCACTTCCGTTCTTAATCTTCTTAGTCTTAGACCCAAAGCTTACGTTCAAAGGCAATGTTCACGATAGAATCGTTTTTCTGCTTTCCGCCTATCATGAAGACGGTCCCATTCTGATTCCAATGATGTTTTTGGAATCGTACAAGACCGTATAGGAACGGAGTTATGGTCCCTCAAAAATTGAGTGAGGGAAGCATGGTGGACGAGTTGTCCGAGGCTTGTAACTTCCGTGTTTTGCAGCCGATGTATGCGAGCTGACCTGAGTAAAAAGAGAATTTCAGAATGAAAGTAAGAACGGGGCTTTTGATCGGAAACCATCGCTCATCTCACAATATCGAGCATTCATTTGTTCACGTCGGTGGGCGTGGAAAGTGCATCTGGGTGCGACGGGCTGACGGATGTCCAACTTTGGGGCCGTAGGGGACCGTTCCGAGCTCATTTTTCTCAGTTTTTTAATGTTAGTGTTTCGCTAGGCCCCGCAGCTACCGATCGCCACCACAAAATCAGACATGGTTTTTATCACGGACACTGCCTTTGAGCCAAAAAAAAAACGTGCAGCTTTTCTTCGTGAACACTGCCTTTAAAGATATCTTATAAAGTTCATCCTCCGGAATCGCTCCTACAAACGGTATTTCCGAGACCATCTATGAATTTTACCTTCCTTCAACCGTTCCCGCTGATCATCTCCCGTGGCAGATTTGGAAAGCCGATTGCAGAAGAAAACCAAACTCTCGCAGCGGAGTGTTCCAGAAATCGTCGTTTGATATAGAATATATTTTGAAAGCCAGTTAATAGAAAAAAATCAATTTATGAATACCTATGTTTAGTCGGGAACTCAAGGGGTCGATCCAACAATTTCTGGGGGTCATGTTTTTCGACACTGATTGTTGTTTGTCGAGGTTCACAACAGAACACAAATTATTTGCACATGTATTTACTTAATCACAAGCATTATTCAAAGACATGCTAAGAGTATCAAATGATAACCTGTATTGCACAACATGAGAACCTAAGCGCACAGCAATAATACTGGAGCAAACTTATGCTATAGCAAAATAATGTGCTCAATTCTCAGGACAAAAACAACCTTTAGAAGCCATGAAAGCCACCACGGCGACCGAAACCTCCACGGCGACCCAAGCCTCCACGTGCTGAGAATGGATCGCATCTGAAGCGAGGATCCATCGGGAAACCATTGGGAAATCCGAACGGCAGGCAGAATGGAAGCTGCTTCGGGAAGGGAAAAAGTCCGCGACGATGTGTGCCATGGTACGAATGACGGCTTCTGGAACGGTCTCTGGAGCCGGAACGAGAGCGATTGCGACTTCTGGAACGGTCTTCGGATCTATTTCGTTGTTCTCGAGAGTGGTCACGGCTTCTGGATCTGGTGCGACTACGGGAACGGCGTCTACCATGTCGTTTTCTGCTACGCTCATCCGCACTTGAAGTAGAAGAGGAGTAGCTTTCCTCCTCCTCCTCCTCGAAGTAACGAACGTACAGGCGAAGCATATCCGAGTCTTTTGCAGCATCCAGTAGATCTTCCGCGTTGTTTATGGGCACTGGCTCACCGTCGCTATCGACCCAGAAAATATTGCCCAAGGAAACACCGAAATCATCAGCTTTCTTTTTGAACTGCTGGAATAGATCACGCTTGTCCTTGTAGGTGACACGGAAACGAGGCGGACGATTTACGAAAAGCTCGAAGTTGACTGTCTGCGGCTCAGTAGAGGAGTCTTCAGGCATGACTACAGAGTAGAGTGATAGCTGCACTCGGAGCTGTGCCGTGCTTATGTACTAGCCCGAATGTGGTCGAGATCTCAATTTCGAAAATCCAAAGTGGGCGGATCTCGAGCGGTTACTCACCCGCAGCAGCATTTCTGTCCCGATTTCCGACTTTCGAAACTGTTTCGAAAAGGAGACCGCTATCATTAGCACATGGCTGATTGGCGCATTTGTTTCGAAAACCACTTTCGTAATGCCAGCCTTGGCCTCCACGCAGACGTGATTGATCAAAAATCATTTTTGGAAACTTTAGAACCTAAACTCTAGCTTGATCGGATGAGTCCGGAGGGAGCAAGCAGCGGAGCGGTCGGTCATGGTTGAAAATAACAGTGGTACGGAGGTTCTAATATGATAAGATCGATAAGCCTTACTTCAACCGGCTCGAAATGAGGGAGAAAGGCTATAGCTGTCTTCGAACTCAACAAACACCGAATAGTTGCGAACTATAGTTGTACGATTCCGCTAAAAATGTCGAAAGAACGAAAAATCGAAAAATTTTTGTGTGAAAAAAATTTCGAACGAACGAAAATCGAAAAATTTTCGCTTGAAAAAATTTTGAACGACCGAAAAACGAAAAAAAAATTGAAAATTTCGTTCGTGTACAACTATATTGCGAACTTTATTGTTTAGAAGCTCAGCTTTTTTTCCTCTTCCTTCTGAAGCAATGGAAATTGTCTTTGTGTTTTCATCCGAGTTCCATTGCAACAATAATGTTGAAAAAAATCGGCTAATAACGAGCCTGAGAAGGCCGCAAAACTTTAATGAGGTATGCCCGCCCCGCCCACTTGCTCGTTTACCGTCGAAGAAGTGGGCGGGGAGGACAGGGCACATCCAGTTTTTTGGGGCCGTATAGAGCTATTTATGGTTCGTTTCTAGCGGTTTTTCTGACATTGTTGTTACAATGACCCCAGGAACTTTCAAATTGCAGAACGGTGGAAGTTTCCTTCTCGTTTTGGACTTTTAAAATCACTTTGAAGAGAAATTCGCTGTCATCGCCGCGTGGCTAGTAAGCGCTCTAGTTTTGAAAATGCTTTTCATGACACTAGCGTCAGCTTCTGTTCGTTAATCAGACACTTTATTGCAAGAATTGAAAGAGTTTTTTGGCCTTTCATCGGGCTTAGACGAAAAAATGAGGGACAGTAATATACATTTTTCCTAATTTTTTCATTACTCTTATCATTTATTTATGTTATTTTTTGATGCTTTTTCATTTCAATTTTCCGACAGAACTAGCCTATAGGTTTATTCCCTTTTTTTAGGAACATCCGGTCAACTTTAGATTTTTCCTCGGTCTATTGTGTTTTTAAAATGACTCGTTTCAAAAAATATATTATATACCCTGTCCCAAACGAGATGGCAAGCCTAGAGCCCAAAGAAGCAGCACGCCGCCCTCTGCGTCTCCGACATCATCAGCGACCTGAAGAACCTGGATCGATGTTAAAGTTGTCTGAGACACTATCGAGACTGCAACCAAACAATGGAGTGAAATAATGGCCTCAGACAAGTTAAAACAGCTCGGTTGTATCGAGTTTACAGTGAAATTGACGGGTTAGACGACTCTGTGTGCTCCGTCCTGTTGTCCATATCCTGAAAAACTTTCCCTGCCACGTGAAGAACAAAAATGTATCGAGAGTGATTATCACTAGCATTTCGAGAGAAAAGAACGCAAAAGAGCAATGGAGTGTGCAAGAAAATGAAGTGAGAAAGTTAAAAAAACGTCCACAAATACGAAAATGTCAGAGACACAGAGGGCGGCGCGCTGCTTCTTTGGGCTCTACGCTTGCAATCTCGTTTGGGACAAGGTATATCATTTAGTTACTTGTGTGACTTATGAGCCAGTGATTAATTTTTAATTATTGTTTTGTAAATATTGATTAAATCTTAAATTCATGTTATACCCAATTTTTATACAAAAAATGTGTTTTCATAGAATCACAGGGAGGCAGGCGACTCTACCCCGAATACCCACTATTCGACAGGCACGTAGATAGGTAACTCTAGACCTGGAAGGATAAAAGAATTCAGAGGCGAGGTCCGGTCAGATTTTGACACCACCGAAATTCGGATTAGATAGATTGGGTTGGTCTAGCTGGACACCGTCCTAAATTTTCACAAACTCTATGTCCGTATTTCTGGAGAAAACAGCGTGAAAGTCAGGGATCACGGTAATCACAGCATGATAATCATGGCTGGAATGACCGATAACTACACAGCACTTCTGAAGAATGCGTGGACAACTGCTAAAATATGGACGATCCACACTTTTCTGACTTTTCTGGATCATCGGCTAACGGAAGTGGCTGGAATAACTCGGAGAAGACCGGTTTTTACGCAGTTTCCGCGTGTTCCTTCGGACCACCTGTACCATGAGCACAGATTCAGCGGAAAATCTCAGAATCGGAATTCTGCCCGGACTCTGCCTTTAAGAACAGCCTCTGGAAACATTAGGAAATTATTCAACTATCGAGCGGTGAACAGGAAATGGCAGAGTAAAACTATACGATACACGTCGTTGAGCAGAGTGAAAATCTTGAAATGGCCAGACTGGCTGAGGGCTGAAGACAAGGCTAGCAGGTTGTTTTTCCACTGCTGTGGCTAACCCGGGGATTAGAGCTACTACATACTAGTCCAGCATTAAAACCGGTTAATAGCGACCCAAAAAAGTGGATCAGAAGTGGCAGGAGTTTGGAGGCAGGTGGATAATTGTAGCCTGAACTTATTCAATACGTAGTGCATATGGATAACAATTCATAACGATAGGCTTGTAATTCAATCAGATGCAATGGATTGAGCAGGGATGTATACTAGCCCTATGTAAGCGTTCAACGCTGGCTTAGGAACGATCGAACAATTTTGAAGTATTTCATGAATCGCACTTGGCTGTGATGTTTCTGTTTTAAAGTTGACATATCCCCCTAAAAACGTGGAGGAAACAACGTAGATGGGCCCTTGAAGGCATCGTACGAGCTGGAATCCACTTACCGTTTTTTCTGATCTTTTTTTTCGACCAGTAGCCCCGTTCTTCCCTTTATTCCCAGCTTCTCTCTTTACTCAGGTTAGCTCGCATACATCGGCTGCAAAAGACGGAAGTTACAAGCCTCGGACAACTCGTCCACCATGCTTCCCTAACTCAATTTTTGAGGGACCATAACTCCGTTCTTAGAAGGTCTTGTACGAATTCAAAAACATCATTGGAATCAGCATGGGACCGTCTTCAAGATAGGCGGAAAAGCAGAAAATCGATTCAAATCGTGAACACTGCCTTTAAGGCTCGTACCACAGCGTCAACGCCGTTGGAAGCACCGAAAACGAGCCAGAATGACCTTATTTGAGCAATTCTGACAAGAAAGGATCTTTTGTAGGCAGTGACAATTTCAGAAGTATTGCAACTTTTCGAAACCTATTGTTGACTCAAAACCCGAGTTCGGCCATTATAGCTGCACCCTGTTTTTCTGAACGGAGTTAGAGGCGTTTATCGGCTCAAAAAACCTAATTTAATCAGGAGGGAAGGGGGGGGGGGAGTTCGGGAAGCCAAACACGAATATGAGGTCCTTTTTCCGGTGTTTTGGCGAATATGTATTCTTCTAAAAATGAGTGTAGGCTTTATAACTAGGTTTTTACGAAACTTCACCGCAATCTTGTTCAGCTACCCACTGAATCTACTAGTTCCTAGACAAGGACTCTGTACTTCGCCAGTCGTTTCTTGTTTTTTTTTTGCTATTAGGCTAACAAGGGAAGTATACAAAGCGTAGGTCGGATCTGCTAAAACGACTAGTGTCGTTAGTATCTCTTATGGCTCAATAGTAAAACTGCGCAGTATCCCGCTCGAGCTGCAGGTTCCAAGAAGTAACAAGCTTTAAAAGGTCATTTCTTGTGCTTTTTGTACCTTCCAAAAAACGCGTTGGTCTATGGAAAATTCGGAAACGAACCTCATTAATGTGTTCAGCACCCACAACTACCGCCCTGAGCCAAGTTTGGGTGAAGGCACATTTTCCATACTTTGTCCAGACTGACAGCGTTTTGGACTTGTACGGATTTTCGGTTGGGTGTTTATTTCTACCAATTGAGGGCTCTGGAAGCGTCTTAGAAAAATGTTCCAGATTTGACTTAAAAATCTCCCAGGGTGGTTTTTGGGGCGCTGATCCCCAATCTGTGGTTTATTAGTCAATTTTCCAAAGTTTTCGGCAAGTTTCTGTCGAAGCTTCCCAACCGGGGAAAATTTTGAGGGAAAAACGCCACTATCGAGATTTCCGGTTTTCTACCATAGATATGTCTCAAAATCATTCTCTAAGGATTATTTGGAGTGCTTAACACAAACCTGGAGTCCGTTTTTCGATTTTTTGCAGATTACGGTAGATTACGGTGGGGATACGATATTTTGGTCAAAATCTCAGATTTTACTCAAAATTTGTGTAAGTGGGTTATTTGGGGTGTAGAATAATACCACTTTCAGCTAAATCCGAGAAAATTATTAGGAGCTCCAAAAAATGCCTGATGGGTACCCCTGCCTTTTCGCGAGGCTTGCTCATAACTTCTTGAACCTGCAGTTCGCGGCGGGATGCTGCCCATTTTTACTATTGAGCTAGAAGAGATACTGACGATACTAGTCATTTTGGCAGAGCCGACCTACGCTTTGTATACTTCCCTTGTAAGTATAAAATTTTGCGGCCAATGAGTGCACGCGCATGATCTTTATTTGCACTACCCTTGTGCTGGCACCCGTCTCAATCCCTTTCCGCAATCCACTGCCATGTCCTGTCGCAGCAGTCTTCTCCCTATCGTTTCTTTATTTTCTTCAAAGGGTACTATCATAGCTTTTTTTGTTCAGTTTTTCCAATCCTTTCTAAAGTTGCCCCTTCTTTTGTATTCACTTTTATTCGAGAGAAATCGAATTCAGGATGACCAGGAAATTGTTTCATACCGTTTTCGGCCGGCAATCCTACAGTTTTATCCTGTTTTTGGCTTTATGCTACTTTCTCAAGTTTTCCGCCAGCCTTGTGATAAAGACAGTTATTGCAAATTTGTTATAGCAAAATTTTTAAAAAAATGCTCAGTTATTCTCTTATGATTACCAACAAAAACGGATATTAGTAAATTAACAAAATTATTGTTCTCTTTTCTTCAACGGAAACGGAATGCCAGGCTCACTCAGCTTTTACATTGTGATCTCGGTGCTTTGTAGCAATCTATCTCTTTACTACACACTTGACAATAAAATTTGCTATGTGTACTGTCCACATCGGAGCGAAAATCCGCCCCGTAATTGCGGACAGCCGTCTTTGCAGCACGCAGCATGATGATAATCGCGTTGGGACCCCTGGGTCCCAGCACGATTACCCTTTGTTCCAGCACGATTATTAAGGTGCTGCGACTTTCGATCGGACAAGGACAGTAGAGTGATAGAAAATTCACCAGAAAAATGTTGTTCCTGAAACTCTTTGTGCACAATCGCTTGCCATTTAATAAACATTGGCTTTACCAACAAGGGAACCTCGCATGGCCAACTCCACCATTTAAAAGATGATGAATGTTTTCTGGTCAACTCTGATCCGCTGTCTCCGAATCTGACATCGGATTTTGCTACGGACGCCTCTAAACGAAGTTATGAGCGTTTCTGAAGCTTCGTGAAAAGGTAAGGGTACCCATCAGCCAATTTTTAGTGTTCGAAAAAAAAGTTCGGATTCGGCTCCAAACTTTCAACTGGGGTTATTCAGGGCGCTGAACGCTGGAGTCTGTTTGTCGCTAGACTTACCCTCTAGCGCGAGCGGCGCGAGCGATGCCTCAGCCTCTGTCTGCCCTCCGCTCTCGCACTGTCTCTAACCTCCGCTCCGCACCAGCACGCGTAGGAACTATGTGAATTTCGGCGTTTTATAGTCTGTATGAATACTGTAGGTTACGGTTGGCATAATGCCTCTTAATTGGCTTTACGTACCTTAAAATTTCGAAAACAAAAAACGAACCTTAAAGGCAGTGTTCACGATGATCTTCGATTCTGAGATTAATAGCTAAATCGATTATTTGGCCCCGGGTAGAACAAAAATAACGAAGGAATCGACAAAAATGCATCAGAAGGTCACGAAATCCTTTACTTTCACCCCACCTCTTTACTCTCACAGGAACTGTTCGTTGTGACAATGAAATTATTTGTGGGCCCGTCCCTTACAATAATTTGCTTTCTGTTGCTCCGTTCTTTTCTTCGGACCCTAACTAGTACCATTTTGCCTGAAACATTCTTCCATTTCCGACTGAACCATATTTTCACCGGTGACAACCACCACGAACATATTCATAAACTAAAAAAAAACTGGACAACTAGTCCAGGCCAGATATTTATGCCACTCAAATATGACGTTTTAAAGTGTTTCTCGCCGTTTCTTCGTAACTTCACTCGGTGGTGGCCACTCGGTGGCCAACGCTTTGTTTTGAGTGGATAACTCGCGAACGAAAATCATCGTGAACACTGCCTTTAAAGTCGTGTTCAGCGTCCCAAAAAAGAATCACAGAGAAATTTTGAGCCACATCTGAGACGTTGACCAAGCTACCGTATACCCAGCGTAACCTACCGTTATCAAAAAAATTCGACAAACGGATTGCAGATTCGTGTTTAGCACTGCAAATCACCCCCAGAGCAACAATTTGAGCCATCGTAGCATTCCGGAAATCGGCAAATGTCGTAATTTGCCATCAAATTTCCCCCGATGGGAAGCTTTGAACGAATAAAGTCAAAAATCTCGGAAAATCATCAAATAAACCCCTTTTTGCGTGATCAGCGCTCCAAGTAACCCACCTGGAAGGATTTTGAGTGAAATCTGCAATATTTTCAATGCTTACAGAGGTATAAATAAGCGCCCAGCCGAAAATCCGCTAAAGTCCATAACGCTATCAGTGTGTGCAAAGTTTGGAAAATGTGCCTTCACCCAAAATTTGCTCAGTGGGGTAGTTTTGGGCGCTGAACACAAGCATGAGATCCGTTTCCGGATTTCGCAAACACTAATGCGAGTTTTTGACAGAAAAAAGGCGGGAAATACGAACTTTGACATGCAATAACTTTTTTTCGCGGATGTCCGTAGCGAAATTCGAGTTCAGATTTGAAGAGGGCGTGCCAGAGTTGACTAGAAAACATTTATCAGCTTTCTGATCCGGGGTACACCATGCGAGGTTCCCTAGTAAGACTCCACCAACTGGCTCGAGACTACTTTGTTGCTTCTATATGAGTCGAAGTTATGTCACTTGCATGCTTGGTGTCTCTAACTGAAAGGTGATTTAGCCATACTTGCCCCTGTGAACGCTATCCGCATCTCTTCAGCGTCTGATTAACATAAAAGTTGATTTCGGGCTAAATAAGGTGAATGTAACTCGAATTCGGATTGATTGGACGCAACAAGCTAGCCTAGGTAGTTCTGAGTGAGACCACCACCTCGAAAGCTGGGGTAGTATACTCTGTCCCAAACGAGACCGCAATCGGAGAGTTTAGAGAAGCAGCGCTCCCTCTGCGACTCTGACGGGCTCTCAACGTACGCAAATTACGTACGCTACGCAGTATCTGTCTTACCTTAATCCGCAAAAAGAAATCATCGATTTTTTTTTCGCATACTTAATCATTCTTTTGTGTTATTTTCGTTCTAAATGCTCGTGAATCTCACTCTTGATACAGATACTCTTCTTTACGTAATAGGTAGTGACAGGTAATTGATATATCCTGTCTTTGGACTACGGTAAGACATAAGCGGCGTCGTGTACGTGATTTGCGTACATTGAGAGAGAGACGCAGAGGGAGCACTGCTTCTTTGGACTCTCCAATTGCCGACTGGTTTGGAACAGAGTATAGTAAGTCGGTCAAAACCGCGAGTTTATTGAGAGATGAAGCCGTCTGCAAGTCGCGACGGAACCACACCGGAGAATGTTTTTTGTCAGAAAAAGTCAAAATAATGATTAAGAAGAGAAAAAGATGGGTAGCTTCCTACTTCCTGTGGAAAACTTTTTCGAACACTATCAATCTTTTTTTCTCTCTTTCTGAACACTACTTCGACTTTCTCTAACAACACTTCTTCACCTGATAGTGAGTGGTTCGGTCGTGGTTTGCAGACGGCTCCATCTCTCGATAAACTTGCGATTTTGATCGGTTTACCACCACCCCTGGTTTCAGGAGTGGTAGTGAACCGATCGAGACCCCAGTTTTGTCTTCTATACTTTCAGCCAGCTGTCGTGCGTATTTCCATGTAATTTTGTATGTTTTTGACATGGTGCCACATAAAACTGTATTTTCATCTAATTTAAGGACCGACTTGTCTATTCTGCAGTACTTTCTTTATTATACTAGGCCTGATGCCGTATTTTGCTGTACTACCTCCACTATGCTCATCGCTATTTCTCGATGGATGAACTTCTTGGATCTGGAATAACGAACAATCCCCTAATGTAAGTCGAGGTCACTTTTTCGTAAGGATAATCAACACGACCCAAATATGCCATAAGTTAATGGTATCCATGTTAAATTGTTCAAGTCAAGAATGTAGTGAAAGCAAAAGAAGGACTCAACGCGGAAGCTGAGTCGACAGCAAAGTGTGGCGCAACCATTAAAGCCGTTCCGCGTGATCTCGCCGCTCGGCGGCGCCGATTTGAATTTGGCGCCTTCGCGCGGTATAAAAACGATTTTTTTAACACGAGGTTCTTCTTCGACTCGCTCCGGAGTCCTCTTTTCCTGCTGCCGTGGCTCCTTTCTCCGTCCATGGAGATCATCGACAGAAGGGTGCTCTGCAGTATTTTTTTTATCATACTAGGCCTGATGCCGTATTTTGCTGTACTACCTCCACTATGCTCAGCGCTATTTTTCGACGGATGGACTTCTTGGATCTGGAATAACGAACAATCCCCTAATGTAAGTCGAGGTCACTTTTTTGTAAGGATGATCAACACGACCCAAATATGCCGTATGTTAACGGTCTCCATGTTAAATTGTTCAAGTCAAAAATTTAGTAAAAGCAAAAGAAGGTTTTTCACAGTTAATAAGGGTTTACTGTTTTACTGTGTTTGCAGCCGCAGATGGAATCACCAGTACTAATAAAATCCTTGGAGCCAACGAACTTGTGGAACGACACGGAAGCTGAGTCGACAGCGAAGTGTGGCGCAACCATTGAAGCCGTTCTGCGTGATTTTGCCTCTCGGCGGCGCCGGTTTGAATTTGGCGCCTTAGCACGATATAAACACGAATTTTGTTAGGTCAAGGGCTACTTCTTCGACTCGCTCCGAGATCTCCTTTTTGTGCTGCTGTGGCTACCTTCTCCGTCCATGAAGATCATCGACGGAAGGGTGCTCCACACTCTGTCTCTTTTCGAGCACGACGAGAGACTACTGGTGTTGGAGCACCACATTATGGCATTATTGCTCATTTCGCTGATTTTGGCCGTGCTAGCTGTGCTGCCGTGCACATACATACATTGTAAGTGTTAGTATCTCACAGCGAATTCACTCTATAATTTTATCTTATTTCTTGACTTTGGGGCTGGAATGTATGCAAGCGCGAAGATAGAGAGGCCAGAACCGAGCTTCAGCCGTGCCTCGGAAAGTAAGAGGAGATCTAACCTATAAAAACTTCCCATTCATTCTTAACGTTGTGGTTGTTTTTTGGTGAATCCACCACAGTCGTATGTACTTGGAGAAATGCACCAAACATTTTTCAGATTGCAGCAGAGGCCTGGTGCGGGCCTTTGAAGATTTTATGTAGATATAATTTGACAGATATTTATGAAAACTTATTCAGTGTTCCACAATAATTTTTTTGTATGGTTGCAGTGTATTGAAGGTGTTGAGAATATAAGGTTTTTTGCTAGGATAAAGGTATTCTAGTCGCTTATATCTATTTGGTCTCACCACGACATTATCGCGGACTCGTTTCGGAACTTCGCATTAACAAACCTATTCAACCGACCCAATTCGGTGCAACAAATAATATTCATAAGTAAACCAAAACAGGACATCTAACTGGAGGAGCGAAGTCAGCAAGTAGCAGGACGAGGGCAAAACGATGATGGAAGAGTGAATCTAGTGTATATTCAGAGGAGTCATGATATTTGCCATAACCTACTTCGTATCTCTCAACACCCCTAAAAATTCTTCACTGCATTGACGAATTCACAATTTTTCAAATTTCGATTTCTGTTTTACTATGGTCATTTTATGCGCACAGCTACCCTCCATGAATCACATATGTACTGCACAGAATTTGATGAGTTTTATTTATGCAACTGAATATTGTTTGGGTATTTTTGTGAGCGAGCACGGATTTCATCGATTTCATTATAATGACGCCCAAATGTCAATATAAAGCCCAGATTGAAGTGTCTCTTCTATGCCATGGAAGATGAGCTTCATCAAAACAGATCCGGCAACTACACTCCTTAACAACCAACTCGAGATCGCACCGAGAGCAACTCATTAAATGAATTTGAAATCATTGGTGTGATCATTCAGTTACGATGATGCGCCATGGAAGGAAGAGAAATGCGTTTTAAATGATGCGCTAATAATACCTGCAGGATTTCTAAAAAATTGCTCGAAAGGAATAGATGTTTCGTGGCTAGTCACCACTTTGTGATTCTTGTCAATATTAACTCTGGTCCTTTTGACTAGAAATGTTCTGAGTGCAAGCAACCTTTCAGGGAACCAGAGGCGTTCTTTGTCAGTGTCCAATGATAACAAAGGCGGAAATTTCCGCAGTCAAGGTAAAAAAAAATGCCACTCCGATCTCTATCATGGCCAAGGAGAGTCAGAGTTTGCTGGTTATTTCGCTGGCGCAAGCCTTCCGACGGGTAGGTTTCGGAAGGACCGGAAGCAAGCAATTACCAACACCGATTTTATATCTGAGCGGATCTTGGAGGATTCGTTAAGCGATTAATTGCTAACGAATCTTCAAAAAAACATCAGTCAACGTCATTACATAGAAGGAATCAGCCGAATTTTCATGGTCATCTGGATGCCGCGTAATTTCGAGGATTGTTCTAGGATAGATCAATCATCTTGTACAGATATGTAAATATGTTTTACCCACGTGTAGTCTTCAGATATCCTTCACGTTTCTTTGTTTCACTCCTATCGAACTCACTGAGTACAAATAAATATCTGAGCATTCCACTACTCGTGTTTTCATTTGGATAGAAGGAGGTTTTCCATGCCTTCATATCCGATATTTCGTGCTGTAATTATTTCTGACCTTTGCTTGTTCGTACTCACGAGGTATCAGAACGTTGAAATGACGGCGTTATTACCCGTCGTGACTTTCGTACGACTTCATCATTTAAAAGTCGCCTTATACCTCCGATACTCTGATATAAATACCATTTTGAATTATTGATCGAGTACACTGGGGCAGGTGTATGTTCAGGTTTATTCAGTGTGTCATTTGAGCGGATAAATATTGTAATACTTACATGAACACCTGATCGTTTCTCATTGATGTATTTACATTAAATATCATATACACATATCAATGCAGCAGCCATCCGAAGACTATTCTTGTACAGTATTAATGTCTTAACCTATTTACAGTGTATGTTACTTGTGTTCAAATAAGCCTTGTAATATGCGAACACAGTAAGGCTTCGTCCATAGCAGACGACCAGCGGCAATGCGTCAAGGCGTCGGAGCATCATGCGCCAGCGCTGAAAGGCTGGCGCATAACGCTCGACGGCTGGCGCATTCAACGTGTCCGAGGACGGCACGTTGTTAAAGGCTATAAAACGGCGGAATTCACTTGGTTCCTACGCGTGCTGGCCCGGTGCGGAGGTTAGAGCCAGGGAGGGAGAGGATGGCAAGCGGAGTCAGAGGCATCACGCGCTCCGCTCGCGCCTAGAATGATGTGAAATACGACATTTTATAGAGGGTAACGATGGTATCGATAATATTAGTGACAGCCGCTACTTCCGCTATGCCCTCACCGTCAGCGTCAAGGCGCCTGCAGTGGTCGATGGGGAGTTAGATCAATAACGAATGTTAAAGATGCAAACCTACAGCGTCACTCGGCGCTGGGTCGTCTGCTATGGACGGAACCTAAGGCAACGCAGAGTAAAAACGTGGTTACTATGAAAATTAATTATACGAAATGCGGTCACAGGATAAATTCTCTTAGCTTATGAAAAGCGGATCAAATGCATACAACGAGCTGGGGAGAGGAAACCTAGTAGTGAGTACATCATCATATTGTTGGAACACCTAAGATTAATATGTAGTGAGCAATGAGATCTTCTGGGCGGAGCATCAATACAATAATGGCGACCAGATAACTAAGATGGGAAATCCTGGGAGTCAGCGGGTAGATGTAGGGGCTTGGGGTCGACGTAGGAGTTGACCGATCTCCATCTACCAGCCTGCATGACTCTTGTATGGACGTACCCTAAGTCGAGGGCGTGAGATGCTGCACCTTCCCAAAAAGGATGTAATGTAATACTAAGGTGATCTAATTGTGTAGCACTAAGTAAAGCCTTAAGCCGGTCCCTCAAAGTAGCATACGTGAGCGGGAAACCTGCTGTAGAAGACTGAAAAAGGAAGGCTTGTTTAGCCACAGAAGAAATATAGTTGGAAAGCAGGCCGTCTTCCAACTTATCCAGCTTGATAGATAGGGACGCCCCAAATTTGAATGGGGCCGTTTTGTATTCTTTAATAAATATGGACCACGTCCCTTGCTGCTTTCGCACTACATCCGCGACCGGCAGTTCCCTCGCTTCGCTGATCCTAAGCTATGCCTTGAACTGTAGGAGGGCTACGGGTCCTCCTAAACACACAGCAGCGACCGTTTATCCACACTGTTCATCGTGGTGAATACGCAGGAAGTTGGTACGTTGAAACATGATGAAACTCGTAGAACACCTCCACTGGCGAAACAGTTTGATGAAACACGTGTGAATAAAGAGTCGCTGCTGCCTGTTTAGGTTTTCTCGAGGGCTACTACAGCGGCTTTTGGGGTCCGCACTAATGCTACATTCGGCCACCATTTTACGTAGACTGGATGGGTCCGCCTCAAGCCTAGTTTTGACTGCAGGTGGTCGCTGCGGCCATGCGAGGGACAACTGTTCCTTTTTCATCGCGCGTAATGGAAAGCCGCTCCAATTGTGATCGCCTCGTGGCAAACGTCCTACATCGCTGGGTCGCGGCGACGAAATCCTATGATCGATCACTGCTCGAGAGATCGCCGCGTCGAACACATGGGGCACGCACGCAAGCGAGGAGGTAGTTATAGGATCATTACCTCCTCGCTTGCGTGCGTGCCACATGTGTTCGACGCGGCGATCTCTCGAGCAGTGATCGATCATATGTTTTACTGCATCGCTGCTTGAAGAGCCATTCTCAATGGTCGCTGATCATCGCTCCATCGCTGCCATCATGGCAGCGATGGAGCGATTGCCAGCGAATGTCACGTTTCTTCTAATGAACGTTGACCCTTTCACATGACAAGATCAGTGTTTTCGAGTCGAAATGCGTTATTGATGAATACCGACCATTAATTTCACTGATTGATTGAATTTCATTTATCATCCGTGGGCCTATGCACTATGAACAGAATCGCTGCCGCTGCTACATCGCTGCAGCAGCGGGTGCAAAGTCGCTGCGATGAAAAACAGCAGCGATGCAGTCAAAACTAGGCTTTAGCGTGGTGCTTGATCGGGGGAGTTGATCGCCTCTCTGCTTGTATAATGCTCTCTTCGATGCTGCGCTCTACTGCGGGCAGGAGACCATGGAAATAATTAAGGGCCGCGACTACCAAAGGAAGCGACTTTTGTCTCCCATCCGAGGCGCACTGGGCCACATAATAGTTCCGCAGTTGGGAAAAAGTGAGCCCGGGAATCTTGAGGTTTCTTTTCCACGCATCGAAACGCTGAAGCTCCGCACTGTCGACCGTGATTGTCGAAGAAGTTTCTGCCGGATGTCAACGATCTACCGATCAGTGCGCCTGCCTCGGATAGACCCAGAGCTCTGGACTGGTGAACAAGGGCTGCTCTTTGTCGAAATCTTGGCGCTGTAAAAGGCAAGTCTGAATTACGACATAGTAATTTTTTTCGTTTTTATTTTATTAAAGCGCCTCTGCGCCGGGCGGGTGGGTGGGCTGACCGCTCCTGAAGACGCTGAAGACCTGGAATGGCCCCCACCTCCGCTGCCCAAAATGAGTTGGCAAGCGAAGAGTCCGATGAAGCAGCGTTCACTCTGCTTCTCTGACGTTTCGCAACGCAGCATCTGTCTTACCGTAATCCACAAACGGCAAAGACGCAGAGGAAGCGCTGCTTCTTTGGACTCTCCGCTTGCCAACTCTTTTGTGACAAAGTATACCTCTGATCTCGACTTTTTTACCCAACTCACTTTTTCTATTCCTTCAAGTCTGTGATTGAAAAAAATATATATCCAGCAATGAAAAACGCCTTCCCAACACACTAGGCCGAGAGAATCCGACATCTGTTTCTTATGCCGATTGGTAATTTCCATAGTCTAAAACGAAATCTCAGTGCTGGAGAGAGGCAAAACTCGGCAAGATCATGGAATACCAGGTTGTTCAATAAGTTTTGCCGTTCGATGAGAGAGGGCGTTGCTACTAGCCCAATTTTTTTTGTTCTGTTAGTGCACCCTTCATATGAACGTATGTGAAGTTCCATTTCAATCTGCCAATTCATTCTTTGTTTACAAGCCATTTGGTGTCGCCGGGTCACAACAATGGAAAAAATTGAATATCGTGCAGTGGTAAAATTCTTATTTTTGGAAGGTGTAGCACCAAAAGAAATTCACGAACGAATGTTGAAAGTGTATAATGATTGTTCGCCTACAATTATATTAGTAGAGAGATGGGTTGCTGATTTTAAACGTGGTCGTACAAGTCTTGAAGACGATCGACGCGAAGGACGCCCAGAAAGCGTATCAACACCAGAAATCATAGCCAAAATACAGGAGGTGGTTTCGGAAGATCGTCGATTGACTGAGAGAGATTTAGTAGAGGCTCTACACATCTGATTAGGCAGTGTGAGCCATATTTTGAGTGAAATTCTGGGTTTTAGAAAGCTGTGTGCACAATGGGTGCCGCATTCGCTAACAATGGAACAAAAACACATTCGAATGCGACTTTTTCAGCAACATTTGGAGTGTTTTAAAAAGGTTAAAGTGGATTTTGTGCGTCGATTCATCACTATGGATGAGACTTGGCTCTATCACCATGATCCTGAATCAAAAAAGAGGCTAAAAAGAGGTGTGAATCTGGTTGTTCGGCTTCAAAACGAGTTCGTGTCCGGAAATCGGCCATGAAGGGTATGCCATCAGTTTTTTGGGATTCGAAAGGAATTTCGCCTGCGGATAACTTGCAAACTGGTAAAACAATTAATTCTGAATATTATTGCAACTTTTGGACCAGTTGACGGAAAAAATTCGTGAGGAAAGACCCGGTTTGAAGAAGAAAAATCCTTTTTCATCAGGACAATGCACCGTGTCACAAGAGCATTTTGGTGATGGCTAAAATCCATGAATTAAAGTTCGTATTGTTGGAGCATCCACCGTATTCACCAGATTTGCCCCCCCCCCCTCCCCAGCGACTTCCATTTGTTCTCAGAACTCAAAAAAATTATGCGTGGCAAGCGTTTTTCATGAAATAAAGAGGTCATAACGGCTGTTGAAGCGTATTTTGCTGGCCTTCCGGATTCTCACTTCAGGGATGGGAAAAGATTGGAGGATCGTTGAAGCAGGTGTATTAAAGTTCAGGAAGATTATACTGGATAATAAAGTGTATTTTAAACTAAAAAATTGTGTTTTTCTTATCGAACGACAAAACTTATTGAACAACCTGGTATCCAGACAAGCCGATGCCTCATGCCTCAATTTAGGTTCATCACACGAAGCCAACTGAAGTCAACTGACAAGTTTTGGTATCTCGAAACAATCGACTACCGGGTTTATTCGATAACTAGACTCTCTCAACAATCGAGTTTTCGACTAACTCGGTTTTTTCAGATCTTCGAATGATCGAGTTTTCGATTAACTTGATTTTTAGAAAAATTCGATTAATCGAGTCAATGATTCTATGTCGACTGCTTCATACGATATCTATTCTCAATGACTCAACTCGACATATGCAAGTGTAGCGTATATCTGGGGGATGTGGGTCACATGGTGGAAGGCAATATACCTATACATAGCTGGGGTGGGTGGGATTCTTGACGATGCCAATGTGCATATTCTACTAGTGCGAGCTATGCGGCTACTGGAGTCATTCGATGCCGGCCATTTAGACACACTAAACAGTGGAATAAATCGATCTGGCCAATGTTCAGAAGTTCAGTTTCTCCCGGTTACTGCACGGCGGAAAATAACGCGCACCGTCGCCAACTGAAACTTTGCGACGGAGGCGACGCGTTCCCGCCCCTTTTTGGATTTCTTCCTCCCAACACATCAGTCGATTCCTGCTCTTGTCATCTGATTTCAGACTGGCTCTTTTCTAAACTTCCCATTACTCCGTCTATTCATCATGGACTCTTAGAGCAAACATGTTCTGATGCACAATTCGCCAGAGGGGAGAAGCTTTCTCTGTGCGAGATTTAACGCAATGTGATTTCTGACAAAATTTTGACTTGTTTCCTCACTGGCCTTTTTCCCTTGTGGTATTCCCTATTTCGAAACCAGAGAAGAGGATTAAGAAAAATCTTTTGGAAATGCTTTCACATAAGGGACAAGAATTCTTCTCACGAAAATGATTCGGACGCCGTGATCTCTAAATTAACCTCCATTTCCTGAGAACTTTCATGTTGAATTAAACAAGATTACAATCCTCAAACCACAGAAATCGTTTTGTAGTGGAAGTAGTCAAAGTATAGTTAAAAGTAAATTTGGACCCCGAATGTAAGAAAGGATAGTAGGCTACTTTTCCTAACTTTGTTCAATGATTAACTTAGCAATATTGAAAAACAGTTTCGAAATCAACGAGTTATAGGTCTTTCTGGAGACGAAAATTTGTTAGAAAACCGTAAACATTATCCCGTACTTCTTCGAAAGCATATCTGAACACGAATAAAGGCCGAAGAAATTTTTTCGCGGATTTGATTGGGAGTAAAAACATTAAAATCGCAGCCCTTTCTGATGTTCGAACCTCTGAAGTTCTTATCGACCGGTCCGGTCACATCAGGCCATGTCTGTTTTTTTGCTCCAGCAATGACTGGGGCTTTAAGTCCAAAATTCCTGGGAAAGATATTATGACCCCTGTCTCAATTCTGATTTTCAGACCTATATTTTCACGATTTTGCCCACAATTTTCATTTTTTTAGTGAAAATGAAAGCTCTCCTAATCCGCCAGTTGTCTCACGAGACAAAAGCCGCTTGTCGTTGCTGAATAAATGGATGATTCGTTTTACTGTGCTTCTCTGGACCAAATTCCGGTCCGCAATTGCGTCTCGACACGCTTCGCGGCCGCCCGCTTTCAAGTCGGAAGAGTTTCGGGAGCCGCAGCCGCCGATCTTTTGACTCTAAGTGGGTTTCGGAAACTGGAAACTAAACAAAATTGGAAAAAACTGTTTAAAAAAGCCACACCGGGTCGGCTTTGGCGCCGGACACTCGTCTGACTCGAGCGCGCGCGGCCGCGAAGCGTGTCGAGACGCAATTGCGGACCGGATTATGGTCCCAAGAAGCACAGTACATGCCGCACCTTGACCCTAACTCCGTTCTTGAGTGGTTTGTCTCAATCACTATTCGAGGCTTATTGAAAGCGATCATACAAGCTTGTTAAAGTTTTTGAGATAACTACGGAAATAGAATGGTATGGCTCAGATTACAAAGCATACGCATTTTGAAGCGTCAAAGACGACCCAAAATGCCGCTACACGAGTAAGAGGTTGGCCCCGCCCCTGTATCTGCCCGCCTACTGTGCTTGCTGTTTTCCTCCAAAACGGGTGCTGGCTGGGCCATTACCACCATAGTCGATGTAAGTGGCTTATTAATTAAACTTACAGTACCACTCACAAACGTCGCCGACTGTGAGAATGGTTAAGCACCCCTGTTTTGGAGGAAGACTGCAATAACAGGGGGCGGAGAAATACGGGGCGGGGCGAATTTTTCACTCGTGTAGTGTCGTTTTTGACGCTTCAAAATGCGTTCGCGTTGTGTTTTGTGTCATACCATTCTATTTCCGCAGTTATCTCAAACACGTTTACGAGCGTCGGCGATAAATATGCATTCCATGCAGAATTGGGCAAGCTTGCGACCGGTCGCAACGGGGAGTCGTAAAAATTTGAGAAGTTTTTTGAAGAAAAAAATCAAAATTTGGGGGGGGGGGCGGTTCGTGAAATTTTGGAAAAAAATTTATGGATTTATCTCCAAAACCACTCGGAAAGGTAGAGTGAGACAGGAGTAGTGCCTGGAAACTTCTCTAGTAATGTTCCAAAACACACGATTCAATCTCCACGCCCGCAGACGCCGTGTATTGCATCGGAACCTTATCTCCATCCCAGGTGGGGGGTCGTGAAAACTTCGGTCACCAGGGGGGGGGTTGTAAAATTTTGGTAACCGGTCGCAACGGCCCGCTCAACTCTGATTCCATGCGTTCGCGCTTAAGCGCTGGTTGCATGTAAGTTGATCGCACGCTCACAACGGCGTGGCTGTCCCGGTGTGAGTAGAGCTGCAGTGATGAGGTCGCAGCCACGCCGTTGTGAGTGTATTCGACCTACAAGCCACCGCTGACTTTCTCATTGTCATCTATGCGTGAATTGTGCTTCTGGCAAATGGGACTATAAATGCAAGCATATCAATATATCTTGATTTATCTGACTTTTCCAGCTGCGTTACCAGTTTGTCGTCATGAATGTCAGCAGTGCAGATGGCGACGACAAACCTGCTCATTCCAACACTGACAAGGTTTCGACCGCGGAGGACAAGTCGGCAGTCCTAGTCGATCTGCATGCGTGCGGAATCTGCTTCCAGGTTATTTCATTTTTCGTTCCAGAAACAAGTTTGATAAAGGAGATGGCTAACAAGCTATTAGAATTTCGAAGTAGGCCTCTGGTACTACTGTCCTGGCGCTGTTCCTATTACTCGAACTTTAGTTTCACATACCCTGCCTATATACCCTGCCTAGAGCCTGTGGACACTTTACAGCAAAGTTGTTGAAATAGTGAGCCAACCAATGATTCACCAAGTTGCCCCGGGCTATTTGCATATCTCTCCAACATGTAAAAATGGAGAAAAAGCATTACATATGGAAATTTTAGATATACTGAAAGCTAGCTTTGCTAGTTCCACCAAGATGACGTTTTGAATGAGAAAATGTGCTGATGAGTCAGCGTTTAAAAATGGTCCGAAGTGTTAGCATAGCAATATCTGGCCAGGGCTATGTTCACTATGCTCATGGCACCCCTGTGGATCTAGTTTTTGGTTCGTGAGAGCACAAGCCTCTTTAACAGACCGGTCAACGCCTCGTGATTACGGTAGCGTGGCGTGTCGCACCGAAGTGTATATAGGTGTATGGGCGGAGCACCAGACTGCTACTATTAGAACACATTTCCGTATCGATTATTTCATCAGTATTTCATGAGGAAAAGGTGCGGTTACGTTAAAAAAGCTTCATTTTTCCATTTGCAATGTATTCGTAGCTGTTGTGGTCCATATAGGATCATGCAAGGATGTTTGTGTGAGCACGTGAGCCTATTTTTGACAACTTTCGTAGTAACAGTGCTTCCAGCTCTAGTCACAATTTTATGGCGTCAGACAGGATTTTTTTGGTGAAGGTAACGCAGCAGCGTGATGAACACTGTAGGTAAAAGTTCAAAGCAGTCCTTGCTTTTGGGAAAACCTAACCTTCGCCACCCTAACATTGAAATTTCATGCATACGGCACCACTCTCAAGGCAGCGACAATACAACGTGATAGAAACAGTCGTCGAATGTGCATTTTTGAGACCAACTTTCAAATGGCTTAACCCAAAAGCATCATCAGAACTTCTACCCGAGCCAATCACGGAGATATACTTGAAAATCCCCTCCGTTCTCCTCTCCACCGACTGGTAACCAACTAAGCACTGTGTTTATCTGGGCCAAATTCCGGTCTCGACTCGCTTTGCGGCTGTACGCTCCAGAGTCGGAAGAGTTTCCAGCGGCGCAGCCGCCGATCTGCTGACTCTAGGTAGGTTTTGCAAACTGGAAACTGAGAAAAATTGGAGCGCATTGTATAAAAAGCCACATTGAGTCGGCTTTGGCCCTGGAAGCGCGACTGACTCGAGCGCGTGCGGCCGCAAAGCGTGTCGAGGCGCACTTGCGGACCGGAATTTGGCCCAGAGAAGCACAGTAGGTCTATTCTTCACGAAAACTCCCCCATCAATATGTGAGGGAGTTGAAAAGGGCCGGAACAGCAGCGAATCCAGTGGTAGCCGCGCACAAATGACCGCGACGCCGCGCGCGACGTCCGTACAACTCTGTATGTTCCGCTTCAATACGCTATATTACCGTAACCACGTAGCGTTGAACGGCGTGTTAGAGAGGCTTGTCGTGAGAGCCGATATGCCGATGATAGAATTTTTAAAAATGCAAACAAGGATATTTAAGAGTTTGTAATCTGTTTAAATCTTTTGAAACATGAAAAAACTTACCGTTATCTTTCTTAGCATATTCGGTTGTAATAAGTACAAATTGATTCGTATTGCTAGTGATGGGTTTTGCCGGAAGGCAGGAGTGGGGTTGCGAAAAGAGGCAGTCAAATTATCGGCAAAAGCGAAGACGACGAAATTGCTCTAACTAATAAACATGATCTTTGCAAATGAGTTTTAGTTCAGACTTATTTTGAACGAGCATCAAATACTGCAGATGCTATACAAATTTCATGGCAAGAAGCGCCTTCAGACATGAGGTACATGATCAGGGTTAAGCGGGACACAAGCGTAAAAAACTGTGGTAAGCAATGAAAATTTGGGAGGGTGTCGCAAGCACGATGAAGTAAAACAATTTCTTTGAAAACATTTGCTAAGCTTTTTGAGAAAGTTTTTGAGCCTTTTCCCAACTCAAACTGTCTTAGATATGTCGAAAATGTTTCATTTTCATTCTCACCACAGTTTTTTACGACCTCCCCCTCTGCGTCGATGCGCCATCCCGCTTGCTCCTGATCGTTTATCTCATGTCTGAAGGCACTTCTTGCTATAAAATTTGTATAGCATCTACAGTCCTTGATGCTCGTTCAAAATGAGTGAACTAAAACTCATTTGCAAAGATCATGTTTATTTGTTGGAGCAATCTCGTCGTCTTCGCTTTTGTCGATAATTTGACTGCCTCCTCTTTTTGCAATGCCACTTCTGCCTTCCGGCAGAACCCATCACTAGCAATACGAATCAATTTGTACTTATTTCAACCGATTTGAATATACAAAAAAGGAATAAGGGTAGGTTTTTTTCAAGTTACAGAAGATGCATACAGTACACAAACTCTTAAAATAGACTTGTTTGCAAATTTTCAGAATTTGATCATCAGCACATCGGCTCACACGAATTAAAAACTCTCTATAGGCGTCGGCAGAGTGGAAAATCTGCGAGCGAGCGAGTTTGCGAGAAATGATGAAGGGTGGGGAGCACTACGCAGTTTGGTCAAAAGGCGCACGCGACCGCACCGCATAGGCTGCGACGGAGGGGGGTGCGCAGAGTGTCTTGCCCGTCGCGGAAATCGCAATTTCGCGGCGAAGCTCGCTGCGAAATTGCGAGACGATTGTGATTTTCAAGCGATATCGCGAGTTGCTGCCAAGTTTCGCGCTCCATTGCTAATACTTGTGCTCTATTACCATCCTTTATTTAAATGTCCATGACTTCGACCCCTTTCTCTCTCCTTTGTTCTCATTCCTTCTGTCTGCTATATTTTCAGCGTGCTAAACTATTTTGTGGGTTGGCACTCAGGATTAAAGGAGAAATGGATGATACTGATCTCAGAAATCGATCTAATTTCATGAATTTTTTTTAGGAAATTACGAGTACTGTGCTTATCTGGGCCAAATTCCGGTCCGCAATTGCGTCTCGACACGCTTTGCGGCCGCACGCGCTCAAGTCAGCCGAGTTTCCAGCGCCAAAGCCCACTCGATATGGCTTTTTTATACAGTTTTCTCCCATTTTGTTTACTTTCCAGTTTCTGAAACCCACCTAGAGTCAACAGATCGGCGGCTGCGGCGCTGGAAACTCTTCCGACCCGAATGCGCGCGGCCGCAAAGCGTGTCGAGACGCAACTGCGGATCGGAATTTGGCCCAGAGAAGATTCTTAACAACGCTATCAAATATCTAGTAGCGAAAGAATTTTTCATTTTCATGAATTAATCTTTTCATTTCTATGGGTTAATCTTGAGTGCCCCCCCCCCAACTAGTTTTGCACCTAGTTTCAGCTTCAGTTTCTTTTCTGGGGTGCGTTCCAAGATTTTATACCAACCATAGTAATTAATTATGGTATATGAGGCCTCATGAAATGGATATGGATAAATTTCAGTCTATCATTTGTTAAATATCCCGTTAGCAGGCGTCTCAGTGGAGCTTAGTTGTTCTTCAGATCTCATTTGATTTGTCTTGCGTTTGATTTTCACACAAATTTTCCGCCCATGGAAACCTTGAAACACACCCCTGGTATTGTATTAGACTAACCTCGTCATGTTGTGCCGAACTCGTTTCACTTTTCAAATTTCTGGCGCATCAGTAGACAGTAATTTCATAGGCGATAAGTTGAATAATGTGCAATTTCTGCAAGTCCTGCCGGATTGAATTTTTGTGAAGCCCCTTAGGATCTTGAAAATGTGGAATCTCTAAATTTTTTGTGATCAAGGTGCAACAGTAGTGGGGGGGGGTAGGGGTCATTGGAGAAAATGAAATGTTTAAGCTATGGAAATGAATATTTTTGCTGTTATCATATGCGTGATAGCGTTATCATTCAGCGTTATCAGATTTCAGATAGCTGCGACCCATCCTGCGAAATAACGAGACGAAAATAGATGATTGACTTCCGCGCTCCAGTCGATCAACATTCGCGCTCTAATCCAAATCACACTCTGCGGGGATGCCTGCTACTCCGCCGCAGAATTTTCAAGGCCACGCCCACATTCGCTCGCTCGCTCGCTCGATCGCAGACTTTCCACTATGCCGACGCCTTATATCCACAGCAGTGCCATGAGCATAGCATACATAGCCCTAGCCAGATGAGGCTATGGTAACACTGCGGGCTCCCTCTCGGATAGAGGAAGTTCCAAATCCGCTATTCTAAGCAGCCTAGGAGAGCATATTCGGATTCCACTTTCGAAAATAGTTGTAGGAATGTGAAATTTCATTGGGAGTGGCCACCATCACTTGAAGAAGCTTCCTTGTTATTATTCAGGCGTTCAACTATGATTTGTCCTCCAAGTATTTCTGTCATCACAGTATAAAATGTGATGTTTTTTCAGCTCTACAACGATTCGGAGCGGTTGCCGAAGGTGCTGTCATGCGGTCACACAAACTGTCTTACTTGCTTGAAGAAATGGCTGAGACATACCGGCTCAGCCTCCGAGACGTTTCCTGTATGTGCGGTCTGCCGCAAAGTTACTCGTAGACCAGTGACGTCGCTGCCTAACAATTTTCAGCTATTACGTCAGTACTATTATTTAACATGGCTTTGTTTCTATCTAAAGCCTTCTGTTAATGCCCTTAACGTTGGTGGTTTTCAGAGGTTTTGCGAAAGACGAACCTTATCTCAACGGATGCCCAAGTATCACTAGCGGAAGAAGAGAAATCTCGTCAAGCTGTCGAAGATATGGCACCTGGAATAAATAACACCTGCGACCAAATTGATGGTAGGTAATAGTTTGCTTCGGGAGTGTCCCTCCTGTATATTTCCTCAGTTTTTGCCAACTGTGATGTAAAGTCCGTCCGAAAGCGACTGTCCACCCACGTGATCGGCGTGCGTGTTGAACAGCAGCTGTCACGAAGACTTTCTCGAACGTGCCAATCGAATAGCACGAATACTCGACGATTAGTGAATAATATCCCAATCGGTTGTTTGCGGCCATGGCAAGGCCATTCCGAAATAATACCTTTGTGGTGGCCGCTCCGCACGCACGCCGACTGCGTGGGCGGACAGTCCCATTCGCGAAGACTACCATCCAAAAGCGCATATCATTTTCTGTCTACTGCTTCCACGTCCAGAAAACCTGGTGGTTTGCGAATTGTACGCTGAAATGAGGACCAATTGGTTACCTCTTGCCGAACAACGTAGGGAATTCAAAAATTGGCGCGACTTTGAATTTTTGGAAGGAGGGGAAAAAAGAAAGAAATTAGGTCGAAAATTTTTAAATTCGAGATGTTTTCATTAGAATTTGAACTATTACTATGCGAGGCTCGTCAGTGTGGTAAGGATTGTAGTGCAATCGCAAAAATACATAGATAAACCTCATAAAATTTCCAGTTTGGAAAAAAATAGTTCCGAAATCGTCAAAAAATTATCAAATTGGTAGCCGAAAAAATCGACGACATACCCTCTATAAAACGTCGTAATTCACATCATTTGAGGCGCGAGCGGCGCGCGCGATGCCTCAGCCTCCGTCTGCCCTGCACTCTCTCACTGACAGGGTCAAGCGGGGCGTTGCGTAATTTTTCGAAATCGTAGGCTACGATTCGTAGCGCCCCCCCCCCCCCGTAATTTTTTTTCAGAGTCGAAATTTATTTGTGATCCTTTCCGAAACGCGATATGGGCAGTTTATATTTGATCACCAAAACTGTCAGAAGCCGAAATTTCATTGAGTAGTCGGACTCAAGTGTCTAAAACCTGAGCAGTGCTACAATCATTCCGTTTGGTGACTAAAAATATCGAGAATTTTTGGGATATCCTCACAAATTTTAGTTTTTGGTCTGAAAGTTTTGTGTTCCTTACTCCTACCCTTTGCGAAATTTCGTAGCCCCGCTTGACCCTGGGTATTCATCGCGTGGCGCAACGCGGTCGATATTACACGATTTCTATTCGACGTCCTGCTCGGCGGTGGAAGTATAAACGGCCAAAAAAGTTGCAAATTTGTAAGCATTGTCCTGCGGGAAACATTTGCAACGATCTATCTTTTCTGAATTGCAGTGAAAGCGTACGAACACTCGGCATGGCTCCTAGCGATACTTTGCGTTCCTTAGGCCGTAGTTATACAACAACGGAATAAAAACGTTCCGCGATGACATTGCCGCCGCTTGTCGCGTGGATCAGGGACTCGTCTGCAATGTTGCGTATTAGACGCCTTTGACGCGATATTGCGGACCTAAAATTCCCGGGCGTTTAATTGCATTTTACCCATATTTCACGCTTCTAACACATGTTTATAGCAAAAGGTCACTAGAAATCTATAGCTGCTGTTATAGCAGTTCTCGTTATGTCGCTTTGGTGGTATTTTAACAAGTTTAGATCTGAAAAATAATCAGCTGATGGAAATTGGCAAGTTTCCAACGGGGTAGGTCCCGCAAGGATACAGTATACAGTGCCGCGGCGTGTATAACTGCTTGGTGCGGGCTTCCTGTGCGTTTGCCTGGGACAACTCTTCCTCTTGGCATGCCTCAGCACACTTAGGACGCACATAAAAGGTAGTTGTCTTGCTGAATAATTCGATTGCCTAAATATTCTATGTAGCCGGGAATTTGAATTGCTTGGTTTTTTAAATATTCGAATGTTTTCAAGTTTTCGGACTTCTTAGCAATGAACTTATCCGGGTATTATCGGGAATTTTCTTTTTCCACAGATGTGTTTTATTCTTTGCTTGAGACACAAAACGAATTATTCAATGAAGACTTCATTGTTTGAAAAAAATGGGTGTGGGGCGTTTAGGTCGAAAAGCTAGAGTGCAGAGAGAGGAGGGAGAGGGTGGGAAACTAGTTAAAAGTTCAAAACTAATTATGATGTTTCATAAAATTACGTTCCAAATTTTATTTCTCCGAGCTCTGAGGCTTTTCGCGTCTCAATTCTGTAAGATAATTTTATTTCATGACAAATAGAAGAGATAGCCTCCTCTGCGTCTCTACCCCGATTTCGACCCAAACGTCCTCCACCAAAAAAAATCTTAGTCTACGAAACGCACCGAATCTCATAGTGTGACTTCGCCGATCAAAGCTGGAGGTTGGAAAATTTGTTTTGGAAGGGCTGGGTTTTGCTTCAAGGGAACAGGTTGAAGTTAAAACGGTGGGTATACAAGTTAAGAAAAATACGAGTATGAAATTACAATTCTTTGTAGCTCTTATGAAAGATGTGGCTGCACTATTCGAGACTCAGATGGACCGGTTCGCTACTCGAAGTGCGGGTGAAAATCGTCCCACAACAACTGGTGAGTCTCTTGGTCGTATTCCTAACCAGTTTTGTCTATTTTTACGTTTTATTTTTGCTTCTCTGTAGGTTAAAAATCTTGTTTAGAATACGAGCGTTTGGTTCGAATTGTTGAGATGTCGTGCTCTGAAATGATCACGCGCTGGGAATCAATAAAACATCAGATGCTCAGCATAAAAAAGCTGGTTAGTCTCTTTTCTCCTCGTTCATTTGAAGGCGAAACCATAGATTGGAATCCTTTATTCTTCTCATTTTCAGAAAACCCGGGCGTCTGCGAGTACGGCACCAACTGCCAGAACCCTTGGGTAAGGAGTAGAAGTTACCCTAGTTTATGTAGCGTAATCGTTGCATTGACTATCCATTCAGGCTGAATGATTTGATGTCTATGGGAAGGAGCGCCGATGATCTGCGAACACTTGCCGTGAGCGATGACGACTTTATGGAGCGATTCCACGAGTTCCTCGATCTTGACTCAGACACGTACGCTGTAATGTTATATGTTGTGTTTCTGATGAGCAATGCGATGCGCTCACTGACTCGCGAGACAATAGAGGAACGTGAAAGTTTCCAACAATGGAATATTTGGGGGGGGGGCGTTGAAATTTTGAATTAAAATGAAAATTATTGGGGATGTGCTCAAACGTTTGCAGAGATTTTTTTCGAAAAATCGGGGTTCCTAAATTCCCGAAGAAGTGCATCTCTAAGGAACTTTTTTTATCGCTATCAGGCCCCGGTCAGACTTCGTCGAAAAACCTGCTGAGTCCGAATGAGTGCGGGGTGGAAAAACCTGCTGAGTCCCACTGAGTCCGGTTGCCCCCAGCGCCAACCAACTCCTCTGCGAAACACGCAATTGATAGTGACGATTATCACTTCAGCTGTGAATCGGAATGTGTTTTGGTGGCTGATTTTTCTTGTTTTCAACAGGTCTGAATCTGATTTCCGTATTAGCAGTACGTGGGGCAGAGCGCAGACGGCGAGAGTCGAGATGCGGCGGGACTCGGCAGGTTGCAGTCGGCCGAAAAAAATGCACCCAAATCACATGAAAAACACCTATATCGACCGGGTGGGGTGAGGATGGTTCCGGTGGGACTCAGTGGGACCCAGTCGGTGCATTGGCCCCGCTCTTGTACGCATGAGAAATATCAGTATGGACCGGGGGGATTGCGGTGGGCATCAGACGGTCGCAGTCGGACTCAGTGAGTTGATTTTTTTGCACCCGTATTCCACGAATTCGATGCGTATCGACCCGGTGGGACTCAGTAAATCCACCGACTATGACGGGGGCCTCACTGTAGCGCGATTAGCTCGCCCGACTATGGAGGAGCCTCTAGGTTCCTGTCTCAGTTGAACAGTGGTCCTATGTAGTTCCTCCTAGGTCGTCCGTAGTCCCGCCGGTTGTCTATGAGCCAGCCGTCGCCACGCGCGACAGGATGCCGCAATTGTATTAATGGTATTATTGATCCAACGTCGACCGGGGTTTATCGGAGGACAACTTTTCTCCCCATTTTCCGTGCTCTACCTAGATATCGACCAAGGTGGGAGCCTGTGAACGATTCAGCGGGACTATGGAGGTCAATTCTTTGTAATCGTTCCGCTTGTTTTACTTGCACATCGACTGGGTGGGACTATGGCCTATCGTCTATTACGTGGGCTTAACTATGAATCGAGTTCTAAGATAGCCAGTTAGGGTCAAACGAGGTTGTGAAATCTCGCAACGGGGGGGGGTCGCCAAAACTTGGGCCCGAAAATGAAGGTTAGGGGGGATCGCGAAATTTTTGGATCAAAAATGAAAAAATGGTGAAGATATCTCAAAAATTCTCCATATTTGTGGTCACCAAACGGAGGGATTGTAGTATTGATCAGGTTCCAGATGCTTGAGCCCGACTACCAAACGAATTTTCGGGCGTCTGACGATTTCATTGATCAAGTATAAACTGCCCTGAATTAGCACTTCGGGGTGGAAGCCGCGAAAAATTTGGATTTTGGAAGAAAAATTATGGGGGAGTCGCTCGATTTTGAACAATTACGCAACGCTCCGCTTGACCCTGAAGCTGCGACTCTATTCGGCGACCAAAATTTGCGATTTCGTTTGAATGTGAAGTTTTCGACATTTGAGGTGACAAAATTCTCGAGCTGTTTTGAAACTCTTGCCCAAGTTTCATTTTGGGGAGAGTAGGTAGGCTGAAATAGATGAAATCTGCCTTCTGAATAACCCCAACGGAAAACTTTTGTGTCAAATCTACTCACTCATGCGGTTCAGAGCTCGTCAGAGGTCGCGTTTGGCTCTCAAATTTTCACCCCGATAGGAAAGTTTGAACAAAATATTGGGCCGGGGAGTGTTTTCATTGAAAATTGCGCACGAAATATTTAAAATTTTGTTATAGATTGTTTGATAGGGAAGTATTTGTATTAGATAATAGTGTAATGGTTTGTTAACCAACTCGATTTCTCTAAGTTTGTATCTGTGAGCAGGAGGGCTAGAAAGATTGTTGGACGGGATCTCCTCCTTCAAATGAACTGTAACCCGAGTTCAAAAATTTTGCAATTTCGTCAGCAATTGTCTGAAAAGTTTGGTCAATTAATCCTCATCCTTGGGTCGAAGAATAAGATGAGCGTGTAAAATCGATATTTCTCGCTGAAAACAGCGTTTTGTGGACGATTTGATCAAGCAAGTGTTGTCCGTGGTTTCTCGTACCAGCTCTCACTTGAAGTCTATCCAGAAGTCACTTTCCATCCAAGCGGCCGGCATTTTTCGAACATGGAAATTGATTAGTAGCAATATTTGACAAATGTTGAATAATATCCGAATCAGCTGTTAGTAGCCATGGAAAGGCTGATTCGAGATAATACCCGTGCGACGGCCGCTCCACACGCACGCCGGCCGCGTGGTCGGACAGTCCCATTCGTACAGACATTGCCTATAAACTTGATGGTTTCATTTTGTCATGAAAACCTGTCCTTGAAGTCGTCTTTGATGAAGACATTTCGGAATTTTGCAATTTGTCGATCAAAATATCGATAAAAAATATATTATAAAAAGAAGGCAAAGGTTTAATATTACCTGCCCACTTCCCATTGGTAGAAAGCGCGGGAACATATTCCCTAATCTAATATTTTGAGGTTTCATAAAGATCGACAAATGTGATTAGATTCTGAATTAAGAAACGTATTTTCAGTCTTCCGTATGCGTATTCCGACTTCTCGATATTTGGAAGCGAAGCAACTGATGAGAGTGGCAGCATCATCAGTGACGCCTCCTCACTTATTATGAGGGCACAAAGGAGTAGCATCTATCCGTATATTATGGTAAGCCTAACATTCTCGTAATTTATGAGGCTGCCCACGTAAGAATCGAAATAAATCGGTACTTTGCTTTTCTGGGCGAAATTTCGGTCCGCAATTGCGTCTCGACACGCTTGTGGCCGCGCGCTTTCCAGTCGGAAGAGTTTGCAGCGCTGCAGCCGTTGTTCTGTTGCCTCTCTGTGGGTTTTGGAAACTGGAAACGTAACTAAATTGGAGAAAACTATAAAAAAATCACATCGAGTCGGCTTTGGGGCTGGAGACTCGACTGAGTCGAGCGCGTGCGGCCGCAAAGCGTGTCGAGACGCAATTGCGGACCGGAATTTCGCCCAGAAAAGCACAGTACAATTTTTTTATTGCCGTTTTTATAATTGATATCGCTAGAGCACCCCAAAAAACTCTGGTGCTTGCTTCTATAATTTTCTGAAAACTTTTTCAAAAATTGTGATAAAATTCCAAAGTTGGGCATATTTTGAATACTCTTTCGCGTAGATCCTCAGTGTAAACTAATTCTTCTGATAAAAAAACTCCTAGAAGAGGTAATCATCTATGGGGAATCGATTGGCGTTATCAGAGTTTTGAAAATCGCGCCCTGTGAAAAAAATAATTTTTTTTATTTTCCCTGAGGGCAGATCCTGAAGCAGGGTCAAGCGGAGCGTTGCGTAACTTTCGAAATCAGAGCGACCCCCGGTCACATTTATTTCCAAAATCCAAAAATTTTGCGATCCCCCATCCTCGAGGCGCGATTTTTGCGATCGCTCCTCCCCTAGGCCGGGCAGTTTATAGTTGATTACTAAAAGTGTCAGACGCCAAAAATTCGTTCAGTAGTTGAGCCCGAGCGTCTACAACCGAATTCTACGATCCTTCCCTTCTTCTTTGCAGCCACACGATCCTTCCCTTGGGGACTAAAAGTAATCGAGAATTTATGGGATATCCACGAAATTCCCATTTTTGGACCGAAATTTTCGCGATCCCCACTAACATTCATTTTCGGACCCAAATTTTTGCGACCCCCCGTTGCGAAATTTCGCAACCCCGCTTGACCCTGTCCTGCAGATAGAGACAATGCTCAAAAGATGCGCCGTTGTCGTTTTAGTTCATAAAAACTGCAAAATCAAAAATCGAAAGGCACGAAAGATCTCAGTTTTTCGATCGATAACCCTCGAGCAAGAGGCCGTTCATTTCATCGCGCGAAAAAATGGATACAGTAGTAGCTGACTACAAGGAATCGATTGAAATAGAATTAAAAAAGGCTATTTTATCACTTTCACATCATAAAATTGTGCCTTTAGTGCACGAAAACCTCTTTTTACTACACCCACTAAGAACAAGATTGGGGAGTTCATTACACGCTGAATTAGCGTAAGGTGCGTTTGTTAAGTTGTGGGATGAACATGGAGTACAGTTCAAGGAGAAAGGGAACAGAAACGCTCTATCATAGACTTCTGAATGAATGAGTAATTTGGATATCGTTTTTTTTTGGAGAGCTCCCAATGAATGGATTTTTCGAATATAGCCTTTCTCAATTCACTTGATGCTTTTTTGAGGTACTGCGTTTTTAACAATTTCGAATGAATAGAAAAATTCGAAATACGGTTCTCTATTCGGTTCGAATGAATATTCGGAACTTTTTCCTGAATATTGAAACGAATATTCGAGTTTTCGAAAACAAAATTGAACGAATCGATATTTTGGAAGAATCAAAGAATTTCACGAATGCGACCGAGTGCAACGCCGCAAACGGCAGCGGAGACGGCCAGCACGCTGTGCTTAGATTAGTCTACAATTTTGAACTACGATTTTACAATGCTGTTAACACCGATCGATTCCTCATAGTCAGCTTCTACTCTATCCATTTTTTTCGCGCGATGGAATGCATGAGCGACCTCTTGCTCAAGGGTTTTTCGCGTGTGAGCGTCAATCGATCCAAAAAATGAGGTCGTTTGTGTTTTTCAATTTTTAATTTTTTTTTATTTTTTGTAACCAAAACGACAATGGCGCATCTTTTGAGCATAGTCTCTATCTGCAGGATCTGTGCTCAGAGAAAATGGAAAATTCATTTTTTTACAGGGCGCGAATTTCAAAATTCTGATAACGCCATTCGATTCCCCATAGTTGATTACCTCTTCTAATTTTTTTATATAATAATTAGTTTACATTGAGGGTCTACGCGAAATAATGTTCAAAAAATGCCCAGCTTTGGAATTTTATAGCATTTTTTTAAGTTTCCGGAAAATTCTAGAGGCGAGCACCTGAGTTTTTTTGTATGAGGTGCTCTAGCGATATAAAACATAAAAACTGAAAGAAATTGAACCGATCTATCTCGTTTCTCACGTGGACAGCCTCATATTCATATATTGGTGTCAGGGAATACCACGCTCCTATTTTTAAGAAGAAAAAACAAGAAAAGAGATGCTTTTGAGCGAGCCGGCTTTCTTGAACCCAGGAGAATAACATCTGTTGGGTGGTTATTTTTATTCAACACTGTCTCTTCAAAATTATTGAATGAGCGGTATGTCTAGATCTAGGCCCATTGCGAGAAGTCGAAAAGGCAGCTAATTACGAGCTATGAATACCTCTAAACGGCCTCAAAACATGACTGTGGTATGCCTGCCCCGCCAGGGTTGAGCAGCGTTGTGACTGGTCACAACGGAGGGTCGTAAAATTTTTGGAAGTTTGAGAAAAAAATGAAATTTTGGGTGGGATCGTAAAATTTTGGAGAAAAATAGGCATCCACAAGTCAGCCGCGACCGAACTTGATCCTAAAAATATTACCACAAGTTTCGCTTATCTTCAAAATTTGACTCCAAATAAAGCTAGAATTTTTTGTCCCAGGGGGGGTCGTAGCCGCGTCAAAAATCGCCACAACGGCCTGCTCAACCCTGTGCCCCGCCCACTTCCTTAAAGGCTACCGAAGAAGTGGGCGGGGCGGGAATATCGAGTCCACGTTTTGGGATCGACTATTGCTGGTCATTTTTCGTTTTCAGCTGTTGTTCTGTACATTGTTGTTGCAATGGGCCTCGAAAGTGAATTCTTTCCCTGAACATTACTCGATCCGACCTTTGCAGCTGGGTCCATATTCGGGTAATTGGTATTGCGAATTGTGCAACTGTCGCTTGCCATCGAATCAGGAGAGCCATGGTGTTCATGTACGTGGAAGGCGTCATCAGACCGAAATGGCAGCCAGAGGAGTGTGAGTGGATCGATCTCATCCGTCACCTCAAACGTGGTGATGAAACCTGTTTCAGGACGTCTGATAGCAGACCAGATGAACATAGCGAGGCGGATTTGGCTGAGGCGATGCGTTTTCTTGGCATTTATGCTGCAGCGGCACCTACTCCTGGTGCATCTCCAAGGCCAGGAGACGAGTCGCCGCTAGACGTCGTGAGACGTTTTGTTGATAGGATGTCATCTGCGGCTGTTTCCGAAGCCTCAAATGCCGCTACAGCTGCGAGAGGTAAGAAAAACCTCATGCTTCTCGAATTATTTGTATACTAAAATTGAGAGGAAATCTTCAGTACCGACAAGGGAACCGCTGTAATTCATAGTTACCATTCCAAATTAAATATACTTTTCTAGAACCATTTTCGGACGAAAAGTCCGAATATACCCATCGCAGCTGCCTAGACCCACTCTGAAAGAATTTATAAGGTTTTATTCAGTGATTTTCGTACCTATTGTACCCTCCAAAAAGCGCATTATTTTTACGAAAATCCGGAAACGAACCTCTTAATCGTGTTCAGCGCCCAAAACTACCTCCGCTGGCAAAGTTTGGGTGAAGGAACATTCACCAAACTCTGCGCAGACTGGTAGCGGTTTGAACTTAAACGGATTTTCGCTTGGGCGTTTACTTGTATCAATTACGGGCTCGGAAAGCGTTGAAGAAAATTGTTTCAGATTTGACTTTAAATTCGCCCTTGGGGGTTATTTGGGGGTGCTGATCGCGAATCTGAGATCCATTTGTCGTTCATCCAAAGTTTGCGACTAAATATGTTCTCTGCTTCCCACCGGCAGAAAAAATTGACGGCATAATCGACTTTTGACGATTTCCGGAATGTGACGACAGATGTGGCTCAAATCGTTCTTCTGGGGGTTATTTGGAGTGCTCAACACGAATCTGATGTCAGTTTATCGATTTTTGACAGCTTACGGTAGATTACGGTGGGTATACGGTAGTTTGGTCAAAGTCTCAGATTTGTCTCAAAGTTTCTATGTGGGGGTTATTTGGGGGTGCTGAATACGAATTCGGTGTGCATTTGTCGGTTCTCGAATTATTAAGGTAGGTTTTTTCGCCTAAATGGCATTTTCCTACCGTAGCGTACAGTAAGCTCCAAAATTTCGACAAGCGAACCCCAGATTCGTGCTCAGCACCCTAGAATACCCCTACATACACGTTTTAAGCGAAATCCGGAAAAAAATTTTAACACCCTAAAAATTCCATGGGGGCCCTCTTACCCTTACCTTCCGCGAAGCTTTAAATGCGCTCATATTTCTTTCAGAGTGGGTCTAGGCAGCTGCGATTGGTTTATTCGGACGTTACGCCCAAAAATGGTTCTAGAAAAATACATTTGATTTGGAATGGTTACTATGGCTTATAGTGGTTCCCTTGTGAGCATCTCTGTCAAGGGACTGGTCACAAACGCCGTTTCCACCGAAATCCATGCCAGTCGATGTAATTCCAATGACATTTTAAATCTAAGTTGGTAGCTGCTGCGCAGTTCTCAACCCCCGAGCTATGCGGGTTTCCCCAGTTGGGCGCTACGAGCTATGCTCAGGGTGTGTAGAAGAATTGCTTTGGATTTGGCTCAAAACATATTTCTGGGGCTAGCCGGGGTCCAGAACACGAAATGAAGGTCCAATTGTCGATTTTCGGGGAATTTGGACAAGTTCAGCACCAAGACCCTCACCGTGGATATTTTCCGGGGCAAAACGCGACTTTTGATGATTTCCAAAGCTCAATGACATATTTGCGTCGAAACTCCCCTCTAAAGACTATTTGGGGTCTTTAACTCGAATATGTGGTTCGGTTATCAATTTTCGATACAGTACGGTAAGTTACGGTTGACATACGGTAGGTTGAGAAATGTATCAGATTCGGCCCAAACACTGTGGGGGTTCTTTGGGGTGCTGAGCACGAATTCGGAGCCTATTTATTGATTTTTGAAACACCAAGGTGGGTTACGCTAGTTAAGTAACATTTTATTTTCCGTAACCGTACCTTCCGCTCATTTGAAGAAGCCTGTCATAACTTGGTTCAGAGAATTCCGCAGCAGCTTCAGGCATACATTTAAAAACGTTATTGGAAGTACATCAACCGGTATGAATTTCGTTATAAATGGCGTTTGTGACCAGTTGTCATTCCCCTGCGAATGTTTAGCCACGCCAGACGCAAAATTTGATAGGGCATCTGAACTCTCGGAGGGCTAGGTAATAGCGTTTGCGGGAATTCTTGGGTGGAGATCGTTAGAATTTCGGCCCAAAACAAAATTTGCGGAGTTTTTAGATCATTAAGGGGGGATCGTAGCCTGCGAGATTTTTTGCAAGGGTCTGCCTGAAAAGCGCTGGGGTTCTGCTCTCACCAAGGGACGACAAGAAAAAATTTGTTTCAGAACCACGTATCTGACAGTATTCGTGCTGGTGCTGGAGTCCCGCTTGGCGGCGGGGTTAAGCGAGGGGTTGCGTAATTTTTTCGAAATCCGGGCGACCCCCACCATTAAAGTTTTAAATCGAAGGTGTTTGCGATTCCCCCTCGAGGCGCGATTCCTGAGCAGTTTCTTTTTTGATCACTAAAACTGTCAGACGCCGAAAACTCTTTGGGTAGTTTGGCTCAAGCAACGTCTAAAACCTGAGCAGTGTTACGAATCCTTCGTTTGGTGATCAAAAATATCGACAGTTTTGGGGATATCTTCACCGAGTTTTCATTTTTGGTTCAAGTTTTTCGTGATCCCCCCTAACCTTCATTTTCGGGCCAAAATTTTCGCGACCCTCCCCCCACTTGCGTTAGGGGAGGAATAGACTCCCGCCGCTAAACCGCGCGGCAGCATGCAGTTGAGGAGTATCGACCTATGCGGCGCCGCCCGATCGATTCCCCTCCATTGCATACTGCCGCGCCTTTCAGCGGGGGGAGTCTATTGGAGCCCTTACGAAACTTCGCAGCAGGCTTGACCCTGCAAAAAACTGTTCATCGATAGTCCCTCCTAGGTCTTCCGTAGTCCCATTAGGCCGATATCTTGTAAGTATTCTTGTGCAGGTGTTGCAGGGTTAAGCGGTTACTGTCACACGGGAATACGGGGACGTGAAAATTTTCGAAAGTTTTAAAATTCAGGGTGGTGGGACGTAACAGTTTTGTAGCGAAAATGGGAAATACTCTTTGGGGCTCGTCTGTAAGGCTGGGGTGTAGCGATAGTTACGAGAAAACGTGAAAATTTCCGACACTGAAAAATGGTTAACAAAAGGAGCAACATTGCGGTCCGCAGTGGCAGACAACCGCTGTTGCAGCACGCGACACAATGAGAATAGTGAGGGACCACGTGGTCCCTGCACGATAATCGCCAAGCTGAGTGCTGCAACTGCGAACCGGAATTCTGTCCCTATGAGATCAGACGCTTTACCCTGACGTAGTCACTGTTCTTCTGGAGCTTTCGACTTGCTTGACCAGTGTTTCAGGATTGCCATAAAAATTCTGAATTCGGAATGTGATATTGAAACATTTTCAGGAAGTGGCGGTCGGACTGGGTCGAACAATCGAAGACGCCCGGCCATCGTGGGGAGCCCTGCGCGAGGATCATTTGGAGGAAGAGGACGTGGGATCAGAGGCGGAAGGAGCCATACCTCGCGCCAGAACGCAGCTGGAAATTCTCTCAATAACACACCAAGAGCCAATAGTTCTGTTGTGAATGGAGGATCAGAAAGGCCTGCAACTGAGTCGGCACCTGCTCAACCTCGGACTCAAAACGTCGCCGAGGCAGATCGTAATAACCGTGTCAGTCTGTGGAGCTCCAGTGGACAGAATGCTTCGGCCCCGACAACGGCAAGTGCTGCGGCTGACTCATCGTCCGGTCAGCAGGGTCAGTCAGGTGGTCAACTGCCCCGTGTAAGACCATCACGCGTTGGTTTTGATGGCAGCCGATGGAATTCCGGTGGTGCCCAAGCTCAGGGCAGCGGATCGCCATCAAGTGCAACAAGTGCAAACTCCGTACGCCCTCAAGTGACAGGAGCAGCTGCAGCACCCACGGCTGCAGCTACTTCGACGACCGGCCATGCACAGCGGGGTAATCGTGGACGCGGTGGCGGCACTGAGCAGAATCGTGGAGGACGAGGCAACCGTCGAGGTCAGTTTGGTAGCGGCGGATTCGAGAGTGGCTTCGGTGGCAGAGGCGGTTTCAACGGCGGCAGCGGTGGCTTCAACGGCGGCAGCGGTGGTTTTAACGGCGGCAGCGGCGGTTACAACGGCGGCAGCGGCGGTTACAACGGCGGCCGAGGTGGTTTCAACAGCGGCAGCGGTTATGCTTCACCCCATGGTTTCGGTGCACCTCGTGGTTTTGGTGGCGGCTATGAGGACTATGGCTATGGTGGTCGTTTTGGGTATGGTGGATATGGTGGTTCCCCTTGGGGTGTCTGGGATAACTAATAAGATTACTGGTTTCTTCGGTGTTGATACATACATAGTCTATATTAATGTGAAAAGATGAAGAGTAGATTTTTTTTCTCTGTAAGACAAGATTTGTTAGAGTTTGTGTGCTGTTCATAGTCTTTGGTGACAACATTCCGGCACATTGTACAGTTGGCGCGGATCGCTCTGATACTTTGCGTTCCCTGTGGTGCGTTGGCGCAAATTTGGTGCGCACATGTTAAGCCTCTTTCAGATTTCGATCGCCGCCCGCCGCGACGAGATAACCGTGAGCATCGTTCGAGGTGGCGTCGCACGCCGATCAATATTCCACAGATGCCATCGCTGCGATCAGCGATCGCACTCTGAAAGAGGCCTTATAACATACGTGCACCGGATTCGCGCCAAAGCACCATGAGGGACGCGAAGTCTCAGTGCGATCCGTGCCAACTCTACTAGTTTACTTTTTTTTCGAAAAAGGCAGATTTCTTCTTGGGGTCTTCCTTCTTCCTACTGCTTTGGTCGATAGTGTATGAATATATGTATATGTCTATACAGCTTCCATTTAACAACAACTGGTATTTTGACTGTGCAGAGGTGTCATTTGAGTTTCTTCTCTGTAGGGCTCAATTAATCCCTACTGTGGATTGCTTTCCTACCCGTTTATGCACTACGAATAAATCATATCCTCGATGTTGGTCCGCCACGATTCAGCTTTCTTCCAGCACGATTGTCATCGTGTTGCGTGATGCAACAGCCATAGTACGCATTTGCGGACCAGAATTTGGCTCCGAATACGACTGTACAGTAGCGTGCAAACATCTGCAGGCATTCCCTTTTTTTGAATGCATTTGCTCCCCTTGAGTTCATTTCAATCGGGTACTCGGAAAAATGAAAACAAGATACTTGTAACATAAATGGCCGAAAACAAGTTACTTCTAACATAACTGACCGAAGTAAGTTACATGCGACTTATGTCAGGTCATTTAAGTTACATGCAACATATAGACGGGATACCGCGTGAAGTGTGACCCCGATATGTTACATTTAACTTAAATGGCACAGAATAAGTCGCAATTACAGTTAGGTTCGTGGCTTGTTTCTTCAAGAAAAAACATTTAGATTCGAATCGAGGCTGGCGCGGCGTTTCAAATCTCATCAGCGGCTGGCTGGTAATTTTCAGAGATTTAAACCGACGCGCCAGCCGCTGTTCGAATTTAGATGTTTTTTTTCTTGAGGAAACAAATCACGGACCTAACCATAACTTAAATCGGCCAAGAAGGGATTCCAAGGGGAGTATACGACGCACTCTTGGGGCCAGGCTTAGGACTGGCGTTGCTGTCGGTTCAATTACCCAAGTTTTAACTGGAAAGACCTCGCACAGCGTAGGGTGTGGTTTGGGGCACATGCGGGCGCATTCTCGGCGTCGCTTGATGGTCACCCATGGTGAAAATACAATGTAAGTTACAAAAACATAAATGTAACTCACATGTAATATAAATGTAAGTTATTTGAGACCTTCAAGTAAGTTACAATTATATTACGAGTAACTTGTTTTCATTTTTCGGAGTATGAACGAAAGTTATTCTGCAATTTCCGGAATCCGTAAAGCGGAACGACCGTTCAATGCTTCGGAAATTGGGAAAATTTTGAGAACGGTGTTGACTATGAAAACAGCCTTGAACTTTTCACCGAGAATCAAATTTATCGGTGCCCATTGCAACAATAATGGCGAAAGAACAGTTAAAAGCGGGCCATAGATAGCCCTAAACCGCCTTTAAGCCTCGTTGTGCTATGTCCGCCCCACCCACTTCCTCAATGGCCAACAAGGAATGGGGTGGGGTAGGGCAGAGCGCTTAGAAGTTTAAGGACCGTATAGGGCTATGTAAGGCTCGTTTTTAGTCGTTTTCCGGCATTTATGTTGCTATAGATCCCGTTACATTCTCGATTTCTAGTGAAAGTTCGATTGCTGTTTTAATCGTGAGCACTGCTTTTAGGGTACAGCCCAACCGCAAGGGTAATTTTTGGTATTGCAGTCCTATCGCCGTGTATGCAGCTTTGCGAGGCGCGAAATCTCAACTCGTTCAAAGGAAGAAGTCGGTCACACCCCAGGACGGAACAGTGGTTACGCCCAGCGACAAGTTTCCAGTAAAAATAGGGACGCCAATGTGTCGACAGTCTCAGACACTCGTAGTTGTGTTCCGACAGACCGCTGTGGTGTGTGCTGGTCCCGGAGCAAACGCCAGGTCTTTCGGGTGAAACAAGAGGTGTCTCGGAAAAAAACCGGTTAAAGGCAGCGCCAAAAAGCGATGTTTCGGGATAAACCCCCGACGTTCTGAGTAAACCAATTTGGCATTCAGACGGCAGCGGTCTGTCGGAACACAGTTACGAGAGCCTGAGATGGATTTCAATCAAAGTCTATGTTCCTTCATTTGCTGTCCCCTTAGTTTCATACTGTGAACTGCTCGACTGTGATGACTACGAATGACGAGAGAAGTAGGCCCGAGGTGACTGGCGAACGAATTCCCGCTTTCGAAATTCACAATATTTTAGGGGCCATAACTCTGTATCTTGTCCCATCAAGACTTCAGTCTCATCCCCAAAATCTTCAATGATCCAATCAATGTTCATGTTTGATTTCTTGGAGACCACCCAAGAAGCTAGCGAGACCACCTGTATTTTCTCTGCAACCTCTAATGCGAGAGATTGGCGCCAGCCCCCCTCCATCACATACGCAGCAGCGACAGAGGCAATTGCACACTCATTCGATAACGTTGGTTTTAACCCAGTGTCTCAAGGTACTAGGGGTATCCGACCTACCCACAGAGGTTGTGTCGAAACCACAATTTTTGGACAGCCTTCTCGGGGTATCCGGGAGGGCGAAATAATCGAATTTCCAGGAACTAAAGGTTTCTCCCTTCCGGACGACTTTATGCTTCTAGACCACCCAAGCAGCCAACGAGGCCACCTGTAATTTCTCTCCATCCTCTAATGCGAGCGATTGGCGCCAGCCCCCCTCCATCACATACGCAGCAGCGACAGAGGCAATTGCACACTCATTCGATAACGTTGGTTTTAACCCAGTGTCTCAAGGTACTAGGGGTATCCGACCTACCCACAGAGGTTGAGTCGAAACCACAATTTTTGGACAGCCTTCTCGGGGTATCCGGGAGGGCGAAATAATCGAATTTCCAGGGGAACTAAAAGTTTCTCCCTTCCGGACGACTTATTGCTTCTAGACCACCCAAGCAGCCAACGAGGCCACCTGTAATTTCTCTCCATCCTCTAATGCGAGCGATTGGCGCCAGCCCCCCTCCATCACATACGCAGCAGCGACAGAGGCAATTGCACACTCATTCGATAACGTTGGTTTTAACCCAGTGTCTCAAGGTACTAGGGTATCCGACCTACCCACAGAGGTTGTGTCGAAACCACAATTTTGGACAGCCTTCTCGGGGTATCCGGGAGGGCGAAATAATCGAATTTCCAGGAACTAAAAGTTTCTCCCTTCCGGACGACTTATTCCTTCTAGACCCCGCAAGCAGCCAACGAGCCCGCCTGTAATTTCTCTCCATCCTCTAATGCGAGCGATTGGCGCCAGCCCCCCTCCATCACATACGCAGCAGCGACAGAGGCAATTGCACACTCATTCGATAACGTTGGTTTTAACCCAGTGTCTCAAGGTACTAGGGGTATCCGACCTACCCACAGAGGTTGTGTCGAAACCACAATTTTTGGACAGCCTTCTCGGGGTATCCGGGAGGGCGAATTAATCGAAATTTCACTTACAAAGTCAGCTAATGTTGGGACCTTCTTGGCATAAATCTTATTTTGAAACCAGTACTTACCAAATTCAAAATTAATCAAATATTAATCTATCTAGCAAACTCGCCACAGAGCTTCATCTTAATAGTAATTTTCGAGTTTTCTTGGCAGTTTTCGTGAATTCTTTGTAAAAGACTAGCCTGAAGGTTTCGCACATAATGTAGCTAAGTCCGCCAATTTTCCTATGTCCGTTTGCGATCTTCAAATCAGGTGCGAAGTCTGTCCGTATGAGATAGTCCGCCAACGCGGTCGGGGTGCTTGTCGAGCAGCCGTCGCGAAGGCATTGTTCCAGATGAGCCTTCGCACGGCAGCAAACAACTGGCTGGTATATTATTCATATTCGTCTAACATTTCTGCTAATCAGTTGAAAAGTTTGAAAGGAGTCTTTGCGAACAGCACGCACGCCGACCGCATTGCCGGACAGGCTCAATCGGAAAGACTTTAAGCTATCGTTCGACAGCTAAATCCTTTCGCTAGCTTCTTTTCAGTCCTTTTCAGTCCCCTAAATGCCCACCCCGTTCTTATTTTCTTACTAGGCTGTTTTAGTCTCTAGACTATTCGAATCCAATGTGCTATCTGAACATATTTATTTTGCCAACTTATCCATTTTCTTTCGAGAATCAAAAAATTGTGAGTAACCTGAACGGGGGGGGGGCGCTCAAGATTCAAGTCAGAAATGAAATGAACCACCGATCTATGACGCCATCAATCGAAGTATTTCGATAGAATTTCATCAACAACAATTATTGATAGCAGCATCAAACATCTTTTACCAGGTTTTCCATTCACTTCTATGAGGCGGTTCATTTCAATTCTGGCTTGGATGCTGAGTGCCCCCCCCCCGTTTAGTATAGTCCCATAAAGTCCGCGCAATATAACAGCACAACCAAATTCTCGCCGTATTCCGTCATCCATGGCAGCAAACCACAGAGCATTTTCAAATTAGCTCTAAACTTACCAACTCGAAAATTTTTCGACGAAAACGACTACGCCTCACAACTCAAAAACACCCTACAGAATATATGGAAATCTATAACAACATCATTTCCACCGCGCAGACCACTCAAAAACATCACCACAACCTTCGCCAAAGATGCAAACCTTCCGACTTTCGAATAAGACAACAAGTCCTTTCCAGGAAAGAAGTGGGAAACAAAATCCAACCCCGTTTCGAGGGCCAGTTCGAAATCATCGGCGTTTGCATACCAAATATCACGATTAACGAAGGTCGCAGGCAGAGAACGCTCCATGTCAATAGAATCAAACTTTTTCAACAAAATTCGAATCTCTCACATGTCGAATTTTATCCTCATGTACAACCAGGAACAAAAGCAAATGAATCAAAACAACACCTATCTACACCAAGCTACACATACTACTGGTACATACAAAAAAAGGTACTTAAGAGAACGAAACAACAGCAACAAATAGAAAAAACACAGCACAGGTGAAAAAACCGACAACTGATATTGTAATATGCTGGTACAAGGCATATTGATTTTACTCCAACCTTAGAGCATTTCGGCGTTAGCTTCGCAGAAGAGGTAGTTGTGGTTACCGTGGCAAAGGGTGCATAGATTACCTTGGAGTGAGAATGGTGGGAGTGGTATGTTTGGAAAAGCGGGTAATGGTTTTGGCGGAAATAATGGGTGGAGAAAGGATGTGTTTGAGTGGTGCTGGTTCCAAGGATCTGGTACTTTTTTGGTGAGTGTCGTGGGAGGAATGCTAGGATCAACGTGAAAATACATAGGATGTTCGGGATGGATGCAATAGATGGAAAACGGCCTTGTCCCCTATTTGTAGGGTTAGAATTCCGTTGTTGAGCTGAGTGTTTTGAGTGTCAGAACAAGGAGAAATCTTACCTCGAGGGTGTTATGCCTCTCGGCTAATCGCTGCCACGCGAGTCTTCTTTCTGCCTGGAAAGCTCCCCTTTCTTCCACCAAAACAAGGACCACACGTCCACACGCACCAGTATTCGTCGGTAGAACCGTCTTTCGTCACACCTCAAACTTGGGTAATTAAACTTCATTATTAACAAATAACAACAAAACACGGTTATCATGACGAGAACAACGATAAAAGATTATCAACATAGGCAGCATTGCAAATATGATCGATTAGAATTTATGGTGACCCATAAATCATTGAGATATCAGCGACCAACCCGAATAGGAAATGACTCCGCATATTGATAATTGTAATCTGAGCAGAATGCGTAGGGCCATCCTAACGACAAGTTACCCTGCACCACTAAGACCTTTTACTAAACACAATACGATCATTGTTGACCGGTAGGCACTAATCGAAGCAGGAGGGTCATTGTCGCCCGCGAGGCACTAATTGAATAACAAGGGTCATTGTCGACCGGAATGCATGAAATAACGGCCTGCCAGAATTAGGATCATGATTGATGGGCTTCACCGCCAATGAGCAAGGCACAGGTGTGCAACGTGAATGAAAAATGCCGAGCCTACTAGCTACAAAAGGTCCTTGTTGACCCAAGCATCAAGTGAAAGAATGGCGACCGGGCTGTGCTGAGGAACTGGCAGGTGGCAATGGCAAGAGATGGGCACTGAGGCAATCAGTTTATGAACCTACAAAAATTTGGATCATTGTCGACCCGTAAACCAGAGGAATAGGCCCCTCGTGGGCCAGGCGCAGCAGACTGAATAAGGAATACATTTGAATTCGACACGACAATGGGGGCGGGTTGGCGGGAGATTCCTTGCCTTAAGATCAGACGCGACGGCGGTTGCGTCGGCGGCTGCGAGGATGATGATTATTGCCTGCCGCCGCGCATCCGCCCGCGCCCGACTCTCGACGGAGCGCGGAATCTCCCCTCTCCTCGCCTACATCTACTCCTTATTGTCTTGAGAGGTGTCGATTCCCGCGTAAACGGCACACTGAAGGGGTCTATTTGGCCATCTGTTCTGTGAGGGATTGAAGTTGTTTTAATGACTCGTAGGAAATCGTCCTCGAGGTGGAAAGCGATTGGAGTACGGTTGCAAGAACGTTTTGCTGTTTCTCCGGATGGGTAGAAAAGGTGGTGGGAATGGTCTCCGAATTGGCTGGTATGGAGCCGTGTAAGTTCGACGTTGGCGTTGAGATGTTCTCATGTTGTTGATTTGTCTTTGTAAAGAGTTCTCTTGGTCGTTCAGTGTGATTGCGTTGATATATGTAGTTGGGTAATCTATTCTCCTCCTGTCGTTCTATGTCCAGAATATAGCTTTCGCGCTCCGCGTTGGTGACGACCGTTTCTAAATCGTCAGTTTCGGGAAGGCGTCGGATTCCTTTTCTAATCTCCGGGAGTAGTCCTTTTATGAAGAAATCGATGGCTAGTTCTTTTCGGCGTTGTGTGACCTTCTCCATTGGTCCTTGTTAGGCCTTTTCGGGCGAAAGTTCCGACTGAGTCGGTGCCCTGTTTCATGTTGTGAAGTTGTTCCCTGATGTTAGTGTGGAGGGCCGTGTTTTTGAATTTTAGGGCGAGGGCGGTCGTCATAGCTCTCCAATTTGCCTTTTCATCGCTTGTGAGTGTTTGTTATTTCAGCTTAGCTCCTCCCGTTAGATAGAGGGGTAGGATCGTCTTGGCGTGCTCGTGTGGGATTCCCAGGCGCTGGATGAGCTCGGTGTATTCCTCCAAGTATTCTTCGAACGTCTCTTCGGAGTCTTCCGAGAATTTGTCGATTGTGTTATCCAGGATTTTGCAGAAGTTGAATTTTTTAAATGTGTGTCACGCTGTTTTTTTCTGTGGTTTGCTAAAAAATGTTTTTTTGTGTTCCCTAGCTAGATTATCAAACAGGAAAGGGTTATCTGCTAGTTCCCTGGTCAAATATGAACGTGTGCGTTAAATTCGTGAGGAAGAAAAAAAAGGTGGAGTAATGCACGCGCAACAAAAAAAAGGGAGAGAAGAAATGTTTTCCGCTGGATACTAAGAAAATCCAGATATGTTCAGAAAAGGAAACATTTTTTTTAAACTGACTTTGTCCTTTTCCTTGAAGTGTAGATTGGTCGATGTTGATTGTCGGTTGGTCGTCGAGTTGCCGATTGGACCTTGACTCGAACTCCTTCTGGTTTAGGTCCAGTGAAGAGGAGGTGTGACCTTCTGCTGGTTTATATACGTGCCTTACTGGTTATCTACAATGTAGATTGTACGCAGAGGACAAAGGTCTAGATAGATAAAATCTAACGATATCGATTTGGAGTGCAATGATTAATTGCCTTTTTCGGGGTCTTGTTTTATCGGCAATGTGTGAAAAAAATAGATCTGTCGCGATACAGATGATTGCACTGTGAGAGGTGTTTTTTTTAAATAAAATAATTAATAATTAAAAATAAATATTGACAAAACAACTACTTATGTCCAGACCCTTCATGTAACTCTTACATGAAGAGAATTGTTGGTATTCATAGAAATGTTCAAAATTGATAGCTGGGTACGGTTCCTTTGTCGAGTCATCCAAAAAAGGATGACCCAAACCGGGATCTCCTTCTAATACTTAAATGGAAAGAAAAAAGAGTTATGAATAAGTTATCGAGAAATTGGTAGCGGGATAGGGTTATTTTGTCGAGCCATCCCGAAAAGGATGACCCAAGCCGGGATGCTGGTCTAATGCGTTTTGATTTTACTTCAACCTTACGATCATTTCGGCTTTCAACAACTACATAGGCACTCGAGTCAATCTTTACTAATACTTCATTGCAGCTATGGATAGTGCGACAATCATACAAAGCATAATACCCACTACAATTTCACGAGGTTGTTGTGTGTGTATGTAGTAAAAAGGAGGCCGCCGTCGCTTTGCGGCCAGCTCCTTTTTATGGGCCCAGAACACTTTGGCATCTTGGTACCAATTATAACCCAATACACGCTCTAGGCGTCTTACACAACAAACACCTATCGGTGAATCTTTTTATGTACGAATGTAACTTAGGCATCAACGGTGGATCGCTAGGGTCGAAAGTGGAGCGTCGGTGGAGCATTATGGTTGGGAACTTCCCTTTTGGGCGAGCTCCCGGTCGTGCTCTGTCTCGGCTCCCCGATGGCTCATCGTGACCGACTTTTATCCCGTTGCCAGCTCATCTCGTTCCCATCGTATCTCCAGTCGATCTGTAAATAGAAACGAGAGGAGAACAGACATTCTTGAGGTAAGGCGCCTAGGCTGATCTAAAAGAATTTATGACCAATCCCACAATTATTCTAAGCTAACGCTAATCTTCAATTATATAATATACCTCACCTTTCTACAACGTAGAAACGTGTGCTTGTTTGTGAGCGTATTATGTGTGCGGCTTACGGTAGGATGGTCAGGTGATCAGGGGAAACGGAGGGGGGAGGGGGGGGGCGACGGGGTGTACTGCAGTTCTCCCGCCGCAACGCGGCGAGTATGTCGCGCGCGGTGGATGGACGCGGAAAGCAATGTTCTAAGGTACTCAGAGCGTTACAATCGGAGCGTTTCAGCGTCCACCTGAAGATTCTGACAATTACGAGACCATTGTCGAAATAAGTGCTGATCTCCCAAAAAAATTCGACCGTTTCCAAAAGTCCTTATAGTTGTTTTTTTATAAATTCCTTCTAGCATTTGCGTGACCAGTTTAGCCCTAATCAACACGAAGAATAAGTACGTTTTATAAAAGGGTCTTTTCCGCTACAATACTTATTTGCGGACGTTGGTACGTTATCCCTAAGACCAAGTGAACAGTTCAGAAACATTTTTAAAAACTCACAACGAGATCCCAATTCGAAGAAGTTCTGCAAGAATACCAGCACCGAAATCCGGTAAGCAGAAAGCAAGATAGCGTGCTCCAATTGTAGTCATCACGATAATAGAAACTTTTACGAGTTTCGCCGCTGCGCGACGAGTTTGGTCCTTATCGGGAGATTTGCTGGTCTCCCGGGGGCGACGGCATCGCCGCCGTGACGGACGTTGAGAAAAGAAAGGACGAACGGCACCATTACCGCAAAGGAGTGTTGTCCCTCCTGGTTTGATACCAAGGGAGGTTTTTTCGTGAATCAGCCAATAACTTGTGGAGAACTGGTTGTATGTGGCTGAAGGTCGTTAGGTGTTCGCATGTGTCAACCCTTATTTTGAACACCTGACAATATTGAAATAACGTTTTGACCGGCACCTGGCCGAACGCTATTTTTCTGCCCGATATAGATGCTCGTACCCATACTTTCTTACAAATGGAGTAATCCACGTTTATTCGGAGTACATATACATATTTGTTTCACTATGTTGCTACATAACAGAACACGGTTGAGAAGTATGTTTAATAATAAATCAATAACACCATTGAAACATCATATATGGAAGATAAAGACTGAGAGGAAAGAGGATGATTTATTAGGGGACCGGGCCAACGGGGGTGAGGAGAAGGGTGTTGAAAGGGGGACAACCAGCTGCAAAAGATAATCAATAACCCAATTGGAGTGGGTTCGACAAACTGTATTCTTTGGGCATATTTCTTTACTAGAAGTGAAGGGAGAGCCTATCTTTATCTATTCCAGTCGAAAGGAATACACTCTTGGGACCAGGGGAAAGGACCAGCGGACCAGCCGGAGAGCTTGCCAGCTCTCCTGGCAGCAGGCCTTGACAGATGGACCAATCGAGATGTTGTCTCACAGCACTGCCAATATATCTGAAAATTCTTTAACATGAACTATTTTCTTTCTTTCATCGTACTGCTCCCGACCTCAATTTCGAACACGTAGGCATAGAACACATGACTTATTACTTTTTATATATAAGTGCGATAGAAACGATAAATATGAGAAACGACATAACACGTTGAGGAGGTAAGTTTACTTGACAGTTAGGAGAGGCGAAATCACGTGTGAGAAATAATACTCATAGACTCAGATCACTAAGCATTGTTGGAGATGATTCGGGTCGCCGGGGCGTCATGCGGCCGCGCCCAGCCGGAGGGGAGTCCACGTCGACCAGATCCATTCGCCAAGAATCACGAAACCGTTCCATCGCCTCCTCTTCCGCCCTCGCCAGGCACACTGGAATGTGCTCCGTGTAGTAATTGGCGGGGGCCGCATATTCTCCTGCGGCTTCCGCCGCGATTGTCCACGCGGCAAGACCGGATCCACCGGCACATATGCAAAGTTCTCCGGCAACTGCCGGAAAACTGAATGGCGAACCGGTACCCCGGTCACGTCACGCCACCTCTGACCCTCACGGACGTTCGTGTCAGGAACGACCTCAGTGGTGTACGCAAGGTAACGCACACCGTTTTGCTGGTCTACAATAAATAAATACCACCAACCACCAAAGGTAAGAAAAAAACAAGGAGAAAAGCACTTACGAGCAAAACGAGACTCAACCTCTCGGACAACCTGCGAATCCATTGAGCAGAATGAAGAATATGGACAACGCTTAGTCGAACACAGAGCACACTAACAACAACCTCACGCACATCCACCACCAACCCCTCGCACCTTTTTCTTTTTCGCACTCTCACCTCCACTAAGCACGTGGTCCATAATAGGATACACAAAAACGGATTGAGCAGATGTCATTCTCGCGACCAATTCACACCTGGCCAATTGCACCAAACTCCGCATAACAACACTCTCTCAGGAAATCTAGAAAAGATATGGCAGCGAACATGATGCCAGGAGACACCGCAATTATCTCGTTGAGTGTTCTTTCTTTCAACAGGCAAAAAAACGACCCTGAGAAACAACGTCGAATGGTACCAAGAAAGAACGAGACAAAGAACACTTCAGCAAGTAAGCAGAACCAAAGCAGGTATCACCAGGAAACAAAAAAATTTTTGGGGTGAAGCGATGAATCGGGAAATCCCCAAAACGGAATACCCAAACGTCATTGTCCATACTTGATGTATATTCTTATACATATGAACTTTACATACGTATTAGTATAATTTATTTTCCCCACATCCATCTATCCACCCACAGGGAACCGTCACTACAAGGAAGCCCGATTCAACACCGAACAATACTCGCAACTCTTTTTTCTCTTTTTCTTTTTCTTTTCACCTCGAAATTTTTCTTGTCAAAATTCAATTCCAATTTCTCACAAACTTTTACTTTTCTTTCTACTCACATCTTTTTTTATGTCCATTCTATTCGCTAATCTCGATTACAGAGAGTCGGATCCACTAGACAACGAAAAAAAAATATTTGAAAAAAAATTATCAGAAAAAAATACCTAGCAAAGGGTATGTTTATTTTTTCTCTCATTTCTTCACCGCTGCCAGCGCGCGCCTAGCAACACGTCCTCTTCATTTGTTTGCTAAGCGATCCAAAAAACTGCTCTTGAAAAAGAGTTTGAAAAGTGAATGATTTCTTCTTCCACAACTTTTGAAATGAAATAAAATTGATACTGTAGGATACATCGTCCACATCAAAACTCTTACCTTTCAAGTTTTTTCGACTTTTCTCAGATTTTTTTCGATGGATTTTGAAGGAGCGTACCCTTGATCAATCTCCGTCGTCGTTGCGTCAAAAACGCGCCAAAAACGTGGGGTTATGAGTTTGAAAGGATCGGCCACCAGTTCTCACCACTCATCTACCACCTTCTCAGCAGAAAATTTTCTGGCGGTTTACAGCTGATTTACGGGAGAATTACCGCTACCTAGTGGTAAATTCTGCATTTTACTACAGAATTACGTCTAGATAGCGATCTGACAGAAATTCTGCCAGAAAACCAATAAATTACCAGAAATTGTACCAGAATTTTCTTGAATTTCAACGTAATCCGCCCGAAAAAATGCGATTTCTGGTAGAGTGATTTTTACAAGCGACTAGCGTTAAGCTTCCCGTAAATTTGAAGTTCGTCCAGAACGAGCTGCATAAAACTCACATCAAGTGTGTATTGGTTCACAGAAAGTGTGCAGGACCTCACATGAAATGAGGAGGATCTCTCGAAAAGTACAGAATATCAGAGCAGGCGTCCAGGACTTCATATTTAGTATTTTGAATCATAATTTTATCTGTTAGACTTTATGAAGTTACACACGAATTAAAATCTGGAAACTTTGATGGAGACTTTTACTTTTTTTTTATATTTCTGCTTTTGTACATTCGAATTCATTTTTCAAATTCATTATCGGAAGCTTGTTTTCATCTCCCTTGGAAGACAACTCAGTTAGAAATGAACAAATGCGAGCCAGTGACATATAGTCTTTCCCCGGCATGGAGGATGACCAGAGCAAGGTTAAATGGCGCGTGCGGATGCGCTGCACAATTGAAGCAGATGAGAAGCCACCGAAGGGTCAGTTTTGGGGTGTTTCGCCGTTGACTTTCCGAATACCGTTTTTGAAAAAAATTTTAATTTAGCAGACTTGATCATATGAGAATAATTTAAAATAATAGGGAATTGTTTGGTGACACTTAGAAAACCGATTTCCAGTTACCTTCGATCTGCTCTAAACGCGCAACACGGCCGCCTACGTCTATAGTCGCTCTCTACATAGACGGCGGGTCGAATCCGGGGTTGCGCGTGTCGAGCGTGTGGGGTGGAACCGTCATAGAAAAAAATTGTCGATATGGCGCAGCGATAATTTCAATATGGAAAAGAAATTCAATTCGCACAGTAAACATACATTAAAACACAAATACCTATTACACAACAATTCTGAACAGGTAAACGCAAACTCACTACATGAGAAAGCAATGAGAGGAGAGAACATGATTGAGAAGGGTTCAGAAATCATAGCTAAAAAAAGGAATTTCTTAAATCACTGGCATTTTCCTGAATCGTCCGAAAAGTGGGAGATAAACGAAAGTATTTATTATTTATTTGATTTTCGAAATTATTACTTACGACATATGAAAATAGGAGGAAAGAGGATGGAAAGGCAAGAACGGGAAAAGAGAGATGAGGAAGGAGTGCTGGCCGAGGGAAAATAAAAGACTGCTCCATATCGATGATTTTTTTCATTGTGGGGGTGCCCCACACGCTCGACACGCGCACCCACGGACTCGTAGCGGCTGCCCGCCGTTTAGAGAACGAGTATACCTACACCTAGCACCGCCGAACTTACTATCTGTGATGCCTTTACAAAATTGAAAGCATCTCGCCTCTAGAAAACATTATTGAAAGCCTTTAATAAAATGTCGCGAAGTTTACAACTAGCTTTTTTCGAAAAGAAAAATTTCTGTCCATTTCACAAGTTTTCAATGATTTCAACCCAAGATTGGATCCGTGATTTTGTTGATTAAGACTTAGGTTTTATGAGATTGTGTTTGTACGAGATTGCGTTTTTTTTTATTTTTCGAAGTTTTTAGAGGCGAAAAGCGATTTCTGGAAAGGCGATTGATAAATGACTAAAAGGTAGGGTTTGCAATTGAAATGGCTTTTGTGCTGTCCTCGAGTAAATTTAGATCCAGCCATCACAAAAGCAAAAAAAGGAAAAGTTGGAGAAAAAACGATCACGAACAAATTTTTGCTTGGTATCCGTCCGCCCCCAATTATCGGTATTTCTATAAATGCCTGTTTTTCCGTCTTCCATTTCGCTTCTAAAGTAATTGCTGGGCACTCTAAGAGACTACTGTAAGAGCAAAATAAATCACGGATGAACAAGCATTCATGAAAATTCCGTTAATTAAAGGGGGCGTGCGGACACATATAACTAACAGGCCTAACTTGTTTTTGAGCGTTTTTCCTAAAAATTCTCGCTTAATCTCACTTAATTTTACTTTTGTAATTACCATCCATCATTTTTACGAAGAGAGCTCAAAAATAGTTTTTATCGCCAGCTCAGAGTATAATAAAATGAGAATATATCATGATGCCTCACATCAAAATTTTATAGCTAGATGCTGCCCATAATGCAAAAACTGCGGTAGTAATCAATTTGTTAAAAATCGAAAAAAAAATCCTGAAAAACAAACTCAATTTCATGAAAATATTTCTAGGAAAACACTAGCTTTAGTGAAAGACTTTTGGTGACCAAATTTGCTTTTGTTTCTGCAAATACCCGTCTCGGTTTTGTTCGAAAAAAATTCCCTGAAGATTATTGCTCTTCTAGAATTCGGAATCCCAGTGTTCTTCGCCCCATGTTATACATTTTCGAAAAGCTTTATCAGGGCGCTGCTGTTGAAGTTAAGGTAAGACTGGGTTTGTGATGCAGACACTTTCGAGATTTCTGTTTGAGAGTGTAGTACTGACGTTGTCACATCAGAAAAAATCGTGTTGAAACCTAAAGAAAAAAAAAACGAAATCAAAACGAATGTTTAGGTACAATGACTTTATACCACTAGCCAAAAAGTAATTATAGACTAGGACTCATTCCTGTAAGGTGTGCTCTGGCACTTTAGTTTCTGAAACGGCCCCATTGATAGCGCACTGCTGCTGGACAAGGTCTCTGATCGCCCATGTTGAGTGACTTTGTCGACCCACAGCCTATACGCTGCGCCGTTTGCCTATGTCAAAAGTTGGCTCGTTGCCTGAAGTTGGGAACTGGACTGATAAATAGCCTGGGACAAGGTTTGGTGGGCTCCTCTACCGTCTTAACGGACAGGTAGGTTTAAGCCCGGAAACTTTGGTTTGTACATACAGTTGTACATGAGTATGACTGTATGTACTGAGATTATGTAAGTCGTATCAAGAGCTGGCGGTTTAGGTATAGATTCTAGCAGAATGCTGAAGATTTCTGGCAGATTACGAGAAAATTCTTGCAAATTACGAATAAATTACGAATCCTTTTGGGAGAAATTCCGCCAGAAAGGAGTGGTAAAGCTCTCGAATTTCAGGGATTTCGGGTAGAATTTTTTTGCTGAGTTTTGATAGAATGTTGATGCGACCGTCAGACAACATGAAAAACAGTTAAGGCACAAATTCCAGATGCAGAAAAACTTCGAAAATGGCGGTTACGAGGTTTACAGATGCAGAAAAACTGCAAAAACGATTTCGGTGCGATATTTAAATTCAATTTTACCGTGGGTTCAGACTGACTTTCCTTTATGAATGAAGATTTTCCATGGGCCCTTTCGACATTTTCGTTTGCTATGGAGGCCAAGATATTGTGCTTATCTGGGTCAAATTCCGGTCCGCAATTGCGTCTCGACACGCTTTGCGGCCGCACGCTCCCGAGTCAGAAGAGCTTCCAGCGCCGCAGCCGCCGATCTGCTGACTCTAGGTGGGTTTTGGAACCTGGAAACTAAGAAAAATTGGGGAAAATTGTATGAAAAAGCCACATCGAGTCGGCTTTGGCGCTGGGAACCCGACTGACTCGAGCGCGTGCGGCCGCAAAGCGTGTCGAGACGCAATTGCGAACCGTAATTTAGACCAGATAAGCACAGTACACTAAATTATGAAATATACGGTTTTATGCGCGTATGATGCCTTTGAATCAAGAAATGGGAAGGTTTTCCAACTAGGAAAATTTCAAACTTTTATTCACAGGGTTCGCAACCTAAAAAATAGCACCTGCTTCCTAGTTTCATAATTTTTCAGGTGTTAGCCATGTGTGTGAAGTATTACGTTGTAAAAAATCAGTTCCGCTTTGATATCGCTGAACTCTGCGGCATTTGAGAAATTTTCCAACTTTGAGTACCAGTTTTCTAGTTCCTCAGGTTTTTAGTTATTTTCAGCTGAACAATCCTCAGTGGTGCTAGATCAACTCGATCCTAATGTTAAATAAGTCCAATATGCAGAATTTGTCTCGTGAATTAATCACGAAAAAAGCATAACTTCAGCCGATTTTACCTGATTTTTCCACCTGAGAACACCTGGGTGAGCGAAATTATGTCATGGGTGAATTTTCTTTTCGCCCCCCCCCCAATAGCAGATACAGCTCCAAACAAGCTTTAAAATTAGATCTACCTCCCTGATCGGTGTTCAGCACAACGCCAGGTTGGCTCTTAATATCAGCGCTGGCTGAAACGGGGATTTTTCTTTCGCGTGCGAAATGTAATCTCTGGGTGGATCTGGGTAGACCCAAGTCCTAAGCCTCGCTCCAAGAATCCTCAACTATTCAATCACTGTTCGTGTCTGACAGCTTGAAGACCACCCAAGCGGCAAAAAAGGCCACCTATATTTTCTCTGCAACCTCTAATGCGAGAGATTGGCGCCAGCCCACCTACATCGTATACGCAGCAGCGACAGAGGCAATTGCACACTCATTCGGCAACGTTGGTTTTAACCCAGTATCTCCAGGTACCAAGGGTATCCGACCAACCCGCAGTGGTTGTGTTGGAACCACAATTTTTGGACAGCCTTCTCGGGGTATCCGGGAGGGTTAAACGATCAGAAAATCGCTGGAAAGGGAGGATTCCTCCTTGCCGGTGAGAACGAAAGATTCTTAAAATGTCTCCGTATCTATAGTTTCTCGAGGAAATACTGGCTAAAATCACAAGAGTGGCTTCATTCCTGCGTTCTCAGAGAAAAACAGCCGAATCCTTCAAATTGGCAGGATTCAAACGAAAATTCAAATTTCATATAATGACATCCATGCAAAAGTATTCTGAGCTAGATAAAGGCGGTTACAGGTATTATATACTCTGTTTATCTTTAATTGCACAAAAAACAGTCCGCCAATAGTCCTCTAATGGGCCGGCTAGTACCGTAGTTTACGTCCACGACGCGTTCCCGGCAGACCCGGGTGTGCACAGTGGCAGGGTGGGTGGCCGAGTGACGGCATTGATGAATCGATCGCTCAGCACACCCCGATGCACACCCGGGCCTGCCGAGAACGCGTCGTGGACGTAAACTACGATACTAGCCGGCCCATTAGAGGACTATTGGCGGACCGTTTTTTGTGCAATTAAAGATAAACAGAGTATACTGTGCTTATCTGGGCCAAATTCCGGTCCGCAATTGCGTCTCGACACGCTTTGCGGCCGCACGCTCCTGAGTCAGAAGAGCGTCCAGCGCCACAACCGCCGATCTGCTGACTCTAGGTGGGTTTTGGGAACTGGAAATTAAGAAAAATTGGAGGAAATTAATTTAAAAAGCCACATCGAGTCGGCTTTGGCGCTGGAAACCCGACTGACTCGAGCGCGTGCGGCCGCAAAGCGTGTCGAGACGCGATTGCGGACCGGAATTTGGCCCAGATAAGCACAGTACCATTACAGACTTGATATATCACGTTGACTATCTTTTACGCAACAGTTACTGTCGTTTCGGAGAACTTGTGCTTCAACAGACGAAAGGAGTTCCTCAGGGAGGTAACTTCAGCCCATTGTTAGCCGATATTGCAGTTTCCATGTTGGAGTATAGGTACTCAATTAGCGCGAAAATTGAAAATAACGTAATTTTCAAACCTTTTAGATATACATATGGATGACTTCTCATAATCCATAATAAAGATGAAACATTTGTGAATAGCCAAATTTCACTAATATACAAGAATGTATTGGAGCTCAAAAAGACGCACAATAATCCCTATAAATGCAATTACTTAGACATTAGTATAGAAATAATTAATAATAGAATACGCACAAAATTGTATTATAAGACAGAGGATTTTAATTTCAGAGTTAAAAGATTTCCTCATGCTCATTCTGATATCTCTATAAAAGTCAAAGCATCTACAATTTACACGGAGACCTTGAAATTAGCTAATATCTCTTCAAATTTAGATTCCTTCACGGAAAAACTGAAAGAAATGAAAACAGTTTTAATTGGAAACCTACATACAGCAGAATTCGTAGAAGTAAATATGATAAAATGTATCTATAAACAAAAAATGATAGCGTATTAGTTTAACCTAAGAGATGAAAAGAAAAGTATAACACAATTGGTAAAAAGCATAAAATACTAAGTCTTCACTATTGATAGGTCGGTGTTCGATACTGTCCAAAATAAGGACTTGTGATCATATGTACTTCATTCTGATATTGATAGTATACTATAGCTTCTTGCCCTAATACCTCTTTCTAACGTTTCTAACACTACTTCACTCTGCTCGGCTCATGCTTTCGTATTCATCCTTTTTCATCGACAGTTCTGTTCCTCACTGACAAGGGAAGTATAAAAAGCGTAGGTCGGATCTGCCAAAAAGACTAGTATGGTTAGTATCTCTTCTGGCTCAATAGTGAAAATGCGCAGTATCCCGCCGCGAGCCGCAGGTTCAAAAAAGTTATGAGCATTTTTTAAGCCTCGCGAAAAGGCAAGGGTACCCATCAGGCATTTTTTTTGGAGTTTCGAGAAATTTTCTCGGATTCAGCTCAAAAGTTGTATGTAGGGGTAATCTAGGGTGGTGAATACGAATCTGGAGTCCATTGTTGAAATTTTGAGGCTTACTGTAGGTTACGGTAGGTAACATGCCATTTAGGGGTCGAAACTCACCTTAGTATTTTGAAAATCGACAAACGGACGTTAAATTCGTATTCTCCACCCCGATTAAGCCCCGTATACAAATTTTGAGTAAAATCTGAGATTCTGACCAAACTACCGTATACCCACCGTAATCTACCGTAATCTGCAAAAAATCGATAAACGGACTCCAGATTCGTGTTTAGAACTCTAAATAACCTTCAGCAAATTATTATGGGACATATCTATCGTAGAAAACCGGAAATCTCGAAAGTGGCGTTTTTCCCTCGAAATTTTCCCCGGTTGGGAAGCTTCAAACGAAATGAGCCGAAAACTTTTGAAAATCGACTAATAAATCACAGAATCGTGATCAGCGCCCCAAAAAAACCCCCCTGGGAGAATTTTAAGTCAAATCTGGAACATTTTCTAAAACGCTTCCAGAGCCCTCAATTAGTAGAAATAAGCGCCCAACCGAAAATCCGTACAAGTCCAAAACGCTGTCAGTCTGGACAAAGTACGGAAGATGTTCGTTCACCCAAAATTTACACAGGGTGGTAGTTTTGGGTGCTGAACACATTTTTGAGGTCCGTTTCCGGATTTTTTGAAGAATAACGCGCTTTTTGGAAGGTACAAAAAGCACCGAAAATGAGCTTTTAAGCTTGTAACTTCTTGGAACCTGCGGCTCGCGGCGGGATACTGCGCAGTTTTACTATTGAGCCACAAGAGATACTAACGACACTAGTCGTTTTGGCAGATCAGACCTACGCTTTGTATACTTCCCTTGTGAGGAGCCTCGGCAGAGCTGTTTGATAAAGTTCGTCTGAGGCCAGGGGCGAAACGAGCTTTGTCAACTTCTCCTTCATACCTTTCCTTTCCTTGACTTACTTACTTCAAGTATTTTGAAGATTGGGTCAAATATAATTAGAAAATGGCAATTCTTTCATTGTCCGAACTTGTTATATATTCTATACACATGAACTTCACATATGTACGTCGTAGTGTAATTTATTGTTTCTCAAGGAAATATCGGGAAGATAGCCAAAATTGTTTGGGAGTCAAAAGCGTTTCGAAAATGTTGGTAAAATCCAGGCAGAAACTTTGCCTTGAGACGAATATCGACGAATTTTGAAATTATGTACCCACATTTTCTCGCTCACCCGCCACAGAGTTCATCTTAAAGGCAGTGTTCACGATAAATCCTGGATGTTCAGCTTCTTACAGTTTATGATAGGTCAAGAGCTTAGACAGCAGGGTCAGGAAGAACTGCAGAAAAAGACGAGAAAGCACTTTTTTCCGCCTAAGCAGGACCTCTTGTGTGACGTCATATTTTTAAGAATGTACATAGGAATTGACCGATGTGATGGAATAAAGTCTTTCCATATGATCACGTGGTCCACCTTATCCACTGCCACTTGTCCAAGCCAGTACCTTTGCTGACCGGCTATTCAGATTTTCAAGCTCCTTCAGAAAGGACTAGTTCGAGAGGCGGGGTGGCCCAATGGGTTGACTGGCCCACGAGACTTTCACCCACTTCCCGATGGTTTTTCGTGATTCTCTCCTCACTTTTTTTTATTGGTAGTTCAAAAAGCTCACGTTTCTGTGAAGAGGGTAGAGACTTTTCCATCGTAAACACTGCCTTTAAAGGCACAGGACACCCAAGAAATCAATTTTTAGATTCCATGCTTATCTTAAAGAGAGTCACACGCTGATCACAAAGGTATCTCTAAAATCGTCCAAGACCCCCTTTGAACAGAGTTACGGCTCTTCAAAGACGCCTAAATTGTGATGATCAAAAATTGGTGGACGAGTTGTCTCAGGCTTGAATTTCTCTTCATTCGCAAACGTTGCGTGAGAGAAAGCCAGGATAAGGAGACAGTCCGGTAATGGACTGAAGAACGACGACTTGTTGGAATTCATCCATCCATTGAGCCGCTATCGAGTTCGAAAATCCCTTAGGGGGTCGGGCCTGTGGTGGTGAGCGAAGGGGGTCGGGCCTGTGGTGGTCGCTTATATCTCGCTTATTTGGAGAAAATGAGATCTGGCATTTGGCACGTGTTATACACGAGGAGTCTTCTACACAATCACATGGAAATCTCAAAATTCATATCTGAGGGTGTACTGAGCCTTTAATATAGACTAGAGAGACCTAGCGAAGTTTTCGCTCACAGAAACTTTTGCGTGAGCCAACTACCTGAGACGGATTAGTTAGTTAGAACGGTGGTGACTGACTTCCGTCTAACCGAAAGTTGCTGTACGTAGGTATGGACTCTCCTGAGCAGAGCAGGGTGCCGTACATTTACAGCAGGCCGTGGGGGTATCACAATGTGGGATCAAAAAGCAAAACATAAGAAGCCAGCAGTAAATCGTCGGTTGCTACCGGCATAAATTCACAACCCCTTCTGCACTTCCTTCCCTTACTCTGCCAATTCGAGACTTGATGCCGCAGCAAAAGAGACTTGATGCTCATGTACAAGTCGGCATGAAGTCTTAATTTGCCGCGCTAAATTCACTGTATGGGTGAATTCGCCGCTAGGAGAGGTGAGAATGAGGTGAATTTCCCGTGAAAATGGTGCGAACTGGCAGCGAGAGAGGTCCACTTACCCTGAAAATGAGCTCAATTAACCTCGAAAAGTGGGTGAATTTCCCCCGAAAATTTCACGAATTTGAAGGTCCACAGCAAGGAAGCCCCCCCTTGTCCGCAACATGAGCGTAATCTTCACCGAGGTCTGCGGTGAGGAGCCACCCTCTGCGGACCTCGGCGTAACTCGTCCCCCGTCGTGAGGATACCCACTGTATCCTCCCAGCAATAAAATTATGCTGGCCTCCGGAGTGACCCGAAGTCACCTTTCAGGGCCGGCAGCAGAATGCCGAATGAGGACTCTGGTGGGATGAGGCTGTTTTATACCGGCGGTGCTCATAGTAAACACATTGAGACGTGATTATTCGTTTTATCATGTTTTCGCTGGGATGTTTTCATTTGTTTAGAAATTTCTGAGATGCCAGCAACGGCGGTCATTTCACCCTTTGCGCTGAGTGGTATCCAGCCGCTCAACAACTGATATGCATTAACATGTTAGCGCAGGCGGTATTTTCACGCTTTGCGCTGACTGATATCCAACCGCTCAGCAAATTCACCCTTTGCGCGGATAAGCTTTCATGACGGCGCTAAAGGTGAATTTGATTTTCTATGATAACAAAGCGTGATAAAGGCCGCTTTCGCCGAAGCATCAAGTCTCGCATTGGCAGAGTACGTCGCTACCCACTGCCCTTTCTTCCAATTTGTAGAGTTCACAAGCTATTAATCTCGCCTTACCGTCTCTATCATGATAAGGACAAACGCATTCTCATTTTATATGATGTTTCCCTAGTTCACCAACGTCATGCCCTTGTTCTCAATGAATGAAATTAGTAGGTGGTTGTTTATGTTTTTGTGGTGCAGATTTTGATAAGCTCAGACTTGCAACATATAAAAAACTGGTTTTTGGAAGTTAGGGAATCGAAATGACTGAGCGGTTGCAATGAGTGGCGAACAGAGAAGGTGCGGAAGTGGACCTGCTGCTTGTTTCCTGAAACTGGCAAGAATATGTCTCAGGAGTTCTGCGTCAATCTCGAAACGCGTCGCACGCTTCTCAAAATTCATGTTTTCTAATCTGTTTTCTTCTCCACAAAAGGTTAAGATTTAGCATTAAAAAATTTAAAGAAATCTTTTTTCAAATTCTTCACTCTTGGTAACGTCCTGCACACTCCCACTGCGGTCCTGCTAACTTTTGATGACCTGCACACTCCCACTCGTGACCTGTGCATTTTCTATGACGCCCTGCACACTCCCACTGGGGACCTGCGCACCCTCTATGACGTCCTGCACCCTACCATTTGGGTCCTGCACACTATCTGTGACGTGCTGCACACTCGAGTTGGGGTCCTGCACACATTCAATGACGTCCTGCGCACTCCTACTCAGGACCTGCACATTTTCTGTTATGTCCTGCACACTCCAGCTGGGGTCCTGCACAATTTCTATGACGTCCTGCACACTCCCGCTGGGGACCTGCACATTTTCTATGACGTCCTGCACACTTCCTTTTGGGGTCCTGTACACTTTCAATGACGTCCTGCACACTCCCGCTGGAGACCTGCACATTTTCTATGATGTCTTGCACACTTCCACCGGGGTCCTGCACACTTTCTATGACGTCGTGCATACTCCCACTGGGGTCCTGCACACTTTCTACGACGTCCTGCACACTTCCGCTGGGGTCCTGCACACTTTCCATGACGCCCTGCACACTCCCACTGGGGTCCTCCACACTTTCTATGACGTCCTGCACACTTCCGCTGGGGTCCTGCACATTCCTACTTAGGGCCTGCGCACTTTCTATGACGTCCTGCACACTCGTTTAGGGTCCTGCACACTTTCTATGACTTCTTGCACACCCTCACTGGGGTCCTGCACTCCTTTTATGACGCCCTGCATTTTTTGCATCGCTAGACGACTCGCAGAAGTTATCATGACCCACGGCCAAAAGTGCGCTCCACGGACAAACTCGGTTGCCCCGAGGCACGTAAGAGGTGACTCGGGCTGATTTTTTGGTAATCGATAAATGTCGCACCCACCTAAATGTTGGTACCATTTCATACAAGTTTTGATCGGCCATTCCTAAGATATGCGGGACACATGCACACACATACACACACACACACACACACATCGGGACATAACTGCTTTAAGTATAAGGATTCTCGAGTTATCACGGCAGTTTTCATGATTTTTTTTGTAATAAGTAAACCCGGAGGTCCCGCACATGATGTAGGTCCGCGAATTGTCCCTTAAAGGCAGTGTTCACGATAATATAAATAGGCGTGATGGCTGTTCATGTTCTAGCCAGCTTTCAGGTTTTTTGATGAGCTAAAGCCAATCCTGCTCAGATTAGTCTCATGACGAAAAACATAACAGTGATAGGGAGATTTTGACATGCCCGATTTGCCAAACTTCGACCTTCTCAGAATGAGGGAGAAAGGCTTTACCAGCTTGATCAATAAGATTTGTCGTTCGATAAGGAAAACACAATTTTATGATTCAAAATACACTTTATTCATCAGTATAATCTCCCTGAACATTAATACACTTGCTTCAAAGATCCTGTCCGAATTTGGAACAAATTGCCTTCGGATATAGTCGAGGCCGAAAATTTCTCGATTTTCAAACACAGACTATCCATGATTACACAAGGTGCTGAGTTGATCGCAAAACGCTTGGCTCCGGGCGAGATTGAACCAGCATATTCCCTTTCCGGGGGAGCGCCTTATCGCACTGCACCACCGTAGCCCCAGCGCCGCTCTCACTCAACTGCTCGGTAAATCTTCACCGAAGCAATCATCCTTTCACCCGTATAACGGGATGAAACAGGAATACCGCCAGAGACTATCTAACAGTCGTAGACCTGTCAAGATGATGCCCTAGTTAAGTCTTACACGATTTTTGGATGTTTTTTGCCGTAACTGCAGTTCAACGTCGCAGTGCACGTTATGGTATGATTACACAAGGTGCTGAGTTGATCGCAAAACGCTTGGCTCCGGGCGAGATTGAACCAGCATATTCCCTTTCCGGGAGCGCCTTATCGCACTGCACCACCGTAGCCCCAGCGCCGCTCTCACTCAACTGCTCGGTAAATCTTCACCGAAGCAATCATCCTTTCACCCGTATAACGGGATGAAACAGGAATACCGCCAGAGACTATCTAACAGTCGTAGACCTGTCAAGATGATGCCCTAGTTAAGTCTTACACGATTTTTGGATGTTTTTTTGCCGTAACTGCAGTTCAACGTCGCAGTGCACGTTATGGTATGATTACACAAGGTGCTGAGTTGATCGCAAAACGCTTGGCTCCGGGCGAGATTGAACCAGCATATTCCCTTTCCGGGGGAGCGCCTTATCGCACTGCACCACCGTAGCCCCAGCGCCGCTCTCACTCAACTGCTCGGTAAATCTTCACCGAAGCAATCATCCTTTCACCCGTATAACGGGATGAAACAGGAATACCGCCAGAGACTATCTAACAGTCGCAGACCTGTCAAGATGATGCCCTAGTTAAGTCTTACACGATTTTTGGATGTTTTTTGCCGTAACTGCAGTTCAACGTCGCAGTGCACGTTATGGTATGATTACACAAGGTGCTGAGTTGATCGCAAAACGCTTGGCTCCGGGCGAGATTGAACCAGCATATTCCCTTTCCGGGGGAGCGCCTTATCGCACTGCACCACCGTAGCCCCAGCGCCGCTCTCACTCAACTGCTCGGTAAATCTTCACCGAAGCAATCATCCTTTCACCCGTATAACGGGATGAAACAGGAATACCGCCAGAGACTATCTAACAGTCGTAGACCTGTCAAGATGATGCCCTAGTTAAGTCTTGACAGGTCTACGACTGTTAGATAGTCTCTGGCGGTATTCCTGTTTCATCCCGTTATACGGGTGAAAGGATGATTGCTTCGGTGAAGATTTACCGAGCAGTTGAGTGAGAGCGGCGCTGGGGCTACGGTGGTGCAGTGCGATAAGGCGCTCCCCCGGAAAGGGAATATGCTGGTTCAATCTCGCCCGGAGCCAAGCGTTTTGCGATCAACTCAGCACCTTGTGTAATCATACCATAACGTGCACTGCGACGTTGAACTGCAGTTACGGCAAAAAACATCCAAAAATCGTGTACAGACTATCCATGTTTGATCTCAGGTCGGTACACGGGAGTGATGGTATTCCAATTTGTTGAAGCTTCGAATTCAGGGTGCTATTGTTACGAGTGTTCTTTTGTTTGAATTGTTTGAAGCTCTACCTCTTTATTTATTTATACACAGCATGTGTATTTTTTTATTGAAAAATAAAGCTGTTGATTGATTGATCCCGTCCCTGAAGTGAGAATCCGGGAGGTATGCAAAATACGCTTCAACAGCAGTTATGACCTCTTCATTTGACGAAAAACACCTGCCACGCATAAATTTTTTGAGTTCTGGAAACAAATGGAAGTCGCTGGGGCCAAATCTGGTGAATACGGGGGATGATCCAGCAATTTGAACTGTAAATCATGGATTTTAGCCATTTTCAAAATGCTCTTGTGACACGGTGCATTGCCCTGATGAGAAAGAATTTTTTTCTTCTGCAAACCGGGTCTTTTTTCACGAAATTTTCCTTCATCTGGTCCAATAGGTTGCAATCATATTCAGAATTAATTGTTTTACCAGTTTGCGAGTAATCCACAAACAAAACTCCTCTCGGATCCCAAAAAACTGATGCCATAACCATCTTGGCCGATTTGCGGACACGAACTCGTTTCGAAGCCGAACAACCAGGTTCACACCACTCTTTAACCTCTTGTTTTGATTCAGGATCATGGTGATAGCCCCAAGTCTCCTCCATAGTGATGAATCAACGCACAAAATACACTGTATCCTTTTTGAAACGCTCCAAATGTTGATGAGAAAGTCGCATTCGAATGTGTTTTTGTTCCATTGTTAGCGAATGCGGGACCCATTGTGCACACTGCTTTCTAAAACCCAAATTTTCACCTAAAGGCAGTGTTCACGATGATCATTCTCGTTGACTTTCCACAGTAAAATGATAGGGAAGAAGGATCCTAGGCTCCCAGTGCCAAAGGAATGGTAGAAAACGAGCCAGAAGTAGCAAAATCACGGCTGCAAACAAGCGTTTTGGTGCCCCAGACACGACGCGTGCCCCAGATCCGCCCCTTGAAAGGAACAAATGAAGACTCAGATTATAGGAATGATCAAGTTAAGGAAGTGCTGATAACTGAGCTGATTGCTTCATTGCACTGATAGGTATCATCCTTCTAGCGGTCAATTCCTCCACCCTCAAAAATCAACGTAAACAAGAGAGGGCCTATTTTAGCTAAAAAACGCGTCTTTCGTGTCCTTTTTAGGCATGCCTTGCTATATAGGGCACCAGACCTTCCGTAAGCCGTGGAGATATCGGAAGTGGAATTCGTCGTGAACACTGTCTTTAAATATGGCTCAAACTGCCTAATGAGATGTGTAGAGCCTCTTCTAAACCTCTCTCAATCAATCGACGATCTTCCAAAACCATATCCTGTATTTTGGCTATGATTTCTGGTGTTGATGCGCTTTTTGGACGTCCTTCACGCGGATTATCTTCAAGGCTTGTTCGACCACGTTTAAAGTCAGCAATTCATCTTTCTACTGTTCTAAGTGTAGGTGAACAATCATTATACACTTTTAACATTCGCTCGTGAATTTCTTTTGGTGCTACACCTTCCAGAAATAGGAATTTTATCACTGCACGATATTCAATTTTTTTCCATTGCTGTGACACGGCGACACTAAATGGCTCGTAAACAAAGAATGAATTGACAGATTGAAATGAAACTTCACATACATTCATATGAAGAGTGTACTAACAAAACGAAAAAAAATTTGGGCTAGTAGCAACGCCCTCTCTTATCGAACGACAAAACCTATTGAAACACCTGGTAGATGATCAGAACAAAAACCATTATTTTTTAAAAACAGTTAGAACACTCCATTTTCAAAAATAAGGTGATTTGTTTAACAAAAAACTTGATTGGATCTCTCTCTCTCTCTAGCTGCCCCCTAGGGGCGTTCAAAAATTGCGTATGACACCCGTGTTTCAGGGGCCATCGCGGGCAATTGGGAAAAGTTTTCAACCAGCAATAAACGCACCTCGGTAGAGCCTCATTGGTCACGTTATCGCCTCTGCGCAAAGCTACCTGGGTGGACTCGTTGTGAGGGGTCAATTAGGGGCCACACGTATACCTGGCTGGTTTGTGCAGAGCGTTCAACATGCGATGACACTGCTTGCAAAAAGAGCGTTTCCCACTCATAGGAATCCGGTGCTAGATTTGGAATGAATAGAAAATTGATTCTGAACTTGATTTTAGATAACCTGGAATTAAAGAAGAATTCGAATGATCTGCTATAAAATGTCCAAAACTGATTTACCTTTGAAGGCAGCATACACGCTCAAAAATGATATCAATTTTATGGAATGAATCGAGGGTCTGAAGCTGTTAATATTCATAGATAACGAAAAAACCGGAAAAAAATCAACTGAAATGAAGATATAACGGTTCGTTCTATATTGGCCCAGAAGTGGAGGGGTTGTACCGCATTGGCTGAAATAGCGGAGCTAGAGACAACTTTGTTGGGATAACGACGCTAATAACGACGCGTTCCAGAAAGGGCCGTACTCGTACGGCCCTTTCTGGAACGCTTGCGACGTTAGAAGCGTAAAAAATGAGCCAAAATGACCGTAATCGAGCATTGAACATTTGTATTGAGGGGCGGAGCCCGTATTGATGGGCGGAGAAAGGATGATTTTGTGACTCAATACGGCTCAAATACGGTCATTTTAACTCGTTTTCAACTCTCCCAACTTCGTGAGGGCTCTTCTAGGGCCCGCACAACCCCACTAATGTAGTTATCTCAACAAGTTTTGCGAGCGTGTATGCTGCCTTTAAAGTTCTGCCTTTTAAAATTCTGAATTAAAGATTTTCTCGAAATTTCACCTTTTTGAATTTCTGATTTTGTTCCCCTCTCTAATTAACTAGTACGAGAAAACCTAAATTCCTCGATTGAATGAATGGAATCGAAACAAACAACCATTAATCAGTTGAATCTTCCCTGACTAATCTTTCAATTATTCAAATTTTCTAAAATTTTTCTAGATTTGAAGGCAGGGTTCCTGATAAAAACAATTTTCGACCTCTTTCCATGAAAATGTAGGTCTGGTAAATACAAAAGCAAAAATAAGTGAAAATTCGCAGGAAAACGCACAAAAACAAGCCAGGACGGCTAATAACATATGTCGGTCCAACCCCCAATTAACGAGATTTACATGAATTTCTTGCTTATCCGTCTTTTATTTTGCTCTTCAAGTAGCCAGTAGTCTCTAAAAGCGCTCAGAAGTTTATTTATTTGCTTATTGATTACGCTACATAAGGTAGACGTTATAGAAAAAATCGCTCAATCGTATATCAACTAAATGTAAAGAGAATATACTGCGACTAACTTAAATACACACAAAACATAAATATGAGGAACAAATGTCATAAAAAAAAGAAATTTGTCTTTGAGATCAACTTTTGTCTCTCTTAACCTAGATATTACACCGGTACCAGTACCTTCTGCTTTGTGGAGTTTCAAACGCATTGCAGGGAAGAAGCTGTTGTGATTCTAGGCCACATGGAGAAAAAACAGTATATGTAACTCCTTTTTTATCCAGTTCATGTTCTATGTAGTTACTTGCATTGTAGTACTTGTAGTATCGATGTTTCTTACGCTTGCCTTATGTGGCGTACTTGATAAACAAATAAATAAATAAATAAAGAAGAAAATAGAAGACGGCAAAACAGGCATCTATAGAAATCTTGATAAATGGGGACTGGAGGACACCAAACAATAACTTGTACCAGAGAGTTTTTCTCCAATTTTCACTTATTTTCGCCTTTTTGATGACCAGATCTATCTTTCCATTAGCCGAGTAATCGAATATTGCAACTTAAAGGCACAGAACATCCAGAAAATCATTTTTTAGGTTTTGCCCTTATCTTGGAGAGAGTCACACTCTGATCACAATGGTATATCTGAAATCGTCCAAGACACCCTGAGAACGGAGATATGGCTCCTTGAAAATGCCTGAATTTTGAGGGCGAAAATTTGGTGGACGAGTTGTCTCGGGCCTGTATTTCTCTTCATTCACAATCGCCGCACGAGAGCGAAACAGGATGAGGAGATAGACCGGCAATGGACTGAAGAACGATGACTTGTTGGAATTCATCCATCCATCAAGCCGCTATCGAGTTCGGAAATCTGTGAGGGGGCCGGGCCTGTGGTGGTGAGCGAAGGGGGTCGGGCCCGTGGTGGTCGCTTATATCTCGCTTATTTGGATGAAATGAGATCTCGCGTTTGGCACGTGTTATACAGGAAGGGTCTCCTACACAATTACACAAAAATCTCCGAATTCATATCTGAGGGTGTACTGTGCCTTTAAAGGCAGTGTTCACGATGATTTACGTTCCCGAGTTTTCCACTCAAAACAAAACGTTGGCCAGCAAGTGTTACCAGAGTTACGAAGAAACGGCGAGAAACGCACTAAAACGTCTAATTTCAGTGACGTTATTCTCTGGTCTGGACTAGTTGTCCATTTGGATGAACCTGCTCACGGTGGTTGTCATTGGTGAAAATGGGTCTGATCGGAAACGGGATAGTATTTGAGGCGAAACTGTATGAGTTGGAGCCTTTAGGAAAAAACGGAGCAGTAGAGACTACAGAATTGCAAAGAACGGGTCCACAAAAGATTTCATTGTCACAACAAACATTTCCTGTGATACTTAAGAGGCGGGGTGATACTTGAGGATTCCGTGTACTTCTGGTGCGTTTTTCTCCATTTCTTCGTCATTTCAGTTCTACCCGGGGGCTAAACAATCGATTTAGTGAGTAATCTTAAAATCAAAGGTTCTCGAGCAGTAAATTACACGGTCGGACCTTGCCATAGCTTTATTCCTCCAGCAGGTACTCCCCATACCACTTCCCACCAGTTATCAAACTTCTGCATGTTGAGCGCGATTACAAACCTGTCTGCGATACGGGGCACGGGGTAAGGCAGGCGAAGTGCCTCGTCCCTATCAGTGAAATCATACTATACAGAATCATTTCTGTAATATGTACATATTTCGTGGTCCCAACCCTAGGGCGACACCTGTCCACCGCGATGAACGGGAAGAGGGCGAGTCGCGAGCGCTCATGCGATTCTAGGCCCCCGAGCCGTCTGACAGTTCGGCTCGTGCTCCCAATAAGCGAGTCGGCTTCTGTTAATGTCCGGGCCACTGCTATTGCTTTCCGCCCCACTGCTGTTGCTGTCCGGGCCGCCACGGTTCGCCCGAACAGCAACAGCAGTGGCCCGGGGTTTGGGAGAACGAGCCGTACTGTCAGGAGGCTCCGATTCCTGTTCGGTGCGGCTCGGAGCCGAGAATCGCGGAAGAACGCTTTCCAGCGCTGAAGACCGTGACGAGGCGTTTTGCCCTGTTAGCGACTAGCTCATCTGAGCGGTGGTGAAATCAAAAGACTGAAAAGAAAGGTTTTGGTTTCTGGTGGAAGCTCTACCCAGACAATCTCGCGCCAGTAGCCGAACAGAATAGCAACAGCGGCTTCGAGGTTATTCGGCTATTCCCCGAAATTTCGCATTTTTCGCAGCAGCCGTCGTGTTTCTCGCCACAGCTCCTCGGCTAGCAGCTAAAAAAAAGACGGGGAGTTCGAATAGCTACTAGCCGAACAGAAACCCGAAAGCTGTGGCTACGAGCCGAATAGCTGTGGCAAGACCTCATCAGGATATTATTCGAAAATTAGGGACGGTAGCAATAGGAGGCAAATCCTAAACAGTTGTTGCTAATGTGCTGAGCTTTAAGGGACTGGGAGAAGCCTGTCCGATGACTAACGTGAGATTGTCTGACAAGGAAAGTGTTTTTAGTGGTAAACGCATCTGCGAAAACGACCAGTAATGTCAGTATCTCTTGGGCATCAATAGTAAAACTGCGCAGTATCTCGCCCCGAGCTGTAGTTTCCAAGTTATAAGTGTTCCTCAAGCTTCGCCAAAAGACAAGGGTCCACACATCAAGCATTTTTTGGGTGTTTCGAAAAATTTTCTCAGATTTTGCTCGAAACTTGTATGCTGAAAGTATGCTGAAAACTAATTTGGGGTCCAGTTTCTAGAATTTTTAGGTTTACTGTAGGATACGGTAGGTACAATTTCATTTGAGTGGGGGCGAAACCTACCTTAGCATGTCGAAAACTGGAAAATGGACATTGAAGTCGTATTCAGCACCCCGAATAAACCCCGCACACAAATTTTGAGTCATATCTGGGACTTTGACCGCATTACCGTATGCCCCCCATAATCTACCGTGAGCTGTCGAAAATCGATAAACTGACTTCCAATTGGTGTTTAGCACTCCAAATAACACCTTGAAACTTCTATCGTAGTGTTCCGGAAATCCTTAAAAGTCGCGTTATGCCCTCAAATCTTCCCCGGATTGGAGGCTTTGAACGAATATTGAGGAAAACCTGGGGAAAAAACGACAGATAAACCTCAAATTCGTGATGAGCACACCGAATAACCACCATGAGGAAGCTTTAAGTCACATCTGAGAAAAAAAATTGAACGCTTTTAGAATCCCCAAACTGTTAAAAGAAACAGTAAACAAAAAACAAATCGCACAAGTCCAAAACAGGGTGTGCGGAATTTTCTGTATTCTGTTTTCTCATTTCTGTTTTCTGGCCATTTGGCCTTTCTGTTTTCTGATTTCTGAAAAACTTGCAAAAATCAGGAAAAAAAACAGCAAAAATTAACGAGAACCAGGTCTGTTGGACAGTGCAGATTGTTTAGTCGTTTATGTGGTTTTGCTCTTATTTGTGTTTAATTGTGCGTTTGCTGCTTAAGGTAGGGTTCGCCATAAGGAACGGTTGTTATGGTATCCTCATGAGAAGGTAGACATGATCATCACAAAAGTGAAAATAGGTGAAAACTTAGAGGGAAAACACTCAGGAAAAAAACATTGCTAGTTGTCACTTTGCCCACAACTAATTAAATTTCTGTGTATGTTTGTTTCGCAGTCTTCCGCCGGTACTCTTTCGGAATAGACGACCCACCTAAAAGAATTGGCTTTTCGTAGTCTTTTATATATTTTCTTTGCATAAATTTTACATGTTGCTCTATGCTTCTTCATGTCTAGAAGCAGAAGCATGAGAGAATGATCCTGTAGCAGCACGCGAGAACCTTTTTTACCAGAGTGGGTCGTCTATTCCGAAAGAGTGCCCTTCCGCCTTGCTGTTACACCCTATTTATACTTTCGCGAAGCGGCAAGCGCCGCGGATTATCAAGAGAAAAATAGGAAATCAAATGCTCGGTAACGGTATCAAACATCTCATTTTTCATTTTTCCCCTGATATTGCGCGGCATTTGTCGCTTCCGCAAAGCATGAATAGGTTGCTAAACGGAAAAACAGCACTTATCCTCTGTTTCCGAGTGTGATTTATTTCCGTTTGTCGTGTGCGTCTGCGTGCGTGCGCTGCGTCTCCTTCTCCCCACAATTTCTAGCTGTTTCTACCCTCGCTCCGCACAAACGCGTGAGGGAACAGAGTAAATCTGGCTCGGAACCAGATGATATATGAATCGTGTTAGTTGGGGCGTGCGCACTATACTTAGTATCCGAATCACTCCATTTCGGATATCCGACCGAATATCCGAGATTCGGATAATCCGATATCCGAAAATTTGAAAACACGCATTATCTGAATCGAACCAATATCCGGGAAATTTAAAATCGGCATTATCTGAATCGAACCATTATCCGGAGGGTCAGAAATTCGGATAAAAACGGATAAAAATCGGATAAAACCGGATAAAACGGATAAAATTTGCGTAAAATCGGATAAAACGGATAAAATTTGCGTAAAATCGGATAAAATCGGATAAAACGGATAAAAACGGATAAAACGGATAAAAATCGGTTCATTTTAGGTTAAATGTAGGAAAGAGTGTATGTGTGTGTGTATGTGTGTATGCGTGTATGTGTGTACGTGTGTACGTGTGTATGTGTGTACGTGTGTATGTGTGTATGTGTGTACGTGTGTATGTGTGTGTATGTGTGTGTGTGTACGTGTGTGTGTATGTGTGTACGTGTGTGTGTGTGTGTACGTGTGTATGTGTGTACGTGTGTATGTGTGTATGTGTGTGTATGTGTGTATGTGTGTGTACGCGTGTATGTGTGTATGTGTGTACGTGTGTGTGTACGTGTGTATGTGTGTACGTGTGTATGTGTATCTGTGTATGTGTGTATGTGTGTACGTGTGTGTGTACGTGTGTATGTGTGTACGTGTGTATGTGTATCTGTGTATGTGTGTATGTGTGTACGTGTGTACGTGTGTACGTGTGTATGTGTGTACGTGTGTATGTGTATGTGTGTACGTGTGTATGTGTGTATGTGTGTGTGTACGTGTGTATGTGTGTATGTGTGTACGTGTGTGTGTGTGTACGTGTGTACGTGTGTATGTGTGTACGTGTGTATGTGTGTATGTGTGTACGTGTGTATGTGTGTATGTGTGTACGTGTGTATGTGTGTATGTGTGTATGTGTGTACGTGTGTATGTGTGTATGTGTGTATTTGTGTACGTGTGTATGTGTGTGTGTTTGTGTGTTGCCTGAGGTTTGTTCCGATAATATCCGAAATTTATCCGAAATTATCCGACGGATATCCGTATCCGAATCATTGGAAAAATGGCATTATCTGAATCCATCCAATATCCGAAAATTTGAAAAAAGCATTATCCGAATCGATCCATTATCCGAGGAATTACCTTCGGATAACAAGTATAGTGCGCACACCCACCAATTAGCTGTTCTAGGCTGTTTTTGTGCGTTTCTCCTGCAACTTTTCATTTTTCTCACTTTTGTGTTGGTGAAACCTGCATTCTCATGGAGAGAACACAGCACCTGATTTTATCGCGAACCCTGCTCACCTACTCAGTACTTCGGCACAATAGGGGTGGCATCCCAGGGCAAAGATCGAGTGCAAACCTTCGCTGTCAGCAGCAACCCCTATTGTGCCGAAGTACTGAGTATGTGAGTAGGGTTCGCGATAAAAGATCGAGTGCAAACCTTCGCTGTCAGCAGCAGCAGATGCTGATAGAGGTATATGATTCCAACACTTGCTGGGATTGAACCCCTCGATATCAATAGCAACTGTTGCTGTTAGCTGTCAGCAGCAGCTGCTGACAACGAGGGATGCAACCCCTACTGTGCTGACGTACTGGTGCTCTCAGAGAAATTCACGCGATAAATAGCCGATCAATAGCCAAGAAATAGCCAAGAAATGCCTGCTTTCTGCGTGACCCCCGCAAAATGGTCGCGGAGAAGCTGGTCGCCGCGTAATAGCCTAGGAATAACCGCCAAAAAATGTTCGCCGCGAAATGGACGCCAAATAGTGCTATTCAAGGGATGTACAGTTCAACTCCGCATTGCCGTTCAGTTCGCAGAGTTCACGCCGATTGCGAAAGCGTGCTGCGGCGCGGTTGTGAGTATCTTCAGACAGGGATGTGGCATCACCTGGGCACCTAATGCAAAACCGCCCGAGTGACCCTAAATCCCTGTCTGAGGATACTCGCAATCGCGCCGCAGCACCCTTTCGCAATCGGCGTGCACTTTACGGACTGAACGGCAATGCGGGGTTAAACTGTACACGACGCATCCCTGAGGCATGATTTGGATGTCGACACCGCGGTCGGTTCAACTACCCAAGTTTGCGGTACTTGCACCCCGCCTAGCGCCAGGAGGCCCCGCCGAGCTGCTCGGCGAGCCGGGAAAGGCCACGTCGCGTGTTGGTGTGCCTGTCACGTCTTGGTTATTTCTCGGTTATTGCTAGGCTACTTCTAGGCTATTTCGTCAACAACATGATCTAAGCCGCCTAATAATGGAGGAACAATCGAGAATTATTCGAGAAATAGCACATCAAGAACCGTTGTGGAGGGCTATTTCTCGGCTAAAACTCTCAGAGTGAGTGCTTTCAATGATGATCTACCTGTCATTGACGTGCCATTGCTACTATCAATGTCTTATTATGTAGTTATTTGTCCAGTCTCGTAGATATCGTATTACAGGTATAGCAAAGATGTTCAAAATTACACTCTCTTTCCTTTTGAAAGAAAAAGTTAAATTGCAAAGAGTATGTTTTTCTGGAGACTTCCTGTTTTCTGGCCGTTTTGGCCTTTCTGTTTTCTGACAAACTCGATTTTCTGTTTTGTTTTCTGAAATTTTTTTAAAAATTTCCGCACACCCCTGCTCCAACTATCACTCTGTACAAAGTTCGAAGGGCGTGCTTTAAGCCGAACTCCGTCCAGATGGGGGGGGGGCTATTTTGGGCGCTCAACACGACGCGCTAGTAGCCGAACAGAATACCAACCGTAGCTACGTGCCGCAGCTGTTCGGCTAGTCGCTAGAACGACTAGAGGTTGAGTAGCTAAAAGCCGAACAGAAACCCGACAGCTGTAGCTACGAGCCCAGCAGCTGTGGTCACACCTCATCAGGATGTTGTTATTATACTTTGACATCGAATGATTTCGAATGGTTCTATAAATGGATTTTTTCTCTTGAATGACAGAATGGTTCGAGCCGCCTTCGGTTTTTGGACAACAAGTAAGAGGTAAGCTTTTCGTAAGTCAGGTCAGAGTAGAACTCTCTGCATTCACAAAATCAAAATTACCAAATATTCGAAAAAATAGTCGACTTCGAATGACAGTCGACAATTGTTTTCAAATTTTTGATAATTTTGATTTTGTGAATGCGAAAAATTCCACTCTGACATCACTTACGAGAAGCTTATCTCTCACCTGTTGTCTAAAAACCGAACACGGCTTGAACCATTTTGTCATACGTGAGAAAAAGTTCATTTATAGGATCCTTCGAAATCATTCGATGTCAAAGTATAGTTGTTATTTGAAATTTAGGGGCGATAACAACAGGAGTTAAGTTTCCAATAGTTGTTGCTATTGTGTTGAACTGCGCGCGACTGGCAGGGGCCTGCCCGGCTACTACCAATAGATTGTCTACATGGGTCGTTTTCATAGTGAACATTTCCTTCTCAGGCGATTCTCGGCCTCCAGTCGCCTGACACTTCGGCCCGTTCTTCCTATCTGCGGGTCGGCTTCTGTCGCTTTCCGGACCACTGCTGCTGCTGTCCGGGCCCCTCCGGTTCGACCGACCCAGAGAGTGAGAGAACGGTGCCGAACTGTCAGGCGGCTCCTTTTCCTATTCGGTGTGGCTCTAGGCCCAGAATCTCCCGAGTTTGTGGTCAACATCCGAGACTGATAAAAAAAGCTTTGAATTGCTATAAGGCACTAAATCCATACATTCAACAGGCACCACATGATTTATGCGCATGCATTCAATCCGTAATATGGCTAACATTCGAAAATAACGCAAATTTGTAGAAAAACAACAGCTTATACCTAAACATAATCACAATTCAAAACGAATAAAACCACATTATGGGTAGGGCAACGGGGACAAAAAACACACAAAAATACAGAACTAGATGAATGAATGACCAGTTAACAATGGGACTCGCCGATATTCGATATTTCGCAGCGGACAATCATCACAATCTCTGAATATACTCGGACATTAATCGCTTCCGTCTGGCAAAGGCAATACAAACCTAGGAAAAACCAATTTCTGACAAATTTATGGGTACAAACGGAGAAAAACAAGGGTCGCCCGATGTGAGAAGGCTTACTAGAGCAGCAGTGCTGGGCGAGAAACAACAGCGAAACTCGCTAAATAGAACGAGCAGACACTGGAAAGACGAAAAACCGGGAATCAGCGCCACCTGCGGGCAGGTTCAACTCAGGCCACCAGTCTGTTCGAGCCGTAATGTTCGCCCACGCGGTCGGCGTGCGTGTCGAGCGGCCAACACGAAGACATTTTTCGGACGAGCCTTCCCACAACTGAGACACAGTTGACTGCGATGTCTTTTACTATTTCTCTGATTTTCCTGTTAATCGATTCACAAATTCAAAAAAACGCCTTCGTGACGGCCGATCAACAAGCCCGCCTACCGCGTGGGCGAACAGTCTCATTCGGACACGCTTTACACGGGTTCTAATTCTGACTGAAACGCACAGCTGAACGCAGCGCCTACATTTCGCCTATTATAGACGTGACCACGAATCCTTATTGGCTACTATGTATAGCTTGATGGGTACTCACTTTGCCAATTATGGGCGTGCCCATGATTAGCTACTGATAGCGGGAAACGCAGGACAACAAGTCTGCGCTTCGCCAGTCGCGCATGTTGCAACCATCCCCAACAGGTAAAACCAAAGTGAACCAATGAAGGCCCATTATTCCTCATTGCGTGCGCGCCCACGATCCGCTACTGGGGCGGCATACATGAACGCTGCGATAATGGTCAGCGAGCCGCTCCGCACCCTGTGTGCGCAGCGTCAAAGGGACGGCACCGAAGTGCATGGCGTATATTGGTGTTTCGCGGACGCAAATGCACTTCTTACAGCAAACTCTACGCCCAGCCGCATTTTTTTGTTATCCTATTCGCTTTCTGGCATTTTTTGCCACCCCGTGCATCTCAATAATTGAGAGCAAACGCGACTGGGATGATAGAAAATGCGCGCGCAACATTTGCATTGGAAAAAAGCATTTACATCCGCGATACACTCATATACGCCTTGCACTTCGGGGCCGTCCCGGGGCTCGATGCTGCGCGCATAGGACGCGGAGCGACTCCCTGACCTTCTTCATAGCGTTCATGCATGCCGCTCCTGGTCGAAAAGCAACGCGCTTGCAAGAGAAACCGTTCAAGCGCTGTCCGAAGTAAGCAAAATGAAGAGAAATCCTACAAGATGTAGAATACCGGAATCGCAAAAAAATGCAAATGCAAGCTGCTCAGGCTCTCTCAGAGACATTCAGCGCGAATTCGTGAGGACGGGTATAGTATTTAACTTGTAAATGGCTTCTGCTATTTTAGCCGTTTGCCGAAGAACGATAGTGAAGTCTGACTAAATGAGACTGTCCGCCAACACGGTCGGCGTGTTGAGCGGCCATCACGGGTGGGATTCACGAAACGATAACCACGATTTAGCCATGGTTTGAGGCGGATCGAATCGCACACGATGTGTTTAGCCATGGTTACGCTAGCCACGTTTCGTGAATCCCACCCCAAGAAGGCATCTTTCCGACGAGCCTTCCCGCAACTGAAAAAGATCTAAAGCCTAGCTTGCTCGTATGAGTCCGGGCGGAGTAAGCAAAGGAGCGGTCGGTCATGGCAAAATATAAGTGATAAGGAGACTTTGACATGATATTCCCGATAAGCCTTGCTTCAACCGGCTCAAAATGAGGGAGCTAGGCTATACTTCATTTTGCGCACTTCGGACTACGCTAAAATGGTTTCCCCTGTAGCGAGTTCGCACTCCGCCCACAAAAAACGCGGCTACGATCAGAATCCAGCGGAGTCGTGACCGGCCCTATGGGGGTGAAGGGGGTTGGAAAATTTTAGTCCATGAAAGGGAAAATTTGTAAATTTGAGGAATCGTAGAAACTTTAGGCTAGTAATTCACATGGGAGATTAAAATTCGGACAACAATTTCAACCATTTTTCGAAAATTCTGGTCACCAAGGGAGGGAGTCGTACCTCTATCAAGATTGGTCACAACGTCCCCCCGGGCCCTGGCCACAACTTTCCATTGGTCGATTCCGCTCGCATAGACCTGAGTTGAGTCCGACCTCGCCGAACAGCTGCCAAATTAGCAAAATAAAACTAGCTGAAAGTACATTGATAATACAGATATAGAACTAGAAAATCCTTGGGAAAAACAGTACAATACAATTATTTTCTGAGTGTATGACCTTGCATTTTCCGATTCTGAACAGCACCTATTCTGTGGACGAGTAAAGCTCACAAGAAGAAATTCTATACGATCATGTATTGAAAAAATATGATCTACCAAATAAAACTTGTACTCAATGAATTTCCCATATTTCTTTACACCTACCGTAACAAACCCACCATTCCGACTAACGCTAGGGCCTGGATTCACAAACTTGATCAAAACCTCTAAACATTCGATACACACACATTCGTAAACGACGAATCCAGGTGTTATAAAGGGGAAATAGCGGGTGACTAGTAAAGCACAGGTGTTTTGAATACATAAATCAAAACCTCAACAACCTATGTGTTTGTGACGTGATTAATCTTCGCCTACATGTTAAAAACGAAATTGCAAAACCAGTGCAACACACCGTTAGGGCACCTTAACTTGCGGGCAGATCCCCTTAAAATTGACCATTTTTAAGTGGAAAAACAGCCCAAACTTCAGATAGTCAGCAGCTTCTAGCTGCTGTTTCGTTGTCATAAGTGCGGGTGCGGAGGTGCTGCCGCTGGTGCAGGGGGCGGGGTCTGGCGAAATACATACGGGGAGAAATGCCGCGCCAGCATCGGCATTCCGGGAACTAACGGCACCATCGCCGGAGGCGGCATCAGGCCCGGTGGTAGATTCGGAAAGTGCTCGACGCCGGTCGGCCGTGGACCAATCGCGGCCGTCGCCATCGCCACAGCTGAACAACTCGGACACGTGGAGTCGTGTGCGCCTCCGCCGAAATCCAGACGAAACACACCTGAAAACACCTGCTTGATGTGACTTCGATTGAGCAGAGCCAGAGCGAGATATTCTAGGGACCACCCATGGGGTTTCCTCTCCAAAACCCACGATCGTCCTCTCCTTCAACCCAAATAAACCCAGCCTTTTGGGCTACCTCTGAAAGATGGAATAGGGTCAAAATGTCCCCCCCCCCCAACAAAAAACTCACCGTCTTTTTGCAGTGGCGTATCCTTCGGGCATTGTACAAACGCGTGCGGACCAGCGCAATTACTGCATGACGGAAACTGCACCTGAACTTAAAATGATTGAAAAAATTCAGAATTCTAAAGAAGCTCCCAGAAATTTTTAAAAACACTGATCCTCCGCATTTACATGAGAATGAAGCTTTTATTAGCAGAAAAAACATAAAACATACTAACTACTACACATGAGTTAAGGCTAGCTAGTAAGCAATATGTATTAGCGATACACCACAAAGCCATAAAAATAAAAATAAAACAAGCACACAGCAGCACAACCAAGTTCAGGTTTGAACGATCTACCACGCCGTCATATAAAGTCACGAGCCCTGTGTGAACCTTACAATCGCCGCGTATACTTAGGCGTATGGTATACTTCTGCGATACACGGTCGCGTCGCGTCGCTCTGCACAGCACATTGCTGGCTTCGGCACATTTGCAGTATGTCAGCCCTCTGCGACAGCCGTGCGACAACTGCTCCTACGACGATCGATGACGTAGCTCCTCTGCGTGTAACGCCGTGATTTGCACTAGGTTGCATGCTTGTGGCTCAAGACTGCGACAAAGTATACCATACCCCTAAAAGGTACAGTCCAACTTCGAGTGCCACACTTTCGTTCTAGGTCATTCATATACATTGTCGCTGTCGTGAGCGCCAGTCATGACATTTAGTACAAATCGTGGCGGGACCAGCATCGGAGCAATGGCACTGGATGTCGTAGGAACAGTTGTCACAAGTCCGTCGCAGCGACGTGTAGCGGAGGGCTGGCATACTGCAAAGGTACCGATGCCTGTCGTTGCCATTGTCGCTGCCGCTGTGCACTGCGACAGCAACAGATTTAAAGGGCGGGAGGCGGTCGCTGTCGCTGGTCAGAGCGACACGAAAGTATAAAATTGCCTACTTTTTTCTCTGCTCACACCATCCTTATTAAGGGCGAAAGAGTACGGCAGAACGTTCGAGGAGCATAGACTCAGAGGACGCAACACAATCAGAGCCACGCGCATCGACCAGTCTTCGTTGTGTGATTGTTCATGCGGCTGCAATCATCACGGTCAGCGCAGTCTAGCCCAAGCTCTGCTGCCTATGCCTGTCATCTTCAGCGCGCCTGACAGTGAGCCGTAATTTTCTGCCCAAGCAGTGCTCAACAGATGTCAATGAACAAGCATTTCCCGGAGTCGTCAGGTGAGTCAAAGCCGTCCTTCCTAAAGAGTATGGTATACTTCTGCGACACAAGGTCGCATCGTCCTGCAGAGCGACATCGACCGCCTCCTGCCAATAAAACCCTCGCAGTGCACTGCACAGCGACAGCGACAGTGGCAGCGACAGGCTTCGGCACGTTTGCAGTATGTCAGCCCTCCGCGACACGTCGCTGAGACCCACACGCGACAAATATTCCCACGGCGGCCGATGTCGTTGTTCCGATGCGGGTCCCGCCACGATTTGTGCTAGATTGCAAGCCTGTCGCTCATTACAGCGACAAAGTATACCATAGCACTAAAACGCAGACGTCTAAAGAGAGGACAATGGCGTAGGTGGCTGTTGTCTCTGCCATGTAATCTCGGCACATGACACAAGTCTCACAGGAAGACACGAAGGATACGCAGCAGTTCGAAGGCCCTACTTAGGCTACCCAAGCTCAAGTAAATGAGAGATGAGTCCTTGACGAGTAGGTCGGTTGTATTTGAGAGAGGTTTTACGCGTATTTCACATCTGATGTTCTACTGTGTACGATTATACTGACATGAGAAGCGGCATTGATCCGCAGCCTACATCCTTCTGACCAGGGTAGCATTCTCTACAGGACAAGCAGGAGAGCTAGAGAACAATTCTGAGGCTGGTCAGTGACTTTAACAACGTTGTGGTTGATCTTATGAACTAACGCTGGTCTACGCAATACAGTGCAAGTGAAGGAAAGCAACTGTGCGCGTGGAAATGTGCTCGGTGTACTGTACATGCCTATGCAAACAACAAAATCAAGAGGCCAAACACTTAGAAAGGATTAATCCAAAACATGCAAGAAACAAGCAGAGGAGCAGAGTCAGGTTCTGGGCATTCAATTAAAAAACCCATCTACAAGTCATGGACAGAGAGCTTCTCCCTCCTGTTTGGTGTGTTTCGGACGACTGCGGACTTTGAAAAACCATAGGTCCGTAGTGATTCGCGTTCCAGAACTCTTAGGTAAATGACTTTGTAATATGTTTCTCGAACCAAAAACTCTTTAAAGATAGGATGCTTCAATACATGTGCTTGAATATTAGAATCTTTTGGAATAAAGAGTATTCAAAATTCTGGCAACTGTCCCTGCTCGTACAACGAACGGTGGACAACTGATATATGGAGAGGGCGCGACGATCCAATGGATCGTCTGATCCACGAGATCGTCACCCACTTCCTCGCCGTTTTTCGTCAAACTTCCGTCCTTACATCTCTTGAAGGGGCCCAAAAGCTTACTCTTCTGCGCAAAAAGGGGCAATTTTTTTCGTTACCACTGCATCTAAACCAATTCATTTTGAAGAGTTTTCGGTTCATAAAACCGAAAACAAAGGCATTTATAGCCTAGCTTCATCATTTTGAGCCGGTCGAAGCAGGGGTTATCGAGCTCATGTCAAAATCTACTTATCACTGTTATATTTCGCCATGACCGACCGCTCCACTGTTTGCTCCACCCGGACTCACCCGAGCAAGCTAGGCTTTACCCATGAATTTTTAAGCGCAACACCATTTCCGATGTTCGGATCGTCGAAAGTCCGCAGTGCGCCAAACACATCAAGCAGGCGTAATCAAATATTTTAAATAATTTTTAAACAGTTTTTTTTTCGAGATTTGAGCTTTGTGGAGACTTTCCCCTACTATCCTTCACTTCGTGTGGACTTGCCTACTCAAAATATCGAAACCTAGAAGACGATTTTTAACCTGTACACTGCTTCAATTTTTCACCATTTCTCACATCTCCCGAAGGACTACAAAAGGCTTTTCACTTCTTCATTGCTTTTCATTTTGCAACAAAGAAGACTGCACAAAACTGTTTGATCTCCTCTCCGGTGGGAGACCAGCAGTTCTCCCGATAAGGGCCAGGCCCCTCGCACCGCGGCAAGATTCGTATGAGTCTACTTTATGGGGACGATTACAACTGAAGCACATTATTCAATGCTCTGCTCTGCTAATTCAGTTCCCGACAGTTGAATGAGTAGCAATATTACTCGTCCTGGAGTAGGAGTACTGCTTCTGCAATAAAGTTTCTTCACGCAATAGAAGACGTCTCAAAAAAAGTTTACGGTAACTCGAAATTGTCGAAACTTCCAGATTTACGCTAAAGTGCTCCAATCGTAATGACCTGAATGCTGTAGAACACAGCTTTCCGCGCCATCCACCGCACGCGACAGGCTCGCCGCTTTGCGGCGGGAGAACTGCAGTACACCCATCGGATTAAAATCACACACGGCTTGCGGTCTTTGCGTCACTGATTGATTATAATAGTTTCATGAACTGGAAGAGGAATTTGAGCCAAGGCAAAAAGCAAAATTACGCATTTTCTGCTTCCCTCCAATACAAAGTTTTTCTAGCACATCCTAAAAGAATCTCAAAATCGCGATTTCAGCCCGACCCTGCCTTTAAGACCATCTGGAAGAAATACGCAAAGACACACTTTAACACATGGCCAGGTATACCTGAGCTTGTGGAATTCTTTCCTGTGCCTGAACTTCGCCGTTCTGTTCGGGATTCGGCTCCTGCAATGGGACAATAGCTAGCAGGTGCAAGCATGGAAATTCAGCTGTGCAGTGAATCTGTTTTTAGCACATGCTACAACAGAGTAGAAGTGCTGCCACTAAGGGTGTGCCACATGCAAATATGGGCTACCAATTGGGTAATCGTTAACCACCTGAATTCCCATCCCACGGGGACTATAGGCCAGCGCGGCCGAGGCCACTGGGAATGTTGGCGGAGCTGAAGCGGGATGCCGAAACCGCTGCGAAGGAGGTGAGGCTGTTCGGGCAGGACGCTCTGCTACCTGCAACTTTGGCCACTTAATGAACACACCTACCACAAAGTAGTAGGAAAAACACACCTCCAACTCCTCTGAGCTTAATCTCGACGCGAAAAACTGCTCATAAATCACAGAACTCAACATCATTCGAGCAGGTAAGTCTGATAAGGCATTTATGTACTGAATGACTGCAGCAGGGGGACAATCCATAGAGAAGTACGGCAATATCCGCAGCGCTGACGAACCTAAAACAGGTGAAAAATAGAAAAAAAAGGTTGGCATAGAATGAGCCCACAAGGGAAGGATCTTTACATGCGTTGGCCATTCCAAATGGAATACGGGTTTCTAGGATCAATTTTCGACGTGGAATTCGAATTTCCAACGTTTCTCTGGACAAAGTTATATGCGTTTTTAGCGCTTCACTCGTAGACGCATCACAACGTGTAATCCATGAGTCTTCGTCGCCTCCCAAGATACACTGATGTGGTTTGTACACAAGGAATCATTTCCATAGTCATCTGGTGTAGTTTCGTCATACCTGGTTTAGAAATCACATCGGTATATCTGAGGAGGCGACAAATACTCATGGATATTGCGTCTACGCGTGAAGCGCTACAAACGCATATAACTCTGTTCAGAGAAAAGTAACGCAGCTGCAATGTCAAAATTCGAAATCCACGTCGAAAATTGACTCTAGAAACGCATATTTTATTAACAATGGCCACGGCATGTAATGATCCTTCCTTGTCAAAATGAAAGTCTGTAGACATACAATTCTCTCGGTTCCCTTTAGGAATCTCAATCACAGGAACGGGAACCACTGGCTCCACCCCAAAATCTCAAAAGGAAAACAGAATAATACGCCTCCATCAACAACAACCAAAATGTCCAACAACGGACGGGTTGGCACTGAACAACTCTGCGGGAACCAAATCCTCGGTAGGCGGTGCTCGAGGTTTCCCTTTTGAAATCCCGATTTTCCAACATTAACGGAAACCACTGGCTTCACCTCTCAACTGCGGACGTTTCCCCATCTGTGAAAAAAAGTCAGAAGATCCGCCCCGGGATCAAAAGGCATTTTGGAACACAGTGGGCAGTGCCTCTCGATTTCCGAATTCTGAAATTTTGGAACTTAATTCGATTTCCGAAATTTTGAAACTTGTTCTGACTTCCGAAAGTCTAATTTTGCTTCGATTTACGGAATTTTACTTTTGTTTCGATTCGATTTCCGCAATTCAAAATTTTTACTCCGCCCATGCCTGGTGGGCGCCAACAATGAATGGGAGGATTTTTTCGATTTCGGAAATCCAAACGCCAAAAAGAACCGAAATAAGTAAAATGAGATCCTGCGAGCATTTCCAAATTTCCCTCCTTAAAACCGCAGATTATGAATCCAAACCCCATCGAAGATCGAGTTTCTTTTCTTGAAATCCCAATGAGAAACGGAAACCACTGGCCCCGCCTCTACTGAAAACTTCCTAATCGTTAAACACAAAACCAAGAGGTCCGCCTAGGTACGAATAGACATCGCACAACTCCAAGGGCTCCAGACCGTCTGTGAGCGGCGCACACGATTTCTCATTTGCTCAGTGATTAACAGAAACCATTGCCTCCACCCGCGGAAGCTCAAAAAGGAAGCTTGGTCCCCCCCCCCACATCTAAAAAAGGATATCACAACGTCCACTCGATGTCGAGCAGATTTTAGCAAACCTCATGAGCTTCAGCCCATCTGTGAGCGGTGCTAACAGTTTCCCTTTTAATGCCTCAATTGTCAAACACGAAATGAAACCACTGGCTTCCCCCCCCCCCAGACGTCCCGAAAAAACCACGCATACTCCTCTCCTTAGGAAAAAAGGGGTAACCACAAGGTCCGCTAAAGGACGAGGTGGTAAGGCTCAACTCCGTTAGGGCCAACTCGTCTTTAGGCAATGTTCACGGTTTTCCTTTTGGAATCAGTGAATCAGAATTTTAGAGGCGGGGCCAGAGCTGAAATCACTGACTGCGAATCCAAGACTTTATTCTTCTTCTTTGCAGTCACAAATAGGGTTTTGTCAAAATTTCAGAAACTGGACGACCAAATCAGGCGTTTCTCGACCCCCGAGCTGCAACCAACAGGCATTGGAGCCGCCTCAAAGTTGAGCTCGTTCTCCCGATCTCCGGGCTCCTGCTGTTGCTGTCCGGGCAAACTGGAGGAGCTACGACACCAACAGCAGTGGCCCGGAAAGCAACAGAAGCGGACCCGTAGATTGGGGGAAAGAGCAGAACTGCCACGCCGCTGGGGGCTGAGAATCGTCTGTAAAGGTTGGATTCAGGTGAAGCGGAGATATATGAGACAAAACATACCAATGGCTGGGGTAGGGGTCGCATTGGAGTCTGTGGCAGTAGGTGAGGGTGTGCGAGAAGTGGATGCTGACTCCGACTGCTCCACTTCCGCATCTTGTGCCTGTTTCATTTCTCGCCGTTCTTCACCAAACAGATCCAGAAGGCGATGATGCAGCGTGTTGATGTCGCTCCTGGTCCGCCGAACGAACGTCCGCTCACCATCGCTCCAGATCATCTGCAGAAAAGCATCGTTTTCTACGATACTCGATAGAAAAGGATAGCTATCAATGCTCACCTCAACAAGAAAACTATCTGGATCACTGACATCCGGCTGAGTAGCATGAAACCGACGAACAAACGCGAATCCACCGGATAAGGGCGATGTTCGGCGGGCGGCTCTGGCGGATTTTTCGTCATTTGACGAAGATGAAGCGATGATCGGCCGATTAATTCGAGCAATGATTTGCTCCAATTTTCTCCTAATATCATCACGAGCATGGACCATTCGAATACGCTGATCCACAGAAAACGCCGGATGATGTATAGACGCAGACACTGAAAAAGAACCGTGAAATCCTCTCAGACTTGATCCCAGAATGAGCTGACTCCACGAGAAATTCGTGAAACCAGAGCTGTCCTTTTTCTAAAGAGTCACTGCTGATCTGCTTGGGCGCCTTCGGCCAAAATGGAATATAATTGCAGCCATAAGAACCTTGTGATCACCCGTGAACCCCCCCCCCATTCCTGGAATGCAGAAAAACTATTTTTCCCTTTGAATGATTGAGATAAAATCCGTCTCCCTGAATCACGCCAAAGATATTACAGTTTATTGCTAACAAAAGAAGTATACAAAGCGTATGTCGGATCTGCGGGAACGAATTATATGATCAGTATCTCTTGAGCTTGTATAGTTAAAATATGCAGTACCTCGCCCCGAGCGTCTGGTTCCAAAAAGTTGAGAGCATCTTCAAAGTTCCGCGAAATGGTAAGGGTACCCAGGAATTTTTTTAAGGCATTTTCAATTTTTTTCTTTCGGAATTTGCTCAAAACTTGTATGTAGGGGTAATCTAGGGTGCTGAAAACGAATCTGAGGTCTGTTTGTCAAAATTCTGAGGTTTACTGTAAGTTACGATGGGTAATATGCCATTCAAGGGGCAATAATCGAGGAAAGCTACTTGTGCAGTGAACAAAACATTCAGAGCTTTGGCAACACGTAATCCATCTGTTCTTATAAAAGCCTACACCACCTACGTGAGGCCAATTCTTGAATATGGCACGCCGGTGTTTAATCCCTACAAAGTGAAGGACATCAACTGTTTGGAGAAAGTCCAAAGCAACTTCACAAGGAAATTGTTTATTAGGATGCATGGTTTCGTTTATGGCCGCATACCTGATTCCGTGCAGAGAAATGAGCTATTTCACTTGAAACCGTTATCCCTCAGAAGAGTAGAGAATGACTTACTTCTTCTCCACAAGATCCTGTTTGGCGTAGATTTCGGTCTTAAACCTGAGGACCTTGTGACAACGAGAGAGTCAACCACTAGGGGTGGCCCCATCAAACTCCACCGTTACACATCTAACCTCAACTGCAGACCACTTTTTCATCAACAGAACTATACCCATTTTTGAGAACCTTGGTATAAATCATTCCATTCCTTCCAACTTTACGTCATTCAAAAATTTCATTCGAGAAAAATTTGAGCTGGCTGATCGAACAAGGAGCCCTTCCTGACTGGCTGGATAGCTTTTGTTTCCTTTCTTTAGGTTGATTATTACAGCAATGCGCTTTTCCTTACTGTTCCGCTATGTTGTTTTTTTTCTAGTTTCCATGCTTTAAACTTCCTATGGTTCACTCGTATTTCGCGGTCATTTTGAACATTGTTTCTGACTACATAGGCTTGAATATGTAATAAATATATATTTATATATATATAATAAGTACTTGAAATGTTCGAAAATTGGCAAATGGACATCAGGTTCATATTCACCACCCCGAATAACCCCCGGATACAAATTTTGAGTCAAATCTGAGACCTTGATGGAATCACCGTATACCTACCGTAATCTACCGCAATCTGTCGAAAATCGGCAAACAGACATCAGATTCGTGTTAAGCTCATCAAATTACCCCCAGAGAATGATTTTGAGACACATCCGTCGAAGAAATCCGGAATGCTCGAAAGTGACGTTTTACCGTAAAAATTTTCCCCCGGTGGGATGCTTCGAGCGATTTAAGCCAAAAACTTTGGAAAGTTGACAAAACCTTAGATTCGTGATCAGCGCCCCAAAAAAACCCCTGAGAAAATTTTAAGTCAAATCTGGAAAATTTTTCTGAAGCGCTTTCAAAACCCCTAAATGACACAAATAACCGCAAAACCAAAAATCCGTGGAAGTCCAAAACGCTGTCAGTCTGCACAAAGTTTGGAAAATGGGTTCCTCCCCCCAAACTTTGCTCAGACGGGTAGTTTTGAGCGCTGAACAGAATTATGAGATCCGTTTCCGGATTTTTTAAAGACTAATGGGCGTTTTGAAAGGTACAAAACCGCAAAAATCAACAGGTTTGGGCTTATAACTTCTCGGAACCTGCAGCTCGGGACGGGGTACTGCGCAGTTTTACAATATATGCCCAAGAGATACCAGCAATAATATTCGTTTCCGCCGGTCCAACATACGCTTCGTATACTTCCCTTCTGAGAAAAATAATTTTTATTTTCAAAATTTTAGCTTTTAGAAGAAAAGAGCTGAGCGAAGCTCTTCGAATTCACACTCCCTATGTTGTGATCACGTTTTTCCTTCAAAGAACGCTCTGCATTCTTGCAACAATTCCTCCTGAATGACTTGCTCCGCTTTCTTGACATTACGCAGTAATACCATGAACCCGGAATTGATGGAATCGGCGAGATTTTGTTACACTACATCTTGCATTCACTTTCGATAAAATGCACTAAAACCCTTATTTTAAAACGCGAACTTCAAAATCACCACGAAAAACGAATCAAAGAGGTCAAAACAGCCTTAAAAACATTTTTTTTTGCACAGGAAGCGAGAGTTCAGATAGGCTCTTCCATGGCTCTCATAGTAAGTCAAATTGAACAAATTTTGAGCGTTTTTTTTCTCAAAAATCAGTTTTGAACAGAGGGTCATTCCTTGATAGCCTGCTGATAACCAGAATAGAGCTGATTTTTCACGGTCACTTTCATAGAAACTGGCTGATTGAGAAGCGGCCAGCTGACACCAGAAATCGATATTTGACGTCTCAAATGGGTGAATATGCTCCAAATATCGCGTTTTCAGAGCTTAAAGGCACAGGACACCCAGAAAACTATTTTTCAGATTTTATGCCTATCTTGGAGAGGGTCACACGCTGATCACAATGGTTTCCCCGAAATCGTCCAAGGCCCCCTACAGAGGGAATTATGGCTCCTCGAGAAAGCCTACACTTTTAGTGCAAAAATTTAGTGGACGAGTTGTCTCGGGTCTGTATTTCTCTTCATTCGCAGTCGCTGCACGAGAGTGAACCAGAATGAGGAGACAAGCTGGTAATGGAGGGAAGAACGATGATTCGGTTAAAATTCATCCACCCATCTAGTCGGTATTGAGTTTGAAATTCAGGAAGGGGGTCCGGCCTGCGGTGGTGGGCGAGGGAGGTCGGGCATGTAGTAGTCGCGTATATCTCGTTTATTCGGAAGAATTGAGATCTCACACTTGCCACGTGTTATACAAGAGGGCTCTACTACGCAATCAAATGAAAATCACAAAATGTATGCCTGAGAGTGTTCTGTGCCTTTAATGAAGGAATGAAAAGATCGAGAACGTCTCCCAATGAATAAAATTTTCGCAGCAAGGTCCCACGAAAATTTCAGATGAACCAATCTTTAAAAATATTGTCTTTCAAGAATTCCCAAGAATAAAACTTATCTCAGAATTCTATATCTTTTCTCTCAAATGAGCAGATACAATAAAAAAAACTGTCTACTTAATAGAATGGACTAATATTCGAGCAATTATTCTCATATACATCACATTCTACAAGAAAAAGCTATTCGGATCTCGATAGCATTTGGACAAAATTCCGAAACGGTTGATCTACTTTTTTGTAATCAAATATTCTGAAAAACAAAACCAAATTCACCAAATGAGACAAATATTGGGAATCACAAGAATTGAAATTCGGGAGTAAACCGAATATTCAAATGAGATTAAAGGATTCAAACTCCTGAATGAGCTAATAATCGAAAACTACACATATCATCACATCACACTAACCGAATGATTATTCGATTCCACCCAAAAAGTAGCGGGCACCATACATGTAATCAAGCGATGGCGAACACAGTCGCCGATCAATAGTCAGCCACTCGCCTCCACTGACATTGCTCAGCAATTGCCGTCACGCAACCGCCCGCAGCAGAACGGAACTTTTGCGGCCGCCTCCAATCAGGCCACTCTCGATGAATTGAACTTAACATCCTATAATCTTACCGAGTTTCCCCAGATTGATCAGCACTTCTCTACGGGCTTCATCCGTTGAAATCTGCTCCATTTCCACATCCCGTATCGTCATCAAATGATCCACTAATCGTATCAAGGCATATGCACCTTGACGATTCGTCGAGTTCAGCAAACAGACAACGTTATATGCAGCCTCCACCTTCAGCGCATACGGCACCTGGCCCCTAAAAATAAGAATGTACAACTGATTACACTCAAACTCGGATAAAAAAACACAAAAAATGAAAAACCTTTTACGCGGCGAATAATGAACGCAATTTAAAAATTCAGCATGAAATTATTGATTTTTGGGCAGCGAATCACTCCAATAAGTGTATAATCTCTGCCACATTTAAGCAAAAGTTTGTAACTAGGGGTGAGCGAAATCCGAAGCAACTCACATTTCCGTGGTCATCGTGTTGATGAACTGCGGGCAATTGGAGCGAGTTTCGTGCTGTCGCATCGTAGGAGTAGACGATGCTGGTCGAGCTGCTCCCTCAACACAAGCGCCCAATAAACGAAGCTCGTACACGTTCAGAAATGAGACCAGTTCACAGATCGTATCAACACGATCCCAAGACGACATCTACAAAACAACAGTATCACTAGGATGGACATCAAGGAGCCAACACGGCCTATCAGGGACGGACTTCCGGTCCGCAGTAGCAACTAACCGCTATTCCAGCATACAGCCATGAAATGATCGTGCTGGGACCATTACGTTCTGGCCCTTCTGCCAATGGGGGGCACCATCCGCGAGCGAAAATCCTGTTTCGTACCAATCGCTAGCCACTATTGTACCGAACGTGCGCATTTTGATACTAACCGCGTACATGATCAGGCGATTGTCGGCCCCGAGCCGCACCAAACAGGAATCGAAGCCGCCTGACAGTTCGGCTTGTTCTCCCAATCTCCGGGCCACAGCTGCTGCTGTTCGGGCGGAAAGGAGCAGCCCGAACAGCAACAGCAGTGGCCCGGAAAGTAACAGCAGTAGCCCGGACAGCAACAGAAGCCGACTCGCAGATTGGGAATACGAGCCGAAATGTCAGGCGGCTCGGGGCCGAGAATCACCAGAGTGGATAAAACATACGCGGTCGATAAGTTCCGTACCAACCGCTGGCAAATTTTTATGGATGCGTACCACCCGCACGGCAGTGCATATTCATCGCGTTAAATTGCGTCCCAACAAAGGGCAAATTTCATTCCAAGCCCCACCCATCTCGCAGTCGGTACGCAACTTGTCCGCGGTTGATACGCGCCATCGTCTAACAATGAAACTCTTTCAAGTCAGCCTGACCATTCCGGATGAAATGTACTTTTCTTGAACAGTTTGTGACGTAGGCCATTGTTATACTCTACGACAGCCCTGTCGCGGTCGCAGGGGAGAGCGATGTCGCTGTCGCGGAGGGCCAGTTGTGCTATGTCATACATCACGCCAACTTACGTCTGACACGCGCCATCGCCAGCGCAATTGCAGACAAAACGTCGGATCAATAACCCGGATTCTTAGTGCTAATCAGTTCAGTTTCAGTTCTATGAAGGGGCAGGCTTCAAGATTTATAGATTTAAGATGAGGTGAAGACACAAGTAGAGAAACGAGAGAAGGAACTACAAAAAAAAGATGGAAAAACGGAGGAAACCCGCACTAGACCAATCAACTCCGTCGCTGTGGCGGGCATCGCTCGCAGTGCGCCACACTGCGACCGATGCCCTAGACAGCGACCGATTGCGGCATGGTTTTAACATTTGAATGTATAATACCCCTCTGCAACCCTGCGACGCGACCGGAGCGTGCCAAGTGTTCCCACGACAGACAGCACTTTTCTAGGTAGGAATGTGGGTCCCTACACGATTCGTAACAGATGAGCGAACCTGTCGCGGTAGCAGACTGGAGGTATGAAAATGGCCATAAAACCCGATTATGGTCTTCGCAGCTGCCTAAAACCACTCTGAAAAAGTTATAGGCGCTTTCCGCTAGATTTCCGTAATTACGGTGCCTTCCAAAACGCGCATTAATCTGTGGAAAAGCCGGAAACGGACCTCATATATTTGTTCAGCTCCCAAAACTACCCCTCTGAGCAAAGTTTGGGTGAAGGGACAATTTCTAACCTTTGGGGGCTACCCTAACCTTGCCGCCAGGCTTTGAAACCCGCGTATCACTCTGTTCAGAGTGCTTTTAGGCAGCTGCAAAGACCTTAATCGGATCCTTCGCAAGAAAAACGGTTCCGGTCAAGTAGATATCATCTGGATTGGCCAGGCTGACTAAAAATAGTTCCCTCGAGAGCCGTTCAATCCTTGTTCAAGCATACTTACATTGAGCTGCACGCTTGAACAGTGGTTTTCTGCAACTGCGGACCAGAGCTTCCCTCTGATATGGACAGTGCATAGGCAGAGGTAAAAACGAACCGATAATACACTCAGAAGTCCGTCACCATTGCCGCTTGACGACTCTGTTTGCGATCCTGCCCCACTCACAGACGTACATCCTTCAGACGCACCTCCACCAACTGCTTCAGACGATGAACAGCATGGGTAGGTATCTTCTGGTGTGCGCACCTCATCGCTGCAAGGATTCTCGAATACCATTTTAGTTATACATGTACTTGTAACTCTCATACACCAAAAAAAAATGAAAAAAAAACGAAATAGCTGAAAAACCAGAAATCCGAATAATGCGTGGAAATATTTTTAAAAATGTGGTGTTACACAGTAAAATACAATCAAAACTCTATGCAAGGAATGATCATACAGGTCGCTTGTCGGTATAGTACACAGAAAATGGTGCAGCCGGGACCATTTAGGAGAACAGCTGCGACCCTAACCCTGTGGAGAGGCATTACATAAAAGAAAGGCCAATTGAAAGGTCCAAAAATCCCCAAAAATAGACGCGCTTAATAATAAAACTTGCAAAAGTAAGCGAATAGGTAAGAGAAAACGGTCGGAGCAAAAAGCGTTTCGACCCACCTGCCATAGTCGACCTGCGAAGTGACCGAGTATGACTGCGACATATCTCGAATAGGCTCATTCTCGATCACTTGAGGCTTACATCGACCACGGTCCACATCTCTGTCGCCTCCTGACGAAGACATCGTGTTACGCCTTGACGACTCCGATGACAGCGACTCAATATCGCTGCTTTCCGTCTGCGAACTTGCAGCCTGCAACGATCCTATTAGGCTATCGAGAAAGCCCTAAATCAAATGTAGGTCACCGAGCTTTCCCCTGTCCTTCTGTGATCTATATATCAGCTTAACTCTTTCTCTGTCAAACGGCAATCAAAGCTACTCGCAAGAAACTCGATCTACTTCGCACTCCACATCAAGATATAGAGCAAGTGTTGGGTAGCGAGAATCCTAAAATGTCCCTCAACCTCTTCCTTTTACCGATCAGGGTTGCTCAAGCCCGTGGAACGTTCGAACTCTGTGAGGGGTAGATTACAGTAACAAAACGGGTTCATAGTATTTCTAAATTGGAGCGAAACCCACATTTTTGAAGAAAAAAAACAATTTCTACCATATGTTAATTATTCAACGACTTTGGGTAGCAAGGAGGAAGGCAACACCCATCATTAAAAAAAGTATTCGTCTTTTAATTTTCACCGGAAATAAATCCGGGCCAATTACAGTACCGTAGTGTCGGAAAACTGCTGAAAACGAGACAGAAATAGCACTACACGGCACCAAAACTGGTGTATGGTATACCTCCACGCCCACTTTCTTAACGATGACCAAGCACACTACGTCCGAGTTTTGGGACAGTATAGGGCTACATATGGCTCATTTTATGACCTTTTCCTCGACACTGTTGTTGCAACGTGCCCCACTCCTTCCGATTTCCGGTGAGAACAAGAAGACTTTTCATAGTGGGCTCCGCCTTTAAGCATTAAAGGCACAGACCAACCTCAGGGATAATTTCTGACAGTACAGTCCGGTCGCCGTGTAGAGCAACCCTGCCAAGCGCGAAATATCGATTCGCTCAAGTAAGGGAGAAAAAGTGAGGAAAAAGTCGATAACGCTCCCATAAAAGAAAAAATAGGCTACGCCCACCGATAAGATTCCGATCTCAATAGGAACAAAATGCGAGATGGATTCTGAACAAAATCAATGTTCTTCCATTTGTTATTGGTCTAGCTTCACTATATGATATGCCCCAGAACGATGGCCGCGAACGAAGAAAAAAACGGGCTCGATACAACTCGTCCGCGAACTTCTCGTGGTCCAAATTGAAAATTTTGAGGGGCCATAACTCCGTTCGTAATGAGATCTCAGCGATTCTGGGAACACCGTTAAGATCAGCGTGAAATTCTCCTCAAAATGAGCTAAAAAGCGAAAAATTGATTCTTAGATTGGACTGTGCCTTTAAGACCACCATGTCATCTTATGGTACCTAATTTGCCAACTATCGACAATTTTTGCAATAAATATTCTTTTACATTTTTCAGGATTTAAAAAAGTAATAGCTAAAGAACAGTATCCAATAATGGATGAGCGAAATTCTTACGCGTGCCAAAAACTCAGTACCTCCCCCCACCTGATGTCAGAACAAGTTCCCAAGATATTTGTCCTTACGTTACACAGTGTCCGTAATACTTAACTACAGGGTTTGCCGTCCTTAAGTCGCTGGATAACGAAGATAAGATAGAAATCGCAACTTTTCTGGAAATATTCCGGAAAATGCGGTGTTATTCCCAACGAAAGAGGCGCGTCACCCCATTTAGTACTATGAGGGCCTAATTATACATTTGTCGCTGTTTTTTTTGCTGCACATCTGCAGCTGATGAGGTTTCGAAACTGCCCAATAGCATTCCTGCCCAGAGCACGGCTCGAGAAGTTGACAAGACTTTATTTACTCAGACCCCCCTCCAAAATCACAATTTTGGCAACTTTCTCGGACCCCCTCCCAGGAGTGTTATTCCATGTTTTTTAATGTGAAATTTAATTTGTGTGAACTCCCGGCGGAGCTCACCCCCTCCACCCTCGCGCAGCTCAGACCCCCGGGGTGGATATCCTCATCCCGCGTTGTACCTTGCTCCTGCCACAGAAGCCAGCGGCAGCAAAACGCCGAAGAATAACTATGGCCTAATCTAGCGCTCATCGAGGTCCAGTGTTCTACGAACTTAAACAGCCCTTATGGTTAAAAGATGTCGTGATCTACATTTCGACATGAAATTTGAAGCGGATCCATTTTTCCGAGTAGCGATAAACACTGTTACACTAACTAGGGCTTACCTTACCTTTGCCGTGAGCATTTATAAAACAATGTTTTTATAGTTGGAAGTGTGGGACACAGCATTAAGGGTCGGCTCTCCAAATCCCCTGGATGCCTCAGAGATTTACAAATTTCCAAAAGTGAGCATTTACATAGCTTTGCGAGGAGAAAGGGGGTACACAACTGACAATTTTTAGGATGGCCAAAAAAATATCTCGGATTAAGCTTAAAACTTGTTAATAGGGGCTATTTTTGGTGCTGATTACGATTCTGAGATCCATACGTCCATATTTGAAAATTCGGTCTGATTAGGCCCAAAGCTTTAAAATGGGGAAGTTTTGCAGGCGAAACGCGACTTCTGACGATTTCGAGAACGATAAAATGATCATATCGTCTTAAAACTTCTACTAGAGGTTGATTGGGCCGCCTGACACAAATCTGCAGTCCTCAGCCGAATATCGGCCCCGAGCCGCCTGACAGTTCGGCTCGTTTTTCCAATCTGCGAGTCGGCTCCTGTTGCTGTCCGGGCCACTGCTGTTGCTTTCCGGGCCACTGCTGTTGCTGTCCGGGCTATTCCGGTTGGTCCGAACAGGAACAGCAGTAGCCCGGAGATTGGGAGAACGAGCCGAACTGTCAGGCGGCTCCGATTCCTATTCGGTGCGGCTCGGGGCCGAGAACCGCCTGAGGGTTTATCGATTATTCTTGGATTCAGTATGTAACGGTGAGTCCACGGTAGCTCAATCGAAGTCTCAAATTCGACTCAAAATTTCACAGTGGGTGTTATTTAGGACGGTGCACACAAAATTGAGGTCCATTTTTCGATTTTCAAAGTTCTAAAGAAAGCAACGTCAGTTAAAAGGCATTATGCCTACCATAACCAACAATAACACTGAGTCTAGCAAGAAATAGACCCCAAATTCGAGTTCAGCGCCCTAAATAACACCTATTTTGAAGTTTTGAGCCAAATCCCCAAAATTTTTTTCTCAACGCCCTGAAAATTCCCAGGGGTACCCCGCCCCCCTTAGCTTTTTGTATAGCAATGTAAACGCCATTTTTTCAGAATTTTTCAAACTTTCATGCAAAAAAATTTCAAGCACGGGTCATTGTGTCCTGTCACAGACCTACTGCAGCGACAATATGATTTTCCAATTCGCCGCGAGAAGTTCAAAGCAGCCTCTGGTAAAACAAGGTTGAGTTTCCGAACGAAATATAACAGTTGAACAAAGGATTACACATGATCAAGGGAAAATTTGTCGACCTCAATATAATGTATGACTTTCTTAATGAGCTGACATATGAATTCAGAAGAAACTTGTACAATAATGTTCACTATTCTTTCAAAACTACTACAAACCCCCATTATTGATCAGCGATTCGGACAACCCCCGCCCTCCATCCTCTTCCCAATCCGGTGTCTCTAATCGACGTCGCAATCGCAACATTTGCAAGTCAATACACATAAAAACTACGCGGACGCACACAACAGGACATACCAGACTTCCATTCGGGATCAAATTCCGAGCGATGCATCCATTCATTTTAGCCTGAGCCTCTTCGTTAGCAATTCCATTCACCAACACTGCTCGATCCTCGACTGGAGTCGGAGCAACCTCGGTCACTGCTACTGTGGCAGTAGCAGAGTCCTTCTGCATCCCAGAATCTCGCCTACCACCAGTACCACCGCCACTCTTCTTGCGGCGATTAGTTGGCATCTGTAAACTCTTCTGTGACGAGTTCCACCTCACAGCAACACGGGAACCAACAGATATATTGGAGGATTTTTAACCTTCTGCGGAGCTTAACAGCCCAGATGACGCCAAATATTTTATACAGACTTCTGAACCACATCAAAGATCAATGAAACCCGAACTTTCTGGTTAACCAGCTGAATCAAAAAGTGAGCTAAAGAGCAAAGTATCTCAATGATAACATCAGTATGCCAACATAACAAAAAACGAGAAAACAAGCAAATCAATCAACGTATCGATAGCGATGAAACGAAAACTCAAGTCCATTTTCAGACATTACTTCGGATCGCTTTGATTCATCTTCTTCGAAATGGTCCCAGTCGACGCCTTTGAGGAACACATCGGTATCAAAACTGAAAAGAAGGATATAAACTGACTGCTCTTGCAACAAGGATTTCTCTACTGCACTAGGGTTACATCTACACAGACATCAACAACGGGTCGACCGTAGAGTATGTAAACGAATATTCGGAGAACGAATATTCGGTCGAATAAGCGAATAATCGAATTAGTCGATTATTCGGAAAAGTAAATTTTTCGAATAATTCGTTTATTCGAATATTCGGAAAATTCAATTTTCCGATCGTTTACTCGAATATTCGGAGATGTCAATTTTTCGAATAATTCGTTGATTCGAATATTCTGAGAAGTCATTTTTTCGAATAATTGGTTTATTCGAATATTCGAACGGCCCAATATTCGAATATTCGGCCAAATTAACGAATGATTCCAGAAAAAAGGAAGCAGAGTCTCCGGCACATGTCCATTTTTGCGGTCCAGAGGTGAGATGTCTCCAACCAAACTGGGTGCTATCTTAGCGGTATGGGGCCACTATGTCTGTATGCACTTGGCCCCGCAATAAATTTGAGCATCACCCGGGGGGGGGTGCTCTTATCCAGCCCACCCCCCCCCAATCGGCTCACTCGATTTGGCTCTAAAATTTTCCAAGTTTCTATTCCGATTTTGTTAGATCTTGACCACCGGTGGTGCTGTTTTCCTACATTCTAGTCCATGGAGAGCCTCTCCTGCTAACACCTGGAGGAGGACGGTTTGTGAATGAAGACACACCGCTCTCCACTTCTTTTATACCCTACACTTTATCAATTGGTTATCATCAATTTTGTTTACGAGAGCCGAATGGGGGGGGGGTGGGCTGTATAACATTATTCCACCCGGGTTTCTCTCCTCTACCAAAATCAGGATTGCAGCACGGAAAAATGGGCGTGGCCAGGTGCGTTACAAAAGTGCTCCCCGCTTAGATAGGGACAGGGTCTATCTACACACCTAGGGAGGAGTTATCCCGCCTTTCGCGGCTCTAGTTCCACTCGGGACCACTTCGCTTGCTTTGAGTAACGTGACGTTTCGAACTGCGAAAAGGGGACAACACCTCCGCCGGTGTGTAGAGAGCCCCTGTCCCGCTTAGATAGCACCCCAAACTAATAAGAAATTCGAATATTGTAGGCAGATATTTTAGAAAATCCGGAGACTTTGATCGTATCCTTTAACAACTACTCATAGATAGTGATAAATGTTGGTTTGAATACTCTCATGACATGATTTGGAATGTCTTTCGTGAAAGTACATTGGCATAGCGTTGATCTATATAATACCATGCAAAAAAGGTCAGGAAAGTTGGTAGTGTCGCGAACGGGGGTTCGATTATGCGTACTCGGTCCGTACTTTTTATTCGAATACTCGTGATTTTTGCCGGATATTCGAATTATTTGTATTCGAATAATTCGAATATTCCGAAAAGTCGATTTTTTGAATAGCTCGTTTATTCGATTATTCGGAGAAGTGGGGATTTTTCGAATGATTCGTTTATTCGAATATTCGGAGACTCAGGCGATTCTCGGCCCCGAGCCGCACCAAACAGGAATCGGAGCCGCCTGACAGTTCGGCTCGTTCTCCCAATCTCCGAGCTACTGCTGTTGCTGTTCGGGCCAAACGGAATAGCCAGGACAGCAACAGCAGTGGCCCGGAAAGCAACAGCAGTGGCCCAGACAGCAACAGGAGCCGACTCGCAGATTGGAAAAACGAGCCGAACTGTCAGACGGCTCGGGGCCGATAATCGCCTGAGGAAGTGGATTTTTCGTTTTTTCGAAAATTTTAATTCGTTTGATATACTCTAGTGGACCAAAGCCGCTCTAAATGTTACAAGGTAAAGAGAATTAGAAAACGTGGACATTCCGAATATAGGTGGTCGGAAACTTCTGTATTCTGGCCATTTTAGTCTCTCTGTTTACTGTTTTCAAACAAACTCAACTTTCTGTTTTTTAATTTTTTTTCGAAATTTCCGCACACCTTTGATTCCGAACGAATACATGTTTCTAAAACTACTTTCTATAGTAGACTTTCTATAGTAGATCTACTTTCTGTTTCAGTGTTCACAACGAACACCAAGGAACACAGTGCCCATCCAGATGTCAAATGGGATGGTGACCTGTTGCCAGCAGCGAAATTCCCCAAGCTGCTTGGCCTTATTCTTGATCCCTCACTGAAGTTCCACAAAAACGCGGAACAGAAACAAACAGTCGTCAAAGCTAGATTTAATATCTTGAGAGCTCTCGGAGGAACATCATGGGGAAGCAGCCGAGAGACTATATTGAGAACCTACAGAGCAATACTTCAGCCGGCTCTGGAATATGCGGCACCAGTGTGGCAGCACCTGGTGTCTGACAGCTCCTGGAATAAGCTGCAGCGTGTACAGAATGCTGCGCTTAGAATTGCTACCGGTTGTGCAAGGAGCTCCCCGGTGGAGCATCTTCACGCGGAGGCCTGCATATTGCCGGTCAAGGAGCATTGTGATCTCCAGGCACAGCAGATGTATATTAATGTTCTGAGGCAGCCGAATCATCCGTCAAAGAGAATCATGAAGCCCATAAGAGAGAGGTCGATTAGGACGCCGTTCGCCGATGCTCCTCGTAAAGTTGATGTACAGAGATGGGCCGACTCCAAAATGGAAAGGCTTCGTCTTCTGCGTGAGGAGCACACCCAGTTTGTTCGAGGATATCTAGCAAAGGCGGCTGTGAACCCTATCTTGGGAACGGTGCCGCCTCGGGTTTGCGAGTCCGAATCTCAACTCGGCAGACGAGCCAGATGTGCTCTTGCATCGCTGCGCTGTGGTCACTCTATTCTGCTCATGTCTTACGTCAACAAGATCGACAGCAGCCGACCAGACGCATGCCCGGACTGTGGTGCTCCCGGACACGACACGGCGCACTTGTTCATGTGCCCGAAGAGACCTACCTCCTTAACAACAATGGACCTTTGGACGAATCCTGTGAAGGCCGCCCAGTTCCTCAACCTATGACAAAAACCACTTTGAGGCTGCAGAAGAAGAAGAAGAATAGTAGAAATCATTTTCCCCTTCATATGTTCCTCTAAACTATGCTATAGGCGCTTCTCAGTACTAATGGTACCAGCGTACTAATCACAGCGCATCGTAATCTTCCGGAAACCAGAAAATGGATCTCATAATCGTATTCAGCTAAGCCCACTGAACGACAGAGATAAGTTTGTCGAAATACGCAGTACCATGAACATTTATGAATTGGTCCTCTCAATATTGGACCACCAGAGGTCAGATTCCTTTCGCCTAAAGTTAGTCCTGAGGGAGCATTTGGGACACAATGCAACCTCGGAATCGGTTCTTCGCTCCTGTGCTAATCTTGGAGAAAATTTCACGCTGATCACAATGGTGTCTCCAAATACGCTTCGAACTCACTACTAAAGGAATCATGGCCCCTAGATGATTTTGAATTTGAACTGCGAGAAGTTCGCGGACGAGTTGTCTCGGGCATTTAAGAGCGCAGTCCAACTTCAGAGGGTTACTTTGATACTACACTTCGGCCGCCAGGTATAGCAACCCTGCCAAGCGCAGATCTTCAAATCCCTCGAATCAGCAAGAAAAGGCGTAGAAAATTTCGACCACGCCCACAGAAAAGAAAAAAATGGGTTATGCCCACGAACAAGCTTTCGCTCTCAATAGGCACAAGACGCGAGATGGATTCTGAACAAAATCTATGTCCTTCCATTTGTTATTGATCTAGCTCTCTATTGTGATCTGCACTAGCGCGAATGCTGAACATGACGAGAAAATACAAGCTCGAAACAACTCGTCCACGAATTCACTACTGCTCAAATTCAGAATGTTTGAGGGGCCGTAATTCCGTCCTTAGTGGGTTCTGAACGAATCTGGAGAGATCATTGTGATCAGCGTGGAATTTTCTCCAAGCTGAGCATAGATTTTTTTCAAAATGATCCCAGGGTTGGATTGTCTTTAAGAGCGCATTCAGAATTCTGCAAGCTGCGACACGAATAAGCATCTACCCCTGCGCTCGTAGCGTTCCGCATGCGGCAAGAAATTAGAGAAAAATTTTGCCGCACCGCGAGGACGCTACTCGTCGTGGCGAGCGGATTGTGGAATTTCTTGACTGGGCGGGGGGTCACAGAAATTTTTGGACCGAAATTGAAAGCTAGGTGGATCGCGAATTTTAAGTCCGCCCCTTTACAAAAAGCGCGGTAAGTCGCTGATCTCGGTTTGGCGTACACTGTAGCCATTTTCACATGATTCTTTGAATAAATCAAAACATCAACAAATCCTCACTCTTTCTGGATTTTCGTGATCAGCAGCTCATCCACAAAGCCCTTCTCCAGAGCCATTTTGTAGATTTCAGCTCCACCAATATCCCAAACCTTCTCAACCTTTTCTGACAGCGGGCCACACGTCAACTCCTTCACGATTTCTTCAAAGTTGTCACTGTAATCATAATTTATTACCTTGCTGTGATTCTCTGGGCCCAATTCCGACCCGCAATTGCGCCTCGATACGCTTTGCAGCGCCAAAGCCGACTAGATATGGCTTTTTATACAGTTTTCTCCAATTTTGTTTAGTTTGAAGTGTCTAAAACCCAACTAGAATCAACATATTGGCGGCTACTGCGCTGGAAACTCTTCCAACTCAAAAGCGCGCGGCCGCAAAGCGTGACGAGACGCGATTGCGGACCGGAATTTGACCCAGAGAAGCACAGCATACAATCAATCATATATCCACCATAGTTCAGAAAAAAAGAAGCAACCTGATGATCAAATTCTCATCTCTGTGCTTCGGAAGCGTTCTGCTGATCACAACATTGAGTCGATTCTTCAACGGACGGAACTTCTCCGGAATGCTTTCCCAGCACTTGCGACCCATAACAACTGCATTTACCTTAGCCGACCAGTCTACGTGAATCACAAAATGGAAGATATAAATTATAGCACGGTAAACCAACCTTGTTAGGATCTGCAGTCTTTGCGGTGTTGTCAACAAAAAATTTCATATCCTTCTTCAGAGACCATGGAAGAGTACCATTTTTTCCTATACCGAAATTAGAATCCACAGCCACAATCAATCCCATTTTGCGAATACCATTAGTTTGGGACATGTTGCGGTGACCTAAAAGCTGATTTTTTTACATGCTAAAATACGAGAGTTTTCAATTGATAAGCTCAACAAATAAAAAAATTGCTTAGCGATAACGGTTATTTCGTATTTTAGATTCTCAAAGACCGCTTTGAAGAGAGCCTTATGGCAGTATTTGCGATAATATACCGTTGTGTAATTTTCTATGCATTGAGTAGACAAGCCCAATGGCTTAATGTACTTGCATAGAAGTTGGAATCTTTCTGTATAAAAAGTACTCAGAAAATCGGCACCCGTTCTTATGGTGAAACGAACCGTAACGACAACGGCAAAGGCCGGGTGTGTGACGTTTAGGCCGAAAAGCTGGAGCGCAGACAGGACAGAGAGAGAGGTAGAAAACCACTTACAAAATGAGAAATAACTACGGTGTTTACGCTTTTACGTTCCACATGTTATTTCTCCCAAACCTGAATCTGCCTAACAATAAGTTTTGTTCAAAAATCCTATGTGACGAAAAATAGAAGACATGACTTCCTCTGCGTACCTACCCCGATTTCGGCCTAAAGTCCGCTACCTGCTAAAGCCTATGCATAATTCGGCGGCAAAAGTCGCGCCACAATATCTCAAACGAAAATTTCGGATCTCCCGAGGGAGAAACGGGGATACTCCGCCGGCACGTCACCCCGCGGCAGCCCCGAACAAACCAGCGAAGGGTCCCGATTGAAAGGGAGTCCAGCCGCGATACTATATCGGGTGTCCCTCTTTCCGCATTAGCGGCATGGGCTCTGCTCAGCCTCGACACTATCGGGGTGACACCTTTTTTTTCATACCCAAGAGGGGGGGGGGGGGGGGTTCCACCGCCACGTTCCACGGTGAGATGCACCCCACTGTGGACCGAGGGGATATTGACCATCAGTTGGGAACTACCCCCCCTCCCGTGGGGAGATATCCCCCTCCCCTCGGCAACCAAAATTATCCTCCATGATCTGGTGGACCTTCTGGTAAGTGGCTCGAGGCCTCCTTCCAGGCCCGGCTCCGAAAAGCCGACTAAGGCACACTGTGACGTGAGAAGCCTTTTATACCAGCAACATTGTTGAAACCTTTGTCCAAACATGTTGATGATCCCTATATCGCCAGCACCTTCGGGAGCTCCGATTCTACTCCCCCAGTTGTTCCGATCTGAACCCCGCCCCGAAAATCTCGCGGGGGACCTAGAGTGCAAGGGATTTCGCACCTCCCACGCCCAAAAACAGCGGGGGAGATCCAAAATTTTCGTCTGAGTATGATGGGGAATAAAGGGCTGGCACGGAACTGCGTAGCCGCCCTTTAACGTTCAAAGTGGAGGCGCGAAATATGCAGCTCGACTACGCTGATAACTTTATATTACATGGGCGTGGGTGATCCAATGGGTCGGTTGATCCACCAGATTTCCTCCCACTTCCTGCCCGTTTTTTTCCTTCCTACTTCCGTCCTTATTTTTCTAAGAGTGACCTGAGCTTACGTTTAGGCGGAGAAAGAAAAACTAGCGACTTTTTCAACTGCTTTAAATTAAGCTTCGACTGCTTTAAATTAAGCTTGGACCTCAAAGACCCCAGGCGTTTTATTTCCCAAAAGTGAGAAAACCTTTTCACAGCTGCGGGAAAGTTGAGGATGGATTCAAGTGCAGGCTCAAGGCAGCCCATCGTTAGTGGATAGCAAACCGTAGGATCAATAAGGCCTCACAGAACGAGTTGTGAAAAAATTAGGTCCAAAATGAAATTTTTGATGCTTATGCGACCTTTGGTAAAACTAAAAGTTTCTAGGGGTAGTTTGCAATCTAACTGGGTTGTACTAAAAGTTTCTCGTTACCTGAACCAATCGAACTTTCAGAACAAAGCCTGTGAGCTTACTGCTGATAAAATCAGGTACAAGAAGGAAAGCAACACAAATGACTCAATTTTGAATAAGCAGGTCTGACAACTCAAAGATCAGCTTCAAAATACTCAGATCTAATAGGGGTCTTCATAAGATGCAGTTCCTATCGAGAACAATTAGTGTTTTTCCCAAGGTTTCCAAAGAGCAATACCTCTATTAGGACAAAATTTGGGTGATACTATGAAAATTTGTAGAAAAAAGGTCGAAAACTTTTCCCAAGATTTTTCCCGCATACTCGCAGATTTGCATTGCCCCTGCGTTTTGCTGATAGTATCAATTTTCCCTTGAAAGTATTGATCAGTGCGCGAAAATTTTGGTATAAAAAAAAACTGAAATACAGGAAAATCGCAAAAAAACATCCTCTCGTCGATGTCTACAGCCTAAGATAAAAGGGATTATGGGCCCAAAAATTTAGATGATCATCCTGAACAATAATCTTGCGGAGAACAAAAATGAGAAAAATGACATGAAATAAAAAACAACTTGTGAAGCAACAACACGACCTAATGGTTTAAAGGTTCGAAGGTGTGTTCAACTCAACGGGTCCCGAAACGAAAACGTAGGGAATTTCAAATTGAACTTTGCCTGCAAAATGCGAAATGCACAGTTCACAGTGGTCTTTACGCGGCGGGTCCCGTCGAATTTATTCAGTTAATCAAGGGAAAAGGAGGAAAACTCGGAAGGAAGTGTTCAGATCTGTCTAAAAGGTCACCTCCGGGGTATTGCGGGCAAGATGGTAGGCTGAGGGTTTTGAGGTCTGAAGGTACGTCTGAGAGACAGAGTCGTCAGAAGGAAATACTCCAGAATCTGATTGAAATTTTCATCAGTAAAAAAAGCCAGGGAAGTTTCCAACGGATTGGAGAACGCGCTGAAATTCCAGCGATCGATTGCCGCTTTGACGGGCAACTAGTCCTCAGACCGACTTCAGGAACTGATCAGTGCAAAGTTTGACCCAAATGGAGAATTCTCTTGTTCTAAGAAGTTTTAGGAGCTTCTCTCGCTCACGGATGATTATCGCGATCCCTCAGGATTTAATCGCTCGCCTGAAATCGGGAAACTTATTATCCCAAGGAGGATGAGTTGTCCAGCAACGCGATTGATGTGCAAACGCACTGGAGCGCGCAATCTGACGGGCTCCTGTTCTATCGACCCGCGAACCATCCCGAGCTTTTCAACTGATTTTCGTTTCTTTGTCTTGGTTATTGTGGCTATTAGCTCTGCTCTGATTGCGAAATCTTCTTATATGGCACAAAGTTTAGGAGTATGTTTACCTTTAGTAAGGGATAAATTGGTTATACATGACTTCACTGAAAATTTCTGTGCCGGTGAATATACAATTCGGTTTTCTACCACTGTAAGGAAGAGCTCATTTATATACATCATTGTCGCCATTTAGAATGTAGTCAGATGATGAACGAAAACAAAAAAGGACAGTCAAGTACATAATTGAAAAAAAAATAAAATAGGAAAAAATTCTAAGGAAAGTAATAAGTTCAATTCACCAATTTTTGCTTCTTAGAAAATAAGTTACATTATAGGGGAATTCCGCATTACCCTTTCTGCCGTGCATACTTATGAGTAGGCGTTGACACTCTGATTTGAATTCTGATTGAATGAGTGAAATTATTCAGCGACGCGTTTTAAGATTCCTCAACGATTTTATCCGGATCAGTCCTTCCCCTAAATTCTGAATAAAAGATCATTCTGATTTTTTCATAAATTCTTCTCTGCTCCGGCAACGGATGCAGGCGCATCGCTGTCTGATTGCGGGCGAATAGGGGGGTGTCGGTCCGCCCGCTAATAGCCAGCGATCCGCCCGCTCATGTGTTCAGCTCTGACATAGTATCGCTACCCGCTCGCTAACGATCCGCTCACATTTGTTCTCGAGGTACATCCGCTGTATGTTTTGCGCTCAGATGTCGTCCAAGAGAATTAGCTGGGAGGGTGGTCACGATTTTGAGGTTCATTTCTATGTTTTCTGAAGATGCGCATAGGTGTACGGAAGTTTTGTTTAAAGGGTCAGAATTCATAAAAGCTTACCCAAGTGTTCTTTAAGGCCGGGATCATACTTCCAGCGACGAGCGACGCGATGCCACGTTTACCGTCAATGTCGACCCAAAATCGATATGCCTGATATGCAGTCTCGCTGTCGCTAATCGCGGAAAGTATGATCCCGGCCTAAAGAATTTCACGAATTCACCGCCCGTTTTGTGATTTTCGATGGACCCATCTGGGGCCGAATTCTTGAGCTAGAAGACTTGTGGGTCAGGGGAAAATTTTACCCTGAGTTAGCGCTTCCCTATGTTGACCGCCACCATTTTCACTCTGTATCCGTGGGCTCTTCGGTCATGAGTTCGGCCCTGTAACATCGATCTTCTGGTCTAGACGCACCGTAACCTACCTAAGATTTTGGGAAAAAAAGTATGATTGTTTTATGATGGCGTCTGCTGTACAGTCTATCCTCTAGAAAGTGAGCCGGATGGGGCGGCGCGGATGGCCGCGTTGCGCGTTTAAGGCGGATCACAAGTGAGTTTTCCTAATCTCGCCGATGACTTCTTTTTCGATTGTTCGAGATTCTTCTAGTATGCAGACCTATTGGCTATTCAATATCGAAAGAAAAATCAAATAGTCGTAGGAAAACTCAACAATTTGAGTTAGGTCCGCGGCTTACCTCTTTAAGAAAAAAAAACATTTAAATCTCAACCGCGGCTGGCGCGAGCGGTCGCGTGCGCCAGCCCGCTAATCGATTCAGGTCGAGAGAAGAGCGCAGCTGATCAGCTTATACCGCCAGCCCTCGGTGACGGCATAAACCGCCTGCGCCAGCCGTGGGTGAGATCTAAATGTATTTTCTTGAGGAGGCAAGTCACGGACCTAACTGTATCTGCTTCAAGCGCGCGGCGCGGTCGTCTGCACCGTGCCACCCGGCTGGCCTTCTCGGAGATAGGCTGTACCTTAAGTCCGTTTTCAGGACTGTGTCCTCTATCTCGGAGTGATTTTTTCATAGTGTTCTAATCTGACTGCTGTTCTCTTTTTTCTTGGCTGTCTGACCTAATTGACTTAATCGATGTTTAATGAACGAGGCAGATCGGCAAGGATTTTTCTCAGGTAAATGGAACCGTCGACGTCGCGAGAAGACGGCTTTCTCGGTGCCCCTGTACTGTTCCATCCGTTCCATGGCGAAAATATCGAGCTGCTGGAGCATAGGAGGCGTGCTCTTCGACGCGTCAGCTTTGAAAAGGTGCTAATCACCCTTCACACTCAGTTTATCCCACAATTTTGCAAAGGTGGTCGAGATAGCAACGCTAGTAGGCTCTCACGCCCTGTACTGGAGCGCTTACGCCGTGGGAAGCGTCAAACACGAGCTAAAGTGACCGTATTTGAGCAATCAATTTGAGGTTATGGAGAGAAATGGGCGGAGTTTCAAAGCGTTAGGTGTTAGAGGTGGCTCATATACGGTCATTTTGGCTCATTGCTGACGCCTTCAAGGACGTAAGCGTTCTAGTGCAGGCCGAATGAGTATTACCATCACTATCTAAACCTCTTTTTCGAACTTGTATTGAGGTTTCCTCAAGCTTCCGGTTGTTCAGGGTATCGTGTTTTCCGAACGAGCTCTTCTGGAAGGAGAGTGTTTCTTCATATCGATTGAGGGCGTTGAGGGTGGCTGGTCAGGACATCTTCGGATTGGATTAACAACGACGGATCCAGAGACGAGGCCATCTATAAGGTAAATTTCTGGTTCCGTTATATTGGTTGACACTAGGTTCTACATTTCTTCTCTGCAGGAATCTTGACTCCTGGCTATTCTCCGTTTCACCGTTCATTGTACCATTCCAAGATTCACCGGCAACACGATCTCTTCCGACTGAAAAGGGATCACTGATTGGAGTTTATTATGAGAAGAGCATTGGAACTCCGCGGTACGCTTTTTTCAACTTTCAACTATGGGATCAGGGTTGAGCAGGCCGTTGTGGCGATTTTGTGGCGGCTACGACCCCCCCCACCTATTTTTCATTTTTCCAAAATAATTCCCAAAATTTTACGACCCCCCAGGCCCTGGGACCGAAATTTTTACTTTTATTTAGTGCCAGATTTTAAAGAGAACCGAAAGTTTAGTTACCAAGTGGTTTTGAAAAATCCTATTTTTCTTCGAAAATTTTACGACCCCCCCAATTTTCATTTTTTCCCAAAAATTTTACGACCCCATCGTTGTGGCGGGTCACAACCCTGCTCAACCCTGTATGGGATTCTCTCTCAATTGTACGTATATTGCCCATATCGGAGTAAAAATCCGGTCCGTGGTTGCAGACAGTCGCTGTTGGAGCACCCGGCTTGATGATAATCGTGCTGTGTGCCCATTGTCCATGCGCGATTATGCTTGCACTGCATGTCGCAACTGCGGTTGCCCGCAACTACGGACCGAATTTGACCGCTGAAATGGACAGTAAAAGTATGACACACCGACGACAGGCCAGCGAAGGTGTCACTTGTAGCCTGCTTTCATTTCGCGCGGCATTGAGGGCTGTAATGGTATCAGCGTCGAGTCGCGGCGACGGGAAATATGAATCGGCCAAAACGTTACCCAATAAAGCATGATAAAGATGACTCCATGCCTTCTTTCCTACCTTATGTCCATGTCTCGCCAGCTGTTCACTCAGAGCTATTCCAAAGGCGGCACCAGGGTTGGGCAGACCGTTTCGCCCACATCCGGCGGAGCTACGACCCCTTTGCTGATTAAAATTTTGGAAAAATTTCCAACCTTCTAACGAACCCCCGACATTTGGAATCTCTTTACCTTATTCGAGTGACTAACTAAAGAGTTTGAAATGCGTACTTAATAAACGCAACTGAATATTTTGAAGATTTTTTTGCTCCAGAATTTTCGCGACCCCCACATTTTCATTTTTTTCCTAGAATTTTCCCACATTTTAGCGACCCCCGGCTACGCCGAGTCACAACCCTGCTCAACCCTGGGCGGCACACACGCTCGAAAAGGGTATTGATTTTATGACATAGATCGAAGGTTTGGAGCTGGTAGTATTGAAAACTGACGAGGAAACCGACGAAAACGCGATGTAATTAAAGATATATGTATAGTTGAGTCCGTGGCTTGTTTCCTCGAGAAAAAATTTAAATCACACCCGCGACTGGCGAGGGCGGTCGCGTTCGCCGACCCGCCAATCGATTCACGCCGAGAAGTGCGGCTGATAGGCTTACCATACCGCCAGCCGCCGGCGAGGTTTAAACCGCCCGCGCCAGCCACGGGTGAGATTCAAATGTTTTTTTCTTGACGAAGCAAGCCATGGACCTAACTGTAACTAGTTGCTTCTGTATTGAAATGGGAGTGGCGAGTCGCACTGCAGCACACACACTCGTAAACGTGTTTGAGGTAAGAACGGAAATAGAACGGTATAGCTCAGAAAACAACTCTTACGCATATGGAAGCGTCAAAAACGACCCGCAATGACGCTACACGAATAGGAAGTTGGCCTTCCCCTCAGGGTCAAGCGGGGTTGCGAAATTTCGCAACGGGGGGTCGCAAAAATTTGTGTCCGAAAGTGAATGTTAGTGAGGATCGCAAAAATTTCGGTCCAAATACGAGATATCCCATAAATTCTCGATTACTTTTGGTCCCAAAAGGAAGGATCGTAGCCTTCGGTTTTAGGCGCTTGGGCTCAACTACTGAACGATTTTTCGGCGTCTGACATTTTAGTAATCAACTATAAACTGGCCGGACTCGGGGAGGAGGGATCGCGAAAATCGCGCCTCGGGGAGGGGGGATCGCAGAAATTTTGGATTTTGGAAAAAATATGACGGGGGTCGCTCCGATTTCGAAAAATTACGCAACGCTCCGCTTGACCCTGCTTCCCCTGTATTTTTGCGCCCTTGTGTTAGCCGTCTTCCTCCAAAACTGGAGTGCTGGGCCATTCCCACCGTCTTCGATGTATGCGGTTAATTTATGGTACTTACTGTACCACTTACAAACGTCGCTGATGGTGGAAATGGCCCTGAACCCCTGTTTTAGAGGAGAACAACAAATAAAAGGGGCGGAAAAATACAGGGGTGGGCTATCTTCTTACTCGTGTAGCGTCATTGTGGGTCGTTTGTGACGCTTAGAACTGCGTAAGAGTTGTGTTCTGAGCCATACCATTCTATTTCCGTAGTTATCTCAACCACGTTTGCGAGCGTGTATGCTGCCTTGAAAATAGCGAGGCTAGCGGCAAACTGGTTGAGATAGCTATGCCAGTAGAATCTTACGGCCTGTACTAGAACGCTTACGTCGTTGGTAGCGTCGAAAACTAGTCAAAATTACCGCATTCGAGCAATCAATCAGGATGAGTGGGTATTGATGGGCGGGAAATGTAAAGAAAGTGTGCGGAGACTGCATGCTTTGCTGGCTCAATAGGGCTCAAATACGGTCATTTTAACTCGCTTTCGACGCTTCCAACGGTGTGAGATTTACATCATTAGCGGTACGACGCCATTAACGTCGCTGTCTCAACCACTTTTGCGAGCGTGTAAGCAGCCTTTAATCAACCGTAATTTTTAGGATCCATGTTGTGTTGAATGGTTTCGATATTTGTCCAAATTTTGGGCCGATTCCTTCCGATTTGCCGTTTTTCGCTGTCGTTGACGTGTTTGGAAGTACCAAAGAGGTAACATATTCCATTGTAGTTCATTTTTTTATTTTTGTGGAGGAAAATTGACGTCTATTTACGAGTTTCCATAGCCTCGGTTTTAGGCTGGGTTATACCGGGCTCACGGCTCTCCCGAGTTAAGAAGTTTGAGGATATCTGAGAGGTCTAATAATCTACTGTACCCGAAAATATGGACCTTCGAGAGGTTCAGAATACAGTTGTATTGAAAAAGTCGGACAATCGAAGGGTTTAAAGCCCTATTGTATTAGAAAAGCGGGATATTCAAGAAGTTCAATATACTGTAATCGAAATTTCGGACCTCCGGGAAGGTCATACCCGCTTGTATCCATCGACTTCATTCGAAAATTCGGATATTGTAGGGGATCAGAGAAGTCTGATATCCAAAAGGTCCAATGACTGAATGTGTTCGGAAAGTCTCATTTGCAAAAGTATTCGAAGGTTCGGTTATCCGGAAGGTTTTATGTCCGATTGTATCTGCAAATCGGATGTCTAAAAGCAATCTGTTGGACGGAGTCGGCGTTTTCTTTGGTTTGTGGAACGAGAATAGGAATACGGACGAAGTATCCCGTCTCTTTCAGTCCGAAACACTTTGAAGGCAGTGTCTACAATAAAGACTATCTCCGAGTTTCCACCAGGAATTGAAAGACTGCGTCCCAGTGCAATAACCACGTCGAAAAACGGCTTCGAGCAAGCCCTAGGTGGCCCTATACTGCCCCTAAAATTGATTGGGCGAGAGCACGAGGCCCAGTTCACACAATAGCCATCAATCGAGGTGAATATGAGAAGAGGTAGAATAAGATATCAAAAGGCTACAATCAAGCGATTGCAACATGTTCACATTGAGTATGGCTGTTGTGTAAACTGGGCTTCGTGCGCTCGCGCAGTCAACACTGAAGACAGTGTTCACGATGCATCTCGTTTTTGAGTGCTCAATGTGAAACTACGCTGACAGATGCTGGATGGGATAGGGTCGAAGAAAGCATCGAAAACGGGCAGAAATCGTTAAAAACGACGACGAAGTGACGATTTCGTTAGCCCAATACGCCTAACCTTAGCTCGCTCCGCCCCGTTCTGACGAGCTTGTTGCACCGCGGACCTTTTCGATGACAAATTGCCAAGAAACTCCTTAAAGGCAGCGTCCGCGCAGAAAACCACATTTGTGGTTTTCTTCTCAATCCAATCTTTGAACCAAGTGAAGATAGTTGGCGAAGCTTGGGACCTCAATGTTGCGTATTCATAATGCTGCAGCCTCGTTAGAACTGCTCCGTGGGCTGAAAAAAGCGTTCTCGATCATCTAGCACTAGGAGCAGAAGCGCCACGACAGGCCGCGGAAATCCAAAATACTATTTTCTTTATTCCGTGAGATCCTCGAGTTCAGACTTGTGTATTGAAACCTTCCTGTTTTTAGAGAACTTTTGACAGCAGAAAGGCTAAAATAATTGTAGAACCTAAAAAGTTAAAGGGGCTAAAACAATTTGGCCGTTCAAATTTCCTACATTTGTGCATTACACAAGACACACCGGACAGACGTGAACAAAAGGAAGCTGAATGCTTCTGGATTTTCGAACGAGCTTTTCTCCAAAACATGACTGTTTTGGGTGGCCTTTTTGCGATATATCACAACCTGGTGGGTCCACCTCTACAAAATTGTTAAAAAATTGTTCACGGTTTTTTGCGCGTACGCTGCCTTTAACGTCTAGCCTGATCGATTCGCGCACATATCGCAATTAGCGTGCGCTTGCGGAAACAAGCAGGGCCAGTAAGCTTGTTAACGCCCTGAACCTGTACGTACGTCAGAAACCGCTATTTCAGCTTAATCTGAGCGTTTTTTTTGCTGCTTGATCACTAATCGATAGCTCACGGTCGAACAACCCCATTTTTGAGTTGAACTCAAATATGATATTCGTCGTGAACAATGCTTTTAAGACCGCATAGGGCGTTTGGGGCTCTGTCAAAGCCGTTTTTCCGAAGCGGTTGTTGCACTGGTCCGCAGTCCTTTTGATTCCCTGTGTAAAGTCGAGGATGGTTTTCATCGTGGACACTGCCTTCAATGGTGTGTCGAACAACAAAAAACGAGATAGCTCGTCCGTTCCCGCGTAGTCGATCCACAGCGCCCCTGTATTTGGTTCAAGCCTTGCTTTGCCTGCACCTGGTCGCTGTGGCCATGCGAGGGACAACTGTTCCTTTTTCATCGCGCGCAATGGAAAGGCGCTGCAATTGTGATCGCTTCGTGGCAAACGTCCTACATCGCTGGGTCGCGGCTACAAAATCCTATGTTTGACTGCTTCACTGCTGGAGGAGCGATTCTCAATGGTCTCTGGCCAACGCTCCGTCGCGGCCGAAATGGCAGCGATGGAGCGATTGCCAGCGAAGAACACGTTTCTTTCGGTGAAGATTGCTCCATTAACATGACGATATAAGTGTTTACGAGTCGGAAAATGTTAATAATGGCCACTGGCCATTACTTTCCACCGATTGATTGGTTTTCATTGATCGTCCATGAGGCTATGGACTGTGTACAAAATCGCTGCCGCTGCTACGTCGCTGCGATGAAAAACAGCAGCGATACAGTCACAGAAAGGCATTAGTGGCACGAGTTGATTGGATTTTGTGTACTGAGATTGAACTTGCAGGTTCGCGTGGTGCATCCGGGACCTCGTGTGCCGGCACGCTTGTATACCCTATGTTCGGATCGATTACGATGCTTATACAATGAGAGGAAGTGCTCGTTGTCCGGCCTGCCGGCACCGTTGCGAAGTCAGCTGGAGTTGGAGTGGAACAGAGGAGACACGCGAGATGGGTCCTATTACGATTGGGAAGGTGTGCGGTAGACAGTAGAGTATGTCTCCGTCATGGGCGTCGTGTGAATACATATTTATTCTTGTAGATTCTAGATGATGCTGTGCGTCCTTTGTTTTTGTTTTTTCTCTGAATAATTCGTGTACTCTTCACCCAGTGGTTTCATAATTTAATAAATTATGCATAGTGTACTTTCATCGAATACTGAAATAAGCATTCGAGATTAACGCACTAAGCAGTTTTAGGTTACACAAAAATCATGCGGAGGAGTCTGTCCGCACACGCGGTCGAGTTGTGCGTGTCGAGCGGCTGTCACAGAGACGTTTCCGCATCTGCAAGTCGATTAGCAGAATATTCGACGAATGGTGGTTAATATCCCAATCAGTTCTTCACAGCTATGGGAGGACTCGTCCTAAATAGTGCCATCGTGACGACCGCTTCACACGCTCGCCGAACGCGCGGGCAGACGCTCCCATTCAGACAGACATTAAGTTTTAAACAATGGTAACAGAAAAAATCTATTGTGGCGCGCTGCGTCTGATTGTGTGGCACGGTCGCGCTCCTTGGAAAGTTGAACTAGAATTTTGATGTGACTAGGATTTTTTTAAAGAAAGAAAACAGATGTCGTATCACCCGTATAGGTTTTTGAAAGCCGCGACGCAGCTGCGTGGCGCGAAGTTATTCGATCAGTAGTAATTACCCTTCTCTTTCTATGCTTCGGATATTCCATGCAGCTGCGTCATTGCTTCCTAAAGCGCTATTCATACGCGCATCGGTGTCGCAGTATGAATACTTTCTAGGTGCGGTAGGCGCGTGATGCGCCTTAGGGGTCGTTCATACTTCTGTCGCCGAATGGAGCGGTCCAGTGCATTCCTGTAACATTGATCACACGGCGTGGCACAGTCGATATTGGGGGTTGTTTACACTTCCGCCGCCGATTGGTGAAGTGCAATTCTATTGTATTGATCACGCGGCGCGGCATAATCAATACTATAAAATTGCACTTCGCAGCGCCGCTCGGCGGTGGTAGTGTAAACGATTCCTTATAGGTTTGCACTTCGCCACGTCCTGCGGCGGCCGAAGTATAAACGACGCCTAATAGTGACTATTAAAACTTCAGTGGCAACGCTATGGCGTAGAGAGGTAAAGTTGGAGTGATTTGTGCCGTCAAAGCTAATTCTACGCTGCGTTGCCCACCAATATGGCACAGGATCGTACTGGAATTTATTATGATGAATGTGAATGAAATTGATGTCAAAATAATGAAAAAAAAACAATGAAAAACCTGTGCGGTCGTTGTCGCTATGGCGAAGCGGACGTGACGTGAAGTCGCTCATACTGTAATGCCACGCTCGCCCGTCACGCGCATGACGCGCTTGCGCTGAGAAGTATTAATGGTCCCTAACGGAAAAGGACGATGCACAAAGTTATCTCAACATGTCGAGAGAGAAATTGCTTATTGGAATCTATGGAAAAAATTGGACTTTGGTTAATATTTATTGATGTTTTTTTGTGAACTCGCTGGAAATTCTGGAAAAATTTGAAGTTTGGAGCGATCGCAATTTAATTTTTTTTGCACCACACTATCACCGAAGGAAAACTTGCCATATTCGCAACGATTTTGCCATGTTCGCAATTCGATGAAAACGAGATTTGAAGCGAATTGATTTTTCATTCAAATTTTCCTGCCAGTTTCAAGGATTTGTTTGATTTTTGTATGTTTGTAAGAATGAAGCCACTGTTCTGATTTTAACCAGTATCTCCTCAAGAAACTTTTCATTCAAATTTTCCTGCCAGTTTCAAGGATTTGTTTGATTTTTGTATGTTTGTAAGAATGAAGCCACTGTTCTGATTTTAACCAGTATCTCCTCAAGAAACCATACCAGAAGGAGGAATGTTCCGTTTTTAGCGCTCTCAATCGTTTCGCCCTCCCGGATACCCCGAGAAGGCTGTCCAAAAATTGTGGTTTCGACACAACCACTGTGGGTAGGTCGGATACCCTTAGTACCTTGAGATACTGGGTTAAAACCAACGTTGCTGAATGAGTGTGCAATTGCCTCTGTCGCTGCTGCGTATGTGATGGAGGGGGGCTGGCGCCAATCTCTCGCATTAGAGGATGCAGAGAAATTACAGGTGGCCTCGTTGGCTGCTTGGGTGGTCTAGAAGCAATCAGTCGTCTGCAAGGGAAGATCCTCCAGTTCCCCTGAAATTTCACCCTCCTGGATACCCCGAGAAGGCTGTCCAAAAATTGTGGTTTCGACACAACCACTGTGGGTAGGTCGGATACCCTTAGTACCTTGAGATACTGGGTTAAAACCAACGTTGCTGAATGAGTGTGCAATTGCCTCTGTCGCTGCTGCGTATGTGATGGAGGGGGGCTGGCGCCAATCTCTCGCATTAGAGGATGGAGAGAAATTACAGGTGGCCTCGTTGGCTGCTTGGGTGGTCTAGAAGCAATCAGTCGTCTGCAAGGGAAGATCCTCCAGTTCCCCTGAAATTTCGCCCTCCCGGATACCCCGAGAAGGCTGTCCAAAAATTGTGGTTTCGACACAACCACTGTGGGTAGGTCGGATACCCTTAGTACCTTGAGATACTGGGTTAAAACCAACGTTGCTGAATGAGTGTGCAATTGCCTCTGTCGCTGCTGCGTATGTGATGGAGGGGGGCTGGCGCCAATCTCTCGCATTAGAGGATGCAGAGAAATTACAGGTGGCCTCGTTGGCTGCTTGGGTGGTCTAGAAGCAATCAGTCGTCTGCAAGGGAAGATCCTCCAGTTCCCCTGAAATTTCGCCCTCCCGGATACCCCGAGAAGGCTGTCCAAAAATTGTGGTTTCGACACAACCACTGTGGGTAGGTCGGATACCCTTAGTACCTTGAGATACTGGGTTAAAACCAACGTTGCTGAATGAGTGTGCAATTGCCTCTGTCGCTGCTGCGTATGTGATGGAGGGGGGCTGGCGCCAATCTCTCGCATTAGAGGATGCAGAGAAATTACAGGTGGCCTCGTTGGCTGCTTGGGTGGTCTAGAAGCAATCAGTCGTCTGCAAGGGAAGATCCTCCAGTTCCCCTGAAATTTCGCCCTCCCGGATACCCCGAGAAGGCTGTCCAAAAATTGTGGTTTCGACACAACCACTGTGGGTAGGTCGGATACCCTTAGTACCTTGAGATACTGGGTTAAAACCAACGTTGCTGAATGAGTGTGCAATTGCCTCTGTCGCTGCTGCGTATGTGATGGAGGGGGGCTGGCGCCAATCTCTCGCATTAGAGGATGCAGAGAAATTACAGGTGGCCTCGTTGGCTGCTTGGGTGGTCTAGAAGCAATAAGTCGTCCGGAAGGGAGAAACTTTTAGTTCCCCTGGAAATTCGATTATTTCGCCCTCCCGGATACCCCGAGAAGGCTGTCCAAAAATTGTGGTTTCGACACAACCACTGTGGGTAGGTCGGATACCCTTAGTACCTTGAGATACTGGGTTAAAACCAACGTTGCCGAATGAGTGTGCAATTGCCTCTGTCGCTGCTGCGTATGTGATGGAGGGGGGCTGGCGCCAATCTCTCGCATTAGAGGATGCAGAGAAATTACAGGTGGCCTCGTTGGCTGCTTGGGTGGTCTAGAAGCAATCAGTCGTCCGGAAGGGAGAAACTTTTAGTTCCCCTGGAAATTCGATTATTTCGCCCTCCCGGATACCCCGAGAAGGCTGTCCAAAAATTGTGGTTTCGACACAACCACTGTGGGTAGGTCGGATACCCTTAGTACCTTGAGATACTGGGTAAAACCAACGTTTCCCAATGAGTGTGCAATTGCCTATGTCGCTGCTGCGTATGTGATGGAGGGGGGCTGGCGCCAATCTCTCGCATTAGAGGATGCAGAGAAATTACAGGTGGCCTCGTTGGCTGCTTGGGTGGTCTAGAAGCAATCAGTCGTCTGCAAGGGAGAATCCTCCAGTTCCCCTGGAAATTCGATTATTTCGCCCTCCCGGATACCCCGAGAAGGCTGTCCAAAAATTGTGGTTTCGACACAACCACTGTGGGTAGGTCGGATACCCTTAGTACCTTGAGATACTGGGTAAAAACCAACGTTGCCGAATGAGTGTGCAATTGCCTCTGTCGCTGCTGCGTATGTGATGGAGGGGGGCTGGCGCCAATCTCTCGCATTAGAGGATGCAGAGAAATTACAGGTGGCCTCGTTGGCTGCTTGGGTGGTCTAGAAGCAATAAGTCGTCCGGAAGGGAGAAACTTTTAGTTCCCCTGGAAATTCGATTATTTCGCCCTCCCGGATACCCCGAGAAGGCTGTCCAAAAATTGTGGTTTCGACACAACCACTGTGGGTAGGTCGGATACCCTTAGTACCTTGAGATACTGGGTAAAAACCAACGTTGCCGAATGAGTGTGCAATTGCCTCTGTCGCTGCTGCGTATGTGATGGAGGGGGGCTGGCGCCAATATCTCGCATTAGAGGATGCAGAGAAATTACTGGCCTCGTTGGCTGCTTGGGTGGTCTAGAAGCAATCAGTCGTCTGCAAGGGAAGATCCTCCAGTTCCCCTGAAATTTCGCCCTCCCGGATACCCCGAGAAGGCTGTCCAAAAATTGTGGTTTCGACACAACCACTGTGGGTAGGTCGGATACCCTTAGTACCTTGAGATACTGGGTAAAAACCAACGTTGCCGAATGAGTGTGCAATTGCCTCTGTCGCTGCTGCGTATGTGATGGAGGGGGGCTGGCGCCAATCTCTCGCATTAGAGGATGCAGAGAAATTACAGGTGGCCTCGTTGGCTGCTTGGGTGGTCTAGAAGCAATCAGTCGTCTGCAAGGGAAGATCCTCCAGTTCCCCTGAAATTTCGCCCTCCCGGATACCCCGAGAAGGCTGTCCAAAAATTGTGGTTTCGACACAACCACTGTGGGTAGGTCGGATACCCTTAGTACCTTGAGATACTGGGTAAAAACCAACGTTGCCGAATGAGTGTGCAATTGCCTCTGTCGCTGCTGCGTATGTGATGGAGGGGGGCTGGCGCCAATCTCTCGCATTAGAGGATGCAGAGAAATTACAGGTGGCCTCGTTGGCTGCTTGGGTGGTCTAGAAGCAATCAGTCGTCTGCAAGGGAAGATCCTCCAGTTCCCCTGAAATTTCGCCCTCCCGGATACCCCGAGAAGGCTGTCCAACAACTGTGGTTTCGACACAACCACTGTGGGTAGGTCGGATACCCTTAGTACCTTGAGATACTGGGTAAAAACCAACGTTGCCGAATGAGTGTGCAATTGCCTCTGTCGCTGCTGCGTATGTGATGGAGGGGGGCTGGCGCCAATCTCTCGCATTAGAGGATGCAGAGAAATTACAGGTGGCCTCGTTGGCTGCTTGGGTTGTCTAGAAGCAATAAGTCGTCCGGAAGGGAAGATCTTCCAGTTCCCCTGAAATTTCGCCCTCCCGGATACCCCGAGAAGGCTGTCCAAAAATTGTGGTTTCGACACAACCACTGTGGGTAGGTCGGATACCCTTAGTACCTTGAGATACTGGGTAAAAACCAACGTTGCTGAATGAGTGTGCAATTGCCTCTGTCGCTGCTGCGTATGTGATGGAGGGGGCTGGCGCCAATCTCTCGCATTAGAGGATGCAGAGAAATTACAGGTGGCCTCGTTGGCTGCTTGGGTGGTCTAGAAGCAATAAGTCGTCCGGAAGGGAGAAACCTCCAGTTCCCTGGAAATTGATTATTTCGCCCTCCCGGATACCCCGAGAAGGCTGTCCAAAAATTGTGGTTTCGACACAACCACTGTGGGTAGGTCGGATACCCTTAGTACCTTGAGATACTGGGTTAAACCAACGTTGCCGAATGAGTGTGCAATTGCCTCTGTCGCTGCTGCGTATGTGATGGAGGGGGGCTGGCGCCAATCTCTCGCATTAGAGGATGCAGAGAAATTACAGGTGGCCTCGTTGGCTGCTTGGGTGGTCTAGAAGCAATCAGTCGTCTGCAAGGGAAGATCCTCCAGTTCCCCTGAAATTTCGCCCTCCCGGATACCCCGAGAAGGCTGTCCAACAATTGTGGTTTCGACACAACCACTGTGGGTAGGTCGGATACCCTTAGTACCTTGAGATACTGGGTAAAAACCAACGTTGCCGAATGAGTGTGCAATTGCCTCTGTCGCTGCTGCGTATGTGATGGAGGGGGGCTGGCGCCAATCTCTCGCATTAGAGGATGCAGAGAAATTACAGGTGGCCTCGTTGGCTGCTTGGGTGGTCTAGAAGCAATCAGTCGTCTGCAAGGGAAGATCCTCCAGTTCCCCTGAAATTTCGCCCTCCCGGATACCCCGAGAAGGCTGTCCAAAAATTGTGGTTTCGACACAACCACTGTGGGTAGGTCGGATACCCTTAGTACCTTGAGATACTGGGTAAAAACCAACGTTGCCGAATGAGTGTGCAATTGCCTCTGTCGCTGCTGCGTATGTGATGGAGGGGGGCTGGCGCCAATCTCTCGCATTAGAGGATGGAGAGAAATTACAGGTGGCCTCGTTGGCTGCTTGGGTGGTCTAGAAGCAATCAGTCGTATGCAAGGGATGATCCTCCAGTTCCCCTGAAATTTCGCCCTCCCGGATACCCCGAGAATGCTGTCCAAAAATTGTGGTTTCGACACAACCACTGTGGGTAGGTCGGATACCCTTAGTACCTTGAGATACTGGGTAAAAACCAACGTTGCCGAATGAGTGTGCAATTGCCTCTGTCGCTGCTGCGTATGTGATGGAGGGGGGGCTGGCACCAATCTCCCGCATTAGAGGACGCAGAGAAATTACAGGTGGCCTTGCGAGCTTCTTCAGTGGTCTCCAAGCAATCAAACACAAACTATGATTGGATGCTTGGAGATTTACGGAAAGAGGATAACGTTTTGGTCCAATATGCATTAGATAGACGTGGACAGGTTTGGGTACAAATCTTCCGTTTCAGCGTTTCTATTAATATCAGACATACCTGAGGCAGTGTTTAACGAGCAAAAGCTGTCGCTAGATGAAACTTTTTCCGTATTTTCTTGTCATTTCCATTCTTTTTCACTTCCATAACTTCCCAAACACTTAGAGTAGGTAGCTCTTAAAAACAAATGATGATCTTCGAAATTCACGATCCCAAGACAGTTTTTGCGATCGGGTAGTGTCCATGCTAGTCTGTTGGTACCTACTCTTCAGTGCCCTTGCTTCTACCAGACCCAGCAGACGCCTGAGCATACATAGGGAACGTTCGAGTCCTGTAGCGTGCACAGCTATAGTCTAGCTCCCTCATTTTGAGCCTGTCGGAGAAAGGCTTTCCGAGCTTATCATGTCAAAACCTCCTTATCACTGTTATATTTGCCATGACCGACCGCTCCGCTGCTTACTCCGCCCGGACTCAACCGAGCAAGCTACTCTGAGAGTTTTGGACGCGAAATAGCCCACCAGGCTCCGCAGCGGCTCCTGGTGGGCTATTTATCGGCTTCTCACGGAACGGACAAAATTTAGCCGAGAATTAGCCGAGATATAACCGAGAAATATATTTAGAAGTCAACAAAATTAACCAAGACGCAACCGTCGCCTACTCGCCAAGTCACCATCTAGGGCCGCCAGCGGTTGGACGGGGTCTCCGGAGGCTGCACGAGGGTCAAGTACCTCAAACTTGGGTAATTGGCCCGACGGAGGTGCTGACATCTCAATCATGCCTCTGGAATGCGCCTGGAGAGCATTATCTCTGGGCTGTTTCACAGCGAGCGTTATTTGGCGGCTATTTCGCGGCTATTACGCGGCAAGCAGGCATTTCGCGGCTATTTCTCGGCCAAAACTCTCAGAGTAGACTTTATGTAGCCAAAGTACCTACTCCCACACATTCATTGTATGAAGATGTCGCCGTCCGACACACTAACTTGGGACTGCTTTACCCACCCCGGGGCGATTTGGAAAACCACGTTGTCGCTGTTGTGGGTCTGCGACAGTACATAAATGAACCCCTCTAAATGGCCGCGTGGATTCCAAAGAATGGAATTGTCATGGCTTCACAAAAAGGTAAAGGAATTTTTGAGGTGTTCAGAAAATTTTTTTTCAGATTGGCCTAAAAACTTTCAGCTCGAGGTTATTTAGGGCGTTGAATCTGAATCTGGGTTCCATTTGTCGCCATACTTAGGGTTAGCATAGATTACGGTAGACATAATGCCCTTAAACTGGCGTTATTTACCTCGATATTTCAAAAACCGAAAATGGATCTCAAATTCGTGTTCAGCGTCTCAAATAACACCCACAGAAAATTTTTGAGTCAAATCTCAGACTTTTACCGAGCTCACCGTTACATAACGTAATCTAAGGAATTTCAATAAACCGACCACAGATTTTTGTAGGGCAGCCGAAATAACCCCTATGTACGAATTTGAGGCGATCTGATCGTACTTGTCGGCCGATCAATATTTTTTTACAATATGCGGCGTCTCACTGAAATCAGTTTTCGTCGTGGTTCTGTTGTTCCCGCCAGTGGCCCCATTGTCCGAGAAAACGCGTGTCGAAAAGTCTTTGCGTGCAGGATGGTCGATCATGGTCATCATAACTGCCGGCGCTGGTTTCAACGACATCCTCGTGCAGAAAGTCTTCTGCCGTACAGGGTTCCAACTAAAATCGAACTTCAGTGAGTGTGGAACATACCTGGTCCTGCTGTTCCACGGCTTCCTGGACAAGGGAGTTTCTTCAGTTGACGAGGGAGGAGCGGTGATAATGACCGACCGCTCACCGGGATGGTTAGTTGAAGACTTTTGTGTTGATCTGATCGTGGCACTATCGAAATCCTCAAAAGTCGCGTCTGGCCAGCGAAATTTCCCCCATTTTAAAGCTTCGGACCAAATCTGACTAGATTGTTCAAATATTGACAAATGGACCTCAGATTCGTAATCAGCACCCAAAACAACATCAAGAAAAAAGATTTAAGCCCGACCCGAGTCAGTTGTTTTAAACGCCTTCAAAATTGCCATTAATGTACTTCTTTTCTTTTCGCAAAGCTATGGAAATGCCCTCTTCTGGAAATCTCCTGTTAATCTCTAAGGCATTTACGTTATTTAGAAAACAGACTATCAATACTGTGTCCCATACCTACAACTATCAACACATGGTTTTATGAAAACCCTCGAAAAATGCAAGGTAAGCCCTAGTAGAGCCTCTAGTCCGTAACACCTTAGGCCTTGTAGCTAAGGAGATTATAGAGCCTTTGGCCACAATCCATAATTTCGACTCACTGAATTGCCGGCCATCGTCGAGTGATATCCAACAAACTGCGCTATCCAGACTTCTGAGCTATTTCCATGCCCGGTTTGCTGCTTTGCAGGAAACTCACCCCAAGGATAGACCCGTCATCAGCGTCGGAGAATACGCCATCTAGTACGCGGTAACGATGATAGAAGAGTGGGAGACTGTGCGATAGCTGTAAGGAAGGAGAACCGGAGTAAGGAGAGGAGCTGTCGCAGGACCTTTTCTTCTCAACTTCGCCGTTGTTACATAAGCGTAGAGTTGCAGAACAGTTTCCTGCGGACGTGATCCTAACGCCATCAGGACGCTACCTTGGCGACCTGGAGTCAGGGCTGGGCACACGTCCCGGCATGGCGATTCATGGCGATGTGCACCCCCCTTAGCTCGGTAATTTTTAGGCACCCCCTTATGGGAAATCGAAATCGGCTGTTTTCCGAATAGTTGGACAGCCATGATCTTGGCTTCCTGATTTTGATAAGCAAGAATATAAAAAAAAGCACTGAATAGAGAAAATTCCGAAAATGGCAACAAAAAGGTAGTGTAATTTCTGAACTTCAAAACAACGCCATGAGGAAAATTTGTTAGTAAGACGGTGAGTTATGACAAAAGGTAAAACATTTTTCAATGCAAAACAAATGAACAATTACCAACAACAGAACTACTACTATTGCGATAATTAATGTTTCCTGTCGAATGTTTTCATAAACCTATGAAGGATTTGTTAATCTGTGTTTGATTGTTCTGAAGTGGAAATCAGAACTATTTTGTATTGTGGAACAATGTTAGGATTCATGTGATTCGTAGGGAGTAGAAAACCCGAGTTTTACCCTCCTAGAATGCCGCAATCCCTTAAAAAATCGGCTTGCCGTGCGATACGGTGTTTGTACGCAGCTACACAGCGCACACGGGAATGGACGCGGACACAATATTAATAAAAAATGTATTTTATTACAGAACGGGGGGGGGGGAGAAAAGGATTGAAACTGAAGGAAATGGAGGATGGTAAAGGTAGTCTATTCTGGATGGACCCATTTTAGAAATTCAATGTAAATAAACAAAGTTAGAGCTGGTGTATATTTAGCCGTGACAAGGTTCATTCAAACGAACCTAGTTGATCAAAACTAGCATTAAACTGAGAGCAAAGGATATTGTTAGAAAGAGGAGAATCTGGCAAACATTTTAGTTTCAATAGGACTGATTTTTAATGTGATTTAGACCTTAAATCTCGTCCCGGTTTTACCCCGAAAACCGGGACAAAACCGGGACCAGGTTTAAGGTCCTTATGTCACATCAAATATCAAACTTATTGAAACCAAGGTGTTTGCCGGATTCTCCTCTTTCTTTCAATGCTCCTACTTTTTATGTTCAATGCTGTTTTCATTCAACTAGGCTCATTTGAATGAACCTTGTCGAATCCAAAAAACTCACCCCGCTCCAGCTTAGTTTATTTACATTAGATTTCTATAATGGTTACATTGAAAGTATCGTACCTCTGCCTTCTTCCATTTGCTCCAGTTTCAGCCCTTTTCTCTTTCCCGTTCTGTAATAAATTACATTTTTAAATTAATATTGTGTGCGCATCCACTCCAGTGTGCGCTGTGTTGCGGCGGACAAGCACCATCTCATGAGCTAAAATTAGTTGGCTAGTCGTGATACTAAATGTGCTACCTGTAATTTCAATCTGTACTAATACAACAGTTCGCTGATTCTTTTTTGAACGTGAACGATAGCGCTTCTGAGCGCTCTCTTTGTATCTTTGCCTCGAATCGGTTACCACCCGTGTAATAAATGAACGTTGCACCAGAGAAACATGACATCACACCAATCCTTACTTGCTACTAGATAACGGAGTAGTGTTTATTTCTTTATCAAAGTAATCAAACAAATTATAGATAATACTTAATTCATAGAGTTATTAAAAAGAAACCTCGACAACAACTATTAATTTTTACGAACGCAACCTGCATATCTATCAATAATTTGAATTCTGTGAGTGTTTTTTTTCGAAAAGCGGAGAAGAAGAGTTGACAAATCAGAAGAAAAGCGTGTACTATTTTCTCCCTGAAATTCGGCAGAACAGGCACTTTGTTTTTATCTGGGGGTTCGGTTTAGGCACCCCCTTTGCCCTCTCCGCAGCGTCCAATATGCACCCCTCTAAGGTCAACCGGGACGCGTGCCCAGCCCTGCCTGGAGTACGCCGACGACATTGTGTTATTCGCTGAAAACAACGCAAAACTGCAAAGGATTGTGAACCTCGTTTCGGAGTATGCCGCAGCCTATGGACTTCGTCTTCGTCCCGGCAAATGCAAGCAGATGTGGGTCTCTCAGAGGCCTTTAACGGGAGTTTGTGTGGACGGACAACGTATCGAACTGGTGGACGATTTCTGTTATTTGGGCTGCTTGCTGAAGAACGATGGTAGTTATGCAGCGGATATTCGACAACGATGTGCGAAAGCTACGTCTGCATTCAATTCTCTACCCAATTGTTTGTGGTCTACACCCATCGCGAAGGAAGTCACAATACCGCCGCTGTCCAAGGGAAAAAGTGGGCGAAATGGGTGAAGTTGGCAACTAAAGCGTCTTTCGACCACAGCACGCCTCAAAGTGCTCCGTTTTCAATTTCGAAAAGACCAAAATGTTCACGGTCTCTCAGTCTATCTGAATATATGAGACAAAATTGGAATTGTGGTGCGCGCGAAGCGCGCACCAGATTTGGCTTTAACTCGCCCATGCGCAACCCTGCGAATCCGGAATCAGCGTTCAGAGTAACTGTGGAGATGCGGTTCTTTCTCCATTGGAAAGAGCGTAAAAAATCGGTGTATGTACCAAAAAATGGTTTGGAATGGTTTTTTGGCGCTCGAGAAAAATGGCGAAAACCACGTGATTTTGGTCGAAAAACTGTTAATCTCCTTTTTTTTCAGACGGCGTTCACGATCTTGTTGCAGTACTTAAAATTGAGCTAGGAAGCTAATTTTTTGGCAGGAGGCTGGAAATGGATGCAGCTAGCTCCTGTTCAATTTTGGAGTTGAAAACTCAATTTTAGCGAACCCCAATTTTGAGGGTCAAGACGGGTAAAAACATGTAAACATGTTATTGCAAACCATCCGACGTTCCCTGAACTTTGAAAATGAGCGAGTGAAAATCAACACAGCTAATGATAGGCTTCCGGCCAAGATTTTTCTCTCTTTGAGATGGTTGGTGTAAATAGGACTTGAGGAGTGCGCAGAGCGCTGCAGAAAGAGACGATTATAATTCGCTACCGGCACAAAATTCTCATTCAGGAATTATCCTGTTAAAGTTGGGCTCTGGCCTATTGAGGCAAGTTAAAACCTGTTTTACGTGTACTATGTCAAGACGCGTATGAACATAGACATGTTAAGACAAAGGTATTAACAATGTTGCTGGTATAAAAGGCTCCTCATCTCACCGTGTGCCTCAGTCGGCTCTTCGGAGCCAGACCTGGAAGGTGGCCTCAGTCACTTTCCAGAAGATCCACCGGATACCGGAGGATAATTTTTGTCGACGAGGGGATAGGCCCACGGCTCAGGGGAGGGGGGGGGATGTGGTACCCAAGTATGGGCCCATCTCCCCACGGTTTGCAGTGGGGTGGACCCCACTGCGAACAGTGGTGGTGGGGTCACCCCCACCTCCCGTTAGCATCACAACAGGGATGATCCTTGTGAGATGGTTTCTTGGCACCCGAGAAAGTGGAGAAACCCAAGTGATTTTGGTCGAAAAACTGTTAATTTCCTTTTTATCCAGACGGCATTCACGATCTTGTTGCAACACTTAAAATTTAGCTAGAAAGTGAATTTTTGGCAGGAGGCTCGAAATGGATGCAGCTACGTCCTATTCAATGTTGGAGCTGAATGCTCAATTTTAGCGGAACCTCAAAATTGAGGGCCAAGACGGGTAAAAACATGTAAACGTGTTATTGTAAACCATCCGACGCTCACTGAACTTTAAAAATGAACTAATGAAAATCAACGCAGCTAATGATAGGCTTCTGCCCAGGATTGTTTCCTCCTTGAAACGGTTGGTGTGAATAAAATTTGAGGAGTGCGCAGGGCGCAGCAGAAAGTGCGCGAGCCCTCAGCGGGAATGCGCAGGATGCCGTAAAAATGTACGCGACCACAGTGGGAGTGTGCAGGAAGCCGCAGAAAGTGTGTGCGACCGGAATGAGAGTGCGCCGGACGCCGTAGAATGTGTGCGAGACCCAAATGGAAGTGCGCAGAACGCCGCAGAAAGTGTGCGAGACCCAGGTGGAAGTGCGCAGGACGCCGTAGAAAGTGTGCGGGCCCCAGTGGGAGTGCGCAGGAAGCTGTAAAAATGTACGGGACCACAGTGGAAGTGTGCAGGAAGCCGCAGAAAGTGTGTGAGACCGGAATGAGAGTGCGCCGAACGCCGCAGAAAGTGTGCGGCCCAAAAGTGGGAGTGCACAGGACGCCAAAGAAAGTGTGCGGGACCCCAGTAAGAAAGCGCATGACGCCGCAAAAAGTGTACGGGACCCCACTTGAAGTGCGCACGATGCCGTAAAACGTGTACGGGACCTCAGTAGGAAACAAATGGTCGTTTTTTATGTCTGCGGGTCACAATTTTTAGGAGTTATAGTCGTCCGACCACACCGATCGGTAATGATTTAATTATTTACCGTAGGCAAAAGCTTCCATAAAAGGTTTTGCCTCTCCAGACTGGGAATCGCTGAGCAAAAATTAGGTCATAAAGGGAACCTTTGGGAAAAATATATGAAATTCCCAAAAGTTTAGCTTCCTGGCAAAAGTAATGATTTGGCAATGTTATAACTACAAGAAATATAGAATTTAACAAAATAAAATTAAAAAAAACAACTCGAAATATGTTTGAAAATGATTTGGCACAAAATAACCAAAAGCAATGAAAAACTGGGAAATGTAGTGAAATGACCTAAACCGGATTTGGCGGTCATTCATAGGCCAACTTTTGATTGGTATGTAGTGACTGACGAGCGATTACATTTTATAAGATAATCCATTAACCTTATCAAAGCTAAATCAAGCGCGCAACGGAAACCGTAAAACATTTCATTGAAGCTGTAATACGGAAATCAGCATAGGTCAAGCTATGTGAACGTAACGCTCAAATCCGATGCGCGCTTGATTTAGCTTTTATAAGTTTAACGGATTATCTTATAAAATGTAATCGCTCGTCAGTCACTACATACTAATCAAAAGTTGGCCTATGAATGACCGCCAAATCCGGTTTAGGTCATTTCACCACATTTCCCAGTTTTTCATTGCTTCTGGTTATTTTGTGCCAAATCATTTTCAAACATATTTCGAGTTGTTTTTTTAAATTTTATTTTGTTAAATTCTATATTTCTTGTAGTTATAACATTGCCAAATCATTACTTTTTCCAGGAAGCTAAACTTTTGGGAATTGTGGTGAGCGCGAAGCGCTCACCAGATTTGGCTTTGATTCGCCATCGCGCAACCCCCTGATCTCAGTATCAGGGTCCAGAGTAAACGTAGGAAGACCGTTCTTTTTGCATTTAGTACACTTTAGAAAGGTGAATAACTGTTAAAAAAATGGTCCGAAATGGTTACCTGAGATTGGAGAAAAAGTGTCAAAACCACGTCATTTTGGTCGAAAAAATGTTCATCTCCTTTTTTTTTCAGTTGGCGTTCACGATCTTGTTGGAACACTTATCGTTGAGCTAGAGAGCTCATTTTTGGCCAGGGAGCTGGTTTTGTTTGCACCTAGCTCCTGTCAAATTTTGAAGTTGGTAGCTCAATTTTTGCGGAACCTCAAAATTGAGGGTAAGGAAAGACAAAAACACGTAAACATGTTATTAAAAACCAACCGATGTTTGCTTATTCGTGAAAATGAACTAGTGAAATAAACACCGTTACTGATAGGCTTTTGCTCAGGATTTGACGGGGCAACGCTTCAATCAATACGGCGGGATCTCGGACGTACTTTTTGAAACGCAGCACGGTGTGACTCAGAAGTGCGCCACAGAACGCCGTAGATACTGTGCGGGACCCCAGCAGGAGTGCGAAAGACGTCGTAGAAAGTGTGCGGGACCCAAATGGGTGTGCGCAGAACGCCCTAGAAAGTGTGCGGGACCCAAATGAGAGTGCGCCGGACGCCGTAGAAAGTGTGCGGGACCCACGTGGGAGTGCGCCGGACGCCGTAGAAAGTGTGCGGGACCCAAATGGGTGGGCGCCGGACGCCGTAGAAGGTGTGCGGGACCCAAGTGGGAGTGCGCCGGACGCCGTAGAAAGTGTGCGGGACCCAAATGGGTGTGCGCAGAACGCCCTAGAAAGTGTGTGGGACCCAAATGAGAGTGCGCCGGACGCCGTAGAAAGTGTGCGGGACCCAAATGAGAGTGAGCCGGACGCCGTAGAAAGTGTGCGGGACCCAAATGAGTGGGCGCAGAACGCCGTAGAAGGTGTGCGGGACCCAAGTGGGAGTGCGCCGGACGCCGTAGAAAGTGTGCGGGACCCAAATGGGTGTGCGCAGAACGCCCTAGAAAGCGTGTGGGACCCAAATGAGAGTGCGCCGGACGCCGTAGAAAGTGTGCGGGACCCAAATGAGAGTGAGCCGGACGCCGTAGAAAGTGTGCGGGACCCAAATGAGTGGGCGCAGAACGCCGTAGAACGTGTGCGGGACCCATGTGGGAGTGCGCCGGACGCCGTAAAAAGTGTGCGGGACCCAAATGGGTGTGCGCAGAACGCCCTAGAAAGTGTGTGGGACCCAAATGAAAGTGCGCCGGACGCCGTAGAAAGTGTGTGGGACCCAAATGAGAGTGCGCCGGACGCCGTAGAAAGTGTGCGGGAACCAAGTGGGAGTGCGCCGGACGCCGTAGAAAGTGCCGGACCCAAATGGGTGAGCGCAGAACGCCGTAGAAAGTGTGCAGGACATCAGTGGGAGTGTGCAAGATGTACCAGAATGTGCGCAGGATATTAGTGGGAGTGCGCAGGATGTCATAGAAAGTGTGCAGGACATCAGTGAGAGTGTGCAGGACTATAGTGGGAGTGTGCAGCACCTTATAGAAAGTGTGTAGGACATCAGTGGAAGGGTGCAGGACATCAGTGGGCGTGTGCAGGACGTCATAGAAAGTGCACAGGCTATCAGTTGGAGTGCGCAGGACGTCATAGAAGGGGGGGGGGCAGGACTTCAGTGGGTTTACTTTCATCTTACACCACCAGGCATGAATCATGTTAGAAAGGAAACCTTTAGGAAAATAAAATGAAATTCCTGAAAGTCTAGGTTCCTGGCAAAGTTAAGATTTGGCATGGTCATAAAAATATACTCAGTTGAAAAGGGAAAATAAAGAAAATGAAAAAGGTTTTGAAATATTCCTGAGAACGATTTGGCGTAGAATAATTTGTTTTTCGGGAAATGAAGTGAAATAGTTGAAAGTATGATTTGGCAGTCGAGTTTGAACCAACTATTGATAAGAGTTGTGCAAAACGAGGGATCGCATTGTATGAGCTTATCCGTAGAACATATCAAAGCGAAATCACGCGTGAAATAGGAAGCATCAAAACTTTTTCGGGAGCTGTAATGCGGCGGTCTTCACGTATTAGGTGAAGTAAAATCAACACGCGTGATTTCGCTTTGATATGTTCTACGGATAAGCTCATACAATGCGATCCCTCGTTTTGCACAACTCTTATCAATAGTTGGTTCAAACTCAACTGCCAAATCATACTTTCAACTATTTCACTTCATTTCCCGAAAAACAAATTATTCTACGCCAAATCGTTCTCAGGAATATTTCAAAACCTTTTTTCATTTTTCTTTATTTTCCCTTTTCAACTGAGTATATTTTTATGACCATGCCAAATCTTAACTTTTGCCAGGAACCTAGACTTTCAGGAATTCATTTATGAAAACGCTTTTTTAGATGGAGTTAACTATGAATTTGATAATGTTATCACAAGATAACGAGCCTATTCGGTCAAAAACAACCGTACGAGATATCTAGCATAATCAAAGTGAAAATGTTTTCCGTCTTGAAAAATAGTGTTGCTCTCCAATTTCGCAAAATATTCTTACACGATCTACTACTCCGCCAATTCGAGACCTGATTCTTCGGTGAAAGCGACCTTTATCACACTCTGCTATCATTGAGCATCAAATTCACCTTTAGCGCCGTCATCAAAGGTTATCCGCACAAAGAGTGAATTTGCTGAGCGGTCGGATATCAGTCAGTGCAGAGTGTGAAAATACCGCCAGCGCTAACATGTTAATGTATATCAGTTGTTGAGCGGCTGGATATCCCTCAGCGCAAAGGGTGAAATTACCGCCGGTGCTGGCATCTTAGAAATTTCTAAACAAGTGAAAACATCTCAGTGAAAACATGATTAAACGATTGATCACGTCTCAATGTGTTTACCGTGAGCACAGCCGGTATAAAAGCCGCCTCATCTCAGTGAAGACCTCATTCGGCATTCTGATGCCGGCCCTGGAAGGCGACTTCGGGTCACTCTCCGGAGGACAGCATAGTTTTGGCAGCTGGGAGGATACAGCGGGTGGTACTCTTTCCGAATAGACGACCCACTAGAAAAATTTCATGAGAAATGTTCATTGCACTAGAGCTGTCCAATGGTTTAGCCTTTTTCAAACACACTGGGGTGCGTTCCAAGAAGATTTCCACGGGAGGAAAAATGAATCTGATAAGAGCCGACCAATGATAGATTGAGAGACCGCATGAAATGAGCCTATCTGTTAGATTATCATTCGTTATATCTTATCAGACCCATTTTCCTCCCATGGAAATCTTCTTGGAACGCACCCCTGGGGTGCGTTCCAAGAACATTCCTATGGCAAAACGCGTCCATGGAAACGTAGCCACGGCCACGTGGGAACAATTTTCAGTTATAATTCGCATCCATTGAGAAAAAAAATTTGTCCATGGTGAGGTTGCTTTTCCTCCCACAACGTCGTAGGAACGTTCTTGGAACGCACCCCTGAACGGTTTGATGTGACCAACCGAGCGGTCGGTCAATCGCAAACAACTGTTCATTTCATTGTAATCTTAGGTGGGTCGTCTATTCCGAAAGAGCACCCAGCGGGCACCCTTACGGCGTAGGGGGGGGGGAGAGTTACGCCGGGTTCCGCAGAGGACATTCTACATTTTGGCGTTTTCGAAATTGAAAATGGAGCACTTTGAGGCGAGTTGTGGTCGAAAGACGCTTTAATTGCCCACTTTGCCCATTTCGCTCATTTTTTCCCTTGGATAGCGGCGGTATAGTAAGTTGCGCGCCTACGGAGAGAAAGCTTTTCAGGCGTTTGCTTCGATATTTTTGGCCGCGTGTATGCCATAACGAAGATCTTTACAAGTAAATCGACGCTGTACATCAGCGCTTGACACGAGGGAGGTGCCAACATCTCCCAACGCCATCTCAAGCGGCAACAGAAGGTCGTCTTCGTTTATTCGGGCATATTTTAAGAAGACCACCAAATCGCCTTGTTGGACACGCTTCAAAGACCTCCGAGTCCTGTCTGGGAACGGCCGCCTCATAAACTTTAGATTTACCACGAATTACGGAAGATCTAGTACACTACATAGCAGTCGCGCTAATATAATTATAGTGGAGTCCACCAAGAGTGTCTCATTCACTTATCAATAAGAAGCGGTCGGCTGGGGATCAATGTGCATGAATCCCATACCAGCACGCTCGATATCGATTGAGCGAGAGCGAATGTGCTGCAACGAGTTTCATGTTCATTGATCTCCAATCGACCGCTTCTCATTTATAAGCAAATGAGACACTCTTGGTCGACTTCACTATATGCTGTGAGTTTTAAATCATTGTCCATACTTGAAATGTCTTCTTATTCACAGGAACTTTATCACCACTTGGTACTGCTATGGTTACTGCAGATTTTGCCCTCCCGTATACCCCGAGAAGGCTGTCCAAAAATTGTGGTTTCGACACAACCACCGTGGGTAGGTCGGATACCCTTAGTACCTTGAGATACTGGGTTAAAACCAACGTTGCTGGATGAGTGTGCGATTGCCTCTGTCGCTGCTGCGCATATGATGGAGGGGGCTGGCGCCAATCTCTTGCATTAAGCCTAGTTTTGACTGCATCGCTGCTGTTTTTCATCGCAGCGATTTCACACCCGCCGCTGCAGCGATGTAGCAGCTGCAGCGATGTAGCAGCGGCAGCGATTCTGTTCATAGTGCATAGGCTCACGGATGATAGAAGAAATTCAATCAATGAGTGAAATTAATGGCTGGTATTCATCAATAACGCGTTTCGACTCGAAAACACTGATCTTGTCATGTGAAAGGGTCAATGTTCACTAGACGAAACGTGTCATTCCCTGGCAATCGCTCCATCGCTGCCATTTTGGCCGCGATGGAGCGATGGCCAGCGACCATTGAGAATCGCTCTTCAAGCAGCGATGCAGTAAAACATAAGGTTTCGTCGCCGCGACCCAGCGATGTAGGACGTTTGCCACGAAGCGATCACAATAGGAGCGGCTTTCCATTACGCGCGATGAAAAAAGAACAGTTGTCCCTCGCACGGTCGCAGCGACTACCTGCAGTCAAAACTAGGCTTTAGGCCGGGATCATACTTACCGCGACCAGCGACAGCGACAGTGCACATCATGTATAGCGATTTTCGGTCGATATGGATGGTAAACATTGCGTCGCGTCGCTCGTCGCTGGAAGTATGATCTCGGCCTTAGAGGCTGCAGAGAAATTACAGGTGGCCTCGCTAGCTTCCTAGGTGGGTGGTCTTCAAGCAATCCAACAAAAATAATGATTCAATGTTTAGAGATTCTAGCGACTGCATACAAAACTGCTGCTTCAACGAAACAGCTACTGATCAAATTGGTCATTTTAGGTGAGAAAAGAACTCTAAAAACCATTTTTGCATAAAGATTTCAAATATGCCCTCCGGAATTTAGTTTTTTTGCGCGTATGCTGCCTTTACTGGGATAACGTCTCTCCTCACCCATGCGGTCGGCGTGGGTGACCAGCGACCATCGCTGAAACATTTTTTGAACAGGTATATCAATCAGCAGGATTATTAGACGAATGGAAGGTACATAGTATACCAGCCAGCTGTTTGCCGACCGGAAAATGCCTTTGAAACGGCCGCTCGACACTCATGCCGGTCGCGTTGGCGGACAGTCTCATTTGGCCTCACATTAATTAGTGACGGTCTATGATGAACAAACTTTCAACTTTTTTACAGAGCATTGCTGCAGAGAATCTGGATAACAGCCGGCTGTTCCCCAGACACAAGTCGAGATCACGATCTCTTCGCTACAGGAACCGACTGACCTAACTCGCCGCGCCACCACCGCCACTTCGGATTACAACTACACTTGTAGTCCGGCATAATCGCGAAAGCTGCCGCGCAGACGTCACTGAGCAGCTCCACAGTCCCGCTGTCACCGTTGGCAATGCCGAGCAAGCCAGCATGCTGATTGGGAAGCATGGATGAGATGAGATTCCTCTGGTGTGCTGCATCGAATCTGCGAGTTTCTTTGTAAGGGCTCGTTTATACCCTCAACGCCGAGCGACGCGGCTCAGTGCGATTCTATGATATTGATCACACGGCGAGTGATCTCGCTCGACGGCGGAATTCAAGCTGGAGTTCGGAAACTGGAAGACCAAAACATATGGAACAACGCGCTGCGGAATGTAAAACGAAAAACGAGGGATTCCGTATTCGTGCCAGCAGATCCACATTCTAGTGGCTTGCGGATCGAGTATACGAAGGTGAAAGAGGCCCCACTCCACTTCTGTTGCACTTGGGACCATTTAAAAGTGCAGTCCAACCTCGGAATCGTTCAACTCAGGCGATTCTCAGCCCCGGGCCGCACCGGACAGAAATCGGAGCCGCCTGACAGTTCCGCTGGTTCTACCAATCTCCGGGCCACTGCTGTTGCTGTTCAGGCAAACCGAAGCAGCCCGGACAGCAACAGCAAAGGCCCGGATAGCAATAGAAGCCGACCGGCAGATTGGGAACACGAGCCGAACTGTCAGGAGACTCGGGGCTGCGAATTGCCAGAGATGGTGTCTCCAGAATCGCTCACAACCCACTACGAACGGAGTTATGGCCCCTCAAAGACTGCTAATTCGAGCGGTAGGATAAACTCGTGGACCAGTTGTCTGGAGCATGTTTTTCCTCAATGATCGCAGCCACCGCACTGGAACAGACCACTGACCAAAATCCTGAAGGGGCGGAGGGGATGGGTGCTCGACTTCCTTGCTTGTTCTGAAGAGTAGATTTCGCGTTTGGCAGGGTTGGTACACTCACCGACCGGACCATATTATGAAATTTTGCTTAAGAGCCCGGACTACGCCTTCAAAGGCCGAAAAAAGCCGCGACTTCAAATGGACGTGCTGGATTTTCATCACTTAGGCGCTATTCATATTTCTCAACGCCAACGCGTGACGCCCGCTCCGTCACGGCGGCGTTGCTGGAGTAATAGCGCGTGACGCCTGTTTATACTGTCACATCACACCCGCGCGTGACTCGTTAGCGTTGAGAAGTATGCATAACACCTCAACTCGACCCAATACTTATTCTTAATAGCGTCCCTTTCCGTCGTCTTCATTGCACACAATGTATTCGCATGTTCAACCGCGGTTTACATTGTTCACATCTCGAAATCCGCCGAAAAAGCCGGATTCATCATTGCGCACACTCTGGGTTTGCCGATTTAGGCTGGGTTCAGCGCGAGCGTAACCCATTTTTCTGGGATTCATCAATTTAATAATCCATCAAGAAATGGGTTTGGGTTCGCGCAACCTGAGGCCGGATTCATCCTTGAAAAATGGGTTGGCGCAAACTCTGGGTTTGGCAGACCTGGGTTGGAAAAATGGGTTTGGGTTAGATAACCCACCACCTTTGATTCATCAGCGCAAATCTTGGGTTGGTTCCCCTAACCCATTTTCTGTCGGCACGAGAGGCGTCTGCGAATACACTACGTATTTTGGCGACGCCTATCTCCGATTTTCCGTCCAATCAATACTCAATTAATTTTATTGCCAACACCTTGTATCGCACTTTTCGCTATTATCGCGCAGCTAGTGTTGAATGCTCATTCTAGTAGTCAGTGTTTTTGCAATGTTCTCCATATTTTCTTGTGGTTTCAACTTTCGTGTTCTTCTGCTGATTTATGTGTTTTTTTTTGAAATCGTCCGACCCCCAAAGAATTAATCGGACAATGATACTTATTTAATCATTAAACGATAACTTCTTGTGCTGTTTGAAGCCAGTTGTAGCCCATATTTTGAAAGACATCGTTTAAATATGTTCTGTTGTTCTAAATTCAGGCTGCATATCCAAAAAGATTGCGTTGTGTAGCATTTTTTTTGTGTTTCAGCATTAACCCTGTAATACTTCAAAAATGATTTTATAAAGTGGGGCATAAATAAATTTATCATTATCAAGCATTGCATAGATTATTCTGAAGAGTTTTCTTTTCTTTCGACCGAAGTAACAGGGAATCATGGAGTACGCTATGGGTGAATTAGTGCCCTTTTTCGATTCTGGAAAGTTCTGGCGTGTTTAAGTAGGTGCGCCATACATAGTAAAGCAAGACGCTATACTTACACACCTGTTATAACACTGCAGTGGTTATATGTATATTCGACGAGTAAAAATAGAACAGAATCAATTTTGCGAAACAGAACGGTTCAAACTGGGGAAAATCTTTCACTTGATGCAGTTTGTATAACATTCATATTCTGACAAAGATGTCTTTCACATCGATCCGATCCGGTTTCCCACAGCTCCCTAAGGACGTAACTCCTTCTTTTCGCCTTTCTGGGAGAAAATAAACTTACGTGGACAGAAGAACAAGAAAATAGATCTCATAAAAAGAGGAGAACGATAGAACTTCAAAGAAAATTAAAACTAGGATGAGAAATGAACAATGTCTAAATCAGGGTGGCACAGAAGAACGACATAGATGCTGGGGTGGAGAAAATTTGGAAAATGAAAGAAGAGGAAAAAATGAGAGATGATGACGGAAATATTAGAGGAAAGGATGGACTCGAAACATTATTGGAAGTCTAGAGATTCATTCTGCAGCTAGCAATTGAGTCGATTATTTTTGAAGTAGTCCGTTAAACACGAAGAGATGTAGAGAACAGATGCTGACGATCTCTCCAATCGCGTATATAGGTAGTAAACGCATTCATTACAAGTGATTTTTACAAATCACACCACATTATTTCTGAAAATGGCGCTGGAGCGCGTTATCTGCCTGCCAATTTTGGGTTGGGTTGAGCGAACCCTCGCTCCAGCCTCAGGTTGCGCGAACCCAAACCCATTTCTTGCTGGGTTATTAAATTGATGAATCCTAGAAAAGTGGGTTACGCTCGCGCTGAACCCAACCCAAATCGGCAAACCCAGGGTGTGCGCAATGATGAATCCTGCCTCAGAGGCGAGAGCGAGGGCTCGCTCAATCCAACCCAAAATGGGCAGGCAGATAACGCGCTCCAGCGCCATTTTCAGAAATAATGTGGTGTGATTTGTAAAAATCACTTATAATGAATGCGTTTACTACCTATATACGCGATTGGAGAGATCGTCAGCATCTGTTCTCTACATCTTTTCGTGTTTAACGGACTACTTCAAAAATAATCGACTCAACCGCTAGCTGCAGAATGAATCTCTAGACTTCCGATGTTTCGAGTCCATCCTTTCCTCTAATATTTCCGTCATCATCTCTCATTTTTTCCTCTTCTTTCATTTCCCAAATTTTCTCCACCCCAGCATCTATGTCGTTCTTCTGTGCCACCCTGATTTAGACATTGTTCATTTCTCATCCTAGTTTTAATTTTCTTTGAAGTTCTATCGTTCTCCTCTTTTTATGAGATCTATTTTCTTGTTCTTCTGTCCACGTAAGTTTATTTTCTCCCAGAAAGGCGAAAAGAAGGAGTTACGTCCTTAGGGAGCTGTGGGAAACCGGATCGGATCGATGTGAAAGACATCTTTGTCAGAATATGAATGTTATACAAACTGCATCAAGTGAAAGATTTTCCCCAGTTTGAACCGTTCTGTTTCGCAAAATTGATTCTGTTCTATTTTTACTCGTCGAATATACATATAACCACTGCAGTGTTATAACAGGTGTGTAAGTATAGCGTCTTGCTTTACTATGTATGGCGCACCTACTTAAACACGCCAGAACTTTCCAGAATCGAAAAAGGGCACTAATTCACCCATAGCGTACTCCATGATTCCCTGTTACTTCGGTCGAAAGAAAAAGAAAACACTTCAGAATAATCTATGCAATGCTTGATAATGATAAATTTATTTATGCCCCACTTTATAAAATCATTTTTGAAGTATTACAGGGTTAATGCTGAAACACAAAAAAAAATGCTACACAACGCAATCTTTTTGGATATGCAGCCTGAATTTAGAACAACAGAACATATTTAAACGATGTCTTTCAATATATGGGCTACAACTGGCTTCAAACAGCACAAGAAGTTATCGTTTAATGATTAAATAAGTATCATTGTCCGATTAATTTTTTGGGGGTCGGACGATTTCAAAAAAACACATAAATCAGCAGAAGAACACGAAAATTGAAACCACAAGAAAATATGGAGAACATTGCAAAAACACTGACTACTAGAATGAGCATTCAACACTAGCTGCGCGATAATAGCGAAAAGTGCGATACAAGGTGTTGGCAATAAAAATAATTGAGTATTGATTGGACGGAAAATCGGAGATAGGCGTCGCGAAAATATATAGTGTACGCCTCTCGTGCCGGCAGAAAATGGGTTAGGGGAACCAACCCAAGATTTGCGCTGATGAATCAAAGGTGGTGGGTTATCCAACCCAAACCCATTTTTCCAATCCAAGTCTGCCAAACCCAGAGTTTGCGCCAACCCATTTTTCAATGATGAATCCGGCCTCTGATGTCGCCTCACAAACCCGTCAAAATTGCAACAATTTTTAATCGATTTTTCAAAACACTCAATCAACCATATATGCATACATATACCTTGAAATCACTATTTAATATACCAACTCATCAAACCACATCAAAGACGATGATTCTTTTAACGTATTTAATGTTTATGAGCCAATCATACACGACATCATAGCCTCACTCGACATGACCGTTTCGGAACACAATAAAAGAGGGAGACGACAAGAGCAGGTGGTGAGGGAGGGGCGAACGAGAAAATCTGGGCTCTCCCTCTAATAAAAAAACATAAACAGTCTTTGGAAGCTGATAGGGGAACGTCCCCCTACTATCTGAAACAAACCACATTTTTCACTCGAACTTCAGACTTAGGGGTCAGGGATGTGATGTTGGGGATAGAACATTTCACCGCGTAAATATAATAACGATGCGAAAATATGAGACGAGACTCCACATTCAAAAGAATCGCGATAAATTAACGACAATAATAGTGTGTGGTGTATCTGTGTAGGTGTATTTGTGCGTACATTCTCTCAACCAGAACCTTATCCATTACTTATATACACTAACGATCGAGGGCCACAAATTATGATTAGAAATCAATAACGGGTACCTCTGCAGCAGGTGGGGGCGGCCATAAGCTTGGAGTCCATACTACGGGGTGCGAACATGTGGGGAAATCGATACTTACCAAGAATTGGCTAAGGCGAGTCGCAACACCACGCTCGAAAATACAAGGTTTCTAAGAAACTGCGTAGCAACCCCCTATCCCTCACCATAGGGTCGCGACTAGCCTTATCAGCCATGCGGAGGCCTAATCGCCGTGCGACGCGACAGCATGATAGCCATGCGTATCGATCGAGTTCGCGTCGCAGTCGATCCGCTCACAAACCATGCTAGAGCGGTGATCCACGACAGAAGTAGGAAGAGGGCCCTGGGCCAGGTTTACACTTCCATCTCGGAACGACAAGATGGCATGGTCCAGAAAAGGATCCAGGCGCTTTGCGATATCGATCGATTTGGCCGCAATGGTAGTATACTTTATACAAGGTGCGGAGGAATTTCGTGGCAACTGGAGTCTCAGTTTTAAAGAGCGCGCACACGGCATAATCAACTTGATCAGATGTCAAAACGAGTTAGTCCCCCAGACGCGATGAGCAAGGCGTAAAGCGCTCCGTACGCGTCGTGAAAACAAACAAAAAAGCGCGATTCCGTCAAGCGCGTCGTGACTGGACAGCTAACTCGCCCTTGGCTCCTCCTTTTTCGTGTACAGGGATCATAGCTCTATTAAGATGATAAATTAGCTGCTAACGGTGCGAAAGAACTCGTCGCAGCACGCATCGAAATTTCCTAGCTAGATGAGAGGTTGGAGAGCTCAGCTGACCTGCCCCACATATCACTAGATTGAGAGCCGCATGCCGCAACGCGACGGCTCGCGCTGACCGCAGCTAGGTCACCATCCTTGAACACGACTGTATCCCTTCACTTTCCAGTTTTATCGATCATTTAGTTGAAGCTGAACCTCAGTGGGAAAAAACCGTGGGAACGCGCTAAGCGCATCACATAGCACGCTTTAGTACTATAGGTCACGCTTGAGTGTGCGCGCTCATTGTCATTCAAAATCAATGGACGCAATGCGTCCGCAACATGTGGCAAGCTGCACGCAGTGCCATTCTCACATACATGATGAAATCTGACCAGGATGGTTCCGGCACTGAGCGCGCTCACTGTCAGTCAGACTCTACTTGACACCTCACTCTCCCGCATGCCAATTTTCTATTCCTCTCAACGACCCCGAAGACGCGAAATTAGCTATGAATATCGATCGCTCCATGGCCTGCGCCCAACCCCTCTGCTGCATCAGTACCCGATTTGTGTGCGTGCGCTCGCGCTCAGCGACTCTATTGGCTCGCTCTCTATCACAAATCCTACAGTTGAACTGCGACATTCACGCACATTCAGTCGACCCATCATAGCGCACACGTTGCGTGCATTTGAATCAACTGGAGGCCCGTAAATTCGTGAAATCTGTCAAACATGCGTGACTGTGAAAGGACGGAACGAGGCCGGAGGACAAAAAGAAAAACAAATAATACAAATGAAAACATTAATGTACAAGAGGATGTGCCCCGCGGCACGATACATGACGTACAAGAGAACAAAAAAAAGACTCATCGGGAACTGACGAATGAAAAAACATTTAAAAATGAGGATGAGGAGGTGGAGAAACAGGTCTGCTGCGCACATTCGGATCAGAAACAGGGGGAATGATTTACAAGTCTCTGAATATATAGTTACAGCCTCGCCCATTTCTGTACCTTGCAGTGCTAAGCAGACTGCTGAGCGAGCGACAACGACGGTATACAGGTAACTCGTGTGGGCGTGCCAACTGCAGACTCTCCCTCCCAATCTCACTATTAACAGGGCAAATCAAAAAGAGAAGATGCTTCAAACATGTGAATATTCAAGAGGACGACGACAAGAACAGTTGAAAAGGTTAGCGCTGCGCTAGACCAGAGCGGCGGGCGGGCGTTGGCGCATCACAGGAGCCCGTGAGTAGCGCCTCTATACGTTGCTGAAAGTTGAGAGGAGACGGTGGACGACGTACGAACGGACATGCAGCAGAGATTTCGTGCAAGATGACGGATATAAATCTCGTCCCACTTCCTCTCTCATGTATCTGCGTTGTCGTGTCCACCCGAACGAGCCTCTTCGCCATCCATTTCCAAAAGAGGCAGCGGCCGACCAGAGGGGAGCTTTGTGTCGGGATTCCGCAGCTCATCGAAGAATGCATGTTGACATGCCTGAAACACACAAAGCTATGATCAGCGATCCAAGGAAACGCACCGAGGAAAGAACGAAGATAATCCGTCACAAGGTGCACTCCCCCCCCCCTTCAAGAATTTGGTCAGAAAGCGCGCGCGCAACGTTTTCCAAACTTTTTTTTGTCCTTTCTGATCAACACGCTTCAAACTCAAATTTGTGCGAAACTAGGGTGTTACTCATGATCCAGGCGTCGAGAACTATCCATTTGGATACCCATTTTCGGATTACCTTGGGAACTGAGAAGGTTTCGATCTATCGGTCTGAACGCAAGCCCCACCAAAAATGCTTTACTATACCATTGAGAGGCATCCACGCCAGGATCAAGAATATCACCCTGGTTCTGCTCCAATTTGAGTTTGAAGCGAGTTATTTGAAAAGGAAGGACAAAAGCCGGACACGCGTCCTCACGCGCTTTCCGGCCAAATATTTCTAGCTCTATTGTAGCTCAGCTGTACGCAAAATTGTTCAATCCAAAATTATCCAATTCGAAATTTGAATTTGTGCCGAAATTTTTATACTGATAGAAAAAAACTTCGATTCGCGATAATTGATTTACCGATATTTAAATTTCAACGCGTTGAAAATATGCTCTTGGTCAAAAGTTGAAGTCAAAAAAGTGGAAAAAATGCAATTTCGATTTTAACTGGCAATTTTCGGATGGAATGTACCGTAAAAAACATGGTCTGTAGGGTAAGGAATACAGCAAAAATTACAAAAGAGAATAATACGAAAAATACGATTTTTTAAAATTTCAACACCACTAAAGTCAGAAGAAATTAAATACTTACAGAGAGAGGAACGTTAAAAACCCGAAACATTGGTAACTAAAGAGGAGGAGAAGCCCCTCTAAGGTTCGAGACAGTGGTCTGCTTGATCCTGCGGCCTAGAATCACTCCGAAAGAAATCGCAGATGATTTCAAAAAATCGCGGCCAGGTAAGGGAACCACCGACCACGTAAATTTTTGAATATTCTCGAAAAAAAAATGCTCAGATTCCGCTCGAAACTGGAATGCACAGGTACTTTAGGGCACTGATCACGGATGTAGGGTCCGTTTATTGATATTCTAAGTTTTAGTGTAGGTTAAGGTGGGTACACTGTTATTCAGCTGGCGTAATCTATCTTAATATTTCTGAAACTGCTCATTGAACGCCTAATTAGTGTTCGTCATACCAAAAAAAAAGTTTCTAGGAAAACCTGATAATTTGAGCGAACTATCGTAAACCCACCTTACCCTCCCGTAATCTATCGAAAATCCATAAACAGACCTCAAACTCGTAGGCACTCCAAATAACCCTCGAGAAAAATTTTGAGCCAAACCCATCGTAACCTTTCAGATATCGTCTCAAATCGCGTTTAGCTCAATGAATCTCTCATGACAGAGAAGATTCGAATATGATACGCCGAGGGCTTTCAAAAATCGACGAATGAACTTGAAATTCGAGATCAGCATCCCAAACGACAGCCATGCGAAAATTTGAAGCTAATTTGAAACCTTTTCTTAGTGAACCCATTGAAGGTCACACTCATCTAGTTCCGAAACTCGTCGCTAAAGCTAGCGCCATAGCGGTTAATCGATCTAACACAAAGTGAGGCCGGTCGTGTTCGCCTTCAGGAAAATCATGGATTAAGGCAGATCAATTTCGATCACCATCGAATTAATAATTCACCATGCAAGCAAATCAAACATCGGCATGGATCCTAATGAGACTTTACGTTCCCCATTGAAGGTTGATGCAAGCTTGGTGCACCTATGTTATAGTATATGACACCGAGTCTGCGCCAACCTTCAATAGTGAACGCAGAGTCTCATTAGGATGCATGACGACGATACCTCGAAAATGAAAAAAATCTACATGACATATTCTGAATGTTCAGAACCCACTTGTTGAGGTGTAGGCCTGGCGTTCGGCGTGTACTCGATAATCGTAGAGATTAGATCGATAGCTTCTTGTGGAGTACTGGCACGGAACACCTGAACAAACATTGTTACAAAGCTTTCTGCGTAAAATCGTAAAGTCGAAAAGCATTAAAATGCCATCGAGTGCGTTTTTCAAGCGCATTCCCGCTGCCTGTAGCTTAATAAAATCTGCTGCGACTAAAAATAACCACAACTGAAGTGGATCAGGAAAAAAACTCATGCAACGCATGTCAAAGGACGAGCTCACAAAGGATCTACCTTTTCGAGCAATGGCAAAATAATAGCTCGTATATGCCCTGTCCCAAACGAGATGGTAAGCGAGAAGTTCAAATAAGCAGCGCTCTCTCTGCGTCTCTGACATTTTTGGATTACGGTGAGACGTCGCGTACGCAAATCACGCAGCATGTCTTACCGCAATCCGAAGACACAATTTAGCGAGTTTTTCACGTTCTCATTTATTTTTCACATACTTCATTATTCTCTTGATTCCTTTCATTCAAAATGCTCGTGATACTCACTCTCGATGCGGATACTCTTCTTTACGTGGTGGCAGTTAAAGGCAGTGTTCACGAAAAGAATTGTTTTTCTGCTTTTCCGCCTATCTTGAAGACGGTCCCATGCTGATTCCAATGATGATTTTGGAATCGTACAAGACCTTCTAGGAACGGAGTTATGGTCCCTCACAAATTGAGCTAGGGAAGCATTGTGGACGAGTTGTCCGAGGCTTGTAACTTCCGTCTTTTGCAGCCCATGTATGCGAGCTGACCTCATTAAAGAGAGAAGTTGGGAATAAAAGGAAGAACAGGGCTATTGATCGGAAACCATCGCTCATCTCACAATCTTGAGCACTCATTTGTTCACGTCGGTGGGCGTGGAAAGTGCATCTGTGGTGTGACGAGCTGACGGGTGTCCAACTTTGGGGCCGTAGGAGACCGTTCCGAGCTCATTTTTCTTGGTTTTTTAAACGTTAGGGTCTGGATAGGCCCCGCAGCTGCCGATCTCCACCAAACAATCAGACATGGTTTTTATCATGAACACTGCCTTTAAAGTGCTTCAGAACGTGAAGAGCTCGTCGAACTCTGCTTTCGGACTACGGTAAGACATGTTGGGTGATTTGCGCACGCGACGTCTTACCGTAATCAAAAAATGTTAGAGACGCAGAGGAAGCGCTGCTTCTTTAGACTCTTCGCTTGCCTTCTTGTTTGGGACAGCGTCTAGCTACAAAGCGAATATCACGACATTGGGGGGGGACTATGGAGTTTGATAAGAAAATCGTGATTGGAGTTATCAACGTTGTGTAAAAATATGTCTTCGAAAGCATTCAGATGTAGAGAAACTTTACCGCCCTCCCAATTTGCCAAATTTTCAAGACTTTCAGCGTTGGTCCCAGGCCACACGTGAAAAATTGCTCGAAAGCACAGATTATTTTTACTTAAATCTCTGTTCCGCTGTGGCCAAAAACTCTGAAATCGGACTGAAATTTTCCGTGAACCAAGCGGGGCGTTTTGTAATTTTCCTAAACTTCAGCGACCCCCCCCTGGCCATCAAACTTTTCTCAAAAATCCAAAATTTTCGCGATTCCCTCGGGTCGTAATTTCTGGGCGCTTTTTTCACAAAAATTTTTTTTTGAAGTATAGAGTACTAAAAAGGTACCTTATGGTGTTGAATAATCGCTAATTTCAATTTCTAATCACTTCAGAAATTTTCATTTTTGGTCCAAAATTTTTGCGACCTTCATTTTCACGCCAAAAATTTCGTGGCCCCTCACACCCCCGTTAAGAAATTTCGGCGACCCGATTGAGCCTAGCACAGAACTTAGGCGCGGATCAGTTCTCCGAAACGAGTTCCTGAACGCCAGTGAGCGCAGAGTGCAAAAAGGGAATCGAAAAGAATGTCATGCATAGAAAATGTGCCGCACGACTCAATTATCACTTGAAAAATGCATGCGCTGCATTTCCTCACTGACCTTCGCCCACGGATGAGCTTTAATTTGCGGGAATTTGAACTCCTTATAATTAGGGTTCATGCTTTGGATTTGCTCCTTCGTAGGGGTACCAAGGACCTGAAAACAGTACACAATTAACTACTCATCTCGAACTTCACGAGCAAAACAATTCGTCTGCTACCTTGATAATTTCTACCAGTTGATCGACACCCGAATCTCCAGGGAAAATCGGCTGACCCAGCAGCAATTCTGCCATCACCGTTCCTGCCGACCAAACATCGATCGAATTTGTATAATTTGTAGCACCAAAGATGAGCTCCGGAGCTCGATAATACCGCGAACAAATATACGACACATTCGGTTCACCCTTAAAAGAGTCAGTCACATTTTGGAGACCACTACCGAATTCAAGACCTCATTTTCAAAACCGTCCTGAATCGAAAACTCCGAAAACATACCTTGACTAGATACTTAGCTGAGCCGAAATCACACAACTTTAAGACTCCCGATTCAGGATCAATGAGTAGGTTCTGGGGCTTGATATCGCGATGACAAATTCCGATTCCATGAATGTAGGCTAGAGCTCGAAATAGCTGCAATGAAATGAACAAAAGGTTAAAAATGCATCCATTCACAAATGTGCTCTACCCACTGAACAATTTTGAACCAAGTATTTCGCCAGCAAAATTTTCGCCACCGGTCGAGATCAAACCCATAACCAGAGCTGAACAGAGTTGTACCTCGGCGCAATAGAAGGCCGTAAAAAATTTGGAAAATTTTTGAAAAAAAAGAAGAATTGGGGTGGGTCATCAAAATTCTGGTGAAAAAAAGGATTTTCCTCCAAACCACTTGGTAAGCTGAAATGATGGTGTAATAGTTGCACGGAACTATTCGGCGCGCTGAATAACATAATTTGAAGTCTATTTGTAGAGGAGGGTGATCAGAGAGAAATTTCAGTTTTTTGAAGATTTTCGAGCAACAGAGGGGGGGGCGTCGTAGCTTCGCCGAAAATTGGCTCAACTGCCTGCTCAACCCTGCCTATGACCCACAAATTTGTTGTGTTTATGACCTCCTCTGCTGCACAGTCTCAGCATTCCCCAATGAAGATTGGCGCAAACCCGGTGCACGTATGCTATAACATATGGCACCAAGTTCGCGTCAACCATCAACAAGGAATGCAAAGTATCAGTACGATCCGTGCCGACTGTACGCGAACTGCCACCCGAAAACTTGTCTGCCCCCGTCTACCACATTCCGAGAGAACTTCAGCACCGGTTGGGACTGAACCTGCGACCATGGTCAAGCACAGCACCTTTTGGAGGGATTTTACCACATAAGGAATTATCACGAAGTGCTCAAAGCCAGTAGACACGCTCGAAAAAATTTGATGAGGTAACTACGTTACTGGGATCGTTTGGCCCCTAGTAGAAGGCTCGAGCCATTGGAAGTATCAAAAAGCGAGTCAAAACTACTAAGTTTGGGCAAGTCGAAAATTTTTGACAACCCCGCCCATGACCTTCGACAACAGACGAATACAAATTGCCAATGGCACAAAATTCTCACGGTAAACAAGATTGATGTTACTTAAGCGGCTGAAGCTCTGAAAAGGCTAGGGAGAAGGGAAGCAGCCTCACCGGTGATGAAAATATCACGATATCGGGTTCTAAACACGGAAAACTCTGGAGAAATAACTTCTACACTTCCGTGAGAATTTTGTGCCGTTGGCAAATTATAAACTTCTTTCGACAACTCCGACCCCAAACACAAAAACGTCCAGATTGGTCGTTTGAATACGGTCGCTTCGGAAGGTTTTTGATGCTTTCAACGATGTGAGCGTTCTAGTAAAGGCAGTAGGAGTCTATCGGCTTCGGTATCTCAACCGTTTTGCCGCTAATATTCGCTGTTCCACCCGCGCGCGGTGTAACTCGTCCACTTTCACCCGATTAGAACGTTGGCTTTTTTTCGTTAGTTCCCCGCACTACCAACTCCAGACCTTCGATTTAGGTCATAAAATCGATACCATTTTCGAGCGTGTCTGCTGCTTTTAGAGACAATGCTCACGATAAAAACGATCTTCAAATTTTCACAGGAAATCAAATGTACCGGTACCCATCGCAAAGCTAATGTCGAAAAATCTACTAAAAACTAGCCATAAGTAGCCCTATACCGCCCTCAAACTTGTACGCGCTATGCCCTACCCGCCCATTTCTTTGTAGGCGGTTGAGAAGTGGGCGGAGCGGGCATAGCACAGCCAACTTTGAGGACCATATAGGGCTATCTATGGCTCGTTTTCAACCGTTCTTTCTCCACTATTGTTGCAATGGACCCCGGTACATCACATTTCCGATGAAAACTCGAAGATCATTCTCGTCAAGAACACTGCCTTTAGGGGAAATGATTATCTGACGCCCTATCTTGAGAAACGTCCGGACGAAAATGGTATGCTATATATGTACCAGTTGAATTTCTGAAGAAGATATGGTGTAAAAATGTTGAGTAGTTTCGGAAATTTTAGTCCAGCGCACTGCGACTTGGCTGAGACTCCCAGCGACCACCTGCCGCGGACGACTGTTTCAGATGCGGCGCACCTTTTCAGAACTCTAGTTCTCAACTGGGTACGTAATTTCGGTCGTTGCCGTTCTAACACGATCATTATTCATTAAGAAACACCATGTCGACCACAGAAAATTCGAGGTTTCTCTTTGGCGCAAAAACATGATCCTAATGTTCTCTATGAGAGTTCTCTGCACCTTGGAAAATTACACAGTCTTGACGACCAGGAAATTCCCCACTTCTCATCAATCGAACATTTGCAAGCTGCACCGAGTTGAGAATGATGGATGGAGCAATATTTTCTACCCATTAAACCGGTCGGACTGATGAAACCATTGATTCATGTTGCAAGCCAATGAGCTCAACCACAATATATACAACTGCACAGGATAGGAGTCACAAATTTGTTTCAGTAAATCGGAAAACTTATCACAACACGGACAAAAAGATCTTTTCTTCTCGAAAATTCTAATCGCAAGTGTAAGGGGGTCGTAGTTGAGGTCCGACACAATGACCCGCTGGGCGCTGTTAAGGGAGAGTTGTCCGGTCTTTAGCAGTTCGAGATCCACTCGGGACCACTTCGCATAAATGCAATAACCCAATGTTTCGGGCTGCAGGGAAGGCCAACTACCTCATTTTATGTGCATACATCAAAACTCAAACCAGAATACATTAAACCAACCTGATACATATATAGCTTCACATATATCAAAGGAATAGACTGCCGTTGTTTCGAGTAATGGCGAGCCACCCTGAACGAGTGAATCATGGAATGATGACGCTACGGGGAACTGTGAGACGTGAACACGAAAGATACCTGTATACAGTTTCAGGAACATACTCCAATATCAAATTGAGATACAGTTCATCTTTCTTCTCACCACCAGAATAGAAGAAATATCTGTAACGTATTACAGTGTGTAAACGCTTGATAGACCACACCAGCCGAAGGATACGAAGATGGGCATCGGACAACATCTACCCATCGGGCGGCATGCACGTACGCGGCGGGTTAGGTTGGGGTTACGCAGGGTTTGGGGCGTCGGCGCATTTTATGATAGCAGCCCAAGGGCTGAAAAAGGGTCAGGCTAGCACTGAAAAATCGTTCCCTCGCGAACCCTACCTAGGAGGGTGGGGCAGCCGAAACCCCGCTGAGACACAAATTATTGATTATTTCCAGCCCTGGCACTGCAATCATCAAACGCGAAGACGCCCCAAACCCTGCCAAACCCCAACCGAACCCGCCGCGTACGTGCATGCCGCTCCCGAACTCCTTCTGGGGATTGGTAACAGAAACAGGTTCGTGAAAATCCTTCAAAAGGAAGTTCTTTGATTTCCAGAAATTACGTTTTTCGCAGCTTCTTCAAAATTGTAAACTCAAACCTCAAGTAACAACTACAGAAAATTTCCTGTCCAATACATCTCGGAAAACTTTCTTCAAAACTGAAAAAGTTGGGTTTCCGAGAGCGAGTTTCGAGTAAGAAAACACAAATTTCAATCCAAATACCGGGAGAACTAATCCCTAGATAGAGAGTTGTTCATACTTATTCATTACGAAGTTAGAAACCACGATGACTTTGAATGGAGAGGAAACGAAAGAAGTCCCAATTTACCGAAAATTCCTTGAAAAAAAAAAAACAGCTAAGTCACCCATTACAAACTCTAGACTTCATAGGGTTTAAAAATTGTATAGGGCGAAGCTGTTGCTATTCAGTACTCAGAAAACGAATATTAAACTTCGATGCGAAATTCACAGGCAAACGGGCGGGTCAAGGAAGATCAGGCCCCATCTTAGTCGGCCGGAGGCCGGACTGAGCCGTCTCTAATGATCCTACGCCGTCCTGCACCATCCCGAGGGGTAGATTGTATGCAGGCATTCTCAAGTCCGTCCACAACGGGAATTTTGCACTTCAGTAAACAATGCATTGCATACGTGTCGACCTGAACATCACCAGTTGGATCAGGCCGTACCAGGCGGCCTCAAGCCGACCACATCAGGCCATTTTACGACATGATTGAGCATTATATAAAATGCATATCGATCCGGACGGCCCGGCTCAGTCCGGCCACGACGGGTAGATGCTTACACCCACTTTTCACGATGTAAATGCTTATCGGCGGGGTGGCTGAGACGATCGGTCAGCTTTGACGGGGGCCTCAGATAGGATGAATGCGTTTCCAAATGCTACATAACAACCAGTCTTCTCAAGCAGCAAAAAATAATAGCAAACAACGATATATCTTTAAATCTCAAGAGCAGGGTTGAGCAGGCCGTTGTGCCGAATTTCGGCGGAGTTACGACCCCCCCCAATTTTTCGTATTTTTCCCAAAATACCCGAAATTTTTACGACCCCCCCCAGGGGGGAGCAAAATTTTTAAACCTTTAGTTAGCGTCAGATTTTCAAGAGAATCAAAAGTTTTAATTTTTTTCAGGATCAAGTTCGGGCACGGCTGTGTGGACGCAAAAAGGCGATTTATGCATTGGGACTACACTAAATGATTAAGATATTCTGGCGGAATACCGTGCAACAAAATACAAAATGACACAAATAATTTAGGATAAAATTTTATATAAACAAAATAAAGTCATCCCGTCGGCACAGCCGCTCACGTGAGTTGTTTTTCCGCATTTTGTCCAAATTTGTAGCATGTGACACGTTTTAAACAGCTTCTCTGTAAATAATTTGCTCTTTTTATCGTTCAATATCCATACATTTCACCTTAACAAGTGGTTCCCACAAAAATCCTATTTTTCCTCAAAAAAAATCCTATTTTCCCCTAAAAATTTTACGACCCCCCCAAAAAATTTCGATTTTCCCGAAAATTTCCAAAATTTTTACGACCCCCCCCCGTTGTGCCTGGTCACAACCCTGCTCAACCCTGCTCAAGAGGGTGGTCATCATGGGAAGTTCTGGGCAGCTGCCGTAAATCCCTCGTACCACAATCTAAATTTCATGCCACAGGGAACGAGACTTAATCTCACCCTCGGCTGGCACGGCGGTTTAAATCTCACCAGCGGCTTACCGGTAATTAACGGCCAGCCGCCGATGAGATTTGAACCACCGCGAAGGCCGCGGGTAAGATTTAAATGTTTTTTCTTGAGGAAATGAGCCCCGGCCAAACCAGCCAACTATACAAAAACTATTAAAGATAAAAAAAGTAAAAAAAAAACTCACTTGAGTTTAACTATATTTGGATGAGACAGCTTTCGCATGATTTGAAGTTCTCGATTTTTAAATCGTTTATCCTGCAGCACCTTCTTAATCGCGACTGGCTCATTGTTCTCTTGCAATTTCGCCAAAAACACCACACCGAACGAGCCATTTCCGACTACCTTCTGGTCACAATACGACACTTCCACCTGAGAAAAGAACTGCGTTAAACAAACAGTTACCGACTTTTATGGATCACTGAAAGTCTTCAGTGCCTACCAAATCCCGTGAGCAGGTCCTCACTTTGAGGAATTCCATTAAAACAAGCTGGAAAATGGACGAAAAGAACCACTATCCCCCCTCAACTGTTGTTGTCCGCAATTACACACTCACAAATCTGCACTTTCAAAATTATAAGCAACTTCTGCCACGACGCTATTCAACTCCCATCAGGTTTGAGCGGGCCGTTGCGACGATTTTCGACGGAGCTACGACCCTCTCCCTGCGAGCCTTCGGTAATATTTTCACAATTTTTAAGACCCCCCCCCGAGATGAAAAATTGCTCTAGCTTTTTAAGAAAAAAATTCTTTCCCCAATTTAGCTTCACGCGGTTTCTTGTAAACTCCCTTTATTTTCCGAATACTTTACAAGCCCCCCCCCAAACTTTTTTATTTTTTCAAAAGTTTTCCAAAAATTTAACGACCCTCCGTTGCGCCGGGTCGCATCCTTGCTCAACCTTGTCGCCCAACAGAAGCACACTCGACCGTCAACGTACGGCGCTAGGTTTGATGAATCGCGAAAATTTGAAATTTTTTCAAAAAAAAAAGGAAATGAAAATTAGGGAGGGTGCCGAAAAACTTTTGGAAAAGAAAGAGAATTTTCTCCAAACCACTCGGTAAGCTGAAATGAGGTATTAATAGCTGCCCGAAATTATTCGCTGCGCTGAATACAAATTTGATGTCTATTAGTCGAATGGGATCGTAAAAACTTCTTTTGGTCAACATAGTGAGGCGTAGCTCCGCCACAGATTAGCGCAACAGCCTGCTCAATCTTGAGCAGAGAGGTTGAAAACAGAAACCAACCACAGAATTGACTTCTGGAACGTTTGCAACATTCTGAGACCTACTTTTTTTTACAGTGCTTCTCTGGGCCAAATTCCGGTCCGCAATTGCGTTTCGACACGCTTTGCGGCCGCGCGCTTTCGAGTCGGAAGAGTTGCCAGCGCCGCAACCGCCGATCTGTTGACTCTAGGCGGGTTTTAGAAACTGTAAACTGAACAAAATTGAAGAAAACTGTTTAAAAAGACCGTATCGAGTCCGCTTTGGCGCTGGAAACTCGATTGACTCGAGCGCGTGCGGCCGCAAAGCGTGTCGAGACGCAATTGTGGACCGGAATTTGGCCCAGAGAAGCACAGTATATCAAAAAAATTTCTTAAATAAATTTTGCCCTACTAATATTGTTAAAACATTTGCTGAGAACGGCTTCTACCCGTGAAACTACGATTCAGGTCCGGGATAGTATGCCGAGGTACTTCCCAACTATTCTGAAATAAGGTAGAAGCGAGGAAACGACAAAACCGACGATTCCCTTCAACCTACATCAATACATTTAGGCTTGAGGGAATCGTCGATCTAGTCAGTCCCTCAAACTTACCAATTTTTCTTTGAAATAGCCCTACCCTAGAGCTGGGAATCACCTCAACCTACATCCTAGACCTAAACCCAGGTTCCAGCGGGGCTGCAATCGGACGCAACGGGGTAAGAGGGGAATCGCAAAAATCTCCATCCAAGAAAGAAATTCTGTTGATGTCGAGGAAATGGTTCGTGAAATTGTGCCCTAAAATTTCACCGAGGGGGACATTTTTCGGAATTTTTGAATGAAATTGGGCGGAGGGGGGTAGCTCCGCAAGAGCCTCCTGCTGAGCTCCGCCCAAACCACATCCAGTCGTACTTTTACGGGTAGATCTCACTTACAAAAAAAAAGTTACAACAATTTCATGAGGGCGAAATGTTTGAAAGAAATTATACCAGAAAATTAAGTCCCAGAATGCAGCAAATTCTCCGAAAACTATTTCTGAATAAGTTTGAGAACTACTTTTTTTCACCTCCACCACCTCGACTTTAATTTCGACTTCACCCCTGTATTATAAAGCTTCTACGCATCAACCGTGGCAGGCGAAATTTTCTGTCTACTTGTACGGTATTGTAATCCATCGTTCAAGTCTTATGGCAGTTATCATTATCTCCGCCTGCATTAATTGAAACACCAAATTTATTTGAGCGGTCTAGTAAGATTCCGAAAAAATTAAAAGAAATTTTCCGAGAGCGGAAGTCCTTGAGACCTTGCTGGAAGGGGGTCTGGCCTGCATAGAAACTGCTAAAACCTCGCGCAGTACCCTGTCTAGCACATAACTGCCAATTTCCAATCAATGCCTAGTGGAGAAAAGCTAGAACAGACAAATAACTACCCACCTGCTGATCAACACCATCTGCGGCAACGGACGCGACTACAGTAGTTGTCTGTCTACCGCCCTTCAGTGAGCAGGACAGTAACTGTTTATTCATGGCACCCTGAAAAAGTTTACATGAAAATGTGTGATGCATGAAGTTGACATTATTTCACAGAGGTGGTCTAAGCATGTCTGAACCCGATGAAACTTCGGAAGCTCTCAAAACACCTTCATATGCTAGACTAGCACAAGAAGTGTTCAGAGTGTCAAACACATCTATGAAAACGACTGGTATCGTCAGTATCTCTTCTGGGTCAATAGTAAAAATGCGCAGTATGCCGCCCCGAGCTGCAGGTTCAAAAGAGTTATGAGCATTTTTCAAGCCTCGCGAAAAGGCAATGGTACCCACTAGGCATTTTTTTTTGTTTCAAAATTTTTATTCGATTTAAGCCCAAAACTTGTATGTAAGGGTAATCTAGCGTGGTGAAGACGGATCTGGAGTCCATTTGTCAAAATTTTGAGATTTACTGAAAGTTACGGTAGGTAACACGTCATTTAGGTGACAAAACCCACCTTAGCATTTTGAAAATCGACAAGCGAACGTTAAATTCGAATTCTCTACCCCGAATAACCCCGTATACAAATTTTGAGTAAAATCTAAGATTTTGACCAAACTACCGTATATTCACCGTCATCTGCCGTAAATCTGCGAAAAATCGAAATGGGCTCCAAATTCGTGTTAATCATTCCAAATAACCCTCAGAAAATCATTTTGAGACATATCTGTCGTAGAACTCCGGAAATCTCGAAAGTGGCGTTTTTCACTCGAAATTTTCCCCGGTTGGGAAGCTTAGAACAAAATTAGCCGAAAATATTGGAAAATCGAATAATAAACCACAGATTCGTGATCAGCGCCCCAAAAAACCACCCTGGGTGAATTTTAAGTCAAACCTGGAACAATCGGTGGTATAAATAAACGATCAACCGAAAATCGATATGATCAATCGTTAGGTCCAAAACGCTATCAGTCTGGATAGAGTACGGCTAATGTGCCTACACCCAAACTTTGCTCAGGGTGATAGTTTTGGGCGCTGAACACATTTATGAGGTCCGTTTCCAAAATTTCCGAAGACTAACGCGCTTCTGAAAGGTACAAAAAGCACAAAAAACTACCTTTTAGCTTGTAGCTTTTTGGAAACTGCAGCTCGGCGCTGGATACTGCGCAGCTTTACTATTTAGCCACAATAGATACTAACGGTACTAGTCGTTTTCGCAGATGCTTTTGACACTCTGAACACTTCTCTTGTAGGGCGATCATGGGTGAAAAAATCGTGAGTATTGTAATAATTCGTTACAACCTCCGAAGCTGCGGTGGGGGTCGCAGCTTCGCCGAAGTCCGAGACAACAACGACCCGCTTCTCAGGAGGCGGGAGGGCTAATAGCTGAGTGGGACGAGTGGCGCCGCAATGCGAGTGGATAAAGGGCAGCGACAAGGCTGCTTAGCTGCCCCTTATTTCCGACTGTGTTGATGCTATTGGCGCTTCCACGGACAAGCGGGAACGTGTTGCGACACAAGGGGTGGTAGAGGGGCAGGGTCAAGCAATTTCTAAGCGGATGATGAAAGGGCCGTAAAAACTTTAGCCAGTACGAAAAGTTCGAGAGATTGCAACAAAAAGGATCACCAATGAGAAGGTGTCTTCGCCCAACTGAGGTCCTCACACCGGCCCGCTTGACCTCGTGGAAGACGGGGGGGGGGGGGGCAAATTTTGTAGAGGAGGATAGTAATGTTTCCCAGAAGAATTAGGTCGTAGCTCCTAAAAGGTAAGACACAGAAACCCGCTTGGTCATTCTTGGAAACCCTTCTATGCAGTTGGAGCGCTGAATGGTAAGCTCCACACTTATTGATCGCGAGGTTCAAAACTTTATAATAGCTTAAAAGAGACGTCTAATAAAATTCGTATGAGCTGTCCGCCCTCGTCATTCTATTTCCAATGTGTTTGTAGCGTGAATAACAGAAAAATCAATGTTGAAGGGATCCAGAAAAAATGGCAGATGGCCCAGCTGCATTTTTTTTAGTGGCGGAATGCATGCCTGCCTGCGGATGTTGGGTGTTTTCGATAGTGCGCCGTGGTAGAAATAGTCAAGCAGCGTCATGCGTAGTTGTGACGCGATACAAGGGATGATGGGGGTCGTGCGAAAGAAAAAGAACATTTCCACGGGGTCGCAGAACTTCTAAGCCAAGAATTAGACTTGTTGCCGATTTTTCGCTCACTTGCGGAAGGGGGAGGATGGGCATTCAACTCTATAAAGCGCAGGCCATCACTAAAACTTATCGGTGGTAGAATGAGCGAAACTAGACGCAAAATCCCGTGCGGTACCGATTGCCACAAAGCCATAAAATGCTCTTCAACCTTCATCTGAGAGTTTCGGCCGGTCGGTCTGAAAAAAAAATGCAACTGATATCATCGGTTCACGCCGTTGTGGCAATCGGTACCGCACGATATTTAGAGTTTACTCTGCGTGATGGTACCTTTCTACCCTGTGTCCTTCCCCACCCCACTACTCAGGTACTCAGGGCGACGACCGGCGAACCTGTATGCCGAAAACGACGACCGGCGCCCCACATTTCGAGGGTGCCGGCCAGCGGCGAACCATGCTGCATGCGACGCACACGCAACGCGGATATTGGCACGCCCGCGAGCCATAAACCACGCCACCGCTGCTACCATACACGCCACGCAATCTCCAATTCGACCGACTGGAAAGACAATTGATGGTGGTCACGAATGATCACGTCGTAACGTGCCTATCACGTGCACAGCCGGTATAAAAGGCGCCTCATCTCACTCAAGTCCTCATTCGGCATTCTAATGCCCGCCCTAGAAGGTGACTTCGTTTCGCTCTCTAAAGGACAGCATAATTTTGACCGCTGAGGGGATAAGGATATCCCCACGGCTGGGGGGCTTTCGCCGCGATCCGCGGGGAGAGTGGTTCCTCACGGCACAATGCGGCTAAGATTGCGTCCTTGCGGCGGGGCGCTTCTCCGCCGTGGACCCGGGGTGACATGCTTGAGGTAAATAATAATACAAATATTGGAATAATGTTAAACAGCCCCCCCCCATTCGACTCTCGTAAACAAAATTGATGATACGCAATTGATAAAGGGTAGGGAATAAAAGAAGTGGAGAGCTGTGTGTCTTCATTCACGCGCCATTCCTCTCCACGGGTCAGCAGTTGAAGATCTGCTCTGACTAAAAAGTAGGAAAACAACACCACTGGTGCTCAGGTACTCAGGGCGACGGCCGGCGAACCTGTATGCCGAAAACGACGGCCGGCGCCCCACATTTCGAGGGTGCCGGCCAGCGGCGAACCATGCTGCATGCGACGCACACGCAGCTCGGATGTTGGCTCGCCCGCGTGCCACAAAACACGCCACACCATATTCAGTTCGGCCGGTTGGAAAGACAATTGATAATGGTCACGAATGATCACGTCGTAACGTGCTTCTCACTTGCACAGCCGGTATAAAAGGTGCCTCATCTCTCTAGAGTCCTCATTCGGCATTCTAATGCCGGCCCTGGAAGGCGACTTCGAGTCACTCTCCGGAGGCCAGCATATTTTTGACTGCTGAGGGGATGGGGGTATCACCACGGCTAGGGGGGGGTTGCAGCGATCCGCGGGGTGGGTGGTTCCTCACCGCGCAGACTGCGGCAGACCGAGGCGGGGCGTTTCTCCGCCGTAGGGCCGGGGTGACATACTCGAGGTAAACAATAATACAAATAATGATCGCGGGCCATCTGGTACAGGTCGGCGAGCCATCGACATGAAGCTGTCGGCGAACCTAAAGCGGGCGGCCGGAGGACGGAGACCGCGTGCCAGCTGGGAAAGGATCGCCGCCCGCCGTCCTGAGTGGGCAAAGTATAACAAAATTGGAGTGAAAAACTTAGAAAATTTTAGTGAGTCGATTGGGGGGGGGGGTGGGCTGGATAAGAGTACTCCAAATAATGATCGTCGGCCATCTGGTGAAGGTCGGCGGGCCATCGACATGAAGCTCGCCAGCGAACCAAAAGCGGCCGGCCGGAGGACGGAGACCGCGCGCCAGCTGGTAAAGGCTCGCGGGTCGTCGCCCTGAGTACCTGAGTAGGTTTGAAATCCGGAGCTGGGTACTATACTAGACCGGGGGGGGGAGCACCCGGGATTCAGGGGTGCGTTCCTAGAAGATTTCCATGGGAGGAAAATAGGTCTGATAAGATATAACGAATGATAATCTGACAGATAGGCTCATTTCATGCGGTCTCTCAATCTATCATTGGTCGGCTCTTATCATATTCATTTTTCCTCCCGTAGAAATATTCTTGGAACGCACCCCAGAACTCTTCTTGGAACGCAAATGGAATGCCCCTTCAATTGAAAACGCTATCAATCGAGGATTTCTAATGTTTCTGAAACAACAACGGTTGATAGCAATATCATTTTTTATCAAAGTTTTTCTCCATTTCTATGAAGAAATATTGGTGCACCCCCCCCCGTCTAGGATAGAGCCGAAAGGTTTTCTCCATCGACCCGCTGAGCTGTTTGGAGCAAGTTCAGTGTGTATTTGACATGTGCCCACTGATATCCCGTGAGATCTTTAAGTAGAAGTTTACTGCGAAGTACCTGAGTAACTAATGATCCATGACGTTAAAAGATAACCGATATCGAAAAAAATCATTTTCATAAATGAATCTTGAGTGAGGTATTATTGTTAGAACGGCACCGCTGAGGCGAAGCGGAAGGCACTCAGGTACTCAGGGCGACGGCCGGCGAACCTCTATGCCGAAAACGACGGACGGCGCCCCACGTTTCGAGGGTGCCGGCCAGCGGCGAACCCTGCTGCATGCGACGCACACGCATCGCGGATATTGGCTCGCCCGCGAACCACAAAACACGCCACGCCATCTTCAATTCGGCCGATTGGAAAGACATGATCACGACTGATCTCGTCGTAACGTGGTTATCACGTGCATAGCCGGTATAAAACGCGCCCCATCTCACAAGAGTCCTCATTCGGAATTCTACTGCCGGCCCTGGAAGGTGACTTCGAGTCACTCTTCGGAGGCCAGCATATTTTTGACTGCTGAGGGGATAGGGGTATCCCCACGCTCAGAACGTCGGAGGGCCGTGTGCCCGGGAATTTCCGACCAAGGGCGAGCGGCGGGGGCCATGTTTTGCGAGCGGAGAATCATCAGGCGCGAGGCGGGGGCGCACCAAATTTCGTTAGCTCGGTCCTGCAGGGAAAATTCGAAACAGAGGAAAACATGTTCGCTCAGGCAAATCGTCTTACACGTTGAACGCTAGAATCAAACCCGTGCCACATACGGAGCACAATTTTATCATAAGTTCACTGCGGGCAGCCTCGAGTAAGTACTTACATCATCGCGCACTTCGCGCGGTGGCAGTAAGGTAAGTTCCCCAGTCTATCGATTAGACTTGAATGGGACACCCACCATGGGGTTTGGAAAATTTTTCAGAAGGGTATAGCATCCGCCCAGGGTGTGGGAGGGATGGTTCCCGGAGATCGTTATACAAGGAACCAATCATTTAAGCAATGACAACGTGGAGATGTTCTGCCAGGCCCCGCGCCCCTTTGCTTGGATGTCCGGGCGTCGCGCCCATTACGAGTCATGGGGCTGGGGCGGGGACCTGTTGGGCGCCAGGCGCGGAGGGGGGCCCCGCCTCGCTGAGTGGTGGGTACGGGGACGCGGCCCTCCGACGTTCTGAGCGGCTGGGAGGGGGGGGGGCGGTTTTCGCCGCGATCCGCGAGGAGGATGGTTCCTCACCGCAGACTGCGGCGGACTGAGGCGGGGCGTTTCTCCCCCGTGGGCCAGGGTGACATGCTTGAGGTAAGCAATAATACAAATCGTGATCGCCGGCCATCTGGAAAAGGTCGGCGGGCCGTCGATATACGGCTGACCGGCGAACCAAAAGCGGGCGGTCGGAGGACGGATACCGCGGGCCAGCTGGGAAAGGTTCGCCGGCCGTCGTCCTGAGTACCTGAGCAGGGGGGGGGGGTCGGTAATAACATTCAGTCGCCTCTACGGCTGGTGCGTGCAGCCCCAGCGGGTAGGCGGTGAAGACTATGAATAGTTCTTTAGGGGTTGAGCATAGTGCCAAAAGGGCGCGGCCTGATGATGGAGAGCCGTATTGATAGATCGCCGCGATCTATCAATACGGCTCTCCATCATCATGCCGCGCCCTGTTGGCACTCTGCTCAACCGCTCAACGAGGAAATCGCACCCAAATTTTGCTACGGGAAAGTTGGAATGACAATGAGATGTTTCCAACGTTTCAAAAGCCGCCAGGACTCCTTCACGCACCTGACAAATAACAGAAAAACGGTACTCTTTCGGATTAGATGACCCACTGGAGCATGACACAACGATTTCAAAGGCTCTGATCTACTTCAAAAACTCTGAACTGCTTCATATAGCCAACAACACGGTCGGCCACGCCGATGTGCTTGGCAATATCATGATGCCATGCTCCTATAGATCTTCTGATCCGAAGTAGCACCGACAAAACCACTGGAGGAATAAAACAATCACCAACCTCAACGAGCCCAAGTCACAATCCAGCGCACCCAGCCAAAATCGAAAAGCCTAGCCTCAATGGAAACAGCTATGGACGGTAGGGGCAGATTGGCTGAATAGCTACAGCCACCGTGCCGCTGTCGTTTTCACTAAAACATGTGAAATGAAACTCACCATAAGCTAACGCACAATGCTACTGATTGCGATAAGAGAAACTTCCATCGGAAAAAAAAACGCCTTTACAGAAGCCGATGGGTTTAATAAACAGGCCTACGAACCAACAAGAATCGTTGAAATCGAAGTTTACTCAGGTCCACCGGGGATGTTGATCGAATTCACAGCACGGGAGATCGGCTGGCACGTGACGCGCGCAGCGGAAAACCGCTGCGTTCACGTTGTCGTTGGGGCGCGTCAAGCGTGGGCCCTCTGAGAAAAATTTAGTTGGCGCTCAGTTAACGCGCTCCAACGACGACGTGCACGCAGCGGTTCTGCGCCGCGATCGCCATGTGTGCCCGCCGAACTGCTCCGGTGCTGTGAATTCGATCAACATCCTGGTGCACCGTATGCGCGCAAGCTGTCCTTTCATGCCCCCCCCCCACACACACACACTCTGAACTCGCTCCGCCCAACTTTAAAATGGACCGAGTAAACTTCGTTTCAAAATAGTTTATAAGGGCTTGCAAAAAAAGTATCAATCCCAGAAAACGGTCTAAACAATAAGATTACTATCATTACAACAAAGTTGTCGATAAGCTTCAATGCATCGGTTCTCCAAGGCATAATTAAAAATATGCGGTAGATCATCGCACATGATCAAACCCCACCCTGGCCGATAGCGTCGCGATCGCCGCACTGCTTCAGAAAATGGCCGCGTCTCGTCCATTCTGTAGCCTAGAAAAGGCGAAAGGCCTATTCTTACGAAGTCACTAGTTTTTTACAGAGGCAAAACGGCTCAGCAGAAAAAGCAAAACGGCTCAGCAGTTATTGAAGACTGACATGAATGGAAAAAAGTCTACCCACTTCACAAGCTATCAGTTAGAATAAATGGCAGGAATGGATTCACAGTTTCTCAATCGGCTTAATATTAAAGCAGATCAGACACTAAATACGCGAAAAATCTCCTCAATCGAGTGCAAAAAGACCATTACAAAAACCAGCCGTAAGTATTTCACTTACTTATCTGAGAAGATTTTTTGAAGTCGCGCAATGCGCTTCTGAATGTGCTCACTAAACCGGGAGGAAAACAAGTTGGGTTCAGAGCCCGGCCTACGCTGTGAGCCCCAGCGTGATGGAGAGGAGGGGCGCAGTCCTTGCGCTACACACAAACCATTTTTTAATTCAATTGAAAACGTCGCAAATATTCCATGAGGGGAATTAGGTAGGTCGCATTTCAAAGAAGTTACGCCTCAATTAATCAATTCTCAAAACGTCTGAGGTGCAGAATCACTATGAACCTGGTAGCCGCACCATCTCCCGAGCTGGAGGAGGGCCGCAGTTCGGACGGGGCGGTCTTAGTCGCACGGCCGACCCTGACTGAGATGAAATTCTCAACACCTTAAGTCCATCCATATAAGACGCCAGACCCACGCGGTCAGCGCGCCAGTCGAGGTGCCGACGTGAAGACAATTCACAGACTGGTAAGTCGATTAATGGGAATATTGGAGGAACAATGTATAATATCAGAGTCAACTGTTTGTAGCCATAGGAAAACTTGCCCAAAAATTCTTTCACGACGGCAGCGCGACATGCACGGCAACCGCGTGGGCGAACAGTCTTTTCCAGACGGACTTTACATACCCTTTGAAAAAACCGCGCTCAGTAATTTTGTCGTACATATCAAAAACGTTTTATTATTTGAAGAAAAAACGAAATTTGGCAGAAATAACACACAAAACTTATGAAACCTTCTAACATACTAGTAATAATTCTTTGAATAAAAAAGAGGCTCAAAATATCCTTTTTTTTGCCTTTCGTATTAACAGATTGATGAGGGCACCTTTATGTAACACATACTTTTTTCTCACTCTATTTTTTCGTGTTAAAAGACAATTTCCTTTTTTGGGTTTAGAAACACTACTTCGATGCTCCCTGTTACCCTAAAATGCCAAGTTCAGTTGACAAAAAGCTAATTTTGTAGTCCAAACAGCTGTTTTCAGTGAAAATGACAACCAATTACAATAAAGAACTTCTTCCTTAAATAGAATGAAGAACGCTCAAAACTAACACAAGAAGACAGACGGTCCATCTGCGGAGTTTTCTAATTACAACAGAATCAATAGCACGACGGGAAGGCAGAGACAAACAGATGGACGGGGCGAGTACATAGAACGGGACGGAACGCGACCGTCGCGCGCTTATCATCAGTCACAATGGAGCAGTTTCACAACAACACATCAACAAATCTTATTAAAACAAACAAAGAACAGGAAGTGATCGCACAGGGGTGAGAACAGCGGGAACTAGAGTCCTTAACATACACTACAGCTCTCAGCTCCTGAGATTCTTCCTAATAGCGGAAAAAATCGACAGGAACGACTTCTACAAAGAGGGATGTTTACAAGGCGTGCAGCTGTGAGCTTCTAATATCCCACGAGGCACAAAAGCCGGTATGGCAACGCTAGCAGCCACTTCCATCTATGGATCTCGTATAGTCCACGGTTAATGAAAAAGGCTGCAGTGCTGTTGCGTATGCGTACACCAAGCATACTGTTGTCATAGCTGGCTTGGCTCCAACTTTGCCGATAATCGATATGAAACAGCTGATAATTTTGTTCGGGGATTATGTTTTTCTGTTTCTTTCCTTTTTGGTCGTTTTATTAATGCTTGAATTTATAATGAAGCCTCGAAGTGTATTAGTGTTATGTGTTACAAAAGTTTATTACACAAGTATTAAAATGAGACTCCAAAATTCGAAACGACTGCAGAAGTAGTCGGTTAGCTTTCAGTGCTTAACACCTTCGTAAGACTTGAAAACAAACATGTCAAATCAATATGTATGCTTCAACAATGTGAACTTGACATACTTGTTCTCAGGTCTAACGAAGGTGTTAAGCACTGAGAGCTAACCGACAACTTTTGCACTAGTTTCGAACTTTGAAGCCTCATTTTGAAGACTTTCGTAATAAACTTCTGTAACTCCATGAGGCTTCGGGACAGATCTATTTTGATATAGTACTATGTGCTATGAGAGGACTTACTGTTCACAACGTTTCCGTCGTTTTTTCTCCAGAATTCGAGAGAAAAATCAGAAACTTGCTTCCCATTGTGAAGATACGTCCTGAAGAGGCACCCAAATTTCCCAGTTGACGGCAAACCTTCATTTTTGTTTTTTGAGGAAAAACATAGGAAAGGTTAAAAATGATAGGTTTTCCCCATACTCACAATACCAATACACCAGAATACTTTACTATAGATACGCGGACGAATAACAAGGAGAAAAAACGAAAGAAACAGGAAAGAAGCGAGACCCAGAAAAAATTACTAGCTGTTTCTCAAATTACACTCGTCTTTCGAATAATTTGCAAAAGGTTTTATAGCGTGCCCGTAATGGAGGAATTCTTCATTTTTCATCATCTGATTACAAATAAATTATATACTTGGGCAGGGTGAGGCGGGCCGTTCTTACTGACCTCAGGCTACGATCCCCTCCCCTCATGACTGAGGATTTCAGAAGTTTTTACGAACTCCGGTGGTCAAGATGTAACAAAATCGGAGTAAAAACTTAGAAATTTATAGAGCCGTGACGTGAGCGCGTAGTGTCGAGCAATGTTCGGTAGGCCTCTAACGTTGGCATGGATCCTGATTAGGCTTTGCCTTCACTGTTTAGGGTTGGCGCACACTGGGTGCCATATGCTGGAACATAGGTGCACCGAGTTTGCGCCAACCTCCAATGGGGAACGCAAAGTCTCTTCAGGATCCATGCCAATGTTACGTCACTATCGTCGTTCCTACACACATCGCGACGGTCGTTTTCGCCGCGACGCTACTCTGAAAGCCCCTATAAAGAGAATGATCCCTAAACTTCTCGTTTTCAACCTGCGGTTCTGTTGAAGCTTCCCAGCGCTGCTGTTCTCACTGCGGAACCTCAGCAGCTACTCAGAAAAGTGAAAACAAGTTAGTTGTAACATAAAAGGTCGAAAACAAGTTACTTGTAACATATCTGAGCCGATGTAAGTTACTTGCGACTTATCTCATGTCATTTAAGTTACATGTAACATATCGGCGGGATACTGCGTGCGGTGCGCCTCTGATATGTTACGTGTAACTTGGATGGCACAATAAGTCACAAGTGATTTAAGTCGGACAAGACGCATTTCTAAGGGGAGTATAGGACGCACTCTCGAGGTCAGGTTTAAGACCGGCGTTGCTGTCGATTCAGTTACTCAAGTTCGAGGTACTTGAACCCAAACTAGCAGGGAAGGTCCCGCACAGCGATTTTCGCGTAGTGAGTGGTATGGGACGCGTGCGGACGCGTTCTACGCGTCGCGCAATGGTCATCCACGGTTAAAAAAAATACAGTAAGTTACGTGTAACATAAGTGTAACTTACACGAACTTATTTTCAATGTTCTGAGCAGCAGGTTTGAGCAGGGTTGCGACTCGGGGGTCGTAAAACAATTACAACTTTTTTTGAGAAAAAAATCATGGGGGAGGGCTCATGCGATTTCACCGAATTTCACCACGAATTCAATTTTTTCAACTTTTTCACTCTCTGAAGGCTTAAGGAATTATCTATTTTGAGAGAGGGGACGTTAAGAAAATATGGAAATTTTGAACAAAAAAATTGGTCAACGAGAAGAGCCGTAGCTCCACCTAAAATTGGCGCAACGGCCTGCTTAAACCTGACAGCCAGCGCACCCATCGTGAACTTCGATTCTGATCGACACAGGTGATGGCCGCGTTGGTTGCAAAGTGGTCCGCAGCGAAATCAACAGCACTGGGACGCACTGTACACGCCAGATTTCCTTCCTTACGAAACCATTCAATGAATATGCTTGGAATACTTGAATAGAATTCTTTCAGTGGAAGAAGATTATCTCTTTTGTAGGTTTCTATCAGGGTCAAGCGCGGTAGCGAAATTTCACAACAGGAGGTTAGGGGGGGGGTCGCGAAAAATTCAGGACAAAAATTAAAATTTGGTGAAGATATCCCGCTAATTCTCGATATTTTGGTCACCAAAGGGAAGGATCGTAGCATAGCTCAGCATCTCAAGCCTGCGCCCAACTACTGAACGAATTTTCGGCGTCTGACAGTTTTTGTATTCAAATATATTGATTATTTTGGTTTTATCGAATGACTCGAAAACCCACTGAACCTTATACTCCGATTTGATGAAGAAATCCTCTCTCGGGGGGGGGGGTTGCAAAATTCTGGGTTTCGGAAAATAATCGATGGTGAGTCTGAACGTTTGCGGGGGTCGCTCCGATTCCGAAAAATTACGCAACGCCCCGCTTGACCCTGGTTTCTATGTTCACAAAAGATCTTTCCACGTGATCTGCATCAACTCGGTAATTTCTTTTAGCGTAAGGGCCCAATCTGGCTGCTTCTGCAGTTGGGTGAAACAGTGTAAGAACAACTATTAATCTTATCACGACGTAATGGTGACAAAGTCAGCTTGCAACATGACGCCAAGATCAGGAAACACGACTTCCTCTCCGTAACCATTCCATACAAACTCACTAATCCGCTAGAGCCGACTAAACACTGACGAATAGGATGGCATTCAGCTGAACAGCGTAATAATTCTAGGTGGCATCGCAAAACAAAGCAGACAAACATGCCAGCAAGCAGCCAGCCACTGAAGAGGACGCACGTCCAAGACGAATTCTCCACGACAACAACAAAACTACCACCATCCAACTAATTTAACGGGCAGCTGTAAAACAGACACCCCGGAAATTAGGAAGAATTCAAAATTCAGTCCATCAATCAATAATTGGAAAACAGGCAGATCTTCGAATAAAATGATGCAACATGAACGAAGCGGACGACGCAAGGACGTTTGCACTTTGGAAATGCGATGAAAGATACGAGAAAAGACAAACCGCACCTCAGAAGAGAAGACTAGAAATTGAGAAGTGAAAAAAATGAGCCTAAGTGTGATGAGCGTTCAACTCACTTGAATATTTTTTGCATCATCTTGAGAAAAAAAAAACGACCGATAAAAACCACACAAACAGTAATCCATATACAAACATTTAAATCTCACACGCGGCTGGCGGGGCTCTTTAAATCTCAACGGCGGCTGCTGGCGATATGGAAACCTGATCAGCTGCGCTCTCCTCTCGCCCTGAATCGATTAGCGAGTCGGCGCTCGCGGCCGTCGTAGGTGATATTTAAATTTTTTCCTGAGGAAGCAAGCCACGGACCTTGGCTTCCATAGCTTAGCTTCCAACTTCGAGCTGTGTCGAAGGGAGATATATATATATATATATATATATATATATATATATATATATATATATATATATATATATATATATATATATATATATATATATATATATATATATATATATATATATATATATATATATATATATATATATAATTATTAAATCAAATCAAGTAAATTGGCATGCTCTGTAGCAATATTTACTTTCATGCGTTCATTTCATGTCAATGACCAAAACTGTTTCCTCGTATAAGCTACTGAAGACTCTTATACAGCCAGGTTCGTGGCTTGCGTCCTCGAGAATTAACATTTAAGTCTCCTACGCGGCTGGCGCGGTGGCCTCGTGCGCCGGCCTGCTAATCAATTCAGGCCGAGCGAAGAGCGCAGCTGATCAGCTCACCGTACCTTCAGCCGCCGGTGAGATTTAAACCGCCCGCGCCAGCCGCGGACCTAAATGTACACAACGGTGAAAATTCCGCGTTCGCTGCGCTTGCGACTTTCGCTAGACCGTAACGCGTGAGGACGCGAGTGGACAATGCCGTAGAAACCTCAAAAAGTAAGCCAGGCGAAAATGGAAGGCGGACTAGCCCGCCGCGCTAGATAATCAAGGCATATTAAGTCAACGAGAATCAGTTTTAACATTCAGGTGAGCGAATTTCTAATTTGAGTGTTATCGCAACGGGGGGGGGGCGCAACGGTATCGCACCTGGCCACGCCCATTTTTTGAAGCGGCAACGACTCTCTGGTTTCTGGAACAGCAAGTAACCCCGGGTAGGTGTATATTAAAAATGGGAGGAACGGAAAAAAATGAGTGTGGCCAAGCGCGTTGCCGTGATGCCCCGCGCTGCGAAAGCGCTACTTATTTTTCTGCGTATTATACTAACCTACCAGATTGAATACTAGACGAATAAAATCGAACAATGAGAGAAAGCTTCAAGGAGGCGAGGCTGTTAATTACCTGTTACAGTTAGGTCCGTGGCTTGTTTCCTCAACAATAAGCATTTAAATCTCACCCGTTGCTGGCGCGGGCAGTTTAAATCTCACTCGCGGTTGGCGCGGGCGGTTTAAATCTTACCAGCGGCTGACGGTATGGTACGCAGATCAGCTGCGCTCTTCTCTCGGCTTGAATCGATTAGCGAGCCGGCGCACGCAGGGTCAAGCGAAGCTTAGTGTAATTTTCCTAAATCTGAGCGACCCCCCCCGGCCACCAAACTTTTTTCCAGAAAAAATATTTTTGTGACCCCCCTCGAGGTGTAAATTTTGAACACTTTATTCAAAAAAAGTGATGATCTATAGAGTACCGAAAAGGTACCTTGTGGTTTTCAATAACCGTTATTTTCAGATTCCAATTACGACATTTTGGCGATCCACCATAACCTTCATTTACGGGATGAACATTTTGCGACCCCCACCACCCTTTGCAAAATTTCGCAGACCCGCTTGAGGCGTGGTTTATACTTCCCCGCCGAGCGACGCGTCGAAGTGCGATTCTACCATATCGCTCTACCATACGTGACCAACATTACAAAAATGCACTGTGGCGCGCCGCTCGGCGACGGGAGTATAAACGACCCCTAGCCCTAAGCGCACGCGACCGCCGCGGGTGAGATTCAAATGTTTACTTGAGGAAACAAGCTAACTATATATTTGGCTTTTTGACTGCTAATTACATTTATCATCTTCATTTTCAACATATTCTGAATCCCTCGAATCCTTTGTGTGAAAAATCTTCTTTTTTTTTTCGAAAACCCAGCTTAGACGTATTTTTATTGAATGAATCCCTAACGATTTCGAGAGCGTGCGAGAAAAAGAATTAGAATTTCTTGCAGAAACCAATCTCAATATTACCCGTGATAAGTCACCCTGAATGAATTGGCGCGAGCGGTCGCGTCGCAGCAACCACTAGCCTCTCTCCCGCCATTGGTCAGCTATTATCAGGGTTGAGCAGGGTTGCGACTCGGCGCAACGGTCGTAAAATAATTGGAAAATTTCTGAAAAAAAAAAAGAAAATCGGGGAGGGGCTCGTACGATTTGATCGAATTTTACCACAAACTCGAACTTTTTCCAACTTCTACACTTTCAAGAAGCTCAAGGAATCTTTATCTCAGTAGGGGGTGGGGTCGGAAAATTTTAAGAAATTTCTCAAAACTTTTGGTGAACGGGGAGGGGGTCGTAGCTTCGCCGAGAATTGGCGCAACGGCCTGCTCAACCCTGGCTATTATAGAGGGCCATATACCTGAAAAAACCCCGAACTGAAAATGTGGAGACCCTCTCTTTCAGTAACTCAAAGCTAGGATTGGATGAGCAATTCAATTTGAGCAATGGAGAAAACGCGTCCGCAGAAATCCCACGTCAATCTGAGACTGCAGAATGAAATCGGATCAATGGAGGGCTATATCGTCAGATGAAGAAAAAATACTAAATCAGTGTCAGTCAAGTGAAACATTCTGCTGGCTGAAATTCGGATTCCCCACAGACTATCCAAAAACCACAACTTAATCTTGGATAAAGGACCCAATCGGCCCCAACATTATACTAGTTGGACCAAATGGATCAATGGCAATGGGATAGGATATCGATAAAGGTAGCTAGCAACCCATTCCACACCGACCATTCACACAATTCGCGTGACTGCTAGTTGCTGCGATCAATAGCGGAACCGGATAACAATTACGTCATCCATCTCTCGCGAGATTTCACACGATGTCTCATGGATAGAGGCTCATAACTGGGCTCAAAACAACGGTATGTTTCACATCAATTCTTACATAAGAAAAAGTCGATAATTTACAGACTAAATAGAAGACAGTAGAGAGCTGCCCACCATACTCATCTAAATTCATGGTTGAGCAGCCAGGGCTGAGCGGGCCAGTTTTTAGCGGAGCTACAACCCCCGTACTGACATAAATTCTGTGAAAATTTTCAACCCAGAGATGACCCCACCACCGAGATGAAATATTCCCCTATCTTCTCTTTGAGTGAACAAGTTTAAAGAAAAATTCAAACTAGTAGTAAGCTTAATATCTCCTCGCGAATAAATTTTAAAATTTTTTTTCGGCGAACTCTGTTATTAGATACAGAAGGGAAAAAAATTCCTCATTTTCTCCAAAAATCTTACGACCCTTGAAATTTCCATTTTTACACTTTCCAAGATCCTGACGACCCCCCCCCTTGCGCCGAGTCGCAACCCTGTCAGCCGAATCCGATGCGATAAGGGCCCATATAAAGTTCTGCAAGCTGCGACAATGGAAGGGAATAGAGGGCAACTTTGAAGCTTAGTAGTTGCTCTTCATATCCTGTCATTGTCGCAACTCGCAGAACTCTGAATGAGCCCTGAGCCAGAACAGACCGCAGATTCACAGAATTCGCAAAAAAATCAACGATCGCGTCCCATCGTGACTTTTTCGTTATCCAGATGACTCCGGGACTAAGACTGCGGACGTGGAGATTGAATAGTATATCTTGAAGCATTACTAAGGAAGTGGTTCGGGCACATTTTTCCACCCACCCAAACCTTCGCACCAGCCCGAGGCTCTCTTCCGTTTCCAAAAACAGGCGAATTAAGAGGCCTAAGGAACAAATCCCTAACGCTAGATTTAGTTTTGATTTCCGCCATCCACCAGGACTTAGTCCATGGAAAACGGCCCTGCCTAGCAGTTTTCGCGAAATCGTTGCGAAGTTAGTCAACACGTCTGCTACTACTTAAAGGTGAAAAAATGCTATTCTATATACGTAGAGCTTATTAACAGGTTAAAAAAATGCTATTCTATGTACATAGAGCTCCACTTGCAGAGCCTGAGAGATTTTATACTGTTAAACAAGAATTGAGGGCAGGGTTCGGCGCGAAGTAAGGAGCCCCACAGTAGAAGGTCTTAGCTCATCTAAGTAAAATTGATCTTCTCCAGACCACGCGCGGTACCGTGATTGAGGTTTCCTAATTTTGAAAACATTCGAGAACTTTTGTATGCGTTAGTAAAAGCACATGTTTGAAAACAATAGCGTTCCTATGAGTTTTGAGGTGCATTAGCATAGCAGAGCGCGTGAGGATTTCCGAACAAAGCGTTCCTTGAAAGCAGCATACGCGCCCGTAAACGTGGTAGAGACAACGACGGAAATAGAATGGTACGGCTCAGACCACAAAGCCTACGCATTTTGAAGCGTTAGAAACGACCCACAATGTCGCTACACGAGTAAGAAGTGAGCCCCGCCCTGCATTTCTCTGCCCCCTGTATTTGCCATCCCGTCCTTCCCCAAAAACAGGAGTGCTGTGCCATTCCCACCGTCTTCGACGTGTATGGTTCACTTACTGTACCACCCACAGTGGTCGATAGTGGGAATGCCCCAGCATTCCTGTTCCGAAGGACGGGAATTACAGGGGCGGAGAAATACGAGGCGGGGCCAACTTCTTACTCATGTAGAGGCTTTGTGGGTCGTTTTCGACGCTTCAAAATACGTTTGGCCCTAGTTACACACCAACGGAATGAAAACGTCCCGCAATGACATTGTCGCCGCTTGCAGCGTAAATCAGGGAATCGTCTGCAATATTGCGTCTTCGACGTCTGTGACGCAATATTGCAGACTAAAAATTTCCGGGCGTTTTAAATGTATTATATCGATATTTTACGCCTCTATCATATGTTTACTGCAGAATGTCATTAGAGATGTATTACTCTTGTAATAGCAGTGCTCATTATGTCGTTTTGGTGATACTTTAACAAATTTAGATCCAAAAAATAATCAGCTGATGGAAATTGGCAAATGTTCAACGGGGTAGGTCCCGCTAGGATACAGTATACACTGCCGCGACGTGTATAACTGCTCGGTGCGGTCTTCCGGCGCGTTTTTCTGGGACAACCCTTCCTTTTGGCATGCCTCAGCACAGTTGGTACGCACATAAAAGGTAGTTGTCTTGCTATTTCCGCAGCGTCCCGCCGGTGCATAACTACGGGCTGGGCGTTGTGTTCTGAGCCATACCGTTTTATTTCGGTAGTTGTCTCTGCCACGTTTACAAGTGTATATGCTGCCCTTGAAAGAATCAAGCAAACCGATCACGCAGCTGTGTAAAATTGGCGTCAAAATCATATATAGCTCTACAGCACACCGTGTTTTCCTCTTACTATACGCGTTTTTCGATCAATTTCACAGAATATGCTTCTATTGTACACGCAACAGTCACTTTGGCACGTCGTAAGGGCAAACAGGCATGAAATACGTTTTTAGTGAATTACCATGAAATACGTTTTTAGTGAATTACAACACAACGCATTTTTACGGCTGAGTTGGAGCACGGTGTTCAAACGATTTTTCCGTTTTTTTGTTACTGTTCTCATTGCAGGGAACCATCCCTTTCAATCTAATATATTAATGAGGGGGGGGGGGGATAGTCTGCGCGAACCGGACATATTGCCGAGTCAAGGCTTTATGGGAAAAGTGTGAGCAAACTGCCCCGCGCACAAACTCGAGCCGAACACTAATCAGCAGGAAGGAACGTATGTCACACCATTGGCTAATAATACACTCGACTCAAGTGAGGCCATGTCCATACGCGATACTTTTTGACTTTTTTCCTAACGAAATAGCGATGATATTGATGCACAAATGTCCGTTAAAAAGTCGGATGAATAACAGAACGTCACAAGAAAAGCCTTTGGCTATCTCACTGACCGAGGAATAACAACGAGGCTCGAGAGCTTTCACGAAATAAAAAGTTCGCCACGATTTTATAAATCTGATATAAGCGGTTAAGTCCCATGTACAACTGCAACTGCGAAAAGTATATTCACTTCCTGATCGTAAAGGCTATAAACCGCGAAATTCTCATGGTTTCTATGCGTGCTGGTGCGGAGCGGCGGTTAGAGACAGTGAGAAAGCGCAGGACAGACGGAGGGAGCGGAATTGCCCGCACCATGAGTCGTGAGAATCACGACGTTCTACAAAGGATATATGCCCTCCCGATTTTCAATAATAGGGGATCCCTGACCTTTCGCCATGTTTACGGGGTTGGAAATCACGTCACAGACCAGTTCGGACACAAAAAGTACAACCCTAGCCAACATAGGCACAAGACGTCAAGAGCACTACCCCAGACTTGTCAACAAGCAAAAGGAAGCCAAGAGATGGAACGCGGAAGTGCACATATAGTGCAATCCGCCCTCGGACAAATGGTTACTGTCCAACGAGACGTGAAAAATTTCAAGACAATTGAAACCTTGGACGAACGTTGAAATTTTGGCATAATAAAAAAATTTAAGTGGTACTAGGAAGAGAAAAAATCGTATCAGAGAGTTTCGAAAATTGAAAATCTCGCAAAAACAACCAAAATTTAAAAAAAAATTGAAATGAACAGCTATGGACCATCCCATCGCTTAGATGCAGTGCTAACAATAGAAACTATATATGAGTTTATCCCGAAAATCGAAGGTTTTGAGACCCAATGCAACAATACCTTCAAAATATTGTCAAAAAAACCCTAAACAGCCCTATACGCTCCTGAAACTCCAATATGCATACACGCCACACCCAGTTTCAGGCTTGCCAACAATAATGGCTCGTTTTCAGCATTTTTTCGACATTATTGTTGCTACAAGCCCCTGTGCTTTCCAATTCCGGCAAATTTTCGAAAAAGCTGAGGTCCAAAATAGCAGTTGGACATCCCACCCCTAACCTCTACAAACTGCGCTAAAGTTGCCTAAAAACTCGCTGGGGCATTTCAACGATCTGAGTTTTGGACTGAGCTTCCGAAATATGAACGTAACCGAATCACATCCGCTGCAGAAGCATTTTTTTCAGTACCGAAACTCCCGGAAATACACTCAAGGGACGTGAAAATTATCGAAATTTTCCGAAACTTTCGGTCACCAAGGATGAGGATCAGGGATGAGCGGTATTCCGAAGGTTTTGGGCCTTCCGATTTCCGAATTCCTAAAAAAAGCCTGAAAATTCGGAAGAAATCGGAAATATTCACGAGATTAGAAATTTTTACACTTTTCCTGGCCAGACCCCAGGGGGTTATTTCGGGCGCTGGATTCGGATTCGAGGTCCGTTTTCACTTTTCACAAAGCCAAGTTTTTTTTTGATATGCACAGTCACCAGGGGAGAGTTTAAAATTTCACTGAACTTATTTCCGATTTCCGATGGTTTTTGGCGTTCCGATTTCCGAAATTGAAAAGGTCCTTCCAATTTCCGAAGTTCAGAAAAAAATTTCCGCTCATCCCTGATGAGGATACAGTTCCGTCACCCTCCGGCACAACGGTATGGTGGGTGGTGGCCATCCTGTATTCCAACCCCTGAAGAGGCGAAAGAAACAGGGCGGGAGCGAGATTCCAGATTGGACGCAACACGGGGCTGGCGACAGCCCACTCGCTGCGTCTCCTGTTTCTCCCGCCTCTTCAGGAGTTGGAATACGCGATGGTCACAACCCCGGTATGCTTGACTCTGAGTCCAACAAAAAATTCACATCTGCAACCGAAATAGACAAGGTCCAGGGGGTTCACCGTGGGACGGGGTGGGGGGAAGAGGGATTTCGTGTGGAATTTGGTCCAAAAATGACATTCTGTGGGGGGGGGGTATCGTAATTTTTTTGGATCAGAATTGAAGAATTTAAGAGATGAAACTTCGGCCATGGGCTTCCCACAAATATGCTAACCGACGAAGCTTGGGTGAAAAAAATGCTGTCGTTTTCGGGGCCAAGTTCCGGTCCGCAACTGCAGACTACGACTGTTGCATCACGCAAAAGCATGATAATTGTGCTGGGACCACTTGGTCCCAGACCAATTAACCTTTCTCCCAGCACGATTATTATCGTGTTGCGTGATGCAGCAGCCGTAGTCCGCAATTGCGGAGCGGAATTCGAAGTCCAAAAAGTACAATAGTGCCGCCGGATGTCTATAAATCTCCTATTAGGGGTAGTTTATACTTCTGTCGCCGAGCGGCGCGGCGAAGTGCAATCCTACAATATCGATCGTGCCGCGCCGCGTGATCAATATTAGGGGTCGTTAATACTCCCGCCGCCGGGCGGCGCGGCACAGTGCATTTCTGTAATATTGATCACGCGGCACGGCACGATCGATACTATAGAATTGCACTTCGCCGCGCCGCTTGGCGGCAGAACTATAAACGACGCCTTACAGGAATGCACTGTGGAGCGCCGCTCAGCGGCGGGAGTATAAACGACCCCTCAAGGAGAGAAACTGAATTGAAACCCAGAGATTAATGAGTGCTGGTAAAGAGCTTCGAGGAACCGCTCTGCTCCTAAATAAATCATACGTATCGATCAAACGTGATCAGACAGGTAACAGCAGGTAAAAATGTTTTACCACTTCGACAAGCAAGTTTCAACGTTAGGAGCCGGTCGGTTCCCTGAAGCTCTATACCGCTATTCGATATTAATAGTCATAGAGAATATTTAACCCACGGTGCCATATGGCATGGAAGATGCACTTGGCCACGCCCATTTCACCGCGCCGCACAAAATTTGAGCACTACCCGGGATGTCCCTCCTCTGCCAAAATCGGGAGTCCTTGCGGCACGGAAAAATGGGCGTGCCCAAGTGCGGTACAACAGTGCCCTCCTAAGCCACATGGCACCTAACCCAATAGCCCTTTGTATTTTTTTTTCGATTTTTGTATATCTAAATCAATACGCTAATATTTCCCAAAAAATCATTGAGATCTTCGCTATGAGAAGAACTGAATTCAAACAAGGTAATCTACCACTGAAAAATTTTATCGATTAGCTCCTCCCAGTCATTTTTTGGTGGAAATCAATACAGTCAATATTTTTGAAAAACAAATCAATGAAGGTCTACGATGACGACAAGAACCTCAAACACCGGAGAAAAGCAATTTCTAATATTTTCCATTACTGGAGAGTTGCAGTCAAAAATGGAAGCCAAGCACCAGAGATGATCCTATATCCAGCGCCAACCCTTCAACAATATCTCATCGATTTTTTTAAGGAATTCAATAAAATCGATTATTTTTCAAAAAGAATATATATGGCCACGGTGACGTCTATGGCCAATTTGGGTAAGACCAAGTACTCTTAAATGTTGAATTTGGCTGTTAAAATCTTCAACTAAAGAAAGAAGTTATTCCGTGGCATTAAAATTCGTGGTTTTGTAGTTTTACTAATAAAACAAAAAATTGGTACCGGATGAAAGGTGACGACATTGGAAATGAATTTTCCGTTTTTTTCACCCCTCCCTGGAGTTTTTAGCAATGTATGCTAATTTATCGTGTGAAAAGGAGGGATTTTCGTAAGAATTTATTGACTAAGCACAGAGCTCAGCATTAAACCAATTTATTGTGAGGCGATAAACTGCGGGTGGCCTGCGCTAAATTGTAATTTCAGTCAGTTTATGGGTCCAAAACGGATTAAAAATAGTTGAGACTATCCTCTCCACATGATCGATTAACAGGAAGTCGGCAGGCGATAGAGAACACAAAACAGGTTTCTTGGCGACAGCTCGTCTTCCAGACGGAATTGAGCCTTCGTACAAAGTCAGAGAGTGGATAAAGGTTCCTGCTAGCAGTACAGGATTGTGTGGGACAAGAAGATGAAGAAGAACATAGACAGACACATCACATCGATGGCTGGTGGCGGTGGCGGCCGTCGGCGACGACGAGCTCGATACGCGGGGGCCTTGCATGACGGACGAGACAGTGTGGCGACGACGGAGGGCAGCGCTCAGCCGTAGAGAAAGAGAGTGCACGCGAGAGAACACTTGCCATCATGCGCGCTCCACGGCCAGACAACATCACACAGATTCGAACACCGCAATTCGCGCCGTTGCAAGAGAACCTGCACATCAATGCGTGGAAAGTTCGAATAATTAGCCGTGGGGCGCGTTATTGCCAGATCGGCTTCTTTGCGGAGGAGTCCATCCCCTGTTTTCAAGTGAAATTTATTTCCGTTCATCACGTGCGACTGCGCGCGTACACTGCGTCCCCTTCTTCCCACACTATCTCGATGTCTCTACACTCGTTCCGTACAAGCGCGCGCGGGAACATAGTAAATTTGCCTCGGAACCAGAGGATATAATATGGGAGCGCGCACACTCTACGAGCTCAAAGGCACATTCCAACCTCAGAATCGTTCTCCTGTTTTTTCTGTCTATGTTGAAAACGGTACCACGCTGATTCCAATGATGTCTCTGAAATCGTACAAAACCCACTACTCAGAGAGTTTTGGCCGAGAAATAGCCGCGGAATGCCTGCTCGCCGCGTAATAGCCGCGAAGTAGCCGCCAAATAATGCTCGCCGCGAACTAGTGCTCGCCACGAAATAACCGAGAAAAAGTGCTCTCCAGGCAGATATGCGGCGCATTCCAGAGGCATGATTCAGATTTCAGCACTCCCGTCGGTTCAATTACCCAAGTTTGAGGTACACGAACCTCGTTCCGCCTCAGGAGGCCCCGCCCAACCGCTGGCGGCTCCAGATGGTGACGGTTGCGTCTTGGTTACTTTTGTTTACTTCTAGCTATTTCTCGGGTATATCTCGGCTACTTCTTGTCCGTTTCGTGAGAAGCCGAGAAATAGCCGCGATATAGCCAGGAAACAGCCCACCAGGAGCCGCTGCGGAGGAAAATTGACTTAGACTTCCGGAGGTATGGTGAACGAGTTGTCCGAGGCTTGTAGCTTTCGCTATTTGCAACCGATGTATGAGAGCCGACTTAAAGGCAGCATACACGCTCGCAAGCATAGTCGAGATAACAGCATAAATAGGCACACACGGCCCCTAGCAAGTCGTCAACGAACTTTGAAGCTCTGGAAACCATCCAGAATGACAATAATTGGCAATGTTTGAGCAATCCTGTCTCGCACGCCCGTATTTTCACTCCCATTTGAGTACGAGAATGAGAATCGAAACTTGAGAAAACATGTGGTAACTTAGAATGATAGCACTATAAAAAGGGAGTGCAGTAGAGAAAAAACTCGATTTACCTCAATATAACATGTTTGTGCACTGATAAAATCCTCCATTTCAAGAGGTCAGCCAAAGTAGAGCGGCATTCTCGAAAGTGGACGAGAGTCAATAGGTATGCAGACATGTTATACTCAGGTTAACCAAGCTATTTCTCTCGTGCACTCCCATTTGATAGTGCTATCACTCTCAATTATCACACGTTTTCACACGTATCGATTCTCATTCTGTTACTCGAAGGGGTGTGAAAATACGGGCGTGGAAGGCAAGATTTCTCAAACATTGTCAAATATTGTCATCCTGGACAGTTTTCAGCGCTTCAAACGTCGTTGACGACATAGTACGGGCCGTGCGGACCTATCTATGCTGTTATCTCGACTGTGCTTGCGAGCGTGTATGCTGCCTTTAAAGGCAGTGTTCACGAAGAAAAAGTTGCACGTTTTCTTGGCTGAAACATAAGCTTTGGGTCCCTCTAAGAAGATTAGGAACGGGAGTGCGACGAAAAACGGCCGGTAAGTGGGTGAAAATCTCGTGGGCCAGCCAACCCATTGGGCCACTCCGCCCACGTCCCATAACAGTTTCCCTGAATTCGTGGTTAGATGAGCGATGGTTTCCGATCAAAAGCCCCGTTCTTCCCTTCATTCTCAACTTCTCTCTTTACTCAGGTCAGCTCGCACACATCGACGGCAAAAAACGGGAGTTACAAGCCTCGAACAACTCGTCCACAATGCCTCCCTACTCAGAAAAACAATAGTATGCTACTTGATGGCTTCAGGTAACATACCACTCGTGCTGTAATGAGTCGAATATGTATTGATCCCCGAGTACCATGAGCAGACCTGTTATGACTTGCTTTTTCTTGATAGCAATCGTGATCGATATGCACGCAATTCATTACAACACGAGTGGTAAGTTATGTGGAGCCTTCAAGTAACTTAGCGAAAAAACAGAAAAACGACTTTTATCGTGAGCACTGCTTTTAAGCAAAGAGAGAGGTTGAGAATGAAGGGAGGAACGGGGCTACCGATAGGAAACCATCGCTCATCTCGCTACTGTTGAGCTCCAAAGATCATAAAAGGGGCGTACCAAAACGGCCTCCTGATGTGGGCGCCCCAGAGTGACTTCCTCCTATATTTCGCTTATTCGGAGGAATTGAGACTTCGCACTTGGCTGGTGCTATTGTATAGTGGGGGTCTACTTCACAATTCTGTGAAAGTCTCAAATTTCGTCCCTGAGCTTGGACTGTGCCTTCAAAGGCAAGGCACAATGGGAAAAGGTGTAGCAAATGACGTGCAAGGGACCCACTCGCACCGTAAGGCCTCTTTCAGAGTTCGATCCAGGGATGAGCGGAGTTCCGCGTTTCGCGTTCCGAAACCTGCAGTTTCGCGCAATTTTGGCATTCCGCATTCCGAAAACCGCAAAAAACGCCGCGGAATGCGAAAATATCGGGTCATCTGGGACGGGAGAAAACACTAGACGATCTCTGAATTTTTCCGCGTATCGCGTTCCGAAAACCGCATTTCCACGCATTTTCAGGCGTTTCGCGCCCGATTTCCGGAACCCGAGAAAAAATTGTTGTTCCGAAACCCGAAAACCGATTTCCGAAATTTCATATTTTTATTCCGCTCATCCCTGGTTCGATCGCTGTGCGACGCGATGGCTTATTATTAATGCAGAGCGACGTGCGACGCGATCTCTATCGATACTCATATTTATCATCTCATCGCGTCGCACAGCGATCGAACTCTGAAAGAGGCCTAACCTCTGGCGTCAATGAATGCGAACTACACTTCGGCTGCGTACGGCTTACACAATAATTGACGCCAAAACCAAAGATTCGCGTCTGTTGTCCAGGGGCACTGAATGGAAAAGAAATGTATCATTTTCCGTTTACTTTGTAGCAATCCACCAGAAAAGTTGAGAATCTTATAACTTGAAATCATCTTCATTCTTTCTTGTGTAGAACACAATTTGGGCTACCCGACATCACCCGCGAAACTTGACACTTAGAAAATGCGCCCCTCAAAAGTTACGGCAACCTGAAAACTGCTAGCGGATCGGTAACTAGCACTTCTGGGTCGACCATATATCAATTTCAATTCAATTTTATTGACGTGGGCGTATACTGCTTCACAAATCAAACAGTCAAACAACAATGCTGATTGCTGATCACAGAAGATGCAAACGAGGAGAAAATTTTGAAAAAAAAATGAAGCACATCAGAAAACCCCCGATTCCGACAACACTGTCGCCCTTTTCCTGATTAGGTCAGGGAAAGCACGCGCGTTTCTATAAAAATGACGCGGTAAATATTTTTGTGGCTAATCGATGATTTAAACAAAACGAATTTTGGCACCCGGATCTTATGCTACCGTAATCTTCGATTAGCCGTGGAGCGCGTTTTTATATCACGCAACTCTAACACCGCATTCGAGTACGATTCGTGGCTAAAGTCCAGCGCTGAGCATGATTTCACTTTGAATACCACGCCTAGATGTAATATTTAACATAAAATTGCGAAAGTTTTCTATCGAATGAGCCTTTTCAAAAATTGCTCAAGTTAATTCTGAGAAAGAGAATTCTCATAGTGGGGTCCACATCGGAATTTCACAAACTTCTGAAGAACCAGTTCGTCTCTACTTTTTTCACGCTCACCTAAACTTCGTACTAACCCGGAGCATTCATCTTTCGTCAAAATCAGAAGAGTTGAACTGGCCAAAAGCGTTGCATTCCCACACAAAATTGGATCAGTATTAGATGATGCAATACCGCGCTCCGCGTCAAATCGATGATTACGATAGCACAATATCCCGGGTTCGAAAATTCGTTTTGTGGATAACATTGAGATAGATCTGATTAACACATTCTTTCATTAAATGCACAAAAGAATAGAAACTTGAGATTTCCAGTTTCTTCTCAACAACAACAGGATAAAACTCGCAAAAACCACACGTACGATAGAGCAAGCTTTATTACAGCAAAATGCCACGGAAAGAACAACAAAATACAGTTTATTTGAAGCGAAATGTAGAAATTCAGCATTTTCTCGTGACTCGAAATTTGCGCGTCAAACACCGTGCAGCGGTCGTCACAACGGAAAACACTGTAATTGACGGCGCCGTCTGCGGCGGCCCCCCATGGGGAGAACGCACTTTGCACAGCCGCAGTGGCGGCTTGTTTATGTTCACGTGGGCGCCGCTATTGCTTCGACACTCGCCGTCGTCACTACGGAATTCACTGCTGAAATCCCTCCTAATGACGTCGCCAGTGCCAGTGATATCCCGGAAAGACGTCACTTATCTTAGGTGAGGCATATGGAAATTTAAATTTTATTTGGTTGAAAATTAGACGAAAAAACTGAAAGTGGGCATAGTACTTACCTCATCACTACGAAAAATATCGGTCTGCAGTTGCAGACAACCGCTTTTGCAGAGAATCGTGTCGGGACCTATGGGGTCTCAGCTGTGTTTGGCTTGCGCCTCTTCGGACCGAAAGGGCGCTCTGATATGGGCTGCACTTTCCAGACGGCTGCAGCCTGCTGAGCGTGCTTAATACAACATGTGCCAGCTGACATATGGATTTGGCGTTGCTGCCAATCGATAATGCTGATCCTTAGCGTTTTTCGCACATGTCATTCCTACGTTTTGTATATTTTTTTATGATATGAAAACAGTGAAGGTGATGAACTTCATATATTTTTAAGCGAAATATATTCCCGCCTACCGTTAGCGTGTGCGCTCGTATGCTGAGTCTCCTCGTCCCCCATGCATTCTCGCTGTTTCTCCCCTCGCTCCCCACACGCACGCGAAGGAACAAAACAAATTCGGATCTGACATAGAGCTTACTGCTATCGCAAACTGGGGGGCTCACTACTGTATCACACTTGGCCACGCCCATTTTTGGCCGTTCGGATTTCCGTAGGGGAGGAAAACACCGGGTACGTGCTCAAATTCAGTGCGGCGCGGTAAAATGGGCGTGGTCAAGTATTATACCATAGTGCCGCCCACGGTGTGCAATAGCGCCCCTTGGGCCTGCATCATACTTTCCGCGACGAGCGACGCGACACATTGCTTACCATGAATATCTACCAAAAATCGATCTACTTAAAAGGTCGTGTCGCTGTCTCTCCTCGCGGTAAGTATGATCATGGTTTTATACTCCTGATTTTCGAACGAGATATCGGACCCGCAGCTGCAGACAATCGCTGTTTCAGCACGCAGCTTGAGAAGAGTAGTGTCAAGATCGCTTGCTCTGCGTGTCGCAACAGCGGTAAAGTCTCTTCGAATGGATGTGTCCACCCATGCAGTCGGCGGGCGTGTGGAGCGGCTGTCGCGAAGGCGTTTTATTCGGACGAGCCTTCCCATAACTGCGAAGGGCTTGTTGGGATATTACTCACAATTCAGCAATTTGTCATGCTAATTGATTTCTAAATTCAAAAATGCCTTCGCGGCAACCGCTCGACACGCACGCCGACCGAGTAGGCGGACAGTTTTCCGGACGGACGTTACTCTGAGAGTTTTGGCTGAGAATTAGCCCACCAGGCTCCGCAGCGGCTCCTGGTGGGCTATTTCCTGGCCATTCCGCGGCTATTTCTCGGCTTCTCATGAAACGGACCAGAAGTAGCCGAGAATAGCCGAGATATAACCGAGAAATATTCATAAGTGAAGAAAATTAACCAAGACGAACCGTCGCCGGCTCGCCGAGCCACCATCTGGAGCCACCAGCGGTTTGGCGGGGCCTCCAAAGGTTGAACGAGGTCCACGTACCTCAAACCTGGGTAATTAAACCGACGGAGGTGCTGACATCTGAATTATGTATGCCTCTGGAATGCTCCGTATATCTGCCCGGAGAGCATTATTTCTCGGCTATTTCGCGGCGAGCATTATGTGGCGGCTATTTTGCGGCGAGCATTATTTAGCGTCTATTTCTCGGCTATTTCGCGGCTATTTCCCGGCTAGCAAGCAGGCATTTCGTCGCTATTTCTCGGTCAAAACTCAGAGTAGTCTCTACAACGACCACTCATTTTGAATCATTTAGCACCAATATCTGGTGGCTATAATTGATTAAAAGCGAAGGAGAGCTCCAAATATTCTCATCAGTCTAACTTTCATATAAAGTCCGCCCGAATGAGACTGCCCGCCCACGCGGTCGGCGCGCGCGTCAAGCAGCCGCCGCTGGATTCATTTTTCGGAGTTGTAGATCGAATAGTAGGAACATCAGACGAATAGTGAATGATGTTCCAGTCAGCTGTTTGAAGACGTGGTAAAATTCGCTCAAAAAATGCCTCCACGATGGCCGCTTGACACGCACGTCGACCGCATAGACGAACAGTCTCATTCGAATATACCATAGGTGATCTTCAATCGAGTTGATCTGGCCGTTGCGGAACTTTTTATTCAGGCAGAATGAGGCTGCAAAAATCGACGAGGAGCTATTCTCCAAATATGGTTTCAAGGTTGAACAGTTGATGGAACTGGCAGGTTTGGCCTGTGCGAAGGCTGTATATGCTCAGTATTCGAAAGGTAAGTTCGATCATTAATGAACCTCAATTTTTTTCCGTAGAAAGCTCAGAATTTACCCTTCATGGCAGCTTTTTTGGTCAGTATCGCGCAATGTCGCTTATTGTCGCCCATTGTATGTACTGTCCTTATCGAAAATTCCGGTCCGCAGATGCAGAGAGCTGTCGTTGCAGCACGCGCCTGAATTATAGTCGTGCCAGGACCCAAACGATTACCCATGGTTCCAGCACTATTGTCATCGAGGCGCGTGATGCAGCAGCGGCCGTCTGCAACTGCGGAGCGAAGTCCGGCTCCGATAAGGACAGTAGATTTTGCATATTCTGGCAAGCTGTGCCGCCGAAAACAGGCATGTTGCCACATTATGAACCACTTCCTTCTCATACCCAGAGCGATTTCTTTTAAAATCAAAGGGCCTGCCCTGTCAGATGGTTTAGGGGCTTGGGTAGGCCTTCCGCCTAGGTTCATCAACGCATCCATGCCACTTGGGGTTGAATGATTACCACGGCTGAGCTTGACCTCTTCCAAGTCACCCCTGCTATTTAATTTCCCAGTACGAACACAACAACTATTGACTGTGCAGACACCGTAAGCTATACTCTTTATTACAAGAAGTTACAACAAACACAAGATAACAACTATGGAAGCACGCCCAGTGCTACTTCTGACCAATCCGCTAGCCTAGGTGCGCGACTTTCCGTCCTTCTCGACGGATCCCGTCTGCTAGGTGTGTGCGTGGACCTTCCGTCTCTCACGACGAAACCCGTCTGCTAGGTGTGTATGCGGACTTTCCGTCCCTTACGACAGAACACGTCTGCCGACTCCTCCTCGAACATGTACAGGCCATAAAACGGCCAATGTCTCACCGTCGACTGCGTACCAATGCGCTGCGCGACCGCACGTGCGTCGGAGCAGACGGATTTTGGCCGCCGCGCGACGAGTTTCGGCCATGACGCGCGGCGGCCGAACGTCGCGCGGCGGTCAAAACTGATCGCGCGGCGGCCAAACCCGTCTGCTTCCGACGCGCGTGCGGTCGCGCAGCGCGTGGTACGCAGTCGACGGTGAGACATTGGCCGTTTTATGGCCTGTAGAGTTCAACTCTTCCACTGGCGTAAATAGTAATATGGACATGCGGGTGGATTCTTAGTTCCTCTGCGTCACTGCCACTATCGACGCATCAGAACAATTGACTAGACACCAGACTGCCATACACCAGCCACGAGACACCAGCCAGCCAGACACCAGACCGCCAGACACCAGCTCGCCAGACATCAGACCGCCAGACATCAGAGCCGCCAACCACCAGATCAACCAGACATCAGCACAAGCTGCCGGCACACGCCAGAAGACCAATTCGCCCCGAAATGGCGCCTTATGTACGCTGTGGCAGGGTCTCGCGGGTCTGCCCCGCCCACTGGCGCGTGAGGGCTTCCCGCCCACTAGCCAGCGGGGGCAGCCCTGCTCATCGAATCGCCTCTGGTCGGTGGGTTTTCCGACACTTCGGCAAAGGACAACAGCAAACAAGTCAAAAACAACAATATAGGCTAAATCACAATACTTTACAATGTCATACAATTACTACTAAGCTATAAACAATACAATTACAACAATGTAGCTCTATAGATCACTGACACGTCCTCCTCCACAAATTGGGTTGTTCCACTCAACCCCACCTCCCCCAGATGTCGTCGGCACCTCGCCAACACGTCCAACACGAATGCAGGAACCATCGCATCTATCCGGGAGACCACAATTGACACGTTCATCGAAGCCATCGCATCTACCGCGGTCAGCTCGTCCGTTGGAACCATCGCATCTACCGCGTTCAGCTCGTCCATTGGAACCATCGCATCTACCGCGTTCAGCTTGTCCTTTGGAACAACCGCATCTACCGCGTTCAGCTCCTACTTCGGAACCATGGCATCTAATGACGGAGTACCCTTCAGCTCGCCCAGAGAGACCATAGCGTCGACCACGTCGACTGCATACGTCTCGATCATCGCAACAACTACCTTGACGTATAATAAGATCATGGTGTCGACCACTTCCATAACGTCTACCGGTGTAGCTACTATCGCCTTCGCAAGGTACACCACCTATAGCGCGCCCTTCAGCACGAATCACATCCGGCCATCGTTGGGTTTTGGCAGACCGTCGCATCTCCTCTTGGTCAGCATTGACTCTAGAACAGCATGTGCAACAACGCTTGACTGCTCTCCTAACAGGTGGTCGTCCTCTGCGTCCTCTACTACTGTTCCTCATCACCGGGGATTCAGTCATCACAGCCGGTGTCTTCACTAGCTCACCGTTTTGTTCACAAACTGGCTCCAGTTTCTTTGCAAAAAGTCTTACAAGTGCAAGTTTCGCACATGCTTTCGCAACATGGAGTGAACCACACGAGTCCATCGCTTGCTCAGGGTGAAAGGATTTTCCCCGCTTTGCAGGTACTCTAGCATCAACTCGATCACCCTTGCAACAAACTTCGGACTCCTGTGCATTCTCTTGTCCTTCGCAACCGACAGGACACATGAGTGGGTTCTGCCTTGCAAGCAGCGAACACCTCGCTGTAGTTGCTTGTGCCAAGTTCCGGGAGCTCAGCGGGTTGCTTTGTCAACCTCTGTGACCTGTTCAACTCCGCTTTTTTCTCCTCCGTCTGCACCCTGACCACCCAATGCAACTGCTGCATATCCTCGGGTATGTTAGCCATCCCTGGGTTGCACCCACGGTACACCGACCGTTCGCTGGGTCCGTCTCCATCACGGATAACCCTCGGCTCAACATCTCTATTTACGACAGGTACACAACCGGAACCATCCGACACACTGCGAACTCCTTCTTCTTCTTCTTTGCAGCCACATTGAGGGTTTTGTCATAGGTTGAGGAACTGGGCGACCAGTAACGGATTTGTACATAAGTCCATTACGGTCAGCGTGGTAGGTCTCTCCGGACAGTTGAATAAATGTGCGGTATCGTGGCCGATGGTACCGCAGTCCGGGCACACATCAGATTTACTGCTGTCAATCCTGCTGACATAAGACATTAGCATTGTAGAGTGACCACAGCGTAATGATGCGAGCGTGCACCTGGCCCTTCTTCCGAGTTGAGCCTCGGATGTGCAGACTTGGGGCGGCACTACCCCCAATATGGGATTAATGACCGCCTTTTCCAGATGACACCGTACAAATTGAGTATGCTCCTCGCGCAATAGACGGAGTCGTTCTTGCTGTGAGTCGTGTCATCTCTGCAGATTGACTTTGCTGGGAGCATCGGCGAATGGCTTTCTGATCTTTCTTTCTCTGACGGGGTTTAGCATTCTCCAAGAGGGGTGATTTGGTTGTTTGACAATGTTGATGAAAAATTGTTGGGCCTGGAGCTCACAGTGCTCCCTTCCTGGTAATGAGCGGGTCTCAGCATGCAAGTGACCGACCGGGGAACTTCTTGCACACCCGGTGGCGATTCGAAGAGCCGCATTCTGTATGCGTTGCATCTTAGTCCAAGAGGATTCCGAAACCAGATGCTGCCAAACTGGGGCGCCGTATTCCAGTGCAGGCTGGAGAATAGCCTTATACGTTGTAATAATGGTTTCTGCTTTGCTACCCCATGTTGCACCGCCCAGGGCTCTAAGCACGTTAAGCTTCGCTTAAACGATAGCCTGCTTCTGTTCCGTGTTCTTATGGAATTTGAGCGATGGATCGAGTACGAGTCCGAGAAGTTTTGGGAAGCGGGCGGAAGGCAAACGATCTCCATTCCATACGACATACGGATGTGCGCTGTGTTCAGATGGGTCCGTTGTGAGTACGGATACCGATGACTTTGACGCAGAAATTTTCAGCATTTTGCGGTCGAGGAAGCTTTTCAGTGCGGTCAAGTACCCGTTAATCTTAGCGGCGGCCACATTTATGTCCCGATCACGACACAAGACAGTCATATCATCAGCGTAAGCGACCACCTTGATATCTTGGGGTGGGGCGGGCATATCTTCGAGGTACAGACTGAAGAGAGCAGGCGACAATACACCGCCCTGTGGGACCTCCAGCTGCAATCGGAATGCTGTTTGAGACATGTTTCTGAACATCACTCTAGCCCGTCTTCCTTAGTGAATGCAGCTATCCAGCGCTTTTGCCATGGCGGGATTGATGACTCCAGTAAGTTGTTTGATAAGATACCAAGATTCACTGTGTCGAAAGCCTTAGTGAGATCCAAGGCAACTGCTACAGTTCTTTCCGGCTTATACGCGTTGAAACCATCAATTGCATAACTCGTAATTTCTAACAAAGCTGTCGTGGTGGAATGCATTTCTCTGAATGCATGCTGCAACACCTGTCTCGTTGTGCTCGGCCAGGTCTTTGACGATCAGCTTTTCAGCTACTTTAGCAAAAGAAGACAACAAGCTAATGGGCCGATATCCCTTGACTGAAGCTTGGGGCTTGCCAGGCTTGGGCAGCGGAACGACGTTTGCCATCTTCCAATTCTGCGGGATAGTACACGACATGAACGAGGAGTTTATCACATCAGTGAGGAGCGGTAGTAAGTCAGTGGGTATCTTCTTCAAGACAGCAGGACATATCCCATCAGGACCAATAGCTCTAGAGTTCCGCATTTCCTTTATAATCTTCTCAATTTGCGTCGTAGTAAACGCTTCGGCCGTGCTCATAAGCGGGAGGCGGCACAGCTCTCTTACAGTCACTCTATTCTGCGGACCTCGTTTAGCACTGGTGATGAAAAACTTTTCCCGAGCGCATAAGCGGCTTCCTTTCCTGATTTGATTACGCCGTTGTCGAATTCGATAGTGGAGACGGTGGCGGGTGAGCTTTACCCGAAAGCTTCCGTAAAACCTTCCAAGTAGCTGCACTGTCCGTCTTAAAGTCCATCTGTCCGGTGAACTTCTCCCACTCTTCTTTCTTGTGTCTGTCCAAATCCTTTGATCTCACTGTCAAGCTCAGCAACCACGGGGTCCAGATGATTAACCGCTCTCCTCGCATCTCTCGTTCTAATTTGTCGAGGATTTCCTGTTGACATTTGGATAGAACGTCTTGACGCGACCGATAGGGATAGCCGCATTCATGGCCTTGCGGATTGCGTCAGATAGATGGCACTCCTTCTGGTGCACGCTTCCATTCCACGGGTAATCTGCCGATAGGCGAAGCGCAACTTCACTGAACAGGCGCCAGTCTGCTCGGCCTAAATTAAGATAAGAACGTTGGCGAACACCAGAAAAGGGAGCGAGAGAATTGATAGATCGATGTGGACAAAGACAGGAACGTGGTCACTTGGCAGAGTAGTCGAGGTAGACCATGAGCAGCAGCTAGAAAGGTTGGACGAGACAAGAGATATGTCTGGGCTAGAAGATCGGCCGCTGGCAGGGAGACGAGTGGGCTGATCATCGTTTAGAATGACCAGGTCGCACTCATCTGCCCATTCTTCGACGTCATTTCCTCTAACATCAGGACCGAGAGACGAGCAAAAGGTGTGAGCGTTGAAATCACCCGCGAAAACGACCGAGGATGAGAGGGAGCAGTCGCTCAGCTGCTTGAGAAGTGGGATAGGATTGTAAGATGAAGGGCATGAAGTTGTAGGTGGAATGTATATGTTGAAAAGAGAAAGGGTGTTTTAGGGGAGATGGATTGGGAGGTACTCGAGAGTACCGTCCGTGGGGTGCTGGGAATGAGGTGTGAGGGAAGTGAAGATAGAACGAAAGTAGAGACTCCACCGCCGAGAGATGACCTTGGAGCATGGTAAGAAGTATAGCCTGGGATATTGGGATGAGGATAGGTAGGGGATGGAGAGAGCTTGGTTTCTTGAACCATGATCACGTCTGGATGGTAAGTACGTGCAAAGAGAGAGAGTTCAGAAAGCTTGGCACGAAGGCCGTTTATATTGATATGCACAATGGAAAGGGGGCGATTTGAGATAGAGGAATCTGAGATGGAAGGTGAGGAGCATAACACACAACGAAAAGATGAGTTATGATGCCTCACAGAACTGAGACCCGAACAGGAGAGATGCACCCACCTTTGGCATCCGAAGCACTGGACGCTGGTATGTCTCCAGTTTACATCCTCTCCGCACGTGGCGCATTGGTACTTCTGAGCGGGTCCAGGATTCCTCTCCACGCCGGCCCTTTGTAGGAGAATCCGAAGGAGAGTTGCGGCCGGCCAGCACCTCTCCCATGACAAAAATTCTCTTTGTGGAGGGGATGACGTCGGTTTGCACGGAGGCGATCTTCTTTCCTCCACACTGCCACGACACGAACGTACGACATCTCGGCAGCCTGCGAACTCCTAACTCCAGCCTGTCGTTGCCCGACAGGCCACCGCTCTTGGCCGCAGCCACTTCTCCTGACGACGAAGACTCTCCGACAGCATCAGAGGATGGCGGGATCGCAGCCCGTCTTTGCGCCCCTCTCACTACCTTCGTGATGGCGCTGCTAGGCCTGCTGCCCTCCGCCTGCTCAACTCTTTCGGCATATCTACTTGTCGATGCTGGGATCAATTTGACCTCTATCCCTAACGCAGCCAATACGTTAGTCTCCAGCAAGATTGTGTCGTCATAGGATTGCATGACATGCAACTCAGCCTTGGCTTCCTGGGCCCCCTTCACCTTGATGTCCACTGCAACCAGCCCTGGAAGTCCTCCGGGTCTACTGGACATGCCCGCGGCAGCTCTGTGCTATCGTCATGCCGACTCATTGGTTCTGACTAGCGGTGCTAACTGGGGCGAAGTACATGATGACAGCAGTGCTTGCGAAGAACACAATTGTGATCGCAGCAAAGCAATCTGCTCCTCCTTTTCCCTAAGTAACGACTGGGTATAGAACAATTGATGTGCACTCTGCTTCAGCGAGGAATCGATCGCAGCAACTGCTGCATCGATTGTCGTCTGCACAAGTGAACGTACAGTACCGCGCTTCGTTTCAGATACACCCTTCATCTGTTCTTGAAGTTCATCATCGACCTGTCTGGGAATACAAGTGATGAGTTTCTTCCAGTAACTTCTTCCAGTCGCGACCGTTCCGCGTTTCGCGTCGACTTCCACTGCGTTGTTGACCATGTCAGTGTTGTGAGTGCTGCGGATGTCCGCAATCAATAGATGTTGTGGTGGCTTGGCCCCCATGTCAGATGGTTTAGGGGCTTGGGTAGGCCTTCCGCCTAGGTTCATCAACGCATCCATGCCACTTGGGGTTGAATGATTACCACGGCTGAGCTTGACCTGTTCCAAGTCACCCCTGCTATTTAATTTCCCAGTACGAACACAACAACTATTGACTGTGCAGACACCGTAAGCTATACTCTTTATTACAAGAAGTTACAACAAACACAAGATAACAACCATGGAAGCACGCCCACTGCTACTTCTGACCAATCCGCTAGCCCTATGCCTAGGTGCGCGACTTTCCGTCCTTCTCGACGGATCCCGTCTGCTAGGTGTGTGCGTGGACCTTCCGTCTCTCACGACAAAACCCGTCTGCTAGGTGTGTATGCGGACTTTCCGTCCCTTACGACAGAACACGTCTGCCGACTCCTTCTCGAACATGTAGAGTTCAACTCTTCCACTGGCGTAAATAGTAATATGGACATGCGGGTGGATCCTTAGTTCCTCTGCGTCACTGCCACTATCGACGCATCAGACCAATTGACTAGACACCAGACTGCCATACACCAGCCACGAGACACCAGCCAGCCAGACACCAGACCGCCAGACACCAGCTCGCCAGACATCAGACCGCTAGACACCAGTTCGCCAGACACCAGACCGCTAGACACCAGTTCGCCACACACCAGCCACCAGACCGCCAGACATCAGAGCCGCCAACCACCAGATCAACCAGACATCAGCACAAGCTGCCGGCACACGCCAGAAGACCAATTCGCTCCGAAATGGCGCCTTATGTACGCTGTGGCAGGGTCTCGCGGGTCTGCCCGCCCACTGGCGCGTGAGGGCTTCCCGCCCACTGGATGGCGGGGGCAGCCCTGCCTCATCGAATCGCCTCTGGTCGGTGGGTTTTCCGACACTTCGGCAAAGGACAACAGCAAACAAGTCAAAAACAACAATATAGGCTAAATCACAATACTTTACAATGTCATACAATTACTACTAAGCTATAAACAATACAATTACAACAATGGAGCTCTATAGATCACTGACAGCCCAACATTTCGAGAACATGCGATATGAGTCAACGCGGGTACGCTGATGCACCCTCGCGCGGCCGGTGCGATTCTAACACGGAACGGTTGCGGTACTATCGCGGCGTTGTCGAGGCTCAAGTCACTGCAACAGGATGGTTTCGGCACAGTGATGTTCGCAGATCTGCCGTGGTACTATCGCAAGGCCATCGCGGCACAGTCGAGGGTCGCGATACTTTCCCGGCACATTCGCTGCAAATCTTCCCAGAGAACTTAAAGGCAGCAGACACGCTCAAAAATGGTATCAATTTTATGACATAAATCAAAGGTTTGGAGCTGGTTGTACTGGGAATTGATGAAAAAACGAACGAAAACTATGTGCAAATAGAGGAATAACGGTTATTATGTTATCAGGTGAAAGTGGACGAGTTTTACGGTGCACGGTTGAAACAGCAAACATTAGCAACAAAACGGTTGAGATACATAGAGAAGCCGATATACTCTTACAGCGTGTACTGGAATGTTAATCTCGTTGGAAGCATCAAAAACCAGCCAAATGGACCGTATCAGTACTATCAATCTGGACGAGTTTGTATTTTGGGGCGGGGTTGCAGAAGTTTTTCGATTTGCATTGCTGAAATTTAGTAGTTTTGACTCGTTTTTGACGCTTACAACGGCGTGAGCAGTCTACTAGGAGCTATGCTACCTCAGAAACGTAGTTATCTCGACAACTTTTTCGAGCGTGTCTGCTGCCTTTAATGGGGTTGGATATGTTGATAGATGAAATTGTTTTGTTGTCCTGTTCCCTAGGGATATTATGATCAGGGATAAGCGATTCACCGATTTCAAGATTACTGATGAAGTTTGTCATTCCGATTTTCAAAAGCAAAATGGTCGTCTCGATGTCTGTTTTCCAAAAAAAAAAACCATTTGTCTCTGACTGGGGCTTTAGACGCGAGCCAATAGGATTTGAACGGGCGGACAACAAGAACAGCTTTCGGGTGGATAGGCAGATCTGTCGGAGCGAGGCTGTTTTGTTTTGCGTAAAACTCTCCGTTTTGTCTGTCCAGATCATGATCACATCGCTGTACATTTGTATTCGGCGCGATTAGGTCGGGTTCATACTTGCAGCAAGACGCGACCGCGTCAGTGCATATCGAGTATAGCGATTTTCAATCAATTTGAATGAACACGGCGTTACGTCTTCCGCCGTGTGATATATGAAGTTTTACGGTTTTAATATATGGTTGTTGCGTTGCTGTTACTGGGTCCGGTGACCACATTTCATCCATAGTGACGCCGAGACAGGATTCATACTTTACGCCACGTGCGACAGCGACATCGAATATCGGTCATATGGCTTTCCGGTTGATATCAAGTGGAAAGTATGAACCCGGATTCGTTCGCGCGCTGTGCGTCAGACATCGTTCATACTCTAGCCGCCGAGCGTTACGGCGAAGTGCGATTCTATAATATCGATCGTACCGTACCGCGTGATCAATATTACAAAAATGTACTGTGCTGCGCCGCCAGGTGGCGGTGCGGCACAGTGCATTTCTGTAATATTGATCACGCGGTACGGCTACGATCGATATCATAGGATCGCACACTAGAAACGACAGCTCACGCTTGTACTCTCTTCAAGTACCTCGATATCGCTTCGTGTCGCCTAGTGGTATCATTTGTACCTTCTCCTCTTTGAAGTTTTTCAACTCCATTTGCTTCTATACTTGCTCTGGGAACTCAGTTCTTGCAATAGGTTGCATCTTGGAGTGTTCCCAGGTGTCGCTGTGTGTCGTTCATACTGCAACCATTTGTCGCCGCATGTCGCCAGACCTAGCTTGTTATCGTGGAGCGTTTTTCAGAGCGTTCAAAAGGGAATTCAGCAGAATATAGTATTTTTTCATAAAATGCTGCTTCCAGAAGAAAAATCTTCAAAAAATCGAGAAAAGAAATCAGTAGTACTATAAAAATTTGCACTTGCCGTTTTTTGATTTTATGTGATTTGTAGCGCGATTCCTGTCATGGAATGTTGTTGTGCTATTAATCAATAGTCTCGGTGTGTTTTTCACGCTAGCCAGTAAGTACTGTTACGTTGTTGCGCGCTGATCTGAATCGTATTATATGCGGCTTATTCACGCTGACGTCATCATGATGACAACCAGAAAATGCTCTCTTGAGTGGTGGTGGTTGTCCGCGAACAGAATCGGGACTAAGCACGTTCGTCGAGAAACTGGTTATGCTGGGGTGGGTAGGGGTTTTGCTGCGGTAGAGTGCAGAAACATTTGCGACTAGGGAGTTGTTAAAATGTTTGGTCGAACTTTGTGGTGTCAAAATGTTGTTTTGACTTCTGAAAACTCATTGAATCACAGAATGGGACATAATCAAGGGAAGTCGGATGTTCCAAGGTTCACTAGTCACAGTTGGCAGCAGCGGGCGACACGAGGCGACATCAGAGAGATTGATCAACATTAAAGAGTTTTTTACTGGCTGTTTCGAGCGAGTTTTCCAGAGGTGTGGTTGGGCAGTTAGTTAGAGTAAGATGACAGTTGGCGACTCTGAGCGACGTTGGGCGACATGAGGCGATGTCAGCAAAAAGGCGAAGAGAGACTTTGAGGAGTCGCGCTCAGGCTGTCCTGAAAACAGATCTCATGAGGATTGTAAAACCAGCTAGCCATAGACGACGGTGGACGATCCTGAGCGACACTGGGCGACATGAGGCGTCAAAGGATACAAGGAAGATTATTCACTCTCAATGAAACCTGTATAGGTGCATCAATAGTGTAAGAGCTGTAAGGGTTTGACGACAGGGGACGACACTAGGCGTTATGATGAGGCATAAGGGAAGAGCAAGGAGATCTAACATCTATTTTTTGATTGGGTGACTATCTCTGAACGGGTATGTATGGGCTAGAAAATAACACATAGCCGTAAGCGACAACGGACGACTTTGAGCGACACCGGGCGACATGAAATGGCAGCAAAAGAAATACAATGAGAGGTATTAATCAACACTGAGGAATCTTCTCCAAGCGATTTCAATGAGAGTCATAACAGCTGGAAGCATTAAATGACATTGAGTGACCTTTAAAGGCAGTGTTCACGATAAATTTCACTTCCGATATCTCCACGGTTTACGGAAGGTCTGGTGTCCTAAATAGCAAGGCATGCTTAAACAGGACACGAAAGACGCGTTTTTGAGCAAAAATAGGCCCTCGCTTGTTTAAGTTGACTTCTGAGCGAGGAGGAATTGACCGCTACGAGGATGATACCTATCAGTGCAATGAATCAAACAGCTCACTTATCAGCATTTCCTTCACTTGATCATTCCTATAATCTAAGTCTTCATTTGTTCCTTTCAAGGGGCGGGTCTGAGGCACGGGGCGTGTCTGGGGCACCAAAACGCTTGCTTGCAGCCGTCATTTTGCAGCTCCTGGCTCGTTTTCCACCGCTCTTTCGACGTTGGGAGCCTAGGATCCTTCTCGCCTATCATTTCACTGTGGAAAGTCAACGAGGATGATCATCGTGAACGCTGCCTTCAAAGAATCCCGCAGAGTTCAATTCGCAGCGCTTCTTGCAGCTACGAACAGCGCTGGGTGATGCAATATCGATTTTATTCGGCGATGAAGACGACCGACGCGGCCTGAAGGGCGACGAGGGCACCGCAGAGTATTTTGACGCGGCGACGATCTTGCGTTAAGGGGTCTGCAGAGTTGAAGTTGTGGCGTTGCTCGCAGCGACGAACAGAGCTGGGTGATGCAATATCGATTACATTCGGCGACGAGCGCAACCGGCGTGAGGGGCGACGAGGGGGCACCGCAGAGTGGTTCAACCCCGCGACGGCTCCGCGTCACTGCCAGCGAGCGGCAACCGACGCGACGACGATAATTTTCAGAAAATTTTTGGTCGCCGCGTCAAGGCTGATGCTCGGTGACCAGTCGCCGGTCATTGCAACTCTGCAGACCCCTTTAGTGCCAGCGGGCCGCGACCGCCAATGATGCTCGAGAACATTCTCGTCGCCGTGTCAAGATTGACGCTCGGCGACCACTCGCCGGTCGCTGCAACTCTGCAGACCACTTGAGGCTGACATCGAGAAAAAAAAACAGCGAGCGGCTTCGATTGAGATTAAGGAAGAGAACAAATAGCATCACGCGACAGCGGCGATATGGAGCAGCAATAAGAGACTTCACAGCAGAAAAAACATGTGGTTCCACAGTCAATGAGGGGGCAAGAAATAACAGCAGGTAGCTGCATTCGCCAGCAGGCTACACTGGGCGACACCGGGCGACGAGAAGCGACATCGCAGCAGGAGACCACAAGAGACATTGGCTAAAATTGGGGAAACATGTAGGGTGTTTTGAACACTCGAGAAAAGAGGCTCAGAGGTAGTTTATAGTCCTGCCGCTGAGCGACGCGGCACACTGCATTTCTTCAAGGCATCGTTTAGGCCGGGATTATAGTTCCAGCAAAGGGTGTCGCGATGTAATGTGTACCATCAACTTCGACCGAAAATGATACGCCTGATATGCATTGTCGCTGTCGCTGGTCGCGTGAAGTATCACCCCGGCCTTATACTCTCACCGCGCAGTGACGCGACTTAGTGGATTGCTTGGATATGGACCATGCGGCGCATCACGATCAATGTTACAGGATTGCAGTTTACCGCGCCGCTCGGCGGCGAAAGTATAAACTATGCCTAAAGGGCCGATAAGTGCCCAGCCGCTGAAAGGCGCAGCACAGGGTTGAGCAGGCCGTTGTGACGATTTTTGTTGCGGCTACGACCGGGGGGGGGGAGACCATTTTCCTCTATTTCAAAAAAATTCTCAAAATTTTACGATCCCCTGGGACCAAAATTTTTAAAAGCTTTACTTGGTGTCTAATTGTCAATTTTGTCAAAATGTGTAGATTTTCTAAACAGAATGCATACACCTCGCACGCGACTGACTATTCCTACAGGCCATAAAACGGCCAATGTCTCACCGTCGACTGCGTACCACGCGCTGCGCGACCGCATCGTGCGTCGGAAGCAGACGGGTTTGACCGCCGCGCGACGAGTTTCGACGCCGCGCGCGGCGGTCGAAACGTCGCGCGGCGGCCAAAGCTCGTCGCGCGGCGGTCAAAACCCGCCTGCTTCCAACGCGCGTGCGGTCGCGCAGCGCGCGGTACGCAGTCCACGGTGAGACATTGGCCGTTTTATGGCCTGTACCTCATTTTACCTTACCATGTGGTTTGAAAAAATCCTATTTTTTTCAAAAATTTTACGACCCCTCCCCAAATTTTCATTTTCCCCTGAATTTTCCAAATTTTTTACGACCCCCCGTTGTGACCAGTCACAACGCTGCTCACTCCTGGCGCAGCAGCATGTGAAAGAGGAGTATGGATCAGGCGGATCGGTGCGATCGATATTATACGCTTCATCGCGCCGCTCAGCTGCCGAAGTATAAACGACTTCGAATGGCTAGCATCACTAGGCGAGAATGGCACGCATTGACGGCAGCATTTTTGTCACATTGCAACCTCTTTATGATAGAATAACAAAACAATTTATACATTTCTCTCCACACGAATTTCTTCCATCGCGAGTTTTCGTGAAAACCTCGACTCAAGTTCAATCAATCAACAGCTTTATTTTTCAATAAAGAAATACACATACTGAGTATAAATAAATAGAGAGGTATAGCTTCAAACATTAAAAGAACACTCGTAAAATTAGCATCCTGAAGTTGTTTGATTTGTTTTTCTGTTTTTATTCGATGACTCGCGCCTCCCACCCCGTTGTACTCAAAAGTTTTCGGGTTTTCTTTGTTTTGAAACGATCCATCTGGTTCAGAGCAATCAACAGAGTTATGTAATAGATAAAATTTATGCTTAGAATTCCGATAAGGCATAGACAGCATTATCTAGGCAAAGTCCTGGTGTTATGCGGTCCTGGCAATAATGGCGGAGATGGCTTTGTCTGCGCTCGGCATCTTCAACAGTTCGTGGGTTTCCAAACTTGATTTTTCAGATAATTGTGATTTACATACCCGTCAACTCACGAGTATCGCTATATCCATTTCTAAATTTGTGCATGACAACACCGTGACGTTCTCGTTGACGAGAATAGCATTTGAAGTTGTTACGTGTGCCTGTTGACCGATTTAATTCTTAGCGCGGGATGAGACCTTGTGAATTTTCCAGAGGTAGCTTTACGTCATCGTCGGCTTGAAGATATATTTATGTGTGTAAATAGAGAGTCATAAACTATGTAATGGGATTAGGTGCTTTCCAGATGAGAGGATCTGCAGTTTGATTCTTGGTCTCAGATGACCGTCTGATTTCCTGTCTGCGTGTGGAAAAGCAAGGTGCTATATGCTGAAAAGAAAAAAAGAATTTCCGAGATTTTTGGAGTAGACGTGAACTTCAGTAGCCTTGTAATCTCAACCGCCTCAGAGTAAAGCTTTTCCAATGCCTTGAAAAATCACTTTATTGACATTAGGATACTATATTTGTGTAATTTTTGAGCGATGAAATAATGCTTATCGAAAGTGACCAATCTAGAAGTTTCAGACGCAAGTTTGTCAAGAAGCCAATATGTTGGAAATCATCATCTTGTGTTAAAGGCACAGTACACCCTCAGACATGAATTAGGTGATTTTTATTGGATTGTGTAGCAGACCCCTCCTGCATACCACGTGCTGAGTGCCCATCTCAATTCCTCCTAATAAGCGAGATATAAGCGACCACCACAGGCCCGACCTCCTTCGCTCACAACTAGAGGCCCGACCCCCTTCAGGATTTTCGACCTCGATATCGGCTGGATGGATGGATGAATTTTACCCGAGCTTACGTTCCTCAGTCCATTACCGGTCTGTGTCCTCATCCTGTTTTGCACTTGGGCAGCGATTGCGAATGAGGAGAATTACAGGCCTGGGACAACTCGTCCACCAAATTTTTGCTCTCAAAATGCAGGCGTTTTCAAGGAGCCATATCTGCGTTCGTAGGGGGTCATGGGCGATTTCAAAGATACCATAGTGATCAGAAAATGGCTGTCTACAAGATAGGCATGAAACCTCAAAAGTAATTTTTTGGGTGTCCTGTGCCTTTAAGGGTTATGTTCCTGTCAATTTCTCATTTGGAAGCTGCGCATGAATTATAGGAAATTTCAGTGTCATGTCGAAGGTTATTTGAAAGCGAATAATTTGCTTCAAGGATAGTGTTTTTCTTGACCAAGTTATAATTTTTTATAGATTCTCAGAGAGAATTGACCCAACTTCTCAGAAAGTGCAATACACGCGCTAAGTTTTGTTAAAACGGGGAGCATCTGGCAAATCTGGCAAAAAGCGTGCGATGCATGTAACTTTTTTAAATAAAGACTTTTTCGAATTTTGAAAACTCCATCATACTCACAGATCAAATTGCTACCTACATAATTATGTGACTTGTGTGCCGATTTTCCTTTAAAATCGCCTTGTTTTTGAAGGAAATAGTTCTTGCAACCGTTTTTCAAAAACGTCGCGCGCGGCGAAGTGCGGCGAAACTTTTAGCAGTACTTGTTCAAGTAATGGAAGAGCAATCTGTATGCTTTCATCATAGATTAGTTGCAGGTGAGGGAATCTTAAGGTTTGGGTTGGTTGAGTTTTCGAAATCCTTCATTTGAGAGTCCGCGGTTTTCGCGACAAAACTCCGACTTTTCAGGTGGTTCTCAAGCGTGTTCAATGAAGGATTTCAAAAATTCAACCGACTCAAACCTTGATAATCTCTCATCTGCACCTAACTTATGAAAAAAGCAGACGGATCGCTTTTCCATTACTTGTACAAATACTGCTCAAAGTTTCGCCGTGCGCGAAGTTTTTGAAAAACGATCGCGAAAACTATTTCCTTCAAAAACAACGTGATTCCAGGGAACTTCGGCCCACAAGTCACATAATTAGGTAGCAATTTGATTTGTGAAAATGATAGCGTTTTCAGGATTTAAAAAAATCTTCATTCAAAAACGTTAAATGCATCGGACGCTTTTTTGCCAAGTTTGCCAGATGCTCGCCGTTTTTACCAAACTTTGTGCGGGTATTTTAGAGCATTTAATTCTTTTTCAAACAATCTGAGTAACCGAAGATCTGAGTAATTCGTGCGAAATTTTCAATCTAGGTAGAAGAAAGTTAGATCTCAACACGATATGTTGATTAACTTAAAGGCATCGTACACGATGAAAATCATCTATTAGTTTTTCATGTTTTTCTACAGTTTGGCCTATATTTAGTGAACGAAAATGTCAAAGGCGCCCATGAAAAACTCCCATTTGTAAAGAAAAATCAATCGGAACACATTCTAAAAATGAATTTGAATTTCGCGCCAGAATCGTTTTTGAGGTTTTCTTGCGTTTGGAGACTTGGTCACCGACATTTTTGAAGTTTTACTGCATGTAGAGTTTGTACCAGAGTCCACATTGTTCGACGGTCACATCAACATGCAACGAAAATGTGTTAGATGACCGACCCAGGAGTGCTAGATGATCGACCCCACAGCAGTTTTCAGGTGGCCATACCTTTTAGGGGGAGCATTTCCGGAGCCTCAAGTTCCGTGAGCGATGTCAGCTAGCCCGAATTGTTTGATTGTACACAAAAAATTTAAAGTGATTTCCACAGTGGACGATGCCTTTAAGGGCAGTGTGCGCGATGAGAAAATTGCCTTTTTTTTGCAGAAACGTAGGCTGTGGGTCCTTCTGAGAAGAAAAATAACCAAAGAATATAAGTCGAAAACGGCCAGGAAAGGCGTGGAAACCTCGTGGACCAGCCGACCCATTGGATCACCCCTCCCACGTCATATAACAGTTGTCCACGGCACGCTCCACCAGAGGAACAGTTGCTGATTTTTAAATACTCTTTACCCAAAAGATTGTTACATTCAACCATGTGCATTGAACAACATCTTATTTTAAAATAGTTTCCGGTACAAGAAACGGAAAACAGAGTCATTTTTCTTAGAATTTTGAAGCTCAAAACCATTTCCGACGTTTGGATTGTCAAAGGTCTGCAGTGGGCGAAACCCACCAAAGTGGCGTATTTAATTATTTTAGAGTTTTTTTTTTGGGAACAGTTTTTTTCTATGATACTTGAGAGTTCTGTTAAGATTTTGGCTAATATCCTCGACTTCTTGGACTTGCTAACTCAAAAATACATTGAAAGTCGCGTAAAACTGTTTTTTTTTCTCGTGAATCCTACATTTAGGAGAAAGCGAAGCTATCTGGTTAAGTACATGGAGTGATGGGAAAGTGTAAAGTTTGTGACAGAGTTTTAGGAGTGGATGTGCACATGTGCAGTGGGATCATGCTTGCAAACGCGTGCCCGAGATCGATGTGCTGAGAGGTTATTATTGACAGGTTTTTGGGGACTAGCTCGAAATCGGATATTTTTAGAATGCTGGGAAAAACAACAACCTTTGCATGAGTAATCCACGATTTTTGTGTGATTTTCAAGGACTCGGTTCTTTTGTACTCTTGCGCACTGCATGACACAATCGATAGAACAGCCATTGGGTGCGTGTAGCGCAGTGGCAGGAGGCACCGCTTTCACTGCACATGGTCGAGTTCGATCCCCAATGAGTGGCGCTCACTCGGATGGATTGAATATAGCTTAGGATCGCTAAGATATAACCCCCTCTAAGAATATTTTATAACTGTAAATAATCATCGCATAAGTGTCTAAATTTCAGGGATTTGAGCCGGTGGTGGTCTATCCAAAGCCATCGAAATCGGATCTCATGACTTCTCTAGTAACGCAGTGCACTGAAATGGGTAATGAGTAAAGTTTATTTTGTCTGTATTGCCTCCAATCTCGGAACTTTGAATTTCATGTCTAAAGCTAGATATTTTCAGACATACCAGTGATGCCATCGCTACCGGCGCTCAGTGATTTTTCATTGGTTGTTGACGCATTTTTTGGGTTTTCGTTCAAACCACCTGTTAGAGAACCGTTTGGGGAGATTATCGAGGCAGTGACCAAGTCTGGAATATTCGTCTTCTCAATCGATATTCCATCAGGTACTTGATTTTTTGAAATTAAGTTCTAAAAATACATATTAATACGGATGAATTCAAAAAAAGTGTTAGAGTCAGTTTATAGAGTTTAGTCTAGTGAGTGGACGGGGCCGCGGTGGTAGATCGTAGCTTGCGCTCGAAACCTCGTTGTCCGTTGGTGCCGCCAACGCCGCGCGGCCAGCCGCAGTGATCGCGCCTGCTCCATTCATTAGACTAAGTCTGATATGGAGACCATATCTGTAACTTTAATCTTGTTTGCGTGAAGACCCTTTGAAACTCGCATCCCTAAGCGTATTATCTGACTAAACGAAAGTCCGGAAAGTTTTGCCGACTTGACCATATTTACCGGAAATTTACCGTAAGCTTTTTACCGCACACCTCTGGTCTCAAACCTGATGAAGAAACCTCACTGACATTTGTCTGTTATAAATCAGTGCTCTGTTACGTTTATATATGTATATTGCAGTACTTTTACAGACGAACCTTGATAGTTGCTGATCTATGGGGTTTTCCCCATAAATTTTCTGCTTTCTCACGGTTCGTTAAAATGCGAGCGGTCACGACGCGGTTACTGCGGATCAATACCCCAATCTTTTCGTACTATGGGCCAGTAATGACCGCGACGCGGTGGGGGGGGGGGTCACAGTCCAATCTCAGGGGTAATTTTTGATATTATACTTAGGCCGCCGTGTATAGCAACTCTGCCAGGCGCGAAATCTTAGCTCTTCTAAATAGGCGACAAAAAAAGCAGAAAAAAAATCGACCACGCCCCCAGAAAGGAAAAAATGAGTAACGCCCATCGAAAAGTTTCCGCTTTTAATAGGGACAAGATGCGAGGTGGAACATTTGTTGTTGGTCTAGCTTTATATTGTGATCTGTTCCGAAACGATGGCGGCAAATGACGAGAAAAAAAAACAGGCGCGGCAGGTCGTCCACAAAAGTCGCGCTGTCTAAACTCACAATGTTTGAAGGGCCATAACTCCGTTCTAACAAGGGAAGTATAAAAAGCGTAGATCGGATCTGCCAAAACGACTAGTATGGTTAGTATCTCCTCTGGCTCAATAGTAAAAATGCGCAGTATCCCGCCCCGAGCCGCAGGTTCAAAAAAGTTACGAACATTTTTTAGGCCTCGCGAAAAGGCAAGGGCATCAGGCATTTTTTTTTTGGAGTTTCAAAAAATTTTCTAGGATTCAGCTCAAAAGTTGTATGTAGAAGTAATCCAAGGTGGTGATCACGAATCTGAAGTCCATTTGTCGAAATTTTTGAGGTTTACTGTAGGTTACGGTAGGTAACATGTCATTTAGGGGTCAAAATCCACCTTAGTATTTTGAAAATCGACAAACGGACGTTAAATTCGTATTCTCCACCCCGAATAACTCCCGTTTACAAATTTTGAGTAAAATCTGAGATTTTGACCAAACTACCGTATACTCACCGAAATCTACCGTAATCTGCAGAAATTCCATAAACGGACTCCAGATTCGTGTTAAGCACTCCAGACAACCCTCAGCAAATGATTCTGAGACATATCTATGGTAAAAAACCGGAAATCTCGAAAGTGGCTTTTTTCCTTCGAAATTTTCCCCGGTTGGGAAGCTTCAAACGAAATTAGCCGAAAACTATGGAAAATCGACTAACTAATTTACTTTTACATTTTCAGATTTTTTCGAATATTCGACTTTTCGAATAAGTCGGGATTTTGAGCTTTTCGAATTTCGACTTTTCGAATGATTCGGGATTTTGAACTTTTCGGATATTCGACTTTTCGAATAAAAAGTCGACTTTTTCAATCGACTGTCGAATGATTTTTCGAATTTTTTCATTCGACTTTTGGAGTAAGTCAAAAAAATATTTTGTCATTCCCACTACTTTCCAGAAAAAAAAGCTAAATTACTTCAGATAGCATATTCTATCTTTCTTCTGAGACTGAACTAAACTGTCGAATAGAAAAGCAAACAAACTATATATTTACGAGACGATTGGCTATATCAGAAAAATATACGAATTGTTAAGTATGTGCGGCAAATAATGCAGACAACTGCTTCTCATTGTTTAATTCCGATAGGAAGTTAGTACAAAATAAAAACTCTGGCACCTGTTTCGCAAATAGACTATTGAAACCCGCCGCCGCCGTCTTAGGCATCTTTCATAGTCCTCGCCGCAAGCGCGGCACGCGCGTGAAGCGCTGGAAGCGCGGTGGACTATGAATTTTCTCACCGTGCGGGACGCGCGTGGCGCCCATCTAGCGCGGCCATAGCGGCGCCGCCCGAAGAGCCATAACGGTTTCGCCATTTTAATCAATACTCCCTTCTCAGTTTAGGTCCACTCCAACACTAAAGGCAGTGTTCACGATGAATATCGTACTCGAGTTCGACCCAAAAATGATTCACTGACCATTTGCATCAGTGTGCATCCTTGGCGCGCAACCTGCTCGTGGGTCAATGGAATGTTTTGGAAAATCAATTTATCTGAAAAAGTCGACTATCGAATCCATTCGAATGTTTCCGTAAATTTTCGAATATTCGTTTTTCGAATAATTCAGGTTTTTCAAAACTTTTTGAATATTCGACTTTTCGAATAATTCGGGATTTTGAACATTTCGAATATTCGACTTTTTGAATAATTCGGAATTTTGACGTTTTCGAATATTCGACTTTTCGAATAATTCGGGATTTTGAACTTTTCGAATATTCGATTTTTCGAATAATTCGGGAATTTGCCTTTATTCGAATATTCGACTTTTCGAATAATTCGAAGTCGACTTTTTCAATCGAATGATTTTTCGAATCATTCGACTCGGTCAAAGTATACTAACTAACCACAGATTCGTGATCAGCGCCCCAAAAAACCCCCTGGGAGAATTTCAAGTCAAATCTGTAACATTTTTCTAAAACGCTTCCAGAGCCCTCAATTAGTAGAAATAAGCGCCCAACCGAAAATCCGTACAAGTCCAAAACGCTGTCAGTCTGGACAAAGTACGGAAAATGTGCCTTCACCCTAACTTTGCTCAGGGAGTAATTTTTGGCGCTGAACACATTTATGAGGTCCGTTTCCGGATTTTCCGAAGACTAACGCGCTTTTTGGAAGGAACAAAAAGCACAAAAAATGAGCTTTTTAAGCTTGTAACTTCTTGAAACCTGCGGCTCGGGGCGGGATATTGCGCAGTTCACTATTGAGCTACAAGAGATACTAACAACACTAGTCGTTTTGGCAGATCCGACCTACGCGTTGTATACTTCCCTTGTAAGTGGGTTCTTTGAGATTCTGGATACATCCTAGTGATCAGCGTGAAATTCTCTTCAAGGTGAGCAGAAAAACTGAGGAACGATTCCTAGGTTGGACTGTGCCTTGAAGGCAGTGTTCACGATGATTTTCATCCCCGAGTTTTTCACATAAAACAATGCGTTGGCCTCTAACTGTTACCAAATTTACGAAGAAACGGCCAGAAACGCATTAAAACGTCGTATTTCAGTGACATTATTCTTTAACATGGACTAGTTGTCCGGTTGAAAGATCATGTTCATGATGATTGTCACCGGTGGAAAATTGGGTCAGTCAAAAATAGAAGAATATTTTGTGCAAAGCAGGATTAGTTAAGGCCATAAGAAAAGTACGGAGCAATCGCAAAGGGCGGGTCCACAAAATATTTCATTTACACAACAAACACTTCCTGTGATACTTAAAATGCGGGGTGATACTTGAATATTTCGTGTACTTCTGATGCGTTTTTCTCAGCTTCTACGCCATTTTAGTTCTTCCCGGGGGCCACTTGATCAATATAGCGAACAATCTCAAAATTGAAGATTATCGTGAACACTGCTTTTAAGTCGTGTTTTCTACGGATGGGCTTCAGTTCAGTCATTTTCAGAGCCGCAAACGGTGGGACAGCTCCTCCCTCGGCGTGTAGAGAGTCCCTGTCCCAAATTCTCCTCCACACTCTGTCGCTGTCTCTGTCATCGCTCGCACACGCGTACGCGAAGGATCAGCTTATATATCCCTACAAAAAGAGGCTGAACCTTCTAAATAAGTTGCCAAAATTTTTGCAATGCATGATTTGGGTGGACTGGAATGATTAGGTAACTTATTGATATCTCAAGGTGAGAAAAATTTGGAGTTCTATGAAATTTCGTGGGTGTGGCGTTCCCAAAGTTCTTCTCCTTACCCCTCTCTATAAACTACGAAATCGTTCAAACCAGGGGTTTACCAGACCTGCTGCATATGGGGATTTGCCAAGCAGACTGTGAATTATCTAATCGAGAGCCTACCACCGACTCACTTGACCGTCCTCTAAAGGACTATTGATACAATTGGATTGGCGCTATACGGTGGCAGACGCGCCCCCGCTTGAACATACTTGTTGAGGCGATTAGGAAATCCCGACTAATTCGATCACCTTATGCCAACGCATAATGCTCAACCACTAGAAGATACATAGATTGGCATACGATGCAAAAAATAAACACAAAAAACGTAAGTATATAGGTCAGTATTGAATATTGTAGGTTGGCATGTGGAGAATGGGCCGCCCACGGAAGGCCCATATATTCGACCTCACGGCATCATTTCTCTGACTGCACCGAAAATGTGCGTTAGAGACTGGACAGGACCACATTTCGTGAGTGTATTTGCATCAGATTTCACATTCTTAAGGATTGAATGTTTGTTTTTTTTCAGATTGGAGGCCGATTTGTGCCCAAACAGCTGGCAACTGAACATCGTCTAATGCTTCCAAAGTATCCAAATGCCGATCAGATTGTTAAATTGGAACTTTAGCATAAATTCTTGATATTCTTTCCGAAAAGCTGCCGGTTAGCACTGATCATGTTCATGCGTGTAGATTTTTTGAACAATAAATATGCATTTTTAATTTTTTATGGGTCTTCTTACCTGAAAAACTCCCGTATAACCTGTTCGGGGATGGACACGCGTCGCGGTTTGTCTGTTCTGAGTATGCACCCCTTACCTGAGGACCTTATCAGGCACCCCCTTCAAAAACCCGAAATCGGCTGTTTTCTCCCTAGTTAAGCGCGGCTGTTATGATTCTGATTTCCTCTGAAAGACGTATCGAAAATAGCACAGTTTCAGTGGAAATTCACAAAATGGGTTAAGCTAGCTTTAGGCGAATTTTCTGAAAGAAGGTTGTCCAATAAGGGAAATGGGAAAGTCGAGCCGAAGTTCACAAGAAGAAGGATAATCTATGCTCTATTCAGGAGTGAAATTTACTGCTGTCGATCGCGTGCGGCTGCGCGCTAATGCTGTGTCTCATTCTCCACAGTTTCTCGTGTCTCTCCCCTCGCTCTGCCCAAGCACGCAAAAGAAAAAATTAAATTCGCCTCCGAAGCAAAGGATATTCATGCCAATTCCATCCGAATTTTATAAGGAAAACACCTTTGAGTAGAGAAATAAGTCTTGCAAGCAGGTATGGAAAGAATTCTCAATTCCTATTTTTTCCAGTGATGAGAAAATTGTAAACTTACAGGTAAGAGTGTCATACCTCCTTTCAATAAGCTCAGAGTCACTTTCGTCGTACGATAGAAAGCGTTTTCTGCAATTACTTGCGGACACTGGAACGCACGCCTGGAGTTTTATTCGAAATTGAATAAACACAAGACATATTATTAGAGAATGGTCAGGAGAAAAGGAATGAAATTGAACAAAATGGAAGGAGACAGTGATAGGATACTTTCAATGTACACATCAGTGCTGTGCGTTAGTTATAACGTTAACGTGTTGACGCATTAACGGGTTAACGCGGTAAAAGCTCATAAACAAGTTATATCGCGTAAATGAGTGGAAGTTAACCACATGGCTGTCGGAAGGCCGGCCTTTTTTGACGGAATTCGAAGCATTCGATCTTCCATATCTTCACAATAATGCGTCGGTGACCCAACAAACTCTACGTACCTTCTCTGGTGGGCCTAAGCAATGATTCAAACCCAAAAAACCGTAGGTCGTTTCCAGTGCGTACGGTGCCTTTAAGGCTTAACGGAAAAGCCTCAAAATCACGTTAAAGGCATCGTACGCGCTGAAAACCATGTCTCGTTTTTGAGTTGTTACACCCCGATAGTAACTAAAGTTAGCGAAAAGCCCCCTCGAAAACGTCAACTTTTCAAGAAAGAACCGTTTTAAAAACCTGCAAATCGTTTGAAATTCGCGCCGGCATCGACTCGGGATAGTTACGCGGATGGCGCAAGGAGCAGTTCTACAATTTGTCCATTGGCGCAGCGTTGGAAACAATTCGCCAACGACTTCAATGCTCTGATTGCACTGACTTGCATTGACTAACAAAAATACTCACCTGGGCCTTGCACATCGTCCTCGCTCGTTGTGTGACGAGAAATTTCCAGTCGATAATGCCACTTTCGTCCGACGGTGCGTCAGCGTACAGTGGCATGCCCTGTACTTAGCGACGTGACGTTCTGCTCAAATATTGCGAAAGTACCAAATGACTGACGGAAGGGCCGGCCCCTTTTGACGGAATTCCTTACTTTCCACTTCCTCTATGCTCGTTTTTGAGCAGCCAAGCTCGTTGTACGTTCTCACAGGGGCCCGAGGAAGGGATTGAGCATAAAAATTGGAAAGTGGATTTCAGCGCGTACAATGCCTTTAATTTAGTTAGTTAATTGTAGTGGAATTATGGCACTGATAGATTTGTGGCCTCTTATGATTCATTGATGTTTGCTAAGGTCGGATAATGTTTTTTTGATTTTTTTTTGAAACAAAATGCTATATTGCCGTGTTAAAGCATTAACGGTTTCTATCGAAATTAACGACTAACGCTTAACAAAAAAATATATACCATTAACGCACACCCTTGGTACACATAATAGGAGTTGAGTGGAAACAAAAAAATATTAGAGCGGGGCCAAGTGTTTGACCGTGACAGGGTTCATTCAAATGAATGATCAAAAATAGTACAAAACTTGTGGAGTAAGGTCATGAGGAGAAAAAAAAAGAGTCTGTTGAACACTTGAGTGTGGATAAGTTTGATGTTCAATATGAATTGAGGACCTTAAATCTTGTCGCGATTTTAACCAGCAATCCAGAAAATAACCAGGAGTGAACCGGGACGAGATTCAAGGTCTTTAATAGGCATTAGATATCAAACTTTGAAAACTGAATTGTTTGCCAGACTCTCCTCCTTCTCCCAGTGGCCTGAACTTCACGTGATTAATACTATTCTTAACTAGGGCATCATCTTGACAGGTCTACGACTGTTAGATGGTCTCTGACGGTATACCTGTTTCATCCCGTTATACGGGTAAAAATATGATTGTTTCGGTGAAGATTTACTGAGCAGTTGAGTGAAGGCGCTGGGGCTTCGGTGGTGCAGTGCGATAAAGCGCTCCTCCGGAAAGGGAATATGCTGGTTCATTCTCGCCCGCAGCCAAGTGTTTTGCGATCAACTCAGCACCTTGTGTGAACATTACTATTTTTGTGAAACTAGATTTATTTGATCAACCTTGTCACGGCTTAATTCTTACCACCCCCCCCCCTCTTAATTTCTTTAGTTTACATAAAATTCCTGCCATGAGTTCATTTAAAAATCTCATAACGGCTTCCTTTCATTTCCTCCAATATTATTCTTTTTCTATTCCTCATTCTCGAATAAAATGCATTTTTTAGTTATTGTATGATCGCGTCCGCTCCCATGTGCGCTGTGTAGCTGCAGACAACCCTCATATCGCACGGCAAGACGAATTCTGAAGGTCTGCCGCATTTCAGGTGGATAAATTTGTTTTTTTCTCTGGTCCGGACGTATAACGTCGGCCTTAATTTTTTCTTGATCACAAAGACTGTTTATTTATTCATCAAAACAATTGAACACCAATTGTTCATGGAAAATTTAACAGAAAAGAGTAATCACTGCATTATTAGCCTGCCGATCCTTGAAAAAATTCTGAGTGTTCTTATGAAAGAAGCGGAAAAGAAAATTAAGAGAAATACTTGCCTGTGAATTGAGATTCAGAATTAGGGACACTTAGTTTTTCTGGTGACTATTCAGGCCCCCCCCCCCTTTGCCCTCTCTGCAATGCTCAGTATATAGCCGCCAGGGGTGCGCGTTCATGGAAAATATTTCTCTCGGTTAGGTGTTAATCGTTAATTTTTTGAAAAAAAGAACGCGTTAACACGTTAATTTTGCATTCGGTTGAAAATTTAAAAAAAATCATCTTCTGATCACAGCCAAAATCAATGAAAGGGCAGAGGTCTCATACCAATCAGTGCCGTATTTCCACTACAATTAGGGAATTGAATTAACGTGATTTCGAGACGTTTTCGTTAATCAGTAATCGTTGATTTTTTGATATAAAAGCGCGTTAACCCGTCAGAGCGTAAAAACGTTTACGCTATAACGCACAGCCCTGGTAGGCACTATACTTTGACATTTTCAGATTTTTTTCGAATATCCGACTTTTCGAATAATTCGGGTTTTTGAACATTTCGAATATTCGGCTTGTCGAATAATTCGTGATTTTGAACTTTTCGAATATTCGACTTTTCGAATAATTCGGGATTTTGAACTTTTCGAATATTCGACTTTTCGAATAATTCGGGATTTTGAAGTTTTCGAATATTCGACCTTTCGAATGATTCGGGATTTTGAACTTTTCGAATATTCGGTTTTTCGAATAATTCGGGATTTTGAACTTTTCGAATATTCGACTTTTCGGATAAAAAGTCGACTTTTTCAATCGACTGTCGAATAATTTTTCGGATTTTTCCATTCGACTTTTTGAGTAATACAAAAAAATGTCATCGCCACTATTTTCCAGAGAGAAGCCATATTACTTCAGCTAGCATTATCTATCTTTTTTTTAGATTGAACCAAACTGTCGAATAGGGAAGCAAACAAACTACTCACGAGACGGCTGGCAATGTCTGAAAAATATACGAATTATGCGACAAATTCCACAACTAGACTATTAAAACCCACCGCCGCTGCCGTCTTAGTGGCCGGATAGACTCCCGCCTCTGAAAGGCGCAGCAGCATGCAATGGAATAGAGTTGATCATGCGGCACCGGACGATCGATTCCCCTCCTTTGCATGCTGCCGCGTATTTCCACGGCGGGAGTCTATTCGGCTCGTGACGCGCTGGAAGCGCGGCGGACTATTAAAGTTCTCACCACGCCGTGCCGCCCATCCAGCGCCTTCATAGCAGCACTGCCCGAACCGCCATGGCGGTTCGGCCATGTCAATCAACTAGCGAGACCTAGCGAAGTTTTCACTCACAGAAACTTTTGCGTGAGCCAACTACCTGAGACGGATTAGTTTGTTGGAACGGTGGTGACTGACTTCCGTCTACCCGAAACTAGCTGTAACGTCGGCATGGATCCGGAAGAGACTTCGCGTTCACTGTTGAAGGTTGGAGCAAACTCGGTGCCATATGCTATAACATAGGTGCACCGGGTTTGCGCCAACCTCCGATGGGGAACGCAAAGTCTCTTCAGGATCCATGCCGATGTTACGTATGGACTCTCCTGAGCAGAGCAGGGTGCCGTACATTTACAGCAGGCCGTGGGGGTATCAAAATGCGGGATCATAAAGCAAAACAGAAGCCAGCGGTAAGTCGTCGGTTGCTACCGGCACAAAATTCACAACCCCTTCTGTACTTCCTTCACTTACGTCGCTACCCACTGCCCTTTCTTCCAATTTTTAAAGTTTGTTCTCGCTTTACCGTCTCTATCATGATAAGGAAAAACGCATTCTCATATTACATGATGTTTCCCTAGTTGACCAACATCATGCCCTTGTTCTCAATGAATGAAATTAGTAGGTGGTTGTTTATGTTTTTGTGGTGCAGATTTTGATAAGCTCAGACTTGCAACATATATAAAACTGGTTTTTGGAAGTTGGGGATTCGAAATGACTGAGCGGTTGCAATGAGTGGCGAACAGAGAAGGTGCGGAATTGCAGCTGCTGCTCGTTTCCTAAAACTGGCAAGAAAATGTCTCAGGTGTTCTGCGTCAATCTCAAAACGCGTCGCAGGCTTCTCAAGATTCATGTTTTCCTATCTGTTTTCCTCTCCACAAAGGTTAAGATTTAGCATAAAAAAATTAAAAAACTTTCAAATTCTACTTTCTTGGTGACGTCTTGCACACTCCCACTGCGGTCCTGCACACTTTCTATGACGCCCTGCACACTCCCACTGGGGTCCTGCACACCTTTTATGACGCCCTGCATTTTTTGCATCGCTAGACGACTCGCAGAAGTTATCATGACCCACAGCTAAAAGTGCGCTCCACGGACAAACTCGGTTGCCCCGAGGCACGTAAGAGGTGACTCCGGGCTGATTTTTGGTAATCGATAAATGTCGCACCTACCTAAATGTTGGTACCATTTCATACAAGTTTTGATCGGCCATTCCTAAGATATGCAGGATACATGCACACACATACACAGACAGACACACACACACACACACACACACACACACACACACACACACACACACACACACACACACATACACACACACACACATACACACACACACATACACACACACACACACACACACACACACACACACACACACACACACACACATCGGGACATAACTGCTTCAAGTATAAGGATTTTTCCTTCTCTGTTCAGGTACACTCTAACATCAAAAATTGTGAGACTATCCTACGGTGCCGTATACGCAAGTGCAAGCAAGAAATTTCTGTGTATGTCACAGTTAACGCCCAACTTTAACCCGCACCGCCGTGCCGATGCCGCCGGAGATTTCAGTTGTTTCTCGCGCGTCCCGTGCGTGCCGCGCGGTGAAAACTTTCATAGTCCACCGCTCGTGCAACGCTTAGGCTTAGTGCATACTTCGTCACGGGGTCGCCGCGACAGAGAGTCCTCAGCCCTTCTGCATACTTCGTCGCGTGTGCGAGGCGTCGCCGCGACAGAGTCCTCAGCGACGTGATCGGTCATCGGCCGGTCGCCTTGCAGATGGAGTTGACGCAATATTTCGTCCACTACCAAATGCACACATTATATTCTTGACAGAGATCTCCTATCAATAATAGGGTCTAATGTTCTGTAATCTAAAAGCGGTTCATTTGTTGATGCTTAACACGGAGCTGGACTTTGTTTTCGTCCTGTCCCCTTTTTAACTGATTACGCTGTGTGTTAGATGATTTTCTTCAATTTTAGATTCGACTGAAATTGTGGTGCGCGAAAGCGCGCACTTAGATTTGGCTTTGATTCCTTACCGCGCGCAACCCGCACATAGAGTCCACCCACTCACATTGAAGTAAGGAAAATGAGCAGTATACCATTGAAACCGCCCCACAAAGTTATGTATGTTAGCTAGCAATTTTTCATCCCGATAGACCCCATCCAAACTAAAAATGTGACCCCTAACGTGGGCATCAAGTCCAACGCGGTCGCCGAAGCCTCCGGAGCGGCTCTTGTCAGCTCCGGCGGCTTCGGAGACCGTGTTGGACCTGACTGATCAGAAGGCGTCTCAATCCTTCTGGCGCGTGATTTGACTTTTCATATTTATATTGCGCTTGCCAAATCTTTTTTCTACAATTTCACAACATTCAAAATGTTTCGATAATCGCTAAATCCAATAAGAGAATTTTCACATCAATTCATGACTTTGTTCACCGCAAATTCTATTCTCAACATTTTCACAACATTTCGAAAAATTCGTTGATCACTGTATTCATTTAAAAGGACTTCACAATATTTCAGTGATTTCTTTGATCGCCAAATCTAATTTACACTTCTATCCAAAAGGGGTCTTCCAAGCGAAAGAGGTTTGGTGCGCGCCAGAAACGTTTCAACAAAAAGGGAACAATAGGAAAGTGAAGTGAGGAGAGCGTAAAAAAATGAACAATATTTTCTCCAAGCGATATTCTCGGTCGACTCTTCTATACAGCAAAAACAGACCGTTGCGGTATTCTACTCGGAAGTACTTTGTAGTTCCAAAAATAACCTGATCATGCAAGAACCGTAAAAACATACATGAATTTGTATCTGATAGTTTTAATTCATTGAAAGAGATGATGCCAAACTGGCCAGAGCAGACGGTTAGCTCCAGCTCTTGATAAAAAATGAAACAATTGAAATACATTATCAAGCAAAAGTATTCCGATATAATCTCGTGAACGAATAGAAGTCCTTTTTAAAAAACCCATTATGTTCTTCCCTCGTAAAATACCACAACGGTTTGTTTCCGCTGTATAGAAGAGTCGACCGAGAATATCGCATGGAGAAAATATTGTTCACTTTTTGTACACTCTCACTTCACTTTCCTATTGTTCCCTTTTTGTTGGAACGTTTCTGACGCGAACCAAACCTCTTTCGCTTGGAAGACCCCTTTTGAATAGAATTGTTCACTTTTTCCTGATATTACGGAGTAATATCCCTCAAAAATATGCAACACTTATCAACCATTTTGGACTGATACGATAATCAGTAAGCAATCAACAGACGATTATAAGCTGCCATCGGCACAAAATTCTCACCGTAAAGAAAACGCATGATAACCAATTGATAAAGAGTAGGTATAGGAGAAATTGAGAGTGGTGTGTTTTCATTCTCACACCGCCTTTCTCTGGAGGTGAGCGGCTGATGCTGAACAGACAAGAGATTAGGAAACAGCCTCACCGGTTATAAAGATATCACGATATCTGGGCCTAAACATGGAAAACTGACAGAAAAACTGCTACATTTCCGTGAGAATTGTGTGCCGATGGCAAATTATAAACTTGTGCAATCAACTTGTGAAGCACACAACAAATGAAAGCGCAACTCACATTTCGCGGCAACACGCACATATTACATGAACCGCTCTGCACTTTCCACAATGTCTTGAAGACGTCATTTGAAGCCCGAAGCACTTCTCTCGACGTCCCGATGACGTCATCAGAAGCCCGAAGTGCTTTTCTCACGACGTCCCGATGACGTCATCAAAAGCCCGATAGACCTAGAAAGCGATTACTGACCAGCCTACATACCTCCTACCAACTTACCTGCCTGCCCAATTGATCGCCTGCTATCATTGACAGTGGCTACTTCTGACTCAGAAGTTTCAAACCTAGTTACCTGTTTTCCTTAGTAATATACATTGAAGGACACAACTAACTTACTTAAAGGCAATGTACACGATAAATTGTGTATGTTCAGTTTCTTACAGATTATGATAGGTAAAGAGCTTACTGTGACAGCAGCGTCAGGAAAAACTGCAGAAAAAATACGAGAAGGCACTTTTTACCCTTGCTCTTTGCCGGCTGTTTGCGCGCCCTTCAATGTATGTTACTGAGGAAAACATGTAACTAAGGTTGAAACTTCTGAGGAGTTCCATCAGCAGTGAATGGAAAGCGTGATGGCCCACGGCTCACGGCGCACACCACGAGTTTTTCTTAAGCTTTAGGAATCACAACTTTGTTATTTGTGAACCGATTTGGCCAAAATTTTGACAGATGGTGTGTTTTCGCCCCAGTCACTTATATCCGGAAGGAAATCTGCCAGAAGTTTGTTTGAAGGGTTTTATAAACTACTTTATAAAATTTAAGTGATCACAAGGCTTAGGCAAACCAAACCTCTCCAGCCGCTTCGCGGCTGGAGCGATACAATTTCACCACATTTGAAAAAATTTGTCGACCGCCAAATCCATCAAAAGGAATTTCACAACATTTTTAGAAATACCGAATCTTTGACCTTTTCCGCGGAGCCTAACCCTTCTAAAATTCTATCTATGCAGAGTTCCAAGGCACTGATCACTTATAGGATACTTCTTTCAATGTGAGATAGTCATGTAAGGTGGCTGAATGGCGTTTTATACACCGAAAAAATTTGCGATCCATGAAAAATCTCGAGCCGATGGTGACTTACATAGTGATCAACACGCAAAAAGACTCATTCTGTGCAATGTTGCATCTCCATAAATCCAGAACATTTACCCACCGATGAAGTTATTCGTTTCGGCGTGACCTTCCCCACCCTTTTGAAAATCGTCCCAAGAAGTCTCATATTCGGGTTGACCGCCCAAATTAACCCTGGCAGCAGCCCCGAGCGAAAAATTTCAACTGAATTTTAAAAGTGAGATGGCGCCAGTTTTTGTGAAAGTCAATGCCATTTTTCCATTTTCGTGATTTTCATTCTCCAAATGAAGCGTCTCTCTCTATGAATGTCAATGCGAACATCATTTGGAGAAGGAATAGTTCATTGCATAAAAATCATAAAAAAAGAAATTCTGGAATGATCGAAATTATGAAGAAATCCATGGTAGTATTCAGGAAAATGAAAACCTTGGAGTGGAAGATGGTCGTTACATAGAAAAATTCTGAAATGAACATAGTACTGCCTCCCAGGCCGGATTTCTGTCATTTGCGTAGCGATGTCGTAGTGCAGTGCACGACGACGTGACACACCATCCAGCTGGCGCTAAACAGCGCGCACGTTGTGAAAAGTGTAGATTGGCCGCGACACAGCCATGACACCGTCGCGTATAGCAGCTCCCACTAGATTCGTCGCGCGCGACGACTGTCGGTGCTAGGCGCGATTGAGTGCTTCGCTGGGCGCGGCGGTATGTATCAGTTCCTACACCGCAGCACCGTCGCCGCGACGCAAGTATGCACTAGTCCTTACGGTAAGGACTGAAAGATTCCTTAGTCGCTTGCCACATGAGTGAGTCATCATCGATAATTTCGCTCTGCCTTGATTTCGAAAAACACCTACGATTTGCGAGAGTGTGCATCCTTGGCGCGCGAACTGCTCTTGGGTCCATGGAATGTTCTTGAAAAACAATTTATTCGAAAAATCCGACTATCGAATTCATTCGAATGTTTTCGTAGATTTTCGAATATTCGATTTTTCGAATAATTCGGAATTTTAAACTTTTCGAATATTCGGTTTTTCGAATAATTCGGGATTTTGAACTTTTCGAATATTCGACTTTTCGAATAATTCGGAATTTTGAAGTTTTCGAATATTCGAGTTTTCGAATAATTCGGGATTTTGAACATTTCGAATATTCGACTTCTCGAATAATTCGGGAATTCGCCTTTTTCGAATATTCGACTTTTCGAATAACTCGGAGTCGACTTTTTCAGTCGAATGACTTTTCGAATCATTCGATTCGGTCAAAGTATAGTAGGCACCCCCTAAGATTATCTGGGAAGGGTGCCTAGCCCTGAACCTGCCACCAGCTAACCTGTCAGGTGTATAAATTGAGTGGGAGAATATTTATGACAAGGTGGTAGGTTGAGTGCGTGAGGATGACCTTTGCCAGCTACGGTAAGACGTCTCATTATCATCTGACACTCAGCGGGGGCACATGGTGAAATGATGGCTTGCAACGAGCGAAGACGGTTTGGGTCTTTTGTTTTTAACCCTATGTTTAGTAGCAGTATTGACAAATGTTTAGGGTCATCATCTGGCGACTATACCCAGTTGGCTTGGGTGAATATTCGAATTTGCTGTATGACGCTATTCCTCTGCCATAGGAATCAAGAAAACAGCTTAAAGTGAGTGCTCATGACGAGTATTCCTCCCGAGTTTTCCATGGGGTCCATTACCCTTAAAAACAGTCATGCTCACAGAAGATGCGAGCATCGTCTCCTTGGCTTCATATAGGACCAACCTTGCTTCACTGGACTTCTGAGCATGGAACAATCGACAGATATGAAGGATTAATATGGGCTGTATAAAAACGAAACTACCATTGTACCCTTGCGTGCGGAGCAGGGACAAGCAGAATAAAAATTCTAGTTCACGGATATCCGAACAACACTCCAATTTTCGGAATTCGGAACATCATTCAAAATTTCGGAGAACAGAAATCGATCCAAGATTCGAAAATCCGGAAACCGGAACACCATTCAAAATTTCGGAGAATGGAACAGCATTCAAATTTCCGGGGATCGGAAATCGGAACAACATTCAAAATTTCGAAGTTCGGGAATCGAAACAACACTCGAAATTCTGGAAATCAGAGCAACGCTCAAATTTTCGGAACAAAATCGGAACAATACTCCAATTTCCAAAATCGGAATATGATTCAATATTTTGAGACCAGAAATCCACCCAACATTCAAAATTTCGGAAATCGGAAGACCGGAAGATCAAAGTTGCGGAAATCGGAGCAGCACTCCAATTTTCGGAATTCGAAACAGCATTCAAAATTTCGGAAATCTCAGCAACTCTACAATTTTCGGGATTCGGAATTTGGAACATAATTCGAATTTGTGGAAATCGGAACAACAATTAATTTCTCGAACATCGGGACATCACTCCAATTTTTGGAATTCAGAATTTGAGAAGTCAGAAATCGACCCAACATTCGAAATTTCTGAACCCGGGAGTTGGAAAATCATTAAAAATTTCGAAAATGGCAAGAACACTCCAAATTTTGACGTTGGGAAGTCGGAACATCATTCAAAATTCCGGAAATCAACGCTACATTATAAGTTTTAGAAATCGTAACATCATTCAGAGTTCCGGAAGTCATTCGGCTCAACATTACAAATTTTTACATTCGGAACATTATTCAAAACTTCGGAAATCAGAAATAGACCCATCAACGGGAATTTCGGAAATCGGAACAACATTCAAAATTTAGGAAGTCAGAACTCGACCCAACACTCGATAATTTCGGATCTCGGAGATAGGAACATCATTCAAAATTCCGGATCCTGAAACAACGATTTTCGGAATTCGGAGCATCATTTCAAATTTCAGAAATTGAACCAACATTCCAAATTTCGGAAATCAGAACAGCACTTGAAATTTCGAAATCAGAACGATCCTAATTTCAGGAACTCGGAACAACATCTGGATTTTTGGAACCCGGAAGTCTGGCCCTCATTCAAATTCTCGGAAATTGAACCTACGTTTGGAATGTCGTAGTTCGAAAATCGGCTCATTATTCAAAATCTCGGAAGTTGGAACAACATTCAAGATTTCGGAAATCCGAACAAGACTCAAAATTTCTGAGATGGGAACAATTTGAAATTTTCACTCAATCTTATAAGCACTTGGCGACACTGATGCATCAGGAGGTTCGAAGTGAAGGGCACCTGCTTCCCTCGCGTGCGTATGCGCAGCGAGGGAAGAGATGAGGAGACAGTGGGGGGAGTCTTCACAAAAGTGATAGTAGATTATGCTGAATTTGTTATTACACAGAAAAAGCATATTTCCATGATTTTCGGCTTGAATTGGATTTTTTCGTTAGGAAAACTCCTGTTTCACACCCTTGGTTTTAATATCAGACACAGATTGATTTCGTTACGGCTTCGTGAAAATTCAAACAAGATTCCCATAATGTGGAGCAGGTTATTTAGGTAAATTGCTGCGTTTAGCTTAAAGCTACATAATCTATAATAAGGTTGGTGGATAGTTTGACTGTAGCAGGCACGAGGTGGTATGGTTTTATTGTAGACTAACGTTTCGGCGGTTTCGCCCTCTTCGGAGTCTGAAAAAGGTCGAACCTATGTGTAAAATTACTCGGCCAAACGTAGTTTTTACCCTACAGAAATTCAAGTCAAAAATTTCCAAACAAATGGCTGGGATGCTTGAAGCGGAGTGACATACCTTTTCAAAGTCCGTGGAACATCAGGTATTCGGTAGATTTGAGGTGAGAGTGGAGATAGTAGCGCGGGAGGCCAAAACAAGTGCGCGAAAAGCGCTTGAGGCAGTCTGGATCAATGCGAGGGATCCTAAGTACAACCGGAAGGACGAGGTTATAAATATAACGCGGGAACTACAGCCCTACATCAGATTAGCCTTCTGATTTGGGGTACTGCCTTCTGATATCTCGGTACCCCGCCGTCCATCTACCGAATACCTGATGTTCCACGGACTTTGAAAAGGTATGTCACTCAGCTTCAAGCATCCCAGCCATTTGTTTGGAAAATTTTGACTTGAATTTTTGTAGGGTAAAAACTATGTTTGGCCGAGTAATTTTACACATAGATTCGACCGCCGAAACGTTAGTCTACAATAAAACCATACCACCTCGTGCCTGCTACAGTCAAACTATCCACCAATATTCTGATGCCGAGGTTCATAGAGAGTCGAACGTGGAGATTATAATAAGGTTCCCGATATCCAATGATACACTCGATTTTTTGAACTTCATTGTAGCATATCATAATAGTTTAAAAAGAAGTTACCTGTGAGATGGGCACTGTAAGTCACATGTAGCCTTCAATTTAGTTGCTTGAAAGTTGTTAGTGAGGGAGAGAGATTTTGTGATTTTTGGAAAACTTCGGAAAGCTCCTGTTTCACGCCCGCTCTATATGAAGCTCGAAATTGCAACTCGCAATTCCGTACTGACCCCTGGAACTAGACTAAAACACCTGAAGTATCTCGAAATGAGGTTCCCGTTATTTAATTGTACACACAAACTTTGAACTTCAATCGGTATTAGTGGAAAAAAAGAAGTTATTACTCTTGAGATGTGCGCTGTAAGTCACATGCAGCCTTCGTTTAGTTGTTTGAATGATGTTAGTGGGAAAGACAGATTTTCGTGATTTTTCAAAAGATTTTCGAAAGTTTCTGTTTCACGCCTGTTTTTATATAAAGCTCGAAATAGTGATTTGCGTTTTTCTTTGACCCTTTGAACTCGATTAGGACACATTTAGTATCTTATAATAAAGTTCCCGTTATTTCATCAAACACGCGAACGATGTAGCATAACATCTTGAAGAAAAATGAAGTCACTTGCCAGGTGTGCGCTGTAAGTTACATGCAGCTTCCATTTTAGTTGTTGGAAAGATGCTAGCGAATAAGACTGATTTTTGTGATCCTTGGAAGAATTTGAGGAGTTTGATATTCCCACATGCTTTATGTAAAGCTCGAATATGTAATTTTTGTTCCCCTACTGATCCCAAGAACTCGACTAAACTTCAAATAAGGTTCCCGTTATTCAATGGTACACACAAACTTTGAACTTGAGTAAGTAATGGTGAAAAAAAGAAGTGATTACTTGCGAAATGTGTGCTGTGAGTTACATGCAGCCTTGAATTTAGTTGTTCGAAAGCTGCTACGGGAGAATACAGGTTTTTGGGATTTTTGGAAGAATTTGGAAAGTTCTTGTTCCACGCACGCTCTATACAATGCTCGAGCTTGGAGGTTGCGTTTTCCCACTGACCTATGCAACTCGACTAAAACACATTTAGTATCTTTTAGACAAGTTCCGTTGTTCAATGATACACGCAAACTTTGAACTGTAATTTGGCAAAAAATGATAGTGAAAAAAGAAGGTGTTTGCGAGATATGGGATTAAAGTTACATGCAGTCTTCAATTTAGTTGTTCGAAAGTTGGTAGTGAAAAAGACAGATTTTCGCAATTTTTGGAAGGAGTTGAATGTTCGTGTTTCAATTCCGCTCTATATAAAGCTCGAAAGTGTATTTAGTATTTTCTTACTGACCCCTGGAACTCGACTAGAACTTATTTAGTACCTTATAATAGGGCTCCCGTTATTAAAAAGCAGTGTTCACGATGGAAAAGTCGCCCGTCTTTTCGCTAAACGTAACTTCTGGGTCCATCTAAGCAGAGTAACAATAGAATTAAGACAAAAACCGGCCAGGAAGTACATATGTGAGAATCCCGTGAACCAGCCGACCCATTGGATCATCCCGCCCACGTCATGTAACAGTTGTCCTATCGTTTCACCAGAGGAACAGTTGCCGTTTTTTCAAATCGTTCTTTATCGCCAAAAATTCTAACATCCAAGCATGTGCATTATCCCAGCTTGTTCTCAGAGATTATTATGTACAGGAAACAGAAAGCAAAGTCACTTACCAAGTGATTTTGAAGAAAATTTTTTTCAACGTTGGGTTTGACGCTTTGTCCGCAGTCCTCGAAACACACCAGACGGGCGTATATAAGTATTGCAAAGTTTTCTTCAAACAAACTTTTCTATTTTAGAGTTTCGCGGGGACCTTTCCCTATTAACCTCTACGCGCATTCGTACGTATGTTGTTGTTGTATTTTGTCGCTCACGACGAAAATATAAATAAATATCTTGTGATTATATACCATGCCACAAAAAAGACATTAAATATTCAAAAACTTCAAAATTATAAATAAATGAAAACTTCGTGGATTTACCCCCTCAAAAACATCGAAAACTAGAATACTTTGTTTTATCGTGAACTTTGCCTTAGATAATACACGCGAACTTTGAACTTCATTGTAGCATAACACGATAATGAAAAAAAATACAAAAATAGTGAGAAACAAGAAACAAAAGTTATTCTATAAACCCGTCAGACTTTCTTGACCTGTTCTCCCTGTGGAGCATAAGAGCTGTTCAGAACACTTTCTTGATTTTTCTCAGCCTCGGAGACGTAATATGTTAGACTTTTTTCTCGATTCAACACACAAATCAGATTGATATCACGATTTTTTTGAACTTTTTCTAAAAATGTTGGATAACACAAGTTACGATCAAGTAAAGTGCAGAGAGTTGTATGAAGTCTTTATGTACAATACCCGCGCTAAGTTTTGTAAAAACGGGGAGCATCTGGCAAACTTGGAAAAAAAGCGTCCGGTGCATGTAACATTGTTGAATGAAGACTTTTTTGATATCTGAAAACACTATCATATTCACAGAGTAAATTGCTACCTAATCATGTCACTTTTGTGCCGAAGTTCCCTAAGAGCACTTCGTCTTTGAAGGAAATTGTTTGTGCAATCGTTTTTTAAAAAACGTCGCGCGCGGTGAAGTGCGGCCAAACTTTGAGCAGTATTTGTACAAGTAATGGAAGAGCAATCGGTATGTTTTCCTCAAAAATTAGGTGCAGGTGAGAGAATCTCAAGGTTTGTTCAGGTTGAATTTTCGAAATCCTCAATTAAACACGTTTGAGAACTACCTGAAAAGCCGGAGTTGTGTTGCGAAATCCCCGGACTCATAAATGAAGGATTTCAAAAATTCAACCTAAACAAACCTTGAGATTCTCCCACCTGCGCCTAATTTATGAAGAAAGCATACAGATTGCTCTTCCATTACTTGTACAAATACTGCTCAAAGTTTCGCCGTATTCGCCGCGCGCGACGCTTTTTGAAAAACGATTGCAAAAACTATTTCCTTCAAAAACGAAGTGCTCTTAGGGAACTTTGGCACACAAGTGACATGATTAAGTAGCAATTTGTTCTGTGAATATGGTAGCGTTTTCAGAATTCAAAAAAGTCTTCATTCAACAAAATTACATGCATCGGAAGCTTTTTTGCCAAGTTTGCCAGATGCTCCCCGTTTTTACAAAACTTAGCGCGGGTATTGTAGTTTGCTAAAAATGATTTCGTGAAAGCTCAAAGTTATTATGATGTTCGTGGAACTTGGATTTTTCTAGTTCGGAAAGTTTCCCGTTGCACATTCTGTTTATAATGCCACGCTTTTTCTCTATCTCGTTGGAATGCGGATATTGGAACAAGTTGCCATTTCCACCTATCTACTTTGATAGACTTATAATGAGTCTTATGCATGAGGAAGTACTTCGGGATGGAGATCCGCCTGCTGGCGCCGAGCCGGAAGACTCGCGGGGGAGATGCAGAACCGCGGACGATTCTTCATTGACCAAATCGTGGTAAAGTCGCGGAAGAGTCCCGGGAAGTCTCGGTAGATTCGCGGAGGTTCGCCCCACGAAGGAGTCGCGGCAGAGTCGTGAAAGAGTCTAGGGTCGCGTGGTAGTAGCAGAAAAGTCGCGGCAATATTTCTCAAAGGAGGATAGAGACAAGGGGACACGAAAGAGACAGCTATCCATATCCAAAACGTGAACGTGGCATGCCCGCTCCGCCCTTTTTCTCAACAGCCATCGAGGACGTGGGCGGAGCGATCATACCAAATCCACGTTTTGAGGCCGTCTACGGCTCTTCTTGGCTGATTATAGGCTGTTTTCTCGTCATTAAAGGTGCAACCAGTCCTGAATCCTACTATTTTAGGCCTTCCACCGCCAAGCGGCAGGGCGGAGTGCATTGCTATAATATCGATCGCGTCGCCTGGCGGGGAAAGTATAAACGACCAATGGTTTCGAGTGCGTCGAGCCGCGTGATCTATAATACAGAAAGAAAGAACCCCTTACCGAGTCCTCACTTCCATCGCGGTGCGACGTGTTGATATGACATAACATCTGGTTCCGGGCCTGATTTATTGTGTGCAATTGCGGACTTGCTTCGTGGGGGCGCGGCGCATCGCTTTCGTACGAGCTTCCGCCCCGCCTCTCATCAGCTGATCGTGTGCGTTTTTCTGCATTTTCAAGGTTTCTCCTAGTTTTTTGAATCGTACGAAAGCGATGCGTCGCGCCCCTCGACGCAAGTCCGGAACTGCACCCACTAAATCAGGCCCGGAACCAGAGGGTAGGTATGTAAGTATCGATTGATATCGCGTAGTGCGTAGGTCTCTATTCAAAGTATGGAATCTTCGTGATGCAAATGTAAGCCCGGCGTTGTTTGGGAATTTCTGGCCCCGTTGTGCAATGACGAAAAATTTCGGAAAGAAATCGACGCAGTACATAAACGCGAGGGAGGTGCCAACACCTCCCAATGTCATCTCAAGCGGCAACGGAAGGTCGTCTTCGTTTGTTCGGGCATATTTCAGAAGACCACGAGATCGTCTTGTTCAACACGCTCTTGGGATGCTTCCGAGTTCTGTCTGGAAACTGCCGCATGTACGGAGGCGAAAGTGTTGGACCGATGTGGTGAAGGAGGATTTAAAATCACATTCGAAGACAATTAAGGCACGAGGTTTTACTTCGCAGGAAGTGGAATAGCGACCAGTGGATGGATTGTGTTGAAATTGTGGCTGAGGACATTTTTCTTTTCTTTTTTCTATTTTCTTTTCGACAAATTTATGCGGCTGACTAGTAGAGTGTGGGAGCGACTAATTTCGATTTTCCAATTAATTCTAGTATTTACCCAGAGCCGAAATGGTTTTAACTGTCTTTGGCATCAAACATTTTGTGAGGGGCAAGGTTACCATAGTTGATGATGAAGTACCTAAATTTTCTGTCCAATCAGAGAAGCGCTATTACAATTTATTCGATTATTCGAATAAAAAATTCAATTAATTGACTTTGGCATTTTATTAAATAGATGCAATCCTATTTTTTATCAAATATTAGTGCCTTCCACTTGCCGTAATGTACGAAAATAAGCACTGTTGAAATCATTTCGATCGTGAAGAGAAAATAAGATTTATTTGAAATAATCAATTTTATTCGAAGCAAAACTCTAGCAAATGGATAGATATTTAGCTGCTTAACCCGCCTTTGTACTGACAGCTTAAAAATTTATATCGAAATCTTCAGATTTTTAGAAAAACTTTGAGCTTATTCTATTACATAGTATTTACCAGGAGTGTGCGTTGGCGAAAAATATTTTTTCTTTAAGCGTTAATCGTTAAGTTTCGTGCAAAAAAACCACGTCAACCCTACATATAATGCGTTAACACGTTAATTTTTTTCTACGTTAAAAATTTTCACAGCCTTACTTGACCACAACGAAATTCAATCACAAGAGGTCCCAGAAAAATAGCATACACCTTCTAAAGACGTCAGCAGGACGTCGTGGAAAGCAGTAGGGCTCTTAAAGCCGTAGGCACGGCCTAGTGGGAAATAGCTAGGGCTCCAGATGACGTCGTCAGGACGTCGTGAAAGGTGGGTGCGGCTTCAGATGAAGAGGGCAGGACTTCGTGGAAAAAAGCATAGGCCTTCAGGTAATGTCATGGTAGGTAAGTAGGGCTTCAGATCGCGTCAGCAGCACGTCATGGAACGAAGGCAGGGCTTTAGATGACGACGCCAGCACGGAGTGGAAAGTTGATGAGCACTCAGATGGCGTCAGCAGGACTTTGTGAAAAATAGGCGTGCGTCGCGTTCTAGAAAGGTCAGCGATATATTTCACAGCAACCGAAAATGGACCGCGCCGCGAGCCGACGCGACGTGCACGGCCCTAAGTTTTTAAATCTGCCATTGCAGCAGATCAATCAGTGTCATAACTCCACTGCAATCAACGAACTCAAATTAACGTGATTTTAGGACTTTTTCGTTGAGCGTTAATCTTTAATTTGCCAAAATAAACTGCGTTAACCCGTTAATGCGTTAACGTTATAACGCACAGTCCTGTTATGTACAATACCCGCGCTATATTTTGTAAAAACGGGGAGCATCTGGCAAACCTGGCAAAAAAGCGTCCGATGCATGTAACTTTGTTGAATGAAGACTTTTTTGATTTCTGAAAACGCCATCATAATCACAGATCAAATTGCTACCTAATTATGTGACTTGTGTGCCGTAGTTCCCTAAAATCGCTTTTTTTGAGGAAATAGTTTTTGCAATCGTTTTTCAAAAACGTCGCGCGCGGCGAATGCGGGGAAACTTTGAGCAGTATTTGTACAAGTAATCTAAGAGCAATGGGTATGTTCTCTTCAAGAATTAGGTGCAGGTGAGAGAATCTCAAGGTTTGTTCAGGTTGAATTTTCGAAAACCTTTAAAAAATACGCTTGAGAGCTACCTGAAAAGTCGGAGTTTTGTTGCGAAATACCCGGACTCATAAATGAAGGATTTCGAAAATTCAACTTGAACAAACCTTGAGATATTCTCACCGGCACCTGATTTTTGAAGAAAACATACCCATTGCTCTTCGATTACTTGTACAAATACTGCTCAAAGTTTCGCCGCATTCGCCGCGCGCGACGTTTTTGAAAAACGATTGCAAAAACTATTTCCCTAAAAAACAGAGCAATTTTAGGGAATTAAGGCACACAAGTCACATAATTAGGTAGCAATTTGATCTATGAATATGATAGTTTTCAGAATTCAAAAAAGTCTTCATTCAACAAAGTTACATGCATCGGACGCTTTTTCGCCAGGTTTGCCAGATGCTCCCCGTTTTTACAAAACTTAGCGCGGGTATTGTACCTCTATGTATAACCACCATGTTGGTTCGACCTTTTGCTAAACCCGGAGACGATTTTGCCACCTTTGGGTTGAGACGTTGAAGTGCTTGAAATGACTTTCCGACCAAACAGAGCCAGCTGTCGTCCAATGAGGTCGTCGTGTATGTGGGCGTGGGCGTGTCTCTGCCCCACCCTCCTTGTGACACTGTAATTTACCGATGAATCGCTCACGTCGGTCCAGCATGAGCTCACCCTCGCCCAGCCTCAAATCGGTAGGTGTTACATACTTGACAGTTTTGAGTGGATCAATATTCTTAGGCGTATAGCCTCTTTTGCTGATTTTGAGACTGTCGAAGTAAAGCTTATCTAGCTTGTCGTATCAGAATCTCCTTTTCTCTCTCATATTTTGCCATGACCAACCGCTCACCTGCTTGCTCTCCCTGGACTTGTATGAGCAGGAGAGACTCTATGTATTTGAAAGTGTTTCAAATGAGTTGGTAGGGATTTTCCTGACTTCTCAAATATGAAGGACGACAATACATAATTGAAGTGTTTCTTAGCAACTTAAAGTATTGAAATACTATAAATACTTGTGAACAATATGAGTTCGTGACTGGTTTTCTAGAATAACTTGGAGTTGAACAATAAAATAGCTAAATTGTTCGGCATTCATTGCAGTGTAGATGTTTCCTTGTGCAAAATTGAGGCAGCATTTTTGTGTTTTTCAGGTCATAAGAATAGAAATTTCATTCATTAACTACTTCTTGATTTTTTTTCAAAATAAGCTTCTTATAATTAATTTTATTTCATTTAATTTGTTCATTTGTTTAGTTTCTTATTTCTTTATTTTTTGCTTTGATATGAATTGTTTCACCCCTGTCTTCAGACAATTTATATGTACAAGTTCAAGCTTACTCGTTCGAAATATGTATGTTATGCATAATATTCTCAACCATCATCATAATTTTCAGGTTTTTTTTTCAATTTTATCCAGTGGTGGAAACTGTTTTTTCTTTTTTTGTATCTTTTTTTTGTATCTCAAAAGAATGGGAGTTAGTTCAATTTTCAACCTCATGTAATGGATGAGCATAGTGGGATGGGTGGGTTTCAATTTCTCCTAACGAGTACCTTATTCCAAGGAGCTACATACCGTGCTTCTCTGGGCGAAATTCCGGTCCGCATTTGCGTCTCGAAACGCTTAGCGGCCGCACGCGCTCGAGTCATTCGAAATTCCAGCTCCAAAGCCGACTCGATATGGCTTTTTTATGCAGTTTTCTCCAATTTTGTTTTGTTTCCAGTTTCTAAAACCCACCTAGAGTCAACAGATCGGCGGCTGCGGCGCTGCAAACTCTTCCAACCTAAAAGCGCGCGGCCGCAAAGCGTGTCGAGACGCAATTGCGGACCGCAATTTGGCCCAGAAAAGCACAGTACTTTGCGTATAAAATCTAAGTCGAGAATGAACGAAATTCTGACTTGCGGTGCTTTTTGTTCCCCCTACTTCGGAAAAAAATCCGTTAAAATTTGGAGGAAAATCGAAATTAACGTTGGGATTTCAAATTTTCCGACTTACGGAAACCCAATATTTGTTTTTATTTCAATTTGCGATTCCTGAAATTTGAAAAGTTCTCCAATTTTCGGCGCTTAAAAAAACCGCTGGTCGCGGTTACCGATGAAACTATTATTTTGCTCACATTTTTTAGTTAATGAACCCGTACACTCGAAAAACAGTTATTCAATTTCAAGGACTTTTCTTGCGATTATTAGAAAATTATTCGATCTCTTGAATGAAAAATAAATAGTTCTAGCAGGATTTTTGCATTAAAGTGTTAATTTTTTGTAGTAAATCGAAAAAGACTCAATAAATAGATTTTTTCTCACGTTTAGGAATGGAATTAATTTTCGAAAGGCTGATCAGGTACAGTCCGTCCGAACAAGACTGTCCGCCCACGCGGCCAGTGTCAGTGTTGAGCTGCCGTCGCGAAGGATTTTGGCGGACTTGCCATCTGTTTAGTAGGTTTATTAGATGAAAAGTGATTAATATTTCAGTCACCTGTATGCAACGGTGGGAAGGCTCGTCCGAAAAATGTCTTCGCGACAGCTGTTTGCCACGCACGCCGACCGCGTGGGCGGACAGTCCCATTCGAACAGACTCCATAAACATGGAAATTTTACCTTCTTCTCGAAAGTGAATTCCTCGAAATATCCGAGTTAATGGTATTTTGGGATTTGTCTTTTTAGCTTTTTTTAGCGGGATAAATTAGATGCGATAGAGTCTTTACATACATGGTTTTGAAAGAAGGAATGGTTTTGAAGCATAGAACAACAAATCGGTAGGAATGTGTGTTAAAAAATTAATGTAATCGCTTCTCAGGCAGTAGAAGCGGGCGGATCGCTGACAGGTCGCGGGCGGATCGCTGCATCTCATAGCTCAGCGGGCGGATCGCTGGCAGGTTGCTGGCGGATCGTCGCTTCAAAGCTTGCCGGCGTTCCGCCCGCTAGCGTGATCAACTTTCCCAGGTGCCGCTATCCACCCGCCAAAACGCAGCAATCCGCCCGCGGAGGCGACGAGAGGCAGCGATCCGCCCGCCGAGGCCACGATGAGCAGCGATCCGCCCGCAACTTGCCGGCGTACCGCCCGGAGAGGCCTTGATTGCCAGCGGTCAGTCCGCACCTACTGTCTGAGTTATTAGAGAAACTGATAATTATCGATTATTGTTCTTTGGATGAAACAAGGACGCAGTTAGACAATTCTTTCAGTTAACACAGATTCAAGCGTCGGGACCCACAAACTAGAGAGTATTCGTAGAACCAAATATTTCGACATTCCCAATATGCAATAGAGTTGTGGAGGCTGTAAAAACACGAAATTCCCACAGCTATTTTGCGTGTGGGTGCGGAGCGGAGGTTAGAGACAACGAGAGAGCGTATGCCAGAAGGAGGAGGCAGCATCGCTTGCATAGGCAACGCCTTGAGTGATAATGATATCGATTTCTCACATAGCATACATGGTGCAATTCAAGTTCATAACTAAATTCGATATGCTAGAAAACGGAAAATTCGAATCCTTGAATGGATTAAATACTCGAATGAAGTGAAAGTTCAGCTTTTTCATAGGATCGAGTATTAGCGTGTTCAAGTCCACTTTTCATAGTTTCTGATATATGACTTTCAGCGGGCTATTCTTGCTGACGAAGAGTTAGAGCCATATGTCCGGAAGCAACGCGCCGACTCAGAGCCGAAGCGTAGATTATTGGCCATGGATGAAGAGGTGAGCCCCTAAAGATCTTTTTTTTCTCCTTTTTGCCCGGGTAATCGTAATCGTTATTGATTTCCCAGTATTTTGCGATTTTTTTTTCAATTTTTTACCTTGTTACAAGACAACATAAAATTTTTTTTCTCTCGTTTCCGCTCGCTTTCAGCTCTTCATAGCTTTTTCTCCGGTGCTGTATCCATCGCTATAGCTCATAACTTTGACGTTAAAGTTTCTGCAGTCTGCTGAAATCGACGATTCTCTAGATATCAACTTCAAAAAAAAACTCATTTATACATTTTGTATTCAGACTTTTTACTTTTACAAGGAAAGTCTGCGTTATTGCCGCGGTGATACCGGTCCGGTACCGCCATATTGGCTCGCCCGTCGTGCGTGGATGACTTAAAGGCACTGTCCAACCTCAGAATCGTTTTTCTGTTCTTGTGCTTACGTTCTTGCTCAGACAGGGATGAGAGATCACCCGGGCGAATTTTGCCTCTGGCGCCCGAGTGATCCCACATTTCTGTCTGAGGATTCCCGCAACCGCGCCGCAGCACGCTTTCGCAATCAGCGTGCATTTTGCGGACTGAACGGCATTGCGTAGATGATCTGTATGTGAGCTAACCAAAATAAAGAGAGGGAGGTTGAGAACAAAGGGAAGAACGGGGCTATTGATCGGAAATCGTAGCTCGTCTTGCCACTGCTGAGCTGGAAAATTGTAGAGGGGGCGTGTGAATGTGGCTTCCTGACGTGAGCACCCCAGAAAGGCTTCCTCCTATATCTCGCTTATTCGGGGAATCGAGAGCTCGCACTTGGCAGGTGTCATAAGGAGTGGGTCTACTTCACACTTATGTGGAAATCTCAGATTTCCCCCCTGAGCTCGGACTGTGCCTTTAAACTGTGACCGAATGAGACTGTCCGTCCACGCGGTCGGCGAGCGTGTCAAGCGGCCTCGCGATAGTGCAGTTTCGTTACAGAAAGGCTTCTACTCGGCACATTCCCGGCGTCGTCGCGGCAGTTTCCTACATGGAAGGATATGCTTCTCTTCCACAGACCTTTCTTCTAGAAGCATCGCGTGTGTTTCATGAAACACAATAATTATAATTTTCTCTCACAGAATCGATTTCCCTGAAAAGTCCCAACTTTGCTGTCATTAATGAATTTTGTGTCAAAAATCTCAAGACAACTGATTCTTTTCAGGAGCAGAACATCCTCCGCACGTCGATCAACTCCAGGGAGAGGAGGCGAATGCATGACTTGAACGAGGCTCTCGAAGAGTTGCGCAGCTGCCTACCGTATTCCCAAGATGCATCGGCCAGGAAAATGAGCAAAATCAACACCTTACTGCTGGCGTGTAACTGGTGAGCACGATTATTTCACAGTTGTTATGATCGAATCATTTCTATATTTTTCGGATATTTTTTCGTTATACCAGGTTGTTCAATAAGTTTTGTCGTTCGATAAGAAAAACACAATTTTATGGTTTAAAATACACGTTATTATTCAGTATAATCTCCCCAAATATTAATACACTTGCTTCAACGATCCTCCAATCTGTGAATCCCATCCCTGAAGTGAGAATCCGGAAGGTCTACAAAATACGCTTCAACAGCCGTTATGACCTCTTCATTTGATGAAAAACGTTTACCACGCATAAATTTCTTGAGTTCTGGAAACAAATGGAAGTCGCTGGGGGCCAAATCTGGTGAATACGGTAGATGCTCCAACAATTCGAACTTTAATTCATGGGTTTTAGCCATTGTCAAAATGCTCTTGTGACACGGAGCATTGTCCTGATGAAAAGAATTTTTTTCTTCTGCAAACCGAGTCTTTTTTCACGAATTTTTTTCTTCAACTGGTCTAAAAGGTTTCAATAATATTCGGAATTAATTGCTTCACCAGTTTGTCAGTAATCTACAAACAAAATTCCTTACGCATCCAGAAAAAAACTGATGCCATAACGTTCTTGGCCGATTACCGGACACGAACTCGTTTCGAAGTCGAACAACCAGGTTCACACCACTCTTTAGCCTCTTGTTTTGATTCAGGATTATGGCGAAAGACCCAATTCTCATCCATAATGATGAATTGTTGCACGAAATCCACTTTATCTTGTTTAAAACACTCCAAATGTTGCTTAGAAAGTCGCATTCGAATGTGTTTCTGTTCCATTGTTAGCGAATGTGGCACCCATTGTGCTCACAGCTTTCTAAAATCCAAAATTTCACTTAAAATATGGCTCACACTGCCTAGTGAGATGTGTAGAGCCTCTACTTAATCTCTCTCAGTCAATCGACGATCTTCCAAAACCATATCCTGTATTTTGGCTATGATTTGTGGTGTTGATGCGCTTTTTGGGTGTCCTTCACGTGGATCGTCTTCAAGGCTTGTACGACCATGTTTAAATTCAGCAACCCATCTTTCTACTGTTCTAATTGTAAGTGAACAATCATTATACACTTTTAACATTCGTTCGTGAATTTCTTTTGGTGCTACACCTTCCGAAAATAAGAATTTTTTCACTGCACGATATTCAATTTTTTCCGTTGCTGTGACACGGCGACACTAAACGGCTTGTAAACAAGGAATCAATTGACAGATTGAAAAGAAACTTCACATACGTTCATATGAAGAGTGTACCAACAAAACCAAAAAAAAAATTGGGCTAGTAGCAACAACCTCTCTTATTGAACGACAAAACTTATTGAATAACCTGATATTTTTCGATTATTTCTTTTGAAAATTCGCTAATTTATGTACATATATTGTCGACTAGGGGAATAAGGTTTTCTCATTAGGGGAAACCTAGGTATAGAGAAATTTTAACTACCATTCACTGCTACTTTCAATTTTTTTTATCGTAATTACAGTTAGGTGAGTAAAAGCACTAATTGAAAGAAGCTCAAATTTCTTTTCAAACAAAAAATCTCAAATTCTCAAACTTGGAATGTCCTGTGAACAATGTGAATTTCAGGATTCGGCGACTAACCAATCGGAATCATGAGCTCGAAAAGCAGTTGGCCACTCTCCTGGCTGAAGGTCGCATCACTGGTGCGATTGTGAGCGCACCTGGAGCACAACTACCTACCGCCACGCCTTTCAGCATTCCCCCAGGACCACTTAATTTCGCTTTGGGACCCACCCCTTGCATGAAGGCGTTTGGCCAGGCCTGTTTCTGTATCAACTGTTTGACGGCGTTGACACCAAAGCAATAGGAATCTATTATGTTTTATGTTGCGAATCTCATTTCGTCTACCGTACACCTACCGTAATACCCCATGCGTGCTAATTGAACGATTACGAGTATCATTCCGCACAAAACGCACCCGCCCCATCCACAAATGACCTCTAAATTCTCTCTTTGCTGTCCAAATGTGCCTATTGCTGTTCATTGATTGGTATTGATTTTATTTTGTTTAATATTGTTTTTTTTTAAATATGTACAGATTTGCTTAAAGACTTCTTTGCTTACATTTTCTTTCCTTAAGGGCGGTTTCTCTGAGATCAAGCGATTCTTTGCGCCAGCCGACTTTCTCATTCGCAGCCTCATTATCAGATGAGATATTGTCCCGTGGATGGATATCCCGCCGCGAGCATCTCACCGCTGCTGTCGCACATTAGTGTTTATGGTCCCGTGGCCGGTTACAATTTCTTCGCAATTCAATAGGGCCGTCAATGGCCTCCCGCTTTGACGACGAGACGAAGGCTGCAGACGGCTGGAAGAGTTTAGGGGCAAACTCATTGGGTTGAGCCGCTATGGGGCGTCCTACTGTGATCTTTAAAGTTTTATCGTTTACGGACCTTTCAATTAAATACATGTGAAAATTTGAAAATTATATAAAAGATGAAAAAAAATCAAATATTAAATACATTTAATAAAAAATATTATTTTGATGGAAAATAATTAACTATTATCTTTGATCAGATTTTTTCCTGCATTGGACTTGGGCAGTTGATTAAGTTGATATAAGCATTCCAGACCTATCTTGTTTCACAAATTTCGATTTACAAAGAATTTGGAAATGACGATTTACGAAAGTGGAAAATTCAGTTACGCACAGGTTCTGTTTCAGAATTTGAATTCGAAAACCTGTAGAATTGATGTTTTAATTTTTCACAATGATTTGTATTTGTTAACAAGGGAAAACTTTTGAGCGGTAAGTACATTCACGAAAACGATTGGTATTGCTAGTTTGTATCTCTTGGGCAACCACAGTCAAACTGCTTAGCTTCCAAAAAGTCCGAAGTGGACCTCATAATCGTGTTCAGCGCCCAAACCCACCCCCCCCTGGACAAGTTTCGGGTGAAGTAAAATTTCTCGAACTTTGAACTGAGTAATCACATTTAGGTTTTTTCACGTGATTACCTATGTTACATACAGCCTACGGCAACGAAAAAAGGCGATGGTGCGGTTGGGTATTTCCGCTAAGCGTACTGTAGGTTGGGCCATTATCGACGGCAAAGTTGCAATTTTCTTCCGAATTTCGGAAAAAAAAACACAGTGAATGCTGAAAAACGGTGGTTTTTTTCCGCATACGAACATTATCAAGATATCGAAAAACTACCAGTTCACCATGGACGTACGCAGGAATAACAAGAGAATAATAAATTTTCTCTGTCATTTCCATTTTTTTTTGTATTTTCTAAATGTTTTGTTGCTCCTGCATGTATTTATTATAAAGAGTTCAAGTGCACTGATAAAGTGCGGTGGGGAAAAACTAACCGATTCTTAACGTGTCGATGGTTTTTCTTCAATATTCAGAAGAAAATTAAAAATTTTCGCCGTCGATTATGGCGCAACCTACAGTACCCTCACAACGGAATGGCGGTAAACGCATCCGCAAAAACGACTCGTTTTGTTGGTATCTCTTAGCCTCCATTGTAAAACCACGCAATATCCCGCCCCGAGCTGCAGGCTCCAAGAAGTTACAAGCTTGAAACGGTCGTTTTTTGTGCTTTTTGCACCTTCCAAAAAGCGCGTTAGTCTTTGTAAAATTCGGAAACGGACCTCATAATTGTGTTCACCGCCTAAAACTACCCACCTGAGCGAAGTTTGGGTAAAGGCACATTTTCCAAAGTTTGTTCAGACTGACAGCGTTTTCGACTTGTACGGTTTTTCGGTTGGGCGCTAATTCATACCAATTGCACGGCTCAAAAAGCGTTTAAAAAATGTTCCAGATTTGACTTAAAATCCTCCTAGGTGGGTTATATAGGGCGCTGATCACAAATCTGGGGTTCACATGCCGATTTTCAGAAGTTTTCGATTTTATTCGTTCAAAACTTCCGATGGGGCGAAAATTTGATTGCAAATCGCGACTTTTGACGGCTTCTGGAGCGCTACGGTAAAAATGGCTCAAAATGTTTTTCTATTTGTTACTTGGAGAGCTCAACACAAATCTGGAGTCAGTTGATCGATTTTTGACAGATTACGGTATATTACGGTGGGTACGGTAGTTTGTTGAAAGTCTCAGATTTGACTCAAAATTTATGTACGGGGGTTATTCGGAGTGGCGAATCTGAATTTAGCGTCCACTTGACGATTTGCGAAATACTAAGGTGGGTTTTGCCCCCTAAATTTTATGGTACCTACCGTAACCTACAGTAAACCACAGAGTTTCTACAAACGGACTTCTGATTCGTGTTTACCACCTTAGATTACATCTAACGTCGTGTTTTGAGCTGAATCTGACAAGGGAAGTATACAAAGCGTAGGTCGGATCTGCGAAAACGACTAGTATCGTTAGTATCTCTTCTGGCACAATAGTTGAAAAAAAGCGCAGTATCCCGCCGCGAGCTGCAGGTTCGAAAAAGTTATGAGCATTTCTCAAGCCTCGCAAAAAGGCAAGGCCGTCAGGCATTTTTTTGGAGTTTCAAAAAAATTTTCTCGGATTCAGCTCAACAGTTGTATGTAGAGGTAATCCAGGGTGGTGAACACGAATCTGAAGTCCATTTTTCGAAGTTTTGAGGTTTACTGTAGGTTACGGTAGGCAACATGTCATTTAGGGGTCGAAACCCACTTTAGTATTTTGAAAAACGACAAGCGGACGTTAAATTCGTATTCTCCACCCCGAATAACCCCCGTATACAAATTTTGAGTAAAATCTGAGATTTTGACCGAACTACCGTATACCCACCGTAATCTACCGTAATCTGCAAAAAATCGATAAACGGACTCCAGCTTCGTGTTTAGCACTCCAAATGACCCTCAGCGTATGATTTTGAGACATATCTATCGTAGAAAACCGGAAATCTCGTAAGTGGCGTTTTTCCCTCGAAATTTTCCCCGGTTGGGAAGCTTCAAACGAAATTAGCCGAAAACCTTGGAAACTCGACTAATAAAGTGATCAGCGCCCCAAAAAACTCCCCTGGGGGAATTTTAAGTCAAATCTGGAACATTTTTCTAAAACGCTTCGAGAGCCCTTCAATCGGTATAAATAAGTCCAAAACGCTGTCAGTCTGGACAAAGTACATAAGGTGCGTCCGAATGAGAATGGCGGCCCATGCGGCCGGCGTGCTTGGCAGGCGGCCGTCGCGTTCGCCGCTCTCGGGCGAGCATGCGGAAAGTCCCCATCGCCATCGACAACGAACGGGGCCGGCACCAGGGGTGTGCGGAAATTTCTGTTTTCTGTTTTCTGATTTCTGTTTTCTGGCCGTTTTGGCCTTTCTGTTTTCTGATTTCTGTTTTCTGAAAAACTTGCGAAAATCAGAAAAAAATCAGCAAAAATCAACGAGAACCAGGTCGGTTGGACAGTGCAGCTTGTTTAGTCGTTTATATGGTTTCGCTCTTATTTGTGTTCAATTGTGCGATTGCTGCTAATGATAGGGATCGCCATAAGAAACGGTTGTTATAGTATCCTTACGAAAAGGTAGACATGATCATCACAAAAGTGAAATTAGGTGAAAACTCAGAGTAAAAACGCTCAGGAACAAAATATTGTTGGTTGTCACCTTGCCTACAATTAACTACAGTTTACCTCCGCACTGCCGTTCAGTCCCCAAAGTGCACGCTGATTGCGAAATCGTGCTGCGGCGCGGTTGCGAGTATCCTCAGACAGGGATATGGGATCACCCGGGCGGTTTTTGCCTTTGGTGCCCGAGTGATCCCACCGCCCGGGTGATCCTACATCCCTGTCTGAGGATACTCGCAACCGCGCCGCAGCACGATTTCGCAATCAGCGTGCACTTTGCGGACTGAACGGCAGTGCAGAGGTGAACTGTAAATCTCTATGTATGTTTGTTTTGCCGTCTTTCGCCTTGCTGTTGAACCCTATTCATACTTTTGCGAAGCAGCAAATGCCGCGGATTATCAATAGAGAAATGATGAAACAAATGCTCGGTAACGATATCAAACATCCCATTTCTCATTTTCCTACTGATATTGCGCGGCATTTGCCGCTTCCACAAAAGCATGAATAGGTTGCTAAACGAAAAAACCAGCACTTATATGAATCGTGTTAGTTGGGGCGTGCGCACACCCACCAATTAGCTGTTCTAAGCTGTTTTTGTGCGTTTCTCCTGTAACTTTTCACTTTTCTCACTTTTTTGATGGTAAAACATGCATTCTTATCAACAGTTATCATCAGATGATTTTATCGCGAGCCCTGCTCACCTACTAAGAACTTCGGCACAGTGGAGGTTGTGTCCTAGGGCAAAGATCGAGTGCAAACCTCCGCTAGCAGCAGCAGCTGCTGCTGAAAGCGGTATATGATTCCAACACTTGCTAGGGTTGGGCCTTGATATCAATAGCAGCAACTGCTGCTGCTGGCTGTCAGCAGCAGCTGCTGACAACGAGGGATGTAACCCTACTGTGCTGACGTACTGGCATTCTCTGAGAAATTCACCTGATCAATAGCCAAGAAATGCATGTTTTCTGCGTGATAGCCGGGAAATGGTCGGGAAGTAGCTGGTTGCAGCGTAACAGCCTAGAAACAGCCGCCAAAAAATGTTTGCCGAGAAATTGACGCCAAATAGTGCTCCCAAAGGGATGTACAGCTCAACTCCGCATTGCCGTTCAGTCCGCAAAGTGCACGCTGATTGTGAAAGCGTGCTGCGGCGCGGTTGCGAGAATCCTCAGACAGGGATGTGGGATCACCTGGACATCAAAGGCGAAACCGCCCGGGCGACCCTACACCTCTGTCTGAGGATACTCGCGATTCCTGAGGCATTATTTGGATGTCAACACCGCGGTCGTTTCAATTACCCAAGTTAGCGGTACTTGGGCCAAGGCGGCTGCTCGGCGGGCCGGGAAGGACAGCGTCGAGAGTTGGTGTGCCTATCACATCCTGGTTATTTCTCGGTTATTGCTCGGCTACTTCTAGGCTATTTTATAAAGAGCATGATCTTAGCCGCCTAATAATTGGGAAAAAATCAAGAAATATTCGAGAAATAGCACATCAAGAACCGCTGTGGGGCCTGGTGGGCTATTTCTCGGCTAACCCTCTCAGAGTGAGTGCTTTCAATGATGATCTACCTGTCATTGACGTGCCATCGCTACTATCACTGTCTTATTAGTTCTTCGCCCAGTCTCTTAGATATTGTATTACATGTATAGGAAAGATGTTCAGAATTACACTTTTTCTCTTGAAAAAAAAATTAAAATGCAATGAGTAATTTTCCTGAGAATTTTCTGTTTTCTGATTTCTGTTTTCTGTTTTCTGGCCGTTTTGGCCTTTCTGTTTTCTGATTTCTGTTTTCTGACAAACTCGATTTTCTGTTTTCTGTTTTCTGAAATTTTTTAAAAAATTTCCGCACACCCCTGGCCGGCACCGGCTGGCAGCAAGCACCGCGCCGATCAATCAGTGGGAGAGGGGACGACCGTCGTTGAAATCCAACACTCGTCCGAGGGTGACACATGTGACGGCCGCCTGCCTAGCACGCTGGCCGCGTGGGCCGCCATTCTCATTCGGGCACACTATATGTGCCTCCACCCAAACTTTGGGTAGTTTTGGGCGCTGAACACATTTATAAGGTCCGTTTCCGGATTTTCCGAAGACTAACGCGCTTTTTGGAAGATACAAAAAGCACAAAAAAATGAACTTTTTAAGCTTGCAACTTCTTGGAACCTGCAGCCCGGGACGGGATACTGCGCATTCTTACTATTGAGCCACAAGAGATACTAACGACACTAGTCGTTTTGGCAGATCCGACCTACGCTTTGTATACTTCCCTTGTGAGAGAATTTCTTGAAACTTCCGAAAAAATGCCTGATGGATTATTGCCTTTTCGCGAGGGTTAAAAAAATCTCATAGCTTGTTCGAACCTGCAGCTCGGGGCCGGATACTGCGCATTTTTACTATTGAGCGACAAGATACACTAACGATACTAGTTGCTTTCCGCAGATGCGTTCACCACTGTAAATACTTTCCTTGTAAGTGGAAATGCGCAGCGCACAATCGTTTTTTTTTCCTTGGCGTGGGCTAAATCGTAAGTGTATGTTGCTTGTAAATTAGAAGAGTATGCTGTCCTAAAATTGTGCGATTAATCCCAGCCTGGTCCAGTTACTGAAGTGAAAACGAAAAAAACATTTGCACGTGCTTCCAAAAACTATCTTCGAATGTCCATGTCTAACTATAAGTTCCGGGTTAGGTTAGCAAGATTCAACCCATGAAATCGTTCCACGCCAACTCTGTGCCTGGGCGCTGAGGCAAGATTGGATTATCCAGTGAAGAAAGAGCTGTTCACTTGCTGACACCTGCTGGTCTCGTTGTTGAGCCGATTATGGACGAACAATGCTGCGATTTTCGCGCTCTGAACACACAACAGCGCAACACGCGAATATCAATAGTCTTTCATCGGTCTGACAGGAAAAAAATATCAACAAAATATCTAACCACAAGGCAGTAGAAAAAACATTCCTATGTACTACAAGCGCATATGAAGGCAAACTTAGCATATAAAATAAATACATACTGCACTATCCATACATTAAAATTCAACTCAATCGCGACTCTATGTGAACCTTCTGCTCCCGCATCAGTGGTCCGCAAAACCAGTAGAGGTCCGTGTTATTGAGAGGGCTCCAGCAGAATATTGATAGTCACTGATTGACATATACTTATGATACATATACAGTTCATCTCGGCAATGCCGTTCAGTCCGCAAAGTGCACGCGGTTGCGAGTATCCTCCGACAGGGATGTGGGATACCCGGGCGGTTTTTGCCTTAGGTACCCGGTTGATCCCACCGCCCGGGTGACCCCACATCCCTGTCTGAGGATGCTCGCAACCGCGCCGCAGCACGCTTTAGCAATTAGAGCGGGCCGCGGACTGAACGGCACTGCGGAGATGAATTGTAGACGCTATTTTCAAAAGTCTCTTTCGTAAAAATTACGCAGATAATATTTAAGTAGAATTATTCAAATAAATATTTAACATGAAAATCAACGAGTAAAGTTATCATGATGACGTCTTCTTAGTCTTCTTTTTGGTTTTCTTCTTTTCTTCTCCACAGACGTACTCCACCAGCTGTGGTATTTGACCATTTTTGTGGTAGTTCTGGATGTGCTGCTCACCTTAAACATCACAAATTTGATATCAAGACATACAAAGTCTGCAAAGAGTTTATGGCGATCAATAAATATTACAATAATAAATATACTTCATGTTTAGGTATGATTAGGTAACAGAAATTCAAAAACATTACATAGGTACGAAATGCAATTCCGAACAATTTTGAGGAATTTTTGGTAGAAAAAACTTGAAAGAAAGTCACTCGAGTGGGTAGTTGTAAGCGTAAAACCATTTCTCGCGCATGAATGTGAAAAAAGAGAATAATCACAGAAGGCCTCAATATTCTTCAAAACACTAAAATATTTAATTACGCCTATTTTGTGTGTGTAGTGTAGGTCAAAAATTCAAGTTGAGAAACGCCGTGGACGATTTTACTCTTGAAACTTCTTTGATAAGTGACCTTGTTTTGTGTTTCTTGTACCAAATTTTTTTTTGGAAATACGAAATTCAAAACCTGTATGCATTGATCTTAGAGTTAATCGGGGTAAAGAGTATTCGAGATCTTGACAACTTTTGTTTACAATGGACAACTCGTCCGCTAGATGGGCGGGGTTATCCACTGGGTCGGCGCATAAAAACTATTTTCATACTCTTCCTGGGCTTTTTCTTCGTTTTTTTCCTTTTATGATTTTGTCAGAAAGACCCAAAGGTAAGGTTTTGAAGGCACTAATCATGAAAGTTTAGGATAATTACTGTGTCCTCTCTAAATCGTCGTAATTCTCATAATTCGAGGCGCGAGCGGCGCGCGCGATGCAGATGCCACGGTCTCCGCTCTATCAATGTCTCTAACCTCCGCTCCGCATCAGCACGCGTAGGAACCATGTGAATTTCGCCGTTTTATAGCCTGTAAATATCGGAGTGAAAATCCAATCCGTAGCTATGGACAACCGCTGCCGCAATACGCATGCCACTCAAAATCGGGCTGGGTTGTTTGTCCGCATGCCACTCAAAATCGGCACGGTTGTTTGCCCGCAACTACGGACCAGGATGTCGCTCTTATGGGGACAGTATCTACATAAGTTGTTTCGCGCGTACGCTGCTTCTGAAGGACACTCGTGACGACTTCAGTATTGGTAACTAGATTTATTTTTAGCTTTCAATTATGTGTACAAATCCCGAATTCCGATGAGTGCACGGCCCTAACTTGAAAATGTGAATCTCATGCAATTTATCATGTAAGGTCTGTCTGAATGAGACTGTCCGCCCACGCGGTCGCGATGCCTGTCGAGCGGCTGCCACAAAAGCTATTTGCGGGCGAGTCGTTTTACGACTCGGATACAACTGACTGGGATATTCTTCACTACTCTTCTGATATTCCTGCGGATCGATTCACAGGTCCGAAAAATGTATTCACCACGACCGCTCGACACGCACGCCGAGCACGTGAGAGGGCAGTCTTATTCAAACAGACCCTATCTCTTTTTTCTTGAGGAGCGGAAGCCCGCATAAATTAAGAATTTGAGTGTAATACTCGATAGCATTATCAATAATTCAAGCTATTCATGGGTCTAGCGCTCTTATATTGAAAAACAATGGGTTACGGACGACCTTATCTGGAAATCCAACGAACTTTGGCGTAAGGTTAAAATCACAATTTAAGTATGGTTTCCGTATTATATTTAGTCTGACGCATGAACCAGGTGGCTGGCAGTGCGGCGCTGGCAGCATCACCGGACAACGGGGTTTCGATCGCGCGCGGCGATCTACTGTCGCAGCCCGGTCCATTCATCAGACTAACTTGAAACGTGGACTATACAAAGTCCGCGAGGAACAACAAATTGTAAACAAAAAAAAATCAATAACGAACTCCCGATGAATGTCCCACAGATGAAAAGGTATGGCAGCCCTTTGTGAGCGGTCAGTTGTTGCAGATATTTCAATGCCAGCTGTGGTCGGCCAATCTGAGAAAAGAAAACACCTTTCATCCGTTTTTAACACAAAAAATTGTAAACCCTCACTTTGTCCACATAGAAGGCCACTAGTGGAAGTTCATAGGTCTCCCTTAGGAGTGTCTCCAGCTCCTTGCTGCTATCCGACCGTGAATCCACATAGAGTACAGCGGGTAGACGACGAATCTGAATGTCAAATCCGAAAAAAAGCATAGATTTTAAGAGTTCAAGGTGAGTTCTGACACGAAGAAGTCCATGTATGTATGTATGTACATGGATACATAATGCCCCGTGATGATCTCATTAGCTGATCGCAGTTGCGTAATCGCGTCCCGAACTTGACTCGGCCACCTGTCCGCGAGCACAGATTAGCGCACAAGATTACGAACCAGCGCCCTAATCGGTCTGACTGGAGGTATCGTTTACACTTACTTACCCTGAAATGGGGAAATTCCTGGAAAATACTGGCAAATTAAACCCTGATCTTCCTCGCTACCTAGCTAATCTAGTCTAAAAACAGTGAAACTCTCCCAGAAGCCAGGTCGCCCTCAGACGGTGCACCTGTCTGACCGAGAGTTAATCCGCGCAGATAATACGCCCCAGCGCTAATCGTTTACGCAATCCACACCTTCGTAATGATAACAATACAGGGAGTTACCCGCTGTGAGACATATGTCCTTGTCGTCAGGCTCATGAATCACAACCGATTACATCACTAACCGTTCTAGCAGTCAATGAACAGGGACAGGAGAAATACCGTATGCATGGACATGAGGGGGGGGGGGGTGGCCGCCGTATCCAACAAAAATGGTGAGATCGAATCATTTGACAGGCGAAAATCTATGGCAGTTACCTATAGTTACGCTACATGGTCACGCTCCCATGAATATGCCTAAAAAGCTTAAATGCTTTACCTCAGGGGTGTGCATTGATGGAAAATATTTTTTCCTTTAACGTTAATAGTTGATTTTTGAAAAAGGAGCCGTGTTGTCCCGTTAATGCGTTAACAAGTTAATTTTGCGTTTTATTGAAAATTTGAAAAATGATACCTGACCACAAAAAAAAATCAACAAATCATCAGAGGTTCCATATCAATCAGCACCACAAATCCGCTACAATTAACAAACTAAATGAACGTGAATTCAAGCTTTTTCATGGAACGTTAATCGTTAATTAAAGAAGCGCTGTAAAACTTTTATAACACGTTAAGGTTATAATGCACAGTCCTGCTTTACTTATCAGAGGAAGATTCCGGTCCGCGGGTGCAGACAACCGCTGTTGCAGCACACAGCCACAATATAATGGTGCCTATACCTCGTGGTCCCAACGCGACTTTGTGGGGCATGCGTGTCGCAACGGCGGTTGTCCACAGCTGCGGACCGGAACTTTACTCTGACGAGGACAGTTCGAATGTTTTTTGGGGTCCACTTTAATCGTAATTTTTATTTAGAGAAGACCTTTTTCAAAAATTTTGCTCATAATTACCATATAGGCTGGTAGAACAAATATTATAGCTAGGAATCTGTTGCAAGTTCCCCAAATTTTACAATAAACGCTAGGCGCGGAGATCGAATATAAGAGGCAGTAATCACGATTAAAAACCGTTTTCCAATTTCCGATGTTTTTTGAGTAGGCAAGTCCACGAAGTGAAGGATATTAGGAAAAGTTCTCACAAAACTCTCAAATATAGGAAAAAAATGTTTGAAGATACTTCAAAACTATTCGATTACGCCTGTTTGGCGTGTTTCGGGGGACTGCGGACTTCGACAAGCCAGACGTCGGAAATGGTTTTGCGCTCCAGAAGTGATTTCGTTTCCTGTGACTTGTACCAAAAACTCTTCAAAGAGAGAATGGGTCAGTGCACATGCTTGGATGTTAGAATCTTCTGCGATAAAAAATTCAAAATTTGGAACCTGTCCCTCTGATGAAACGAACGCGGGAAAACTGTTATCCATATGACTTGCGCGGGGTGACCCAATGGTCCGGCTGGCCCACGGGATCCTCACCCACTTCCTGACCGTTTTTCATCTTACTTCGGTTCTTACTCTTCTTGTAGGGACCCAAGCTTACGATTACGGGTAAAAAAAACCGTCAACTTTTTCATTGCGAACACTGCCTTTACCTACTGAAACGCTTCATTCAGTTAAAGATGATGAATTTGATTGGTTTACAATTGTACAAAAGAACGAGTGCGCTATGGATTGAACCCGTCACCTCATATCTAACTGCAACGCCCACTGTCACTGCGCCAAGAGGCCACGATGAATTTCACCTCGCCAACATATGACGGCATAGCAACTTCTTATAGAATGATTCCTGGAGCCGGATTCATCAACGAAATTTAGCGTTGGTAGGCTGGGTAAGGGTAGCTTCCTACCCAAAAGCGCGCGAATGACGCGATTCACGAAACTTGCTACCCACGGTAGCAACCTACCATAGCCTACCCAGCGCGAAGCTCGGGTAGGGTCCTACCAGCGGCGCCCTACCTGCGAGATTTCTGTTGCTGAATTCACGCGTTCGTCCTTTGGACAGCTGTTTTCAGGCTTCCTGTAAAGGAGAGTTTCAGCATTTTTACCCTTATTTGGTTAGCATGTTGTGTTTGCATCATCCATTTCCGCCGCCCACAATTCAGTACCCATTGTTTATCGTCAAGGCTTGGATTTTGAATTATTAGGTTGGTGCAAAAATAATTGCGGGCTTTGAAAAATTACCCTCTGTCCGGTTGATTTTTTTGGAGATTTTGAAGTACGGGAACCCTTGTTCTCTAACTGTCACTTCTTGATTCCTATGAAAGAACTCGATTTTTTTGTGATTTATACATTTAAATTAAATTTATGTTCTAAGTAGATACTGATTTTGAAACATATTCTTGCATTCTGGTGGCTTCTCTTTCACGCAGTCACTTTGAAGCACCAAACTTCGTAGTTGAAAACTACACGAAGCTTTCCAATCCTCAAAACTTTTTTTGCGAGATATCGACTGTTTTTCAGACATCGCTTTTGTTTTTCTCCTGCTTTTTGAAAGTAGCTTTCAACACGCAATTGGAATTCAGTTGTATAGGGAATCTCCGTTCGTGTTAGATAGAGGAAGAAGTGCGCTTTTGTGTGCCACATAACATTGTCAAAAAAGCTCGTTTAGATGAGTAGAATGACGGTATAAAAACCGCGATTACTTTCCGCGAACCTAATATCTATGATTTTCATTTTGTTCAGAAATTGGGTTCTCACAAAAGCTCATGATTTTTGGGCAAAACGCTTTTTTTCATTTAGCCAAAAGATGAAGGCGGCGATGTGCGCGGGAAAGGATGAGGATCATATTCAAAAAAAAAACAAAAATAGAGATTGAAAATATCTAGATAATATTGTATACAAACTGTCGCGTGAATACTGAAACCCAATGAACACACCTTTCTCATACTGCTGGTTCTTGTTTCGTTCGTTTATAGTTATACTGACATGTTGTATTAGATTCTACCGAGGAAAAAAAACGAAAACCGTCTCCACGTTTCTCATACGGCTTGTTTTTGCATGTGTTTTAGACATAACTAGATCTCTTTTTTTTCATGAAATTTATGCGTTTTGTGCTTTAGGGTTCATGAGTTACCAAAAGTTTAAGCATATGGAAAGGAATTACGAACGATGTGCAATAGTCGTCGTTTGTAAAACGCGGCGACGTTGCCACACACATTACGCTTTCAGGCGTAACTGCCTGGTAGCTCTACCCACGGTAGCATTGCGCTCATGAATCAAAATGCGGTGGTAAGGGTAGCAATCTCCCGTGGGTAGCGCTACCACTGGATAGCGCTACCAGCACTGCCGCGTTGATGAATCCGGCCCCTGGTGCAGTAATCACATCGACGCATCTCAGAAGACGCCGAAGAGTCACGGATTACGCATTATGACGCACGTACGAGTGAAGCGCTAAAACGCTCATAACTCCGTTAAGAATAAAGTTCCGCAGCTGTAATGTGAAAATTCGAACTCCACATCAGAAACTGGTTAGCGTATATTCTTCACTTCCGCTTTGCCGTTTAGTCCGTAAAGTGCGCTTGATTGCGAAATCATGCTGCGGCGCGGTTGCGAGTATCCTCAGACAGGGATGTGGGATCACCCGGGCGGTGGGATCACCCGGGCACCAAAGGCCAAAAGCGCCAGGGTGATCCCACATCCTTGTCTGAGGATGTTCGCAACCGCGCCGCAGCAAGATTTCGCAATCAGGGTGCACTATTCGGACTGAACGGCAGTGCGGAGGTGAACTGTACTTCATTTGGAATGGCCACTCTGTGTAAGAATCCTTCCCTTTTAGATCCGCATAAACAATGAGATATTTGTCCGACATTCACTGACTCGACTGAATGGGGCCGGGCTATATGCCTGCCTTGCACGATCTTTACAAACTCCAGTAGCCACTGATTACCTGTTGTGTAAGTGACTGCACGGAAATCGCAGCTTCTGGCACTTTAGTTGTTGTAGGAGGCGGTGGCGGACGGGTCGTGGTTGTCGGACGCGGACGAGTTGTTTGAGGGCGTGGTGGACGAGTTACTGGAGGAGGACGAGTTGGTGCCGCGGTTTGCAGGGGTGTATAGACGTCTTCGATGCCATTTGGTAGCTATAAGATGGGGAATTTTTGTTATTTATCATGTCATCGAAAAGTTTCAAAACATGAAAATAAATAAGTAATCAATTCAAATTTTCTCTATTTCGAAGCAAAATTTACTCTCTTTCTTCGCGTGCGCATGCGGAGCGAGGATAGAGACAGCGAGAGTGTAGGAGAGAAGGAGAAGCAGGAGAAGCTTGCACAAGCACGCGTTAAACACAGGTAAATTTCGCTTCGAAGTAAGGGTTGCTAAGCGGTAAGACATTACCGAGCCACCGTAGACACTGCCTACAGTTTCTGGTTCAGCTACCGAATTCGTGTCCACGCCAGTTTGTTCCGCAGAGTGGTGAGAGCCAATATTTGAACTGTAACAATGTAGCAGATACATGAGAAACGACGATGGATAGGGTGATAGAGCTTGTTTATACTCCCGCCGCTGAAAGGCGCGGCAGCATGCGATGGAGAGAAATCGATCGCGCGGCGCCGCTTGATCGATACTTCTAGGTGTCATGCTGCCGCGCATTTCAGCGGCGAGAGTCTATTCGGCCCCTAGGGGGTCATTAAGGGGTCGTTTATACTCCCGCCGCAGAGAGGCGCGGCACAGTGCATTTCTGCAATATTGATCACGCGGCGCGGTACGATCGATAGTGTAGGATTGCACCTCGCCGCGCCGCTCGGCGGCAGAAGTATGAACGACGCCTTAAACTGCTCTCGCCGAGCGGCGCGGCACAGTGTATTTCTGTAAGACGTCGTTTATACTTTCGCCGCCGAGCGGCGAAGTGCAGTCCTTTGTCGACAAACCACTGCGAGCCGGGAGAACACCAAGAAAATGAAGCGAAATCACCGAGAAACAACCGAGAAGTGGCTGCCGCAAATCTACCGCGAAAATATGTGCATACTCCGATAACAGAGCCATCATTGCAGTGAGAGCGCTCTAGTGCAGCAGCCGTCGATAGCGCGGGGGACCACAAATTGATGGATTGGCATGGGTTGATGATTCGTGTTCTGTGGCCGTATTCATAAAACTATGGGAGCCTCCCAGGAGGGTTCAAAGTCCGCTCGCCGCATACATAGATTGGCTCTGAAAACTTCCCGGGAGGCTCTCGCAGTTTCATGAATACGGCCGCTGGTACGCGGTGGCAAAAATCGCGGCGGCAGAGCCCCAACATTGCCGCGTTTTTGCGTGGTTAAATCGGGCAAGGTCCTAATTCTACCGCGAATCTTTTCCTTCCAGAGTAGTAATCAAACATCAATAAAATGATTCAGTATTAATATTCATCTCAGCACATTAAAGGCAGGGGTTTCGATAAAATCCGTTGTTAGGCTATCCCCTTGGAATGTTAGATCTGGCTATCACGAAAGTGAAAATATGTAAGTGACAATCGTAGAAAAAACTCTCAAGAACAAGTTATTGTTTGGTGTCCGCCCGCCCCCAATTATCGAGATTTTCGTAAAAGCCTGCTTTGCCGTCTTCTATTATCCTTCTTAAATGCGCAATCCAAACTCAGAGGTAATTTTTGATATTATGGTCCGGTCGCCGCCTATAGCAACCCTGCTAAGCGCGAAATCTCAATGCGCTCAAATAAGCGAGAAAAAGCTAGGAAAAAGTCGGCCACGCCCCCTTGAAAGAAAAATTGGGCAACGCCCACTCGCGGTTTACCGACCTCCATAGGGAGAGACGCGCGAATGATTTTATTCAAAAACTATGTTCTTCGATTTGTTTTTGGTCTGGCTTTGTATTGTGGCCTGCTACAAAACGATGGCTGCGAACAACGAGAAAATACAGGCTCGAGACAACTCGTCCGAGAACTTCTGGCCGTTCATAATCTAAATTTTCGAGGAGCCGTAACTTCGTTCGTAGTAAGTTCTGAGCTATACTGGAGACACCATTGTGAGCAGCGTAAAATTTCCTCCAAGATAGGAAGAAAAACGAAAAATCGTTTCTGAGGTTGGACTGTGTCTTTAAGCAGTTTCTTAGCACTTTTAGAGACTACTGACTACTTTAAGAGCGAAATAGAAGGCCGATAAGCAAGCTTTCATAAATATCTAGTTAATTGGGGGGGGGGCTGGCCGACACCAGTAAATGGCTGTCCTGGCCTGTGTTTGAAATTTTCTCTTTTTTCACTTATTTTTACTTTTGTAATTACCACACCTACATTTTCATGGATAGAGTTCAGAAATTGTTTTCATCGCAAACCCTGCCTTCGATCGACAAACTCGTATCACCACTGTTAAAAAAATTCAACTGATTTCGTCGTCTTACCTGTAAGTAGGATGCACTGCCTGGCCAGGTCTGTACGTGTACACCTAAAATTCAGCATTAATTTTTTAACATATTCAATTAGCGTTATTTATTAAATACAGCAGACGCGATCGAAAAAGTTTTTGAGACAACGACTTTAGTGGGGTCCCACGGCATCTAATAGAACGCTCACGCTGCTGCAAGCGTCAAAACGAGTCAAAACTACCAAAATTGAGCAACATTGAAAGAAACAATTCTGAAGGCTCAGCCCTTGAGCTTAGAGGACTCCACCCCACCCCTAATACAAACTCGTCCAGATGGATTGTTCGAACACTGTGACTTTGACTACCTTTTGAAGCTTTCAATGACGTAAGCGTTCTATGTAGTACCGCCTTGGAAGTCTTAGCTTTGCTATCACAACCACTTCACTTCTAGCTCCACTATTTGAAGCGAGCGATTGCGTCCAGTTTTTGGCGGTCTTTTTTGTTACTTTTCCATACTGCCAGCTCCATGCATTTAATTTATCATAAAATCGATACCACTCTCAAACACTGCCTTTAGGTACGTACATATTTCTCTTAGCATTAAGGCTATGAAAAATCTTGGATAGTATACCAGTATAAGAAAAATGAGCTGCTAAGTACAAAAAGAAGAACACATCGCGAATAATATCTGACCGAACGAGACTGTCCGCCCACGCGGTTGGCGAGCGTGTCGAACGGCTGTCGTGAAAGCATTTTTGAACGCCTTCTTTACGGCTTAAAGTAGCTGACTGGGATTGTATTCACTGTTTATCTAATATTCCTGCTAACCGGTTACCAGGTCCTGAAAGCCTTTGTGGCGGCTACTTGATACGCAAGCCAACCGCGTTGGCAGATATTTTCATTCGGACAGACTTTACCCGGTAAGTTTCCCCCAAAAGATGAGATTGGGCAAAAATCAATGCTAACAACATAATTATATATTAATCTGACAATCGAAATCGCAAACCTGTGGTGGAGGCTGCTGTGGCAGGCCATTTTGTGTTTGATGGGTAGGTAGCGCTGCAGTCTGGTAACTTGAAGGAAGTGTCTGTAAGATGAACTCTAAGATTTCAGGTGTTTAACCGATATAACATGATTGATTTTCACCCTAGATATAATTAGAGAAATTCTGGCTCCGAGCCGACCAGAACAGTAATTGGACACGGGCCATTGTCTAGGATCGCAGCTCCAATCTACACACAACAGCTGTTGCCGTTCTGTTGCAGGAGGTGGAGCCAACTAGGTTTGCAGCAGATAATTTTCCGGAAAGGGGTAATTTAGTAGAAACTTCACTCACCTGCTGTTGAATCGTGCTGGAGACCTGCGGCTGCGGTTGTGGCTGTTGTGGCAGCAGCTGCGGTTGCACCGAATAATCAGGAGGGATTCCACCCGGGACATGCTGTTGTCCAGGATACTGCACTGTCTGGGGCTGTTGAGGAGTAGGATACTGTGGTTGTTGTACAGTTTGTGGTAGATTGTAGTACTCCTGAGGGTAGGGTGAGGCTGGAGTGGCCGAGTATGGTGATGGATACTGCGGCTGTTGAGCTGGTTGTGGTTGCTGAGGGAGCATCTGTTGCTGATGCTGCGGGTAGACCTGGCTCGCCTGAGGGTAAGTTGTTTGCTGAACAGGCTGGTAGACAGACTGCGGTTGAGGTTGAGGCTGGGGCTGACCATATACCGTAGCAGAAGTCTGACCCTGTGAGTATACCTGATACTGCGGTTGTGGAGGTGCGACAGGGGCTGAGGTGGCTGTCGTGTAGGTAACACCGGCTGGCCGCTGCTCAATGGTTTGAACAGCCGCATAGGGACTAGCACCAGCCTGATAGGTTGTAGCTGTGGCGATGGGATAGGAAGACAACTGATACTCGGCTGCCGTCGGCTGTGAGCGGCCAGCTGATTGTCCGAGTTCTCCGGGCAGTTGGATACCGTAGGCGTTTCTGAGGATGTCCAGGTATTGACTGTACTTAGCCAGGTTCTGTTGATCGACCTAAAATAAATTGATAAGGTTTTCTATATTAAATTAAGCCACAAGTAGTCAAATTTATAATTTTGTCGCTTCAATGAGTCTTTTATACTGCCGCTGCCGACCGGAGCGGCACACTACATTTTCGTTAGGCCTATTTTAGAGTTCCATCGCAGCGTGGCGCTACTAGGTGATATTTGTGGGCATCGATCGACAACGCGCCGCTCGTCGATTCACATTTGAAGCATGACATCGCGCCGAGCCGCGGTTGAACACTAAAACAACTAAAAATTGACCAGGCGGCGCGTCACGATCGATACCACACAAGTGCACTAAGCAGCGCTGCTCGGCGGACAGAGTATGAACGACCCCTTAAGGCCTCTGCAGAGTCGCACCGCGGTGAGCGAAGGCGTACGCCACGCAGTGACCTTGCAGAATCTTTGGGGCGTGGTGAAATCCCGAAGGTGGGTCAGGATTTAGCCACGCCCCATAGCTCTCGTTGAACGACACGCCGCCGGTCGCTGAAACTTTGCAGAGCCCTTTACACGCGTTAAAAAGTGCAATTTTTTTGGCTTTTCCCAATTTTCTCCTTAAGTTTGCCACTTGCTGGTGTTCTTTCTTATCTATACGAAAATGTTTATTTGATATTCGATTTTTAATCTATGAAAAAAATTGAGATAGCTCGTGGGCGACATAGTCTGATTACCCCCTATTCTCTCAAAAGATGCTTCTACTCCCTTTCAAATGGTTAGATACTGGCGCGACGCGACCGTTTGCGTCGGGCTAGGTTTGCCTGCTGCAGCTGACTAGTGCAATTCGGAAGAGTAATAAAGAAAGAGAAGCAGAGCCAGAGGGAAAGAGGGAGAGAGAGACGAACAGAGATCAGGAGGAAAGAAATTGAAGAAAAGAAAATGAGTTGAGGAAATATGTAGAAGGATAAAAATAAGGGGAAGTAAGGAATTGAAGGAAAACGAGACAAGCAGAGAGAGAGAGCACAGGACGAAAAGGGACAAGAGAGAGAAGTATGTATGTAGGAAAGCGGAGACACTACAAGGTGTAGAAAGGGAATAGCAGGAAGGAAAACTGCCAGAAAAAAAGGATCAGGATCTGTGGGAGAATTCAATAAGAAAAACAAGCAAGATATGGAAGATAACGACGAGCATGACGGAAAGATAAGGAAAAACAAAGATGAGAAGGAAGCGGGAAAAGGATGAGAAAGAGGGTCGAGAAAAGAAAAATCAATGATAAGAAAGAAAGGCGTTGGAAAAAAAGCAAAAAGTTAAGAAAGAGAAGCGAGTATTAGGAGGGATAGAGGAGTAAAAATGAGTATGAAAAAGAGTACAGGAGATAAGAAGGGAAAAGGAAATCAATGAGACAAGGAAATGGGTGATGGTAAAAACGAGAAAGAGAATAGAAAGGTGAGGACGACAAGCAAAGAAAGGAGATGGAAAAACAAAGGGAAGATAAAGAAAAGAGTAAAACAGAAAAAAAGGAAAGAGAAAATCGGATAAGTGGTTAAAAGAAAGTGGAAACTAGGGAGAAACGCAGGGAAGGACAGGGAAAAAGAGGAGTTACAGAGGGAAACGCGAAGCGAAAACTTTAAAAATTCTGAATTGTGAAGTGATTTTGCTGCGATCGCACCGCAGGTCATCGATTAATAAAGCGTATTCAATGACGCAGAGGTGACATGTGTTGACGCGAGGTCAGGAGTCGCGGCGCAACATGCACGCGTCGCGACTTAAATTATGATTTCTGGGTTTTCAGCGCTTTCCTATATTCAATTTTCAGTGGTAACTAACTGCTTTGGGCTCACTGACAACCGCCGCCGCATTCATGCGTGCCACTGCAAGCCGTGAGTGAGACTCTGAAAGTAACTCATGAGTCTGAGCGAGCGAAAATTTTGAGACTACGATGTGACGTTGTTAGTTTCTGATTTACATCCGAAAGTATTTGACAAAAAAAAAAAGAAAATTGGATGAAAAAAAATCAAACTGATGTGTAACATCCTTAGGCGATTCTTGACCCCGACCCGAACAGAACAGGAATTAGAGCAGCCTGACAGTTCGGCTCGCTATCCCAAGCTCTAGGCCACTACTATGTATTGCCGGGCTCCAGCAGTTCCCTCCGGACAGCAACAGCAGTGGCCCGGACGACAACAGAAGCCGACTGGCAGTCCGGGAGAACTAACCCAACTGTAGGGCGGCTCTGAGCAGAAAAACGTATGACCAGTGAGTCCAATCCGTACCTGTGCTTTCACGGGCGGGGCGGTGGCGATTTGATGAGCAAATTGTTGTGCGAATTGTGCCGCATTGGTCGCATATGCTGAGGCGGTGGCCGCCTGACTCCCGAATAAATGCGAAAAGTCAAAGTTGTACGGCGATTGATAGCTGACGGTTGGTTGTTGTCCATAGGAGTGGAATGTGAGATGTTGGTTGGCGGACTGTTGCGATGAAGCAGCTGCTGAGGGATCAAATGTGAACGCAGCCGGCAGATTCTGACTGCTCCACGTGACAGATGTCCGCACATCTGGAATAGGCGCACTCAAAAAGTTGAAGACAAAAAATCAAAAAATAAGAAACAGAAAAAAGTGTGAAAAAAGAAGAAAAATAAGGTAAAAAAGAAAGTTTTGAAAATTATGGGCATGAGAATTTTAGAAAAATGTGTGGATTGTGCTAGAAGCAAAACCATGTTCTTACATGTGAATTTGTTACCCTTGGCTACTCTCTCTCTTCCAGGAAGCCAGGCATGCGTTAGAAGCGCGCGGCCGCGCTGCTACGCTAAGACCTGTAAATTAGAGGACGTAACAGACCACTTTCTCGGAGGCATCGTGCCACCCATGGGCAGAGTAATTTCGCACGTACATTTGGATGGCAGTCAAATAATCGATAAAACCACCGGAAACGAAATGAATCTTCGGATATTAGTGCGAGTGACAAAGCCACTAGTTCGGTCCGAGCTGAGATGCCATAAGCTTTGTATACAGTCGGCCGCTGGGCCTTTTACTGCGCGCAAGTAACACATCTTTTTGAAGGAAGTAGACAGGTTAGCGTGTTCGACTCTCATCTGACGCGTGTCATCTGTATGTTCTCCGCTCGCAGTGACGACCACCGCGACCGGCAGCGAACGCTGCTATAGTGGAGCTTGACGCGCGATTCATGTAGTCAATCCTACACTTTGCCGGCTTGAGAAGTAAGGGATGGTGAACTCTGACCCCGCCATACTGGGCTACGCATTCGAGCCTCAACCGGCTGCATGCGGTCGCGCCGCAGGCTCTATTGTGGTACTCAGACATGTGCGGACTGACCGCTGGCAATCAAGCCTCTACGGGCGGTACGCTGGCAAGTTGCGGGCGGATGGCTACTCATCGTGGCCTCGACGGGCGGATCGCTGGCTATCAAAGCCCTTGCGGGCGGATCACTGCGTTCTGGCGGGCGGATAGCGGCACCTGGGAAAATTGATCCCGCAACCTGCCAGCGATCCGCCCGCCAGAACTTTGATAGCCAGCGATCCGCCCGCCACTGCCTTGGTAGCGAGCGATCCGCCCGCCCAATTCAACAAGCTGAAACTTGTCAATCATTGACGAGTTCTTTTCTAGTATCAGTATCATGCGCAGAGTAAGTAAACCGAAGGGTATAAAAGGAGCTCCATTGCAATGAATGCTCAGTCGGCATTACCAGGTCGATCCTGGAAGGTGACTTCAAGTCACCTTTAAAGGATCACTTAGAGGCCGGAGAATAATTTTTGGCAGCTGAAGGGATGGTCCCATGGCTAGTAGAGTTTATCAAACGAATAAAAATTTTCGAATATTCGAATAAACGAATAATTCGGAAAATTGACTCTTTCGAATATTCGAATAAACGAATTATTCGAAAAATTGACTTCTCCGAATATTCGAATAAACGAATTATTCGAAAAATTGACTTCTCCGAATATTCGAATAAACGAATTATTCGAAAAAATGACTTCTCCGAATATTCGAATAAACGAATTATTCGAAAAGTAGACTTCTCCGAATATTCGAATAAACGAATTATTCGAAAATTTGACTCTTTGAATCGAGTTATTCGAATGATTCGAATGCGAATAATTCGAATATTCGGCCAAAATCGCGAGTATTTGATAAAGAAGTACGGACCGAATACGCATAATCAAACCACCGTTCGCGGCACTTCCAACTTTCTTGACCTTTTTTTTTGTATAGTATTATATAGATCAAAGCTATGCCAATGTACTTCCACGAAAAAGACGTTCCACATTATATCATAAGAGTATTCAAACTAACATTTACCACTGTCTATGAGTAGTTGTTAAACGATACGATCAAATTCTCTGGATTTTCTAAACAATATCTACCAACAATATCCGAATTTCCTATCAGTTTAGGGTGCTATCTGAGCGGGGGGGGCACTGCTGTGTCGCACATGACCATGCTCATTTTTCCGTGCCGCAATCACTCCTGATTTGCGCGGGGGAGGGAAAACCCGGGTAGGTGCTCAAATTTAGTGCGGCACGGTAAAATGGGCGGGGCCAAGTGCACCCAGACATAGTGGCCCCCCACCGCTAAGATAGCACCCAATTTGGTGGGAGACATTTCACCTCTTCAAAAATATAAGGTGAATGCTTAATAAGAACTGGCTCAAAGCTGCAGCGATTGACCTAAATTCATGGCAATTAAGTATTACGTAATACTCAAGCAGCGCAAGGTAGCCGCTTCTGGAACATCGCTCGAATCTGTCTGGGACATACTCCATCAGATGAAAAACAGTATCTGTTACGTCTGCCCACAAATTAGGTGGTGAGCGAGATACTCCACCATTAGGTTTCTGACTATCTCATGTTTTATATTGGAGTATTCCGATTATATTCGAACTTTCTACCAGTTTGATCGGGGACATTTCACCTCTGAACCGCAACTAATCGACATGTGCCGGAGACTCTGCTTCTTATTTTTCCGAAATTATTCGTTTATTCGGCCGAATATTCGAATATTGGGCCGTTCGAATAATCGAATAAACGAATTATTCGAAAAATTGACTTTCCGAATATTCGAATAAACGAATTATTCGAAAAATTGACTTTTCCGAATATTCGAATAAACGAATTATTCGAAAAATTTACTTTTCCGAATAATCGAATTATTCGAATATTCGATTATTCGTTTATTCGGCCGAATATTCGTTTTCCGAATATTCGTTGACAGTCTAATGGCTAGGGGGGAGTGGTCCCGCACACGGAGACCGTGGTGGGAAACATCGGAATAACCCATATGAGGCATCGAGGGCGGATCGCTGGCTACTGCCGTGCGGATCGCTGGCTACTGCCGGCGGATCACTGGCTACTGCCGGGCGGATCGCTGGCTACTGGCGGGCGGATGGCGGGGGGAAGTCGATCCGCCTGCCAAATGCCAGCGATCCGCCTGCACCTACTGTCTGAGTAGATAGCCTGTGATAGGATAAATAATCAGAAATCGAAGAATACTAGGAATGGTTGCTGAATGCGTCCGAGATAAGATGTTACAGGCCATGTAGCAGAGGTGAGCACACGGCGGGGCGGACGTAGCCGGTGAGGCTCAATCGCTTAGCCCACTAAGACGGTTTCAGAGTTCAACTAATAGATCAATACGAAGGTTCCAGAGATTCTGCGCTGTGTGCGATCTGCAGAATTCATGGGTAAAATTTATGCTAACTTCCAAAATGGAGTCGGTAAATCGGTAAAGGAAGATCTCCCGAGAAAACCCGGTAATTCGCTGAGCGATAAGCGCGCACTCCTGTTCAAAAGGTAGTATCTTCGCTTTGCTCACTCCGAACTACGATAAAAGCTTGGCAAGTGTTCACCAGAGCTAAAATTGAACTGTATTTTTAAGGGTGTATCGAAACGGGAAATTCTACGGATTTGGGTAGAAATCGCTGCGACAGTGCCGTAGCGGCTCCGCGATCGGATGATGCACCTTGGCGAGAATAGGACCGACTGCGAGTAACTCGAGTGAAGTTAGGATTGAGTTATAATACAATCAGGCGCGGCCTACGAACAAATTTACGCACCTGCGATTGGGTAACTGAACCGGCTGCAATCTCGTTTTCGCACACAGGACAGTGCGTCGTAGTCTACGCGCCTTAGGCCGGCGGGATTCTAACACGGAACCGTTGCGCTACTAAAGCGGCAATCTATTGGCGACTCAAGACACTGCAATAGAAACGTCTCAGCGCAGTGGTGATCGCGAATGCTCCGCGATACTATCGCAGAGTTATCGCGGCACAGTCGATGGTCGCAGTACTTCCCCGGAGGAGGCTCTGCTGCAGCAAGTTTTCCCACAGGATTTCATAATTTTATGACGAAAAAACCTGTTGGGTTAAGTATTTTATAGGTCTCCGCTCTGCTCTGTTTTGCAATTTTTCGCGCTTGCACTTGCTGGCCGGACCAAGTGTATAAAATCATTGGAAAGAGTACTTCTGGGTTTCGCTGTCTGTGAAAACTCTATTTCAAAGGATATCGCTCTCTAGCGTAAGGCGGCGCTCAGAGTTTTTGAGGGGCGTCGCGATGGCTAATGTCAGTGCGACGCAAGAACCGCGTGGCGAGAAACTTTAGTGTGACCGCTGCGTGAACGCTGGCCGACTACGCGCAATCGCTTACGTATTTTCGCTTGAGTCTATTTTATATATTTCATTTTCCGCCTTAAAACAAGCAAACGCAGCTTTTGTAAAAGTAGCAGAGTAGTGAGAATTAAGATTACAATCCTCAAGACATAAAATATGTATAATTTTCACGACCGCGTCTGCTTTAGATAACAACTATATTTTAAGGCATCGATCAAAAAGGCATTTGACGTCGAACGAGTGAGGCTGTACGCAACGGGAGAACAGTGAGCCTGCAGCAACGCTGCACCTCTGCCAAGGGTTGGTGCATAAAGTCTATCTAAGGCGTCGTTTATACCGTGCGGCGAAGTCCAGTCCTATAGTATCGATGGCGCCGCGCAGCGTAATCAATATTACAGAAATGCACTGTGCTCGGCGGCGGTAGTATAAACGATCTCTAAGAGTCCATTCGCGGTGTGGCAGGATCACGGTGCGCGGACCAATTATCAGATCTGGCCGGTGACGCGAAGAGGCATCGCGTCCCCTTATGGGTCGTTTATACTTCCGCCGCCGAGTAGCGCGGCAGAACGCATTTCTGTAATAATGATCACGCGGCGTGGCGCGACCGATATTATGGGATTGCAATTCAGCGGAAGTGTAAACGGCCCCTAGGAATCGACCGCGCCTACGATCGGAGGTCCTGACTTGTGATCGTGTCGTGATCGAGCTCTCCTCTTGACAGAGGAGCGCGGTACATCGATCGCGAGGCGATTACCCTAACAAAGAGTCTAGACGCTTTGGCTTCGTTTTCATACTTTAATAGGTAGTTTTGCACTTATCCTAGATGATACCAATAACCGGATAGAGTAAAAATTCTTTTTCTCGCAACATTCTATAATTGAAATACTTCAATATGAAAATTGTGTTCATGAAAATTAGATATAAAAATTTTAAAAAATGAAAAAATGGATTGGAACTTTTGAATCTAACATTTTTTCAAGGTTGCCTTTTTCAAGAAGTCTTATACTTTGATCCCTTTAGAGGATATTCTCACAATTTTTGGCGACGACAAGAAAATACGCAATCATTGCTCATTCGTATATTTTAGAATATGTCTTGAATCACACGAGTTTTTGAATGCATTTGTTGTTTCCTTGCTAAGAAAAACCGCAAAATATTTTTCATCCAGCTTATTTTACCTAATGTCTGACAATCAGTATATCATTTACGAGGGGCGCTGGGTGCAAATCCGCATTGCAATATCACACAATTAGTGTGAACTTTTGCGTAGTGTACGTAACAAACCGTGGTCGCGTGGTTTCCTCGTGTGGCATTTAGAGAGTGCTGCTCCGCGATTTTCAGTGCGATGCGTTAGTCGCGCCGCATAGTCAGTAATCGCGCCGCGGTGCAATCGGACTCTAAAAACCCCCTAACGCCGCGTCATGATTTCACCACGCCTAAAAACCCTCGCTCAGCGGCGTGCTGCCGGTCGCTGAAACTCTGCAGATCCTTTATCTAGCGGGTTCTGCAGAGTTGCATCGACCGGCGAGTGGTCGCCGAGCGTCAACCTTGGCGCGGCGACAAAAATGTTTTCGAACATTATCGTCGCGGCGTCGGTTGCCGTTCGCTGGCAGTGACGCAGGGCCGTCGCGGCATCCATACACTCTGCGGTGCCCCCTCTTGACGCTTGAGGCCGCGTCGGTCGCTTCCGTCGCCGAATACAATCGATATTGCATCCCTCAGCGTTGTTCGTCGCTGCAAGCGATGCCGCGACTTGAACTCTGCGGGCCACTTAACATCGGCGTGGATCCGGAAACTGAAAGACCTTGCGTTCCCATCGTAAGTTGGCGCAAACCTCGGTGCCGCATGCTATAACATAGGTGCACCGAGTTTGCGCCAACCTTCGACAGTGAACGCCAAGTCTCTTCCGCATCCACGCCGACGTTATGTGTTCTCCGCTCGCAGCGACGACCGTCGCAACCGACTACAAACACGACTGTAGCAGGACGCGCAGCTCGTGCAATCAATCTTACTCTTGGTCTCAATGAGAAGTATGATTGCGCTAAAAGTGAACACAACAGGATTCGGCTATTAAATCATTCTGAAACGTCTAAGGTTTCTGCGCTGTGTGTGACCTAGAGGTGACGGCCCGCAGATGAGCGCGCCAAATTAATATTTTATCAGGAGCGAGAAGAACGAGGACTACTCACTATACTTCAGCAACTCAGAACTGTTCTCGATTAATCGAGTTGTCGACTACCTCGACTTTTCAAAATGTCGAATAATCGAGTAGTCGAGTAACTCGAAGTCGACTGTTTCAGTCATTTGCAAGACTTGATGACTCCACTCGACATGAGAACAATACGTCCCCCCCCCGCCCAGAAAAATTAAAACAAATTACTTGTAACATAAAAGGCCGAAAACAAGTTACCTGTAACATTTCTGAGCCGATGCAAGTTACATACTTGCAACTTATCTTAGGTCATTCAAGTTAAATGTAACATATCGGCGGGATACTGCGTGCGGTGCGCCTCCTTTATGTTACATGTATCATAAAAGACCTGAGATAAGTCGCAAGTAAATTACATCCGCTCAGATATGTTACAAGTTACTTGTTTTCGATTTCTGAGGGGACACTGTGTGAAGTGCGCCTCCGATATGTTACATGTAACTTAAATGGCTCAATATAAGTCGCAAGTAACTTACATCGTCCGAGAGGATATTTACAAGGGGAATGTACGACGCACACGGCGGTCAGGCTTACGATTGGCGTTGCTGTTGGTTCAGTTACCCAAGTTTGAGGTACTTGACCCCACACCAGCAGGGAAGGCCTCGCACAACATTTTTTGCCTAGTGTGTGGTCTAGGACGTCCTCTCTGCGTCGCATGTCGTCTGCGTCACGTGATGGCCACCCATGGTGAAAATATAAATGTAAGTTACAAGTAGCGTGAGTGTAACTTACATGCAATATAAATTTAAGTTACATGTATTATAAATGTATGTTACATCTAACTAATATAAATGTAAGATATTTGAGACATTCAAGTAAGTTACATTTATATTACAAGTAACTTGTTTGGATCTTTCTGAGAGGACCTAGCGCATACTTTCCGCAATGCGCGACAGCGACGCTGCATCTCAGCTGTATCGATTCTCAATCGATTCATATAAAGAAACACTATGTCGCGTTGCCCATTGCGGGCAGTATACAGAAGACCTCGAAAGCTATATACATATCAACTCAAAGTACCCTCGAAAGGAAAAAGATATTGAGAAAAAAAGAAATCCTCTGCATCGATTGATTTCTCTTTCGTAGCATATTAAATAAAAAAAGCTATTAAAAAACCGGGCTCAACGTGCTACGGAAATCGAATAGGGATCAGTCGATACAGAGGATTCCTTTTTTTCAGTGTCTTTTTGCTATCAAAGATTTTTTTCGAAAAAAAAACCTTGAGTTGATTTCTAACCATGAAAATCTCATGAAGCGGAATGGAGTTGATGTGCGTTGCAGCACCAGCTGTCTGCAACTGCGAACTGAAATTTCGTTCTAATGAGGAGAACACATACTGTAGTATTCGCTCATCACTGAAATATTCAAAAGGGTGCACCACAGTGCGTTCAGAAATGATAGGCTCGCCCTTGAAAATCAAGGTTTTCAAAACGCTTTACAGTTTGGCGACCCATACTGTTTACCATTGAATTCAGCAGTGCAAAAAACCTGTGCTTACTCCATCTTTTGAATATTCCACGATTTTGAACAATTTTAAGGTGAATTCTCGGTTTTTTTTCACCGTTCAGAAATGATGGGCTCACCCTGCGTAAACAAGTATTTATTGAACCAAGCGTGAACAAACAATACAATCTAGTGTAATATAGGTCCACCACCGTTAGCAATAACCTTAAAAATTCTCTTATGCATAGAAAGAAAAAAATCAAAAAATCAAATTTGATATGACATTCTTATCAAGGTTGGTAAAGGCTTCGAGAACAGCAGCTTCAAGCTCATCTACAGCGCCATACTGTTTGTTGTCCGCATAAACCTGTCGCACAATTATGCCCCAGATATTCTCTATGGGGCTTGCAATCAGGGTTGCACGCAGGCCATTCCATCACACAAAGTCGCTGCTGCTCCAACCAGGATTCTGTAGACCTCGACACATGAACTGCAGCGTTATCCTGCTGTAAAAAGGAGCGCTGACGTCGTATTCCAGAAAAGAACGGCAGTAGATGTGTCTTCAGAGTTTCCTGGTATACCTCCGAGTTCATTCGCCAGGAAGTGAAGTCCATCTCCAAAACACCTTCGCTGCAAAATGCTCCCCAACACAGCATCGAGCCGCGACCAAAACTCCTCCTGCTAAAAATCAACGGATCCTTGCGGAGATCCCTCCAGTAGTACCGAGCTCCATCAGGACCATCAAGATTAAATTTTTTCTTGTCGGAGAAAAGAACCTCAACAATTTTAAGCTCGTTTTCAAGTTGTCTTGGCATACGGGAGATCGCCTTGCCTTTGTCCAGTCGGTTGCCATGTTCTTTCTTGCGAATTCCAATCGAGCTTCTTTATAGTTGGTGGACATTGATGGGGCATCCTTCATAACTTGGCGGACGGTGTTTTCATTAGCGTTTAAGGTGTTCCAGACAGTTGTTTTCGAAACGTCAAGCGATAATTCAGACCTGACTTGATTCAGCGACAGCGTGCTGTTGGAACATAGGCGACTGATTCTTTGGGCATCCTGACTGGTGACCTTCCTAGGACGTTTGGTAGAATTCGCCTTTCCATAAGAAGCCGGATCGCCAAGAAACTGCCCAACACAGTGTTGCGAACGTCCGATTTGGGCCGCTATTCTTCGCTGACTGAGTCCAAAAGAGGAGAGGGCACGAATCTGGGCTTGTTCAGAAGTAGTAAGAGAAGTACCACGCCCCATACTAGCAACAACTATGTACGATGTACCCACGTCAATGATATGTAATGGACTTGAAACGAGAAATTTTTTCCGAAGTAAGAAGTTTGAATTTTCACAGGGTGAGCCTATCATTTCTGAACGGTGAAAAATCCGAAAATTTATCTTAAAATTGTTCAAAATCGTGGAGTATTCATAAGATTGAGTACGCACAAGTTTTTTGCACGGCTGAATTTAATAGTTAACAGTATGGATCGCCAAACTGTGGAGCATTTAGAAAACCTCGGTTTTCAAGGGTGAGCCTATCATTTCTGAACGCACTGTATTCAAATATTTTCCAAATAATCACTCATTCAAAAATTCGAATTTGTTCGTTTTTGAGAGCAATCGCAGATCAATCAATTGAAACCGGGAGGTGAGACAATTTCAATGTGGCTAAGAAAAATTTTACCTTCTATAAATGAGTTGAAACAAGCAATTCTCAGGATTTTTTTTCCTAAATCTAGGAGTGAGTTTCCATCCAGATTATGTACTTTTCCTATTTTCTGTTCATATACACAGAAGTGGGTTTTCAGAATTCATTCCATATAGTTTTTCTCTAAGTTTCACTTTTTTTATTTACATGCAACTTCCTTTACTAGATACTGAAAAAATCTCGTCTTTCTTCTTTGACCCCTACTTTCACGTTTTTCTTTCAATTTTCTCATTTTTTCCAATTTTCTTCTTTTTCTGGGATTTTTGTAAAAAGCTTCTCTCTCAACATCGAAGAACTTGTTCCTACCCCGTTTTTTTCTTATTTCTTAATAATGTTCCTTATACCTCCATTTAAATGTGCGACAATGTTTCCACGTCAATAAATAATAATAATAATAATAATAATAATAATAATAATAATAATAATAATAATAATAATAATAATAATAATAATAATAATAATAATAATAATAATAATAATAATAATAATAATAATAATAATAATAATAATAATAATAATAATAATAATAATAATAATAATGTTACTCATATACAGTACAGCGCATGTTTTTTCTTTGCAAAAACGGCGTTTGCGGCTTTTTGAGCTCACAAAGCGCCGCATCGCGATAACTCCTTTCAACAATCACGAAATGAGTTTTTAGGAAGTTGTCGTGTTCCTCTATGCGAAGCGAATGTAGTGGTTCGAGTAGAAAGCCCTTGTGACTCCGGTATTTCGTCCAGAAATTAGTATTTCCTTCTAACATTCACATCGACCACAGGTCAAAACAGAACAGATTTCAGCTATCATGACCATCTGATCAGTTCATAAGGAGGGAGATTTTGTGCGCTACAATTATTCATTTTTCGATAAACTTCTGGAGTTGGATCTATGTTTTTGTGAAACTATCGTATAGGACTGAATGGAAACAATCTAAAATGACTTCAGAATCGAAACTGGACACCTTTGAAACAAGTTAGGGCGTTGCGGCGCTTAGGGAGCCCAAAAAACGTCGCAAAACGCTTCTTTGCAGGAAATTTGCTCGGCACAATAGTTATACTATCTCGTTTTCCTTATAGGCTCTTCTTCCTCGAAGTAATAGACTTCGAAGAAATTTCTCCTTCAATAAGCGGTGGAATTTTTCACGAAATTCCAAGAAAAATGTAAAAAATTTTCAAGGTATGGTAAACAAAAAATGCAAAAACTCGAAGACATTCGGTTCCTCAAGGAGCTTCCCAATAATCTTTTAATTGTTTATTTCTCTCTCCTTATTTTCTTTTTATCTCACTGTGAATATTTATGATTGGAACCTTGCAAAGTGTTTCCATTTATGAGACAGTTTTGCGATGATCACAACAGTGTCTTCAGAATAGCTCACAACTTCCTACGAGCTAAGTTTGCGCTCTCCAAAACCCAGACATTGAGTTGTTTGGGCCGTAATTCCTCAGTTTATAACCTACTCCTGGGACGTGGTTCTTCATTTCCTACTCCTCGATCTCGGTGATTTGAAGAAAATAAGTTCATGCTTTTGCAGGAGATATATTGGAGGCATTCACTTGACACATGTACATACAATTGAATGAGAATCTAAGAAATCATTTGTGAGGACTGCTTTGCACTTTTTGTTCGTCGAAAATTCTGATACAGTGATTCATAGTGTGATTTTCCCATTGTCCGAGTTACAATATGCAATTGATTTGCTCTTTGTTTTTTTCTAATTTGAAATATTCCATTGAGCGATTTCTATTGGCATACATATGTATGTGGGAGGCTGTAGTATACGTCGATTCGTTCCCAACAGGCACCTTTCCAATGTCCTGTGCGTTGCTCTCAGGGGAATATAAGTCCCTTTGTTTTGGGCCCACGTCTCGGTACCTAGCTCAATGCAGGTAGCACCGTAGAGTCAAACAGGTGAGCACGCAGCTTGCTATCCTGAATCTCGCTGGTCACTTCTAGGATTTTGCTAATCGCTGCCCACGCTGCTCTTCTTCGTCGGTCAATCTCCTTCGGCAGGTCGTTTTTAATATTGATCCCTTCTTCTTCTTTGCAGCCACATAGAGGGTTTGTGTCATAGGCGGAAGGAACTGGGCGGCAAGACCAGTAGTGGATTCGTCCATAGGTCCATTGGTGTCAGCGTCGGTAGGTCTCCGGACAGTTGAATAAATGTGCGGTATCGCATGGCCCGACGATACCGCAGTCCAGGAGCACACATCAGATTTGCTGCTGTCAATCTTGCTTTGACATAAGACATTAGCATTGTAGAGAGTGACCCTACAGCGTAATGATGCGAGCGTGCATCTTGCCCTTCTTCCGAGTTGAGACTCTGAGGTGCAGACGGGGGCGGTATATCTCCTAGTATAAGGATTTTATGAAGCCACCTTCACAAAGATGACTACCGTAACGAACTTGGTGTGCTCCTCGCGCAAAAAGAACTAGAGTCGTTCTTGCTGTGAGAATCGTGCCATCTTTACAAAATTGACTTTGTTGTTTGGAGCATCGGCGAATGGCTTTCTTATAATTCTCTCTCTCTCCACGGGGTTTAAGCACTTCTCCACGACGGGTGATTTGGTTGCTTTATAATGTTAATGCCGGAATTGCTGGGCCTGGAGCTGACAGTGCTCCTTCGCACTGGTAATAAAGACGGGTCTCAGCATGCAGGTGCTCGATTGGGAACTCCTTGCACATACGGTGGCGATACGGAGAGCAGCATTTTGTACTCGTTGCATCTTTGTCCAGGAGGATTCCTGAGACGAGATGCTGCCAAACCAGTGCGGCGTACTCAGGGCAGGCTGCAGAATTGCCGTTCATACACGTTGTGGGAGTATAATCTCTCCTTGCTGCTACTCCACACGAAGTGCCGCCCAGGGCCCTGAGAACGTCGAGCTTAGCTTTAACGACTGCCTGCTTCTGCTCCGTATTCTTATGAAACTTGAGTGACGGATCGAGCACAAGACCGAGCAGCTTTTTGGAAAGCGAGCAGCAGGCAAAGCGGCTCTCCATCCCACACGACATCCGCATGAGCGCTGTGCTCCGGATGGGTCCGTCGTGAAAGAACAGGACACTGACGACTTGGCTGCCAAAGAGATCACTTTAGCATCTTGCGGTCTGAAAGATAGCTCTTTAGTGTGATCAGGTACTCGTCTGATCTTATTGGCGGCCACACCTGTAAAGTCCCGATCTCGACAGCTTGATTGTTATGTGTGTCATCGGCATACGCGACGACCTTGATGTCCTGTGGAGGCTCTAGGCATATCTCTGAGAATTTGACAGATTGATGAGGGCTGGCGATAGAACTCCGTCCCTGAGGGACTCCAGCTGCCATAGGAATACTGTTGGAGACATGGTTCTGAAACATGACTCTTGCCCGCCGACCTTTAATAAAGGCCGATATCCAGCGCTTCTGCCAAGATGGTATTGACTGACTCAGAACGTTGCTTGACAGGACTCCAAGGTTAACCGTATCAAATGCCTTTGGTGAGATCCAACGCTAACAGCTGGGCAGTTCTCAAGGCTTGTTAAAAAGTTGAACCCGTCGATAGCATAGCTGGTAATTTGCTAACAACGCCGTAGTTGCTGGAATGTAGCCACCTGAACCCATGTTGAAACAGCACTGCTTCTCGTTGTGCTCCGCTAGATCTATGACAATGAGCTTTCTTTCGGCCACCTTGGCGAAGCGTGAGCGTCAAGCTAATGGGACGATATCCCTTTACTGATAATTGACTGAGGTTTGCCGAGGCTTGGGCAACGAGATGACGTTGGCTGTCATGCAGTTTTGCCAGGAATAGTGCAAGAGCTAAAGGAAGTGTTAATCATATCAACGATGAGCGGAAGGATCTCAGTCGGGAGTTTCTTCAGTACAGCAGGACAAATGCCGTCCGGACCGACAGCTTTGGAGTTCCGCATGTCGCTATAATGTCTTCTCTACTTGCGCCACAGTGAACGCATCGGCCGTGCTCATGAGCGGGAGGCGGCGTAGCTCTCTTACTATCACTCTATTTTGCGGACCTCGCCTTGTACTCGTGACAAAGAAACTTTTTACCGAGAGAGTAGGCGGCTACCTTTCCCTGACTTGAAAGCGTTATTACGCCGAAACTCAATAGTGGAGATGGCGGCTCGGCAGGAGCTCTTTCCCGATAGTTTTCAGCACCTTCCAAGTAGCTCCACTGTCCGTCTTGAAATTCAACTGTTCTGTGAGATTTTCCCACTGTTCTTTCTTAGTGCTGGTCGAGATCTTTTCTGATCTCACCATCCAGCTGAGCGACGACAGGGTCTAGATGGTCAACTGCTCTTCTGGCATCTCTAGTCCTGATTTTCTCAAGAATTTCTCTGGTGACGTTTGGATAGAATGTCTTAACTCGGCCAACAGGGATAAGCCGCCTTCATGGCCCTGCGAATCGCATCAGATAAAGTGATGCTCCTTCTGGTTGCACATTGCCATTCCACGGGTAATCAGCCGCTAGGCGTAGCTGCAACCTCACTGAACGAGGCACCAGTCTGCTTGGCCTAAATTGAGATAAGAACGTTGACGAACACCAGAATAAGGAGCAAAGATAATTTGAGAGATCGATGTGCACAAAGACGGGAACATGATCAGTAGACAAATGTTGTTGAGGTAGACCATGAGCAAGCGTTGGAAAGGTTGGACGAGATAAGAGTTATGTCATGGGCTAGAAAGATCGGCCGTTGGCAGGGGAGACGAGTGGAGCTGATCATCGTTTAAGATGACCAGAGTCTTCCTCGCACTCCTCAGCCCATTCTTCGACCTTCTTCTCCTCTAGCATCAGAATTCCAAGGGACGAGCGAGAAGGTGTGGGCATCAAGGTCGCCCGCGAAAACAACTGATGATGAGAGGAATAAATCGTTGAGTTGTTTGAGAAGAGGAATGGGATTGTAGGAGGAGGGAGGGCATGAGGTGGTAGGAGATATATGTTGAAAAGAGAAAGGGGTGTTTTAAGAGGGAGATGGATTGGAAGGTACTCGGAAATTTACCATCCAGTGAAAGAGGGTGTTTGGTATGAGTTGGGGAGGGAGAGAGGATAAAACAAAGGTTGAAACTCCTCCGCCAAAGAGCTGACCTTGGAGCATGGAAGGCAGTGTAGCCCAGGATATTAGGATGAGGATAGGTAGGGGATGGAGAGAGCTTGGTTTCTTGAACCATGATGATCACGTCTGGATGGTAAGTACGTGCGAAGAGAGAAGAGCTCAGAAAGTTTAGTACGAAGGCCGTTGAGATTGATATGTACAATGGAAAGGGGGCGATTTGGAGGAAGAGGAATCAGAGTTGGTAGGTGAAGAGCATAAAACACACAGCGAAAAGCAGAGTTATAATGCCTCACAGAACTGAGACCCAGGAACAGGAAGAAGATGCACCCACCCCTTTGGCATCCCGAAGCACTGGACGCTGGTATGTCTCTCCTGGTAACATCCCTTGCCGCACGTGGCGCGCATAGGTACTTCTGAGCGGGTCCAGGATTCCTCCTCCACGCCGAAGCCCTTTGCCCAGGAGAATCAAGGAGAGCTGCGGCCGGCCAGCACCTCTAACATGACAAAAACCCTCTTCGCGGAGGGGGTGACGTCGGTTTGCGCATAGAGGTGATGCTTCTTTCCTCCACACTGCCACGGCGTGGGCGATTTCGACATCTTGGCAGCAATATTGATCCCTCGTGCTAGGTACACATAGCTATCAACTCAATCCACTTTGTGTTCTTCCAGGTAGATTGGTCCGTCGTCGCACCACTGGTTTGTCATCTTCCCCATGTTCATTGTCAAACCAATCGCGCTGCTCACGCTATTCAATTCATTCAGCAATTCGTTCATCTCCTGAGTGCTGCCACTGATGAGCACAATATCCTCATGCAGACCTTAGATTGGATTACAACTTCTTCCATCGATGTTCAAACCTTTACTCTTCCCCTAATCAAGTTTGCTCATCGCATGCTGTAGAAGAGCAGTCTGTTGAAGAGCTTCAGCGATATTACGTGTCACCTTGCTACGGACTCCTTTTTCTCGATCCCGGAATGCGCAGCTTCCTTTCGAGGAACTAACTTGTACCGTTCTGTTGGTGATTTCCTGTATTGCACAGCTCCAGAGCGTTCACGTATTCAGAATCCACTCCAGTATGCAACAAGACGTTAAGAACAGCGTTTGTCTCCACCGAGTCGAATGCTTCTTAGTAATCAAAGAACGTCAGGTACAACGGCAGTTTGTATTCACGCCATCGTTCGATCAATTGGGACGCAGTGTGGATGTGGTCCATGCAACATGCAACCCTTCACTGAATCCACTGCTTGTTTTAAAGGCTGAGCCTAAGCGATCAGTAACCGCATGACGCCTCCAGACGATTGAGGATTTTCTTGGTGAAGACCTTATAGGGAATCGACAGCAGGGCGATAGGACGGTGATTCCCGATATCCTCCCTTCTTAGAAATCAGAACAGTCTTCGAGCATTTCACTGATCTGGTATGGATTCGGCTTTCAGATCAGATTTGAATTGTTTTGCAAGTATTTTACAGGTGGCTTCGCCTCCCTCTCTAAGCAAATCCGCAGGACTACCATCAAGACCAGGCTGTTCTTTTCTTGAGAATCTGCAAGACGGAAACAACGGTAAGAAGGACTGAGCAGCCGCGAACTACGGAAGCAGTCTGACATACGAGACAGTATCCCATATTGAGTCTGCGAAGCACATATGGGCAGGACATATTGTGCTACGAGGAGTCGACGATAGATGAAGCACCAGGATCACATACTGGTACCCGCGTGACGTCAAAAAGATTCTAGGGCGGCCTGCGACGCAGACCTTTTGACAAGTCATTCAAACAAAAAAGTGTTACCAATACTGAATGACACTGCTGCTCTTTCTAAGGGGAAACCTGGAGCGAATGTGGTCCACATCTAGAAGGTACCGCCGAAAGGATGGACCATTAAAGGTATCAAGGTAGGTATTACACGAAATATTGTTCAAATGTCGAATTATCTAATGAATTGTGATGCGCGCGAAGTGCGCACCAGATTTGGTTTTGGATCGGCCACGCGCGCGACCTCTTTTTCGAAATCTCTGTTCAGAGTGTACGCAGAAAATAGAGCTCAACTGCATTGAAAAGAGCGCACAAAGTTGCTGATACCACCCAAAAATGGTTTGGAATGGTTTCACTGGTTTTCGAGTAAAAAGTGAAAGACCGCGCGTTTTTGCTGTTAATCTGCTTTTTTTCGGACAGTTATGTACACCGGGGATCTTGTACGGTGGTACAGCTGGGTGCCAAATTGAGCTTTAGGTAGCTCATTTTTGGATAGGAGGCTGGGAAATGGATGCAGGTCGCTCCTATTCCCAGGAATTTAGGCTTGGCCGCTATACTTTAACTTTGAAGGGTTCCTCAAAATCGTGGGTTTACATACTAAATTAGCCGTGGAGCACGAAAACTGCTATTTTCTGCTACGGCTGTGGAGACCGGGATGTGTAGGTGAATCCGCAGCCAATCAACACATGTCGTCGGAGGTAAGTACTGAAGTTGTCAGAATTCGTACTCATGACATGTCATCGATCGATAATCAATATTATCGATTTTCGCGCTTACTGAACAAAATGTGGCGAGGGGAGGTGATTGCTGATAGGATTGGTTTTCTTCGTTGGGAAATTTTGCTCATCAGTCATCGATTAATACCAATCATTAAAATTTTATTTTTTGCCTGTTGCACAAAATGCGCAATGATTTTTGATTGTTGATGGCTCTAAGTCGCTTGTTTGGTAAATTCTTCTCTTCATGCAAGATCAAATATTAATGATCAATAATATCGAGTTCTCACATGTTGCTCGAAATGCGACAATGAGTGGTATTTTTTATGGTTTTGGGTTATAAGTTTCAAAAATTGTACTCGTACAACGATATTGTCTGCTAGATGTTTCATCATTCCAAAATGGAAATCGTGGAGCAAAATTGAAGCCAGAAAGGGAACCTTCAGGAAAAATATGTGAAATTTCTGGGAATTTAGCTTCCTGGCATAAGGAACCATTTGGTAATGATAAAAAAAGTTTCAAAAATGTCTTGAAATATCTTTAAAAAATGATTTGGCGTAAAATAGCCTGGAAAAATAAAAAAGGTAGGAAATCAAGTGAAATAACCAAAAAATACGATTTGGTGGTCGATCACTTCACAAGCTTCTCCGCTAAGCTTATCAAAACGAAATCAAGCGTGCAATGGAAACCTTAAGCCATTTCAAGCTAGATGAACGCAACGCTCCATTCCTTATCGTGCTTGATTTCATTTTGATGAGTTTACCGGAAAAGCTTGTAAATGATCGACTATCAAATCGTAGTTTTGGTTATTTCACTTTATTTCCCTGCTTTTTTATTTTTCCAGGCTATTTTACGCCAAATCATTTTTAAAGAAACTTCAAGATATTTTTAAAGCTTTTTTTAAAAGTTATAAATGACATCACCGAAAATGACATTTTCGTTATTTTCGCCAGGAAGCTAAATTTTCATGAATTGGAACTTGAAATTGATCCGGAATCGGTCGGTTGCATTCTATACATGGTTTAAAACAGTAAATTCACAGATTTTTTTTTTTACAAAAAGTGGAGAAGGCGAATATTTTTGTTGATTGCGCATCTATTTTCTCTGTTCAAATCACACTACTTTTTTTCAAGACGATCCAAATGAGTTTTCTATTCTGATCTCTTTTTTATTCCTGCTATCACGCAACTTCTTTTTCTTATTTTTGAAAATTCTCCACATTTCTCTTTTTGTCCCTCAACCCCAATGTTTTCTCTTAATTTTCCTTTCTTTCTGAAATTTTTTTTTCAAACCTTCATCTCTCAGCATCCTTCACTTTGCTCTTTTACCCGATATTTTTATAAACTCTTATTTTTTCTAGCTTCCTACAGTGGGCTTTCTGTGAGCCTGAATGAATTGGTGGCAGATTTCCTCTTGAATAAGCGGTGTGAATAGTAGAGTATATCAAACGAAGAAAAATTTTTGAATATTCGGATAAACGAATATTTCGAAAAATTGACTCTTTCGAATATTCGAATAAATCATTAATTCGAAAAATTGGCTTCTCCGAGTATTCGAATAAACGAATTATTCGAAAAATTGACTTCTCCGAATATTCGAATAAACGATTTATTCAAAATATTGATTTCTCCGAATATTCGAATAAACGAATTATTCGAAAAATTTACTTTTCCGAATATTCGAATAAACGAATTATTCGAAAAATTGACTTCTCCGAATATTCGAATAAACGAAGAATTCGAAAAATTGACTTCTCCGAATATTCGAATAAACGAATAAATCGAAACATTTACTTTTCCGAATAATCGAATCATTCGAATATTCGGTTATTCGTTTATTCGGCCGAATATTCGTTTTCCGAATATTCGTTGACATACTCTAGTGAATAGAGCATTGCCTGAAATTTTTTTTGAGCGATCAACAAGTGTGAATCGAAACGGCAAGTGAGAAAGCCCAAAGAATTGCATTCTATACATGGTTTGAAACAGGAAATTTACAGAATTTTTTCACAAAGTGAAGAAGGTGAATATTTTTGCTGGTTACGTTATCTATGTATTTTCTCAGTTTAAATCACACTGATTTTTAAAATTATCTGAATGAGTTTTCTATTCCAATCTCTTTTTTATTCCTACTACTACGCAACTTTTTTATCTACTTTTCGGTTCTCAAGGGCACTGTGAAAATCGATGAATGCAATTTTATTTCAAAAAATACACTTCTCTTCTCTTCTGTGAAAGCGGGTCGGCTAGGCATTCCTCTCAGAAAGGGTCAACACCAGAGATGATAAAAAATATTTTCAAAGTCTCTGAACTCGGAAAACGGAACGGCCCTTTAAATTACGGAAATCGGAGATCGGAACGCTAAAAACAATAGGGATACGCGTAATCGGGAATACAGGCTATAAAACGGCGAAATCTGCATGGTTCCTAGGCCTGGTGATGCGGTGCGGAGGTTAGAGACAGTGAGAGAGCGGAGGGCAGGCGTCGCGCGCTCCGCTCGCGCCTCAAATGATGTGAATTACGACGTTTTATGGAGGGAACAGCTCACCGCATTGTTGGGCGCTATTCATACTACTCAACGCCAGCGCGGCGTTTGTGTATGAATGGCTTGACGCCCCGCCCGCGCGGCACGCACGTCACGCTCCGCCCGCTCCGCCATGGCGTCGCCGCTGCAGTATTCATACTGCTACCCGGAACGCCTTGGCGTTTTCATCCACTGATATTATTTATCGATCGTCTCATTCATTCCAGCTTCACCGCTCCGCCATGTCGTCGCCGCTGGAGTATTCATAGTCTCCGCAAGCGCGGCACGCGCGTCACGCACGTAGAAAGTATTCATACACAAACGCCACGCCAGCATGGCACGCGCGTGCCGCGCTGGCGTTGAGTAGTGTGAATAGCGCCTTAGAAGCCTATGGTGCGGTTGCGGTCGACGCACTAAAACTACGATGAAAAACCTGGCACTTTGCCAGATTTCGTCATCGAGCGACACCACAGCTGATTATCTGAGTGAGTTTTCTTCTTTTTTCACGCTTGTTTCTGCTTCATTTTTGTTTCTGACTCCTATGATGTTGCAAATAGAGGCTCTTCTTAGTGTGCTGTAAGAATTTGGAGTTTTTTTTCAATTTTGGACAAGAATTTCATTAAAAAAAGACACTTTAGAGCCCGGCTAAAAAAACGGCTAGTTCCCCTTACGCACCAAGAAAAGCCCCTATTTGCAATATTTGAAGAGTCAGAAACAAAAATAAAGCAGAAGCAGCCAAGAATAAAATAACAAAAACCGTAACTCTCCCAGAAAATCAGCTGTGCTGTCGATCAATAACGAAATCTGGCAAAATGCCGGGTTTTCCACCGTAGTTTTAGTATGTCGACCGTAACCACACCATAGCCTTTTAACATTGCAGTGAACTGTCTGCTGCTCGCTACAGCGGTTACAGCATGCTACAGTAGAACCATCATTTGGAAAGCGGCAAGGAGTAGGACGATTAGCTTTAGAGGTCGTTTATACTCCCGCCGCCGAGCGGCGCGGCACAGTGCACTTCTGTAATATTGATCACACTGCGCAGCGCGATCGATATTGTAGGATTGCATTCCGCCGCGCCACTCGGCGGCGGTAGTATAAACGACGCCTTAAAGGCAGTGCTCACAATAATCTTCAATTTGGGATTATTAGCTTTTTTTATTAAGTGGCCCCCGGGTAGAACTAAAATGACGTAGAAATTGAGAAAAACGCAACAGAAGTACTCGAAATCCTTGAGTATCACCCCGCCTCTTAAAGGCAGCATACACGCTCGTAAACGTGATTGAGAGAACTACGTGAATCAAACCGTATGGTTTACATCATGATACCTACGCATTCTGAAGTGTCAAAAATGACCCACAACGCCGCTACATGAGTTAGAAGTTTTCCCCGCCCTGTATTTTCACGCCCCCTGTATTTGCCCTTTACCTCCAACGCAGGCTTGCTGGGCCATCTTCGCCGTCAGTGACGTGTGTGGTTCACTTGTTAGGCAATCTACCACCAGTACCGACGGTGAATATGACCCAGCAACCCTGCGTTGCAGGAAAAGGGCAAATACAGGGGGCGTGAAAATACATGGCGGCATTTCCTTTTTTTTCAGTCATAATTTCCAATTTTTTAAACTCTTTTAATTTATTTCAGAATTCAGGCTATTTATCTGAAAATACATTTATATGTTTCGACGTTTTAGAACGTATCATTCTCGAGCGACTTATCAAACATCGTGAAGGAACGACCAGAGATGAGCAAGCCGGTTTTCGACCTGGAAGATCGACCATCGACCAAGTGTTCGTCGTGAGAAGAGTAATTGAATCGTGGCAGCGGTTTTCGAAGCCATTACAGCTTGCTTTTCTGGACTTTGAAGCCGCGTTCGACTCTCCTCATCGTGATCGATTGCTCAATGCTCTGCGAGCAGATGGAGTCCCGGAAAAGTATGTTCGGTTAATCGAGGACATGAACAAAGGAACAACAGCAGCAGTTCGTACACCTGTCGGATTTACGTCAGCTTTCGAGGTGAAAACAGGAGTAAGGCAAGGAGCCGTTGCAGGACCTTTTCTTTTCAACTTTGCCGTTGATGACATCATGCGTAGAGTTGCAGAACAGTTTCGTGCGGATGTGATCCTAACACCATCAGGACGCTCCCTTGTCGACCTGAAGTACGCCGACGACATTGTGTTATTCGCTGAAAACAACGCAAAACTGCAAAGGATTGTGAACCTCGTTTCGAAGTATGCCGCAGCCTATGGACTTCGTCTTCGTCCCGACAAATGCAAGCAGATGTGGGTCTCTCAGAGGCCTTCAACTGGAGTTTGTGTGGACGGACAACGTATCGAACTGGTGGACGATTTCTGTTATTTGGGCTGTTTGCTGAAGAACGATGGTAGTTATGCAGCGGATATTCGACAACGATGTGCGAAAGCTACGTCTGCATTCAATTCTCTAACCAAGTGTTTGTGGTCTACCACCATCGCGAAGGAAGTCAAGTTGCACGTCTACCTATCCGCTATTCGCCCTATCATGATGTACGGATCGGAGACGTGGGCAGCACCGAAAACGCAGATGGAAAGGTTGGGTTGCACGGAGAGGAAGCTTTTTAGGCGTTTGCTTGGATATTTCTGGCCGCGTGTATGCCATAACGAAGACCTTTGCAAGGAAATCGACGCAGTACATCAACGCTTGACACGAGGGAGGTGCCAGCATCTCCTAACGCCATCTCAAGCAGCAATGGAAAGTCGACTTCGACTGCTCGGGCATATACTAAGAAGAACGCCGGATCGTCTCGTACAACACGCTTTAAAAATGCTTCCAAATCCTGTCTGGAAACGGCCACCTGGGCGTAGGCGAAAGTTCTGGACGGATGTGGTTAAAGAGGATTTAAAGTCACTCGGCATCGAAAGACAGTTCAGGCGGGATGTTTCGTTTCGCAGGAAATGGAATAGTGACAGCTGGATGGAATGTGTTCAAATTGTGGCTGAAGACCGTGAAAAATGGACACGGCTGACTACTAGGACGGCACACCTCGGTGAAGATGTGGAATGACCGCGTCAGGCGAAAGCCAACCGATTAAGGTAAGGTAAGATGTTTCGACGAACAACGGGAAAACTTTCGAACACATTTTGCGTACATATAGATTTAGGTCAATCTTTGAATGAAAATTCCCGTCTTAAGCCTGCCGTTAATACCGGCTAGGCTCTCTCGTTGATTTTTACACCAAAACCACTCTTAGGTCGGAATCATACTCCTAGAGACGAGCGACGCGACGCAACGCTTACTATCAATTTCGACCAAAAATCGATATTCCTAACACGCACTGTCGCTCTCGCTAGTCGCGGGAAGTATGTTCCCGGCCTTATACCAAACGTTTGCGACCCCAACAGTTGCGGTCAACTGCTTCGAATCGTTCCGGGACCACGCCCACACAGTAGAAAAGTGCTAACATAGGAACACTTTGCAGCACCTGTCGCGGTCGCTGGCTCGAAGAGGGATGTTAGGATCATACTTCCCGCGACCAGCCACCGTGAATGTGCACATCAGCCATATCGATTTTCGGTCGATATTGATAGTAAACATTGCATCGAGTCGCTTGTCGCTGGAAGTATGACCCCCGCCTTATACCTGAAACGTAAAAACCGTGCGGTAATCGGTCGTCCGACTGCGACGCGTGTCAGCGACAGTGAACCAGCCAAATTCAGTATCCTTTCGTGTGTTTCTTGCCCTTGAGCGACAGCGACGTCACCATGTTCTGCGACCGCGAGAGGCCTGTCCTGGGGTATTGGAATGGCCAAACTTGCTTTCCCGAAGTGTTCCGTCTCGAGCACGATACACATTTTTATCGGATGCCTCGTCATATTAAAAGGAACGTCGGCAGCAGCACGTGCTGCTCCGAGGAGCACGTGGCCGATTCAAAGCGACTACAGGGCACTGACGAGTAAAACTTTCACAGCCCCTTTTACCACGCCGCAGCACGTCGTGCTATAATGGAAGCGCGTAGCGCTGACAGACCAAACTTTTGCCGCACCCCCGTGCCCCTCACAGCAGTACGTGCTCAAATCGTCATCCCAAGGCGGTCGGAGTTTTGAGGCATGGGGTTTTGAGGCATATGGTTCATTAACACTTCGAAAAGTAGGAAAAAATTGTCGGAAATCTCTGACTTTCAGATTTCAACTGACAAGTATACTGACTTGTTTATAGACCACGGCGACGGAAAAATGCGATCGCGCTGTTGCGTATTTCCGCTAAGCGAAGTGCTGTCATAGGAACACTTTGCAGCACCTGCCGCGGTCGCTGTCTCGAATAGGAATGTGTTCGACTATAGATCGCGCAACGGCAGAGTCGTAATTTTCTTTTCAATTTAGAAGAGAAAACATCGGGAACTTTAAAAACGGTGAGTTTATGGTACTGTCGCAGCGGGGGGGGGGGCACGATGGACTTCGTCACGCTCATTTGCCTGTGCCGCACAGAACTTGACCAATAGGGTATGTCAATTAATATTGGGCCGAATAAACGAATAATCGAATAATTCAATTATTCGGAAAAGTCAATTTTTCAAATTATTCGTTTATTCGAATATTCGGAGAAGTCGATTGGTCGAATAATTCGTTTATTCAAATATTCAACATTTTTATTCGTTTGATATACTCTATTGAGCACCTACAGGCTATAAAACGGCGAAATTCACTTGGTTCTACGCGTGCTGGTGCGGAGAGGAGGTTAGAGACAGTGAGAGAGCGGAGGGCAGACGGAGGCAGGGCTGGGCACGCGTCCTGGTTAACCTAAGGGGGGTGCATATTGGACGTTGCAGAGAGGGCAAAGGGGGGTGCCTAAACCGGACACCAAAAAAAAACGAAGTGCATGTTCTGTCGAAATTCAGGAGCAAAATAATACACGATTCTCTTCTGGTTTGTCATATCTTCTTCTCCGCTTTTTAAGACAAACACTTCCAGAATTAAAATTTCCGATAGAGACTAAAAATACAGATATCACGGTCAATATAAAAACTAACCCACGGATTTTCGTCTATGAGAATGACTTATGAAGAGAGCCGACTGTGAAAATTGAAGACTGCAAGTTTTAGGGAAAGAAGCAAATAATCGTATCTTACTACTTGAGAAGTACCCTGTACATAAAAACCCGAATTTTATCCAGCATGAATGCCACAATCCCTTAGAGAGTGGGCTCGCCGTGCGATATGGTGTTTGTCCGCAGCTACACAGCGCACACTGGAGTGGACACGTGCACGATATTAATTAAAAATGTGTTTTATTACAGAACGGGGAGGAGAAAACAATCGAAAGTGGAGTAAATGGAAGAAGACAAATAGGATGCTTTCAATGTAACCATTTCAGAAATTTAATGTAAATAAACTAAATTGGAGCACGGTGAATTTTTCGGACTTGACAAGGTTCATTCAAATGAACTTTGTTGATTAAAAACAGCATTAACCATGAGAACTAAGAGCATTGGGAGAAAGAGGAGAATTTGGCAAACATTTTGGTAACGGAAGCTTCGATATTCACTGTGACTTAAGGACCTTAAAACTCGTCCCGGTTTTGTCCCGGTTTTCGGGGTAAAACCGGGACGAGATTTAATGTCCTTAAATCACATTAAAAAAACGATCTTGTTGAAGCTAAACTGTTTGCCAGATTCTCCTTTTTCCCACAATATCCTTTACTCGCATGTTTAATGCTACTTTTGATCAACTAGGTTCGTTTGAATTAAACTTGTCACGGCTAAATACTTACCCCTGCTCCAACTTTATTTGTTTACACTACATTTCTAAAATGGGTCATCCAGAATAGACTACCTTTACCATCTCCTATTTCCTTCAGTTTCAATCCTTTTCTCTTGCCCGTTCTGTAATAAAATACATTCTTTTATTAATATTGTGTGCGCGTCCACTCTCGTGTGGGCTGTGTAGCTGCGTACACACACCATATCGTACGGCGAGCCGAGTCTCTAAGGGATTGCGGCATTCTACGTGGGTAAAAATCGGGGTTTCCACTCCCTACGCATCTCATCAATCCCTACATGGTTCCACAACGCAAAATAATTCTGAAAATTTCTTCATCGGAACGATCAAACACGGATTAATCAATCCTTCATACATAGATAGGTTCATGAAAACATTCGATAGAAAACATTAATTACTGCAATAAACGTAGCTCTGTTGTTGTTTGTAATTGCTCAATTGTAATGAATGAAAAATTGTTTTATCTTTGTCACAACCTACCTTCTTGTTGAAAATTTTCTTCATAAGATTGTTTGGAAGTGTAAAAATTACACTTCCTTTTTCGTTCACATTTTCGGAATTTTCTCTATTCAGTGCTTTTTTTATACTCTGGTTTATCTAAATAACGAAGCCAAGATCATGGCTGTTGTGCTCGACTTTTCGGAAAACAGCCGATTTCGATTTCCAATAGGAGGGTGCCTAAAAATTACCGAGCTGAGGGGGGTGCATAATCAAAATCACGATGCCGGGACGTGTGCCCAGCCCTGGACGGAGGCTGAGGAATCGCGCGCGCCGCTCGCGCCTCGAATGAGATGAATTACGAATGAGATTTTTTTAGAGGGTATCCGTGGTTTCCCTCCCCTGCCGAAATCAGGAGAGTCGCGTTATAGACTACGTGTACCGAGTCTGCGCCAAACTATACAGTTAAAAGCGCACCAGAACGGTCAATGCGATACGTGCCGACCACCCAAAAAGAAAAAAAGCATCGCGAACTACAATAAACGGTATACTCTGTCGTTGTCACGAGCGACAGGCATGCCAATTAGAACAGATCGCGGCGGGACAATCATCGCAGCAACGGCACTGGTCGTCGTTGGAACAGTTGCCCCGATTCCGGCGCAGCGACGCGTCGCGGAGGGCTGGCATACTTGTACATACAAGAGCATGTAGCTGCGGCTGTCACTGTGGCGGTGCAGCACACTGAGTTCAGAGCTTCGAGCGCATCTGAGAAAACGAACAACATTGTTCTCAGACGATTGGCCGCTCGAAACGGATCCGGACTGCAACCCGAGAGCCGCTGTCTCTCTGCTCCAAGCGAAAATCGGGCATCTCATCGGGCAACCGAGGTTGTTGTCTGGGCGACTGAGGTCATAAATGGGAGCAGCCGGTTCGGCTCCCAGCGGCCAAATTTCTGTGTCAAAATTTCGTGGGAACCTGAAGCAAAAGTGCTTACTAACCCACCCCGAGCTTCTGGTTCAAAGAAGTTATAAGCTCGAGACGGTCATTTTCTGTACCTATTGCACCTTCCAAAACGTGCAGTAATTTCTCAATAATCTGAAAACGGACCTCATATTTGTGTTCAGCGCCCAAAATAGCCTTCCTGGATAATGTTTGGGTGAAAGCACAATTTTCGAACTCTGAGGAGAGAGCAATAGCGTTTTCCATCTGTATCGATTGTTGATCGAGCGCTTATTCATATCAATTGCGAAGAAGTCCCGTACAGTATGCTGTGACGTAAGCGCCCACCATCGTGGAGAATTCAACGAACGGCCTCGAACAAGACATGGCTTAAAGGCAGCAGACACGCTCAAAAATGATATCAATTTTATGGATTAAACTGAAGGTCTGAAGATCTTAGTATTCAGAAATAACGAAAAAGACGAAAACAAATCGACGGAAATTAGGATATAACGGTACGTTCTATATTGGCCCAGAAATGGACGAGTTGTACGGCACTGGCTGAAATAGCGGAGCTAGCAGCAAATTTGTTGGGATAACGACGCTAATGTATTCGTACGACCCTTTCTGGAACGCTTACGCCGTTAGAAGCCTAAAAATTAATCTAAAGTGGCCGCAATCGAGCATTGAATACCTGTATGGAGGGGCGGAGCCCGTATCGATGGGCGGAGCAAGGATGATTTCGTGACTGACTACTGCTCAAATACGGTCATTTGGACTCGTTTTTAACGCTTGCAACTTCGTGAGGGCTCTTCTAGGGCCTGCACGACCCCACTAATGTAGTTATCTCAACAACTTTTTCGAGCGTGTCTGCTGCCTTTAAGCACATAGAGGAGGATCTGAAGACCCAACGGTGCAGTGTCCTTAACGCTAAACTTGTTGCTGCAAACCGTTTCGATTGGAAGCGTATCGTTCAGGCCGCACGAGCTCCTATGGCACATAGAGCAGTGTATTAGTTGAGAGGGCATCCCGCTCCACCAGACGCCAGCTAACGGGATGAGTGAGTGAGTGAGTGATTCATATCAATTAGGCTGTTTCGAAAACGTTTTGGAAATATGTTCCAGATTCATTTCGCTATTCTCCCAGGGGGTCATTTGGGGTGCGTTCCAAGAATGTTTCCACGATGCAATGGGAGGGCAAATAGCCTTTCCATGGACAAACTTGTTTTCCATGGCCACGATTTATAACTGCAAAACGCTTCCACGCCGCGGTGGCTAGGTTTCCATGGGAGCCTTTAGCCATTGAAATGTTCTTGGAACGCGCCCTTGGAGTGCTGACTATGGTGGCATACTACTCTCAGAGTTTTAGCCGAGAAATAGCCGCGAAACAGCCAAGAAACAGCCCACCAGGCTCCGCAGCGGCGGATAAGAAGTATCCGAGAAGTAGTCGGGATATTAGAGAGATCTAACGAATTATTAAGCGGCTATTTCTCGGCTATTACGCTGCTATATCGCGGCGAGCATTATTTGGCGACTATTCTGCGGGAAGCAGGCATTTCGCAGCTTTTTCTCGTCCAAAACTCTCAGAGTGAAGAGCGAGCTAAGAATGGTTTTTTGACAAACGGGAAAGTCAAACACCAGCCTGATGCTTGAATATAGGGCCATATGAAGGTGTCATCAAATATTCGGAAACTCTTTCATATCTAACTGGACGTGCAATTTTGTCAATCTATCGGAGCCTTTAAAACATTTAAAAATTGAGAAAATGAACTATTTTTGGGATCACTCATTTGAAAAAAAAAAGATCTCTTAAATTGCAGTACTCAAAAGATTTCACATTTATTCGCTTGAAAGTTTCAAAAAAAAACCAAATTCAAAATATTTTAGGGAAAAAGTGATAATATCAAAACATAGAATCTATCCACCCCAGGCACAATACTTTCCGGACCAGTAGGCTCTGTTTGCCCGAATAAAGTTCCACCGACTGGTTTCCGGGAGGTATTGTAAACAAATCAATTCGCTATTTGTCCTCTCAAAGTCGTCAGAGGTGACCATGAAAGTCAAAAAAAGGTTGGCATTAGTCTTTTGAGGACTTAGACGCTGGAGATCCAGTCAGTGAGTCTGTCGATTAATCTAAACCAATGCAAATATTGATATCCCCACAAACAGAAAGACAGGCAGACACATCGTGCGTGCTTTGAAGAGGATCGTTCGAAGTGTGAAGGCGAGAAGTGGAATATTTCTCACCTGCTAAGATAGTTTTTTTCGTGAATTATCAACAACTTTTAATAATACATATGTATAGCGAAAACTATATAGTGAATGTAGCATAACAGACTTCTTACATAAGTTACAATACACTGATTGGAAATTTTCAAAAATTCCAAACTTAACGAAAGTGGGATTTCTGGGAGTATCGAAAAAAAAAACAAATAAAAATCCGATGTTTTTCAAAAGTTGGTCCACCTGCCGGATTCTGATTGCCCTTCGAAATTCGCTCATTCAATTTTTTTTCAGACGAGCTCACCAAATTCACCAAACAAAATTATTATCATACCCATTCAGGAGGAAACGTGAAAATCAAATGATTCTTCGAATGAAAAAATCTGCATTTCACAGATATGCATGAGCTTTTGAATAAGGCGAAAAATAGAAAAGTCTGAGTTTTGTGAGTACTATTTTTGTCCCAGACGAAATTCGGCTTCGAGCCGCACCGAACAGAAATCGGAGTATCACAATCAATACATAGCGGAATACACTTGCTAGATACTGTCCATGTCGTTCCATTGGGAAGCCGCAACGCTCCCAGGCGGGAGAAGTGGCAAGCCGGAGAACGGGTAGAAGACCAGTATTCATCCGAAGGATTCGCGCCCATTAGCTGAGGAGTGCGGCTTGGACGATAAATATCCTCTGTTTCGAAGTCAAATTTTATTTTGTTTCCTGACGCGCTTGTGCGGAGCGAAGAGAGAGACAGCGAGAAAATGTGGGGGAGAAGGAGACGCGGCATTCGCGCGCAGACGCACGCGATAAACGGAGATAACTTTTAGTCTGAAATAGAGGATACAGTGTACGGCAACGGAAAAAGGCGGTTGTGCGGTTCCGTATCTCCATTATCCACAAAGCATACTGTAGCTTGCGCCATAATCGACAACAAAATTGTAATTTTTCTTTAATTTCGAGGAAAAAAACTTTTGAAACGTTGAGAAACGGTAATTTTGCCCCCAACACAAATTATCGAGAGACCTCAAGTCTTGATCATAGGTACACGCAGGAATGGCAAGAAGAAAAAAAGAGAAATTACAAAAAAAGTGGAAATAACGGAGAAAATTTTATTTTCTGTTACAATTGCTGTGTAACAGGTAAAGGTCTAAGAGTTTCTCTCCCAACATGTAAGCAACTCGATCAAAAACCGAAATAGTTCAAAGTGCGAAATTTGTGCAAAAGGTTCGACAGTGTAGAAATTCGAAAGATGGGAATATGTATATGTTTTTTTGCAAACAGACAACTGATGACTTGAGATGCTACATGAATGAGTTATGAGCTTGAGTAAGGTTAGAATTTGTTCGAAAGAGACTGCCCGCCAACGCGGTCGGCGTGCATGTCGAGCGGTCGTCACGCAGGCATTTTTAAAAGAGCCTTCTCACGGCTGCATACAGCTGATTAGGACATGATTCGCTATTCGTTTAGTACTCCAGCGAAACGATTCACGAGAATAAAAAAATAGCCCGCCGAGCGCGTGGGCGGACAGTCTCATTCGGATGGGCTTTAGGTGTAGTGAGCTTCCTCGACACTCAGGAATACCTATCCATCTATCCTTTTTTTGAGAAAACACCTCTTACTAGGGAGTCACAACTGCTCGAAGACGTCGTTCCCAGCAAAGCTCATGTCAGTTAATATTAATTCAATAAAGTTTTCAATACAAAATACCACTCGAAGGATTTGGTCAGAAGACCGGTGGGGACGCGTTGTCTCGCCTTTAGCGTCAATTTTTGATAACTCACTAAAACAATTTTTTTCGGGTTTGAAAAAATTATCTGAGCGTTATTCAACGACATAATGATTGCTGAGGTTTAAATTTAGACAATAGAGTTCAAGAACTCCTGACTCCAAAAAAAGCTTGGCACGACGGTGGCCCCCTTCGGTCTCCGACCCAAGAAGAAAAAGACCGAGTACATGACGGAGAGGGAGGGCTCCATTTAGGTCTACAACACTGTGCTGCAGAAAACAGGTGCATTCTGACAAGTCAATAACTTTGGGACTCCGAAAGATGAGATGGAGGCAAGGATCAGAGGCACGAATACCTATGTACATGTCATGCAAGACATATGTATGTGCTTCTAGACCATTCCAAATGATAGCTTTAAATGGATTTAACTCTCCATAGGCTACATTTCAAATTTATATACAATAAGTTGATTAAATGTGTAAAATAAATTTCAAAAAAAGACAAGACCAGAAGGTTATACATGAAACAGCACGCAAAATTATTGAGATATATAAAGACCGATTGAGCAATGGTGTACTGAAAAATTTGAAAAACTGCGATTATAAAAGTTAAGCAAGCAAAAAAATTCTAATAAATAGCCGTGAACCGGAAAAAACGGCAATTCCATGTTGTTTACCTGTGATGAAAGTGAGTAAGTAGGCTAGAATGAACGTCGTTTGCATAGTGCGGGGAGTCGCAGCTGAGTTGGTGTGGTCAAAGCGGTCCCCGGTGACAGTGTTCGTTCGGCTATGGCTGCTGCGGGTGTCCGGAGCGGGTGGCCGGCGGCGACGGATGGGCGGACGAGGCTGAAGGTCCGTAAAGAAAGGGAGGAACACACAAATGCTCCGCGAAACCTGAGATGTGGCGTTGAAAAGAACGACACTGAAACAGACAGAACAAATTAGAACTCAACCGGCACCACATTCCCGGACCGCCCCGGGACTGGAACAGCGTCTCAACTGGAAAATTTGTCATCCATTGGAATGTTTAAGGGGAAATGCCACATATGAAGTGTTTATATGGCGTTCAAAAGTATGTATAGCCTTGCTCCCTCATTTCGAGCCGGTCGCAATAGGGCTCATCGTGTTCATCATGCCAAAATTTCCGTATTACTATTATGTTTAGCCATGACCGACCGCTCCGCTGCTTGCTCCGCCCGGACTCATCAGAATGACCTAGGTCTTATGTTCTGTATACGGCTTAGACAATTATTTTGGAATTAATCCAACTGGGTGGAATGAGGTCATACAATCTAAAAGGACAAGCTGCCGTGGCTTCCGAATTCCTTGCAGACTGAAAGAAAAGTATTGACAGCCTGATATCAATCCATATTTCTTTTTTAATCCATTGAGTTTTAACTGTGGATGGGACGCTGTTGTGGTATTTCCATCAAGAAGTCGAGTGGTTGCTTTTGGAAAACACAATGCTAGAGGTGGAAAAACAGCAGCTCCGCTCCCAAGATAGTAGCTGCATCGCTGCTTTCTAAGGATGGGACACAAACCATACAATCATTTACAGCCTTTCTTTCTCATTCTGTGGTAGTCGAAGTAACAGAGCGTCCATACATACTGCTCACCATCCGGCCGATCGGTCTCGAATGTGATTGGAATCGTTCCAACGATCAGATGGCTTAAAGTCCTTTTCGTGCTGTTTTCTACAAGGGTCGGGTGGAAACACCATTTGCATGAATGAATCACGGACGAAAATCAGTGTCCATACCCGTCCCCTTGTAGGATAAGAACGTAAAGGCCAACCGATCATTGCTCGACACGACGCGGTTACGTCACTGCTTCTCCAGAGGTCAGCAGTTGAGGGCCTGCCTGGACTAGGAATTAGAAAAACAGCACCACCGATGGTCAAGATATAACAAAATCGGAATAAAAACTTAGTAAATTTATAGAGCCGGCTGGCCTTTACGTTCTTATCCTTGTAGGCAGCATACACGTTCCATTTAGTCTCAGGCGATATTCGGTCCCGAGCCGCACCTAACAGGAAATGGAGCCGCCTCACAGTGCAGGTCGTTCCTCAAATCTCCGGGCCAGCGCTGTTGCTGTTCGGGCAAACTGTAGGAGCCTGGACAGCAACAACAGTGACCCCGAAATCAACAGTCGTGGCCCGGACAGCAACAGAAGCCAACCCGCAGATGGGGAGAACAAGCCGCACTGTCAGGTGGCTCGGGGCCAAGAATAGCCTGAAATTTCTCAGAACCTACTACAGGACGAGCTATGGCCACTCTGAAGTTGTGAATCATAACAGCGAAAAATTCGTGGACGACTTGTTTTTCTCGTCATTCGCAGCCATTGATTGCCTGTAGCAGACAACGATACAAAGCAAGACCGATAACAACTGGAAGACCGTAGATTTTGCTCAAGATTCTACGGCGCGCCTCGTCCCTATTGAGCCCGAAAACTCTAAAGCGGGCGGAGCGAATGGGTGCTGATTTGGGGGCCGAGGGAATTGGTGTTCAATTTTTCTCACTTATTCTAAAGAGTTAAGGTTCCTCGTTTGGCAGGGTTGCTACACACAGCGACCGGACCATACTATCAAACTTAAGCCACGAGCTTGAACTGTGCCTCTAAATAAATTTCCACGGGTCCGATTACCATTCCTATAAAAAGCACAGGCCGTTGAAAAGAGGAGGAAAGATCATATTCGAGCCTTATTGAGCCAGCAAAACATACAGTCTCCGCCGACCTTCTTTGCAATTCCCGCCCCTTCATACGAACTCGTTTAGATTGGGTGTTCGAATGCTGTCACTTTGACTTTTTTTAGAGCTTTTAACGACGTAAGACTTGTAGTTCAGGCCGTAAAAGTCTATTAGCTTCTCTATCACAACCACTTAACCGCTAACTTCGCTGTTTCAACCGAGCGTGTACGCTGCGGTGTAAGTCGTCTCGACCATCTCCGTTCCAAAACAAAAACGACCAGTTTTTTTCTTTATTTGCATAGCGTTTTCGTCGATTTTTGGTCAGTATCCAATACGACCACTTCCTAACCTTCTATTCATGTCATCAAAACAATATTATTTTTGAGCTTGTACTCTAAGAGTTTTGGCCGCAAAATAGCCGGAAAATAGCCCACCAGGCTCCGCAGCGGCTGCTGGTGGGCTATTTCCCGGTTACTATGCGGCTATTTCTCGGCTTCTCATAGAACGGACCAGAAGTAGTCCGGAAATAGCCAAGATATAACCGAGAAATAGTCAAAAGTAAACAAAATTAACCAAGACGCAACCGTCGCCGGCTCGCCGAGCCACCATCTGGGGCCGCATGTGGTTGGGCGGGAATTCCAGAGGGTGAACAAGGTCTACGTACCTCAAACTTGGGCAATTAAACCGACGGAGGTGCTGACACCTCAATTATGCCTCTGGAATGCTCCTTATATCTGCCTGGAGAGCATTATTCCTCGGCTATTTCGCGGCGAGTATTATTTGGCGGCTATTTTGCGACGAGCATAATTTAGCGACTGATTCTCGGCTATTTCGCGGCTCTTCCGCGGCAAGCATTATTTGGCGGCTATTTAGCGGCTATTTCTCGTCAAAAACTCTCAGAGTAAGCTGCCTGCAAAATCATGAATGGGCAATTGCAAGCCTCATCTATGTGAACGATCTAAGTTCGGCCCAGTTCTGGGTCTTCACTCGCCATACCTCTAGAAAAGTATGACGCGTTAAGGCTTTAAAACTACCTGCACTTGACTACACATTTTGCTACAAGTCTGAAAGTGCAGTTTCTGTGTTTTGTATGTATGCCTCTACTCCCTATGCACATGCCACCAACTGTTAAAAGCAAGTAAGGCATCAATGAGCGATTCTCTAATGCCTCACATTGTGTGTTTACGCGCGCTGTCAAGCTCCAGCTCCTCACATGAGGGTCGTGCTCAGCTGTCCTTTTGTAATGTCGTCTTTCTCCGCCCTCGCGCAGATTACCGAGCTTTTTATACAGGGGATTGAGAGGAATGAGTCTAACAAAAAAAAGACCAAGGGCGATCAGTCAGCAAACACTTATTGGATTAGCTGTTCCGATTTAGAAATGGAACGTAAAGAACACATCCAACTGTAGTCCTGAAAAATTTCAAAAGCTTTTCATTATAAACTCCGTCAGTAGTCGAAGATTGGCCACCATTCTTGTGTCAACCAGCCGAAGAGTGCAGTATCGGTGGTGCAATGGTAACACTTTTGCTCGGAGAGCGATGCCATGCAGGTTCGAGTCCTGTCTGAACCCCAAGTTTTGTGTTCAACTCAGGGTTCGCGATGGAAACGCTTATTGTGCTATTCTTATATGAAGTTAGATCTGGCCATCACAAATGTGAAAATAAGTAAAAATTTGCAGAAAAAACTCTCAGGAACAAGTTATTGCTTGGTGTCCGCCCACAGTTATCGAGATTTCTACAAATGCTTGTTTTGTAAACTTTTAGTTTGCTTCTAAACTGATTTCTGAGGACTTCTGGGTACTAGTGACTATTTTTTAGCCTAATAAAAGGCGGATAAACAAGCATAGACGAAAATCTCGTTAATTAGGGGGCACTTCTAGTTAGCCGTTATACCTTATTTTTGAATCGTTTTCTCCCTAAAATTTCCGGGTGTTTTCACCTATTTTTACTTTTGTGATGACCAAATCTACATTCTCATGAAGAGGGCTGGAAAACTGTTTTTATGGCAAACCCTGTCTTTTAGCTCGCTGTTTCCCCTTCTCTGGGTGTTAGACCGGGATCATATTCTCTTTCCGAGTGAAATTTATTTCCATTCATCGCGTGCGTCGGCGCAAGCGCGCGAGGGAACAGAGTATATATGACTCGGAACCAGAAGATACTTCCAGCGCCAAGCGACGCGACGCAGTGTTTACCATCAGTATCGACCTAAAATTGATATGCCTGCTATGCACTATCGCCATCGCTGATCGCGGGTAGTATGATCCCGGCCTTAAAGGCAGCAGACAAGCTCGAAAAAGTTGTTGAGGTAACTACGCTACTTGGGTCGTGTGGCCCCTAGTAGAACGCTCACACCGATGGAAGCGTCAAAAACGATTGAAAACTACTAAATTTGAGTCGAAATTTTTCTACAGCCACGCCCATGAGCTTTCAACCCCGCTTCCTCAATATACGAATACGGTCACTTCGGCTGGTTTTGAAGCTTCCAACGAGATGAGCATTCTAGTACAGGCTGTAAGAGTCTATCGGCTTCGCTATCCCAACCGTTTTATCGTTAATATTAGCTATTTCAACCGCTCGGGAATAACTCGTCCAATTTCACCCTACAACAAAAACGGCCGTTATTCCTGTATTTGCATGCAGTTTTCGTCGCTTTTTTCGTTAGTTTCCCATACTACTAGCTTCAAAACTTCGATTTAGTACATAAAATCGATACCATTCCCGAGCGTGTCTGCTGCCTTTTGAAGGCGACACAGGATAAATTTTCTAGATTTCGCATGCGCACTGGGAAATCGGGAAATTTCTTATTCTTCTTCGTGAAAATTTCTTTCCATGTAAGGGACATGATCGTATCGTTATGAGCGTTGTGTGAAGTTTGATGAGACAAGAAGATTTTTTATCGAAACTTTAATTGTAATCGGCTACATAGTCTGTGCATCGATATCGCCTCATAGAAAAAATACCCAAGACTCGCCTCGAAATATTGGCAGTTTTCGAAATTTAAAACCCCGCTTTCCACATTTCAGGCTCAATTTCATGAATGAGGCCGGTAGACCGCCAAAAACGTAAGGTTACGAGGTTGGAAAGGGTTAAAGATGAGGATCTCCATTAGTTCCCGCCAATCATCTGCCACATTTTCATAGAATGCTGATGTGACCGTCAAACAACATGAAAAACAGTCGCGGCAAAAACTCCAAATGCAGAAAAACTTCAAAACCGATTTTGGCGCAAAATTTAAACTCAATTTAACAGTGCGTTCAGACTGACTTTTCTTTAAAATGAAGATTTTTTATGGGCCCTTCCGACAATTTCGTTCACTAGAGAGGCTAGGCTACACAAAACATGAAAGAACAATGTGCGGTTTTCTGCGCCCACGATGCCTTTGGGTATCTGCAATATATGTACTATGTAAATTGTCGACGCCTTGTTTGCTTATGAAATCACAAGTGAATCATGTTGTCAACCGGCTTTTCACTAACGCGATTATTTCGGGAGCGTCGTCGTTGTGTATCTAAAGCGAGAAAGGACATTGTTTAGACTTAGGATCAGCATTGTTTCGGCGAGGATTTTTTACGCTTTTGAACGCTGCAGCGCTGCTGTTGGTCCATGAGGTTTGCCGGGTGTATTGTCGAAATGAGGGGATGCACATGTCAATCACAACAAGCACTTTGAATTCATGGGGGTATCAGCGGGTGAAGCTGGTGATTTTTCAGCATGCCATTCACTAACTATAACTGAGAAAGATGTCAGTAACAGTTCGAGAATTGCTCGGAATTACATATCCTCTGGTCCCAAGCCAAATTTACTCTGTTCCCTCGCGCGCTTGTGAGGAGCGAGAGTAGAGACAGCGAGAAAGTGTGGGGAGGAGACGAAGCATACGCGTGCAGACGCACGCGACGAACGGAAATAAATTTCACTCGGAAACAGAGTTTACGTTCTCTGTGACCAGCACGAATTACTTGAAGGATTCACATGATCCTTTTTTTAGGTTTGTAGGTGGTCCCGAGGGTTCTTACCAGTTAGCTGCCCTCACCAGTTCCATCTGAGGCTGTTGGGCCAATCGGTCCCTCCAAAAAGTTGGTATTCACTATGGATCATATCGTTTGCTTACTTCCGTGAGAATATTAGCCTGTAGAATGAAATGGTGTTTGATGGGTAGTTTTTCAGCCATGATTTTGGTTTTTCCAGGATCTGAAGACGGCGAAACTCGCCGAAACGCAAGATGAATAATGGAGTGTATAACAATCTCGGTCGTTGCTGCAAAGAAATCGATGGTCAACCACTTATCAATGCCAAGACTCATTCAGAGTCGCACTTTAACCTTTTTTAGTTTATGTTGCAAGAAGATCGATATCCTATTATGAGGTTTTGCCCTGCACTTGGGCCAAAGCCTGCTCATTTGCAAAATATATGCTATAATTCAGTGGTAGTTTTCTGTACTGAGCATCTTTGAGTGCTTCTACTTACGTTGAGGTAAACCACTAAGCCTGGCAAAGTTGATAGTATCTTTGAGCCACCTTAGAAATGGATGAGAGCTTTTCCCGAGAACTTCGACAGAACGTAATTATTGATTTTTAGCGGATTTCATAATGTTGCAACTTCGGACTTTTCTAGATTATCGGAGAAGTTTCAGCGTTAAAGCTTCAAAACTGAGTATGATGGCCGCGCACCAATCAACAGTGTTTTTTCCGGCAATTATCAAAGGTTTTTCAAAAACCGATAAAAATAGCGAGAATCGAATTTTCCAAAAAACTAGTCGATAATTGACGAAAAAAATACTACTGAGTGGAGACTTAGCCATTATACTTAACTTTGAAACTTCGAAACTTCACGGATGAGCCAGGAAAGACCGAAGTTGCAAAATCACATAATTCGCTAAAAATCAATAATAACGCTCCGTCAAAATTTTCGGCAATAGCTATCATCTAGTTCTAAGGTGGCTAAAATATCCTGTCAGCTCTGGCAGGTTGCGGGGTTCACCTCAAAGTAAATAGAAGCACTCAAAGATTCTTAGTACTGAAGATGACACCGATTTCTTTTTCTTCAGCGTTTCTGTTGTATGCTGACGACGTGATGCTCGCCTCAGATGGCGAAAAAATATCCGCGCGCAAGTTCGAGCTCGGCACGACAAACTGGCAGAATTCGGCTTACGACCCAATAAGAAGAAAACCGAATACATGACAAACGCGAGTTGAGATGATTCCATCAAGATCGACAACACTGCCTTGCCAAAAGCCCCTACGTTCCAATATTTTCGATCAACACTTAGGACTCTGGGACGCTGACGGCAGGAGTTGACGCACGCATCAATGCTGCTTGGTTGAAATGGCGGAATGCGAGTGAAGTACCCTGTAATAAAAAGTTTCGCGAGAGGCTCAAGTCAAAGATTAACCGTTCGGTTGTGGGGCCCGTCGTCCTGATAGTGAGTGTTGTTCAATGACAAAATAAGCAGAAAGATGGCTCGGCGTTATGGAAATGAAGATGCTCAGGTGGAGTGGTGGGCTAACCCGATCGGACCGAGTTCGGAATGAAGATGTGGGTGAATGATTCAAAGTCGCGCCCATTTCGAACAAACTTCGCCATCATCGCCTAAGATGGTATTAGCACGTTCTGCGAGCTGGAGAACACTTGTTAGCGAAAGCGGCTACGCAGCTCCAAGTGACGAGCCAGCGACCAAGAAGACGACCTAAGCAGAGATGGTTGGATGTCTTGCTTGAAGGTATGAAAATTGCAGGCCTCCATCCTGACAACGCGAACGACAAGGTCAAATGGCTGGAAACGTTCTATAAAAGCGGAGCCTGCTACAGTGCGGGACAAACGAAAATTCCGCAAATGAGTAGGCTTTGGCTGAAGTGGAAGACAGCGGTAGATAGAATAGAAAAGAACTTTTGCTTCCGATCGGTATATCGCACTAGGCCGCGGAGGTCCAACGCTGAATAGTTCAAAGTCTTCAAGTTCAAGTGGCCGCAAACTTTCGCTTCGATCTATTAGTTTATACTTCCTTCAAATTTTGGATGTTAAGTATGAAACAAAGAAGTCACTTGAAGTAAGCTTATTTATTTGTTAGTCATTTATTTATGCTTCATAAAATGAGGCGCTGTAATACACCTAATAGTAAGAACAGAGAATCTGAGCTCACCGGTGAGAAAAAAAACTGCTGGTGACACAAAGAAAAAAGACCATCAAACTAAAAAGACCATCAAAGAAATCGGTGCTCTACCGGAATAGACGACCCACTAGAGAGACTTTATGAGACATATTCGTCCCACTAAAGCCGTGGAATGATTTGGCCTTTCCCAAACACACTGAACTGCTTGATGTGACCAACCCGAGCTGTCGGTCAAGCCCAGACAATTGCTAATTTCATCGTATTCTTCAATGGGTCGTCTACTCCGAGAGAGCATCCAAAAATCTGAATATGACAACGTTTAGGCTGACAGAAACCGTGCGAAGCAAAGAAAGGATGTTGTTCATTAGAGTAGTCAGCTTTTATGGAAAGTTGAGGTGTGATCATAGAAAAACACTCTGATTCCGGTGTAGCGATCCCTTTAATGCAGAGGTTACAGCATTGTAAAATGAAAGAACTCGAAGTGCATCAGTGAATCTTGCATCTGTAATGTTGGAAAGTCGTGGCAGTTCGATTTTTTTGCCTTCTGTTGGAAACGAAATTATTTTCCGCAATGAACACCTCCAGAGGTAACGTCGGCATGGATCGTGAAGAGACTTCGCGTCCACTGTTGAAGGTTGGCGCAAACTCAGTGCCATATGCTATGACATAGGTGCACCGAGTTCGCGCCAACCTTCAACAGTGAACGCAAAGTCTCTTCACGTTCCATGCCGATGTTAGCTGTCCTGTCCAACGCGCGCAGTGATGGAAGAATCTTGAGAAACGTTTGGTTACTCCTTCTGTTCCCCATTTAGGCACAGAGAATGAAAAATCTAGATAACCTTTGACCCGAAGGCCTGGATGTCCAGTATTTTCCTGCTTGCAATGTCGTTTGCTTTTGTGGAGCCAGTTGTAAAGAGCAGTAACGTAACACGTTCAAAAATTCTTAGATAGTGCGCAGCTTATTTCCTTAAATCCTGTATTGGCACTCGATGTGGAAGTTTTCCCTCAGCTCTCTACCTCGGAGCCTGCATGAGCTCATTTTCGCAGTATCTGTTACTCCTGCACGAGCGATCTTCTAAACACTGATCCTAATCATTGATGTTCCTGTCTTTCCGTCTGTTGCTTTAACAGTGTGTTCATTCAGAAGGTTTTATACCCTCTTTCCTGATTTACAACTATGTAGATGTGAGGTCGCGATGTTTATTAAGAAATAACAAAGCCAGCAATGACAAAACAAATTAAACGGCGAGGGAAACGGATGACAGAAAACTGAGCTGGTGAGTTGCACATTGCACAATTATAGCTAATTAACAAGCAAGAAAAATTGGAAAATATGTAGGAGAGCGTATCTGTACTCCACTATCCCGAAATTGAAGCTCCTTTTGTCGCAACGTAGGTGGTGTCTTGCCTATAAAAAACAGATCTATATATGCAGCCAACCATTCATGAATTTCAATTCAGTTCTGCAGAGGAGATGGAAATGGTACAAGGAAACAAAAAAATTGCAAAAAAAAGTTTATGAAAGAAGATTGACCGAACGAAGAAATCTTCAGACACTTGAATACTTCCAACGTTTTCCCTTTAGTTGGTGCCTACGTTCCACCTACTCGGACAGCCATCCTCATAACCTCTTCGATGAACGATCGGTGATTTTGACGATCGAATTTTCCTCTGCTGGGAGCATTCGTTTTTCGATACAGAAAGTCAGTAGAACAATAACAATCACATTACCAATCGCAGTTCTGAACCATCAGATGTGCCCTCACTGTGATACCAACGGGGAGCTAAGTGCCATGACACGGCAAATCAAACTGTTATTCCTCTGTCTAACAACTATAATCCTATAAACAATGACGAGCAAATCGGCGAAAAACGAACGAATTGACAGCAAAAAATAGAATAGATGCAGGTATCAGTGGGTGAGGGGCTTCTTTCAAAACACGCCTCTAAGAATAAGGTCTTCTGTGAGCTACGTGAGCTACGCATCGTCTACCAGAAAAATGCCACACAAGGCCATTCTAGGTATCCTATTAATTCGAATTGAAATTAGATTAAAAAAATCGGTAGTGTAAACGCTACTACACGGTTGTCGTGAGCGCCTCCGGGAAACCTTACGAGTCAACGGCATCCAGAATGGCGAATGTGTCGAAGACTCTGCGATTTGATTCGAATAATTCGTAAGGGTACTGCAATCCGATTCAGGCACGTAATTTTCTGTGATCATTCTTGTGAATGGGTAATTAATGTATCTTTACTTCCATATGTGTAAGCCTCGTCGTCCTTCAATTAACGTAAGCTTGGTACATTATATTGTGACATAAACCAATAAACTCTTGATTGCTTGCTAATGCTCTTGTGTTTTCGCGCATAAAGCTTCGTGTATACTTCGAAATTTTGATCTCCGGCGCCGTCGTACTCTTCCGACCGGGACGTTTAGAGTACTAGGTACTTGCTGCGCACAGGATAGCTTGACAACACTTATGTGAACTTCGCTATTCGAGGTAGAGCATTCCTTCTACTTTTTGACTAAATGAAATTTGAGGCCATTCACATCGTAACTTTCAGTGGACTGCGGCCGCTCACATGAGAGAGCATTTCTGCGCACTTCATGTTGAGCAACATTACTCAATACGCACTTTTTGCTTTTCTTCTTTTACCGAAGTCGAAAATTCAACACTTCAACTCTTGCGCGCGATCGTCCTTTTTTCCTTGCGTGTCCTCAGATCATCAACCTTCTCCATTTTCTCCTGTTTCTTGACAACGGTTGCCCTCAGTTGCGACGGTTGCTCTCAGTTGCGAGTTCAAGCCGGACTCATTATTTCCACGTGCGCCCTGAGTATTACGAGAAGTATTCTTACTTTGTGAGCAGCAATGCAGCAGGATAGGTTGAAGTTCATGGCGAGAATGTCTCTGCTGCTAATTGTGAAAATTGGCGAGTTTTCTTGCCTATAACTACTTCTCGAATGAATGTCGCAAGGCCAGAACCCTAAGTGGTTCAGAGATACTAAAAAAAGTTCTTTGGTCAAACAGGGGTTCATTGGGGGTGCTGAACACGGATATGATACTCGTTTAGTTTTTTTTTTTCGCAGAACTTCTGCAAGTTACGGTGAATAAAATGCAATCTTCCTGGAAGTGGGCATTCACTTCCTCATATCTTCTCCAATCAAAGTCATGCGATAAAGAATGTAGAAGTATGTCAAAGCTATGGCACTGCCTGCACGGCGTACACGAAATAGCTCCATAACTCCTGAGCTTCGATAAATTCACCAATGCCCTTTTGTTTTATGGGTTTATGAGATGGTCACATATCTTGTCCATGCCACGAGTATGTCAAAGTTGCTTACCTGATTAAACTTGAATATGGACGTCCAGCCACATCCGAGTTGGTACGTCGTATACCGCCAGTTCATTTAGGGTCGATAGCGCATGCTGCCGGTGGATTGACAAAAGACAACAACGCCCTTAGGTATCTCATCAGTGTTGGATCATGATTAATAATTCTGGAATACCCAAGCCGTTGCTGCGTTGCCTTTTCTGTACTCAGATAAACCTGGCCATAATGTCGCTGTTGACTTTTGAACTGATGAAGGGACGATGTCGAAGCCATTACAAAGACTTTGTCCGATGTCGCTGACGCTTATTGTCAAATACGTCGCTCTCCACTATTTTTATCTTGGTGAGCACGCTGCTGTCGCTGATCGCTTAATTCCAGTCAAACATGTCTCCTCTGAATAATTTCGTTCTGACGAACGAGGCGCCGCTCTCCATTGATGAACTGCACCTCTACTCTCCTCCCTGGTTTCATGCTATGCTCTCTAATATGTGCCTTGAAAATTCAATACGGAAAAAACATTACTTACGTCTGGTGTCGCTCGTGCCCGCCTACCTCGTCCGTTCAGCGTCACTACAGTAGACCACCGGGCGACATCTTTGCCTTCCCGGCTTCACCCGAATCTGAAGTGTGAATTAAAGAAAGGACAATCTAATAAGCCTAACTCAATCTATATCATCGGACCCGTATGGTAGGCTTGTCCGATAGAAGGTTCCAGTGAATGTTAATCCATATTCAACGAAAACATCCGATACACCACAGCTCAGTGAGTGTGCAACCTCACATACCTCATAGTTTCAACAAGTTAATCATGTAGACCTGAAAATCACGCTTCTCTTGAAGCATAACACGCTTCAAGAAAAGTAGCTCCGCCAAGATGAATATCCGTGGAGCTAATACGCAATCAGTATTGTGAAAAAGCATTTTAAAAATGATGAGGATTTCTTCATTCCTGACTATTTATGTTCTTGACTGTCTTTTCTATCTCCCACTCACAACACTTATGGGCCTAGCGTCAGCAGCGTCGTTCAAATGAACGAACACAAGCAGTACCGTTGAAAACTAAATGAATAGGACCGCAAAGTTACTCACCGTGAAAGCTTGAAGTTGTGGGAGTAAGAGACTGCAGAAGACCTGATTTCAACGTAAGGGGTCAGATTGAAGGTTACTCTTTTGCTTACTCTCAAAAGTACTGATGAATACTTCCTTTTCTATAATATAAGAACAATGATTTGCTAATTTAAAAAATCGTCTTCCTCAAATTGGCTGTGTTTTTATCCATGCAGGCCGGAGCAAAAGTTCTGTTCGAATTTGAATAATCGCTAAGGAACGTTTTTATGTTTATAGCCGCAGCGATTTCCCAGAATCAAAAATATAAGTTCGTCTGCGTTATATAGGTGACTCCACTTTTTTCAATCTGAGTAACCGGATCAAACGAGAAGTGTCAAGTTTAAATCTTCTCTACAAACAAAATCGAGAAGCGAACAGCAATGCAGCATAGTTCGCGATCATAATTGGGCGACGAAACTGGTCGTTACGCATCAGCAAAATGGAAGATGTTAGAAAATCTACTAGGTACGGATTGTATCCATTTCCGTCGATGGCTACATGCACCCATTGAAGTAAGTGAAAAGTCACTCAATGTGGTCGAATGCACACCGATCGATTGGCATCTGGTACGTGAAAATCTGATGGGCTACTGCTGGTTTTTGACCAGTGCCCGTATTCATGAAATACTGGAAGACTCCCGGGAAGGTCCAAAATCCACCCGCTTATGGACGAGTTTTCGATGCTGCACCTTCCTAGCAACCCAGCAGGTAAATAGGAAGGCTCCCAGCTACCTGGCGGGTAGACGGAGAGAGTTGAGGCTGCCTGCTGCGTCGATCTCACGTTTCACAAAATGATCAATATCTCCATGGCAGGCAGCGAGCGCCCTGCCTGCCCACTATACTTGTTATCCGAAGGTAATTCCTCGGATAATGGATCGATTCGGATAATGCCATTTTAAATTTACCGGATATTGGTTCGATTCAGATAATGCGTTTTTTCAAATTTTCGGATATTGGATCGATTCAGATAGTGCCATTTTTTCAATGATTCGGATATGGATATCCGTCGGATAAATTTCGGATATTATCGGAACAAACCTCAGGCAACACACAAACACACACACTCACACATACACACACATACACACACATACACACACATGCACACACATACACACATACACACACATACACACACATACACACATACACACATACACACACATACACACACATACACACATACACACATACACACATACACACACATACACACACACGCATACACACATACACACATCTACACACATACACACACATACACACAAACACATACACACACATACACACACATACGCACACACACATACACACACATACACACATACACACACATACACACACATACACACACATACCACACACCTACACACATGTCTACACATACACACACATACACACAAACACATACACACTGTCTACACATACACACATACACACTGTCTACACACATACACATCTTACACACTGTCTACACACATCTGCATACACACATACACTGTCTACACACACATACACACATACATACACACACATACAATCTACATACACTGTCTCTCTGTCACATACACTGTCTACACACCTATACACACACACACACATACATACACAAACACATACACACATACACACACACATAGATACACACACATATATATACACACACACATACACATAATACACACATACATACACACACACATGTCTCACACAATCTTACAGACACACATACACACACATACACACATACACACACATACACACATACACACACATAATCTATACACATCTTATACACACACATACTACACACATACACACACATACACACATATATATCACATACACACAAACCTACATACACACACATATACACACACATACACACACATACACACATACACACACATACATGTCTACACACATACACACATACACATGCCACACATATACACACATTACACACACATACACACACATACACACATACACATACACACATACACACACATACACACATACACACACATACACACACATACACACATACACACACATACACCTACACATACACATACACATACACACACACACGCACACACACGCACAAACACGCACACACACGCACACACACGCACACACACGCACACACACACACACACACACACACACACACACACACACACACACACACACACACACACACACACACACACACACACACTTTCCTACATTTAACCTAAAATGAACCGATTTTTATTCGTTTTATCCGTTTTTATCCGATTTTATCCGAATTTTTGACCCTTCGGATAATGGTTCGATTCAGATAATGCCGATTTTAAATTTCCCGGATATTGGTTCGATTCAGATAATGCGTGTTTTCAAATTTTCGGATATCGGATCATCCGAATCTCGGATATCCGGTCGGATATCCGAAATGGAGTGATTCGGATACTAAGTATACTGCCCACCCGCACGATTGGGGTCCGGTATGATATTCCCGCCAGAATTCATTGATAACGGAGGTTAGACACAGCAGCCACCTACCCGGCGGTCTCCTCTCCGTCTCTGCAGGCGGCTACTAATGCCTGTCTCTGCTCTCACAGGTGGCTAAGAGGGGGCCGCCACAATTGAAATCTCGACAGGGGAGGCACGCAAGTGGTTGCCATTAGAGTGTTGGAACGAATATTTTTTTTTGAATATTCGAATAAACGAATAATTCGAATATTTCACTTCTTCGAATATTCGATTATTCGAATAAACGAATATTTCACTTCTTTGAATATTCGATTATTCGAATAACCCGAATAATCCACTTCTTTGAATATTCGAATATTCGAATTATTCGAATATTCGAATATTATTCGAATAAACGAATATTTGGGGAACACTATTGCGTACTATCCCATCCAGTCCACTCGGGCAAACTGGGGCATCGACAACAGGTTGAGAAGTTGTCTACTCATAAACTGCACCCTCTTGACAAGTCAAATCGCTCGCATTGTAAGCCTGACAACTGCCCGTTGCCCAGCGACGTCCGCCTGTTGTCGGTCTGTTGACATTTTGACCTGTCACGTTTAGCGGCCTAGTTAGCAGCGGTTCACATCCGGCAAGACTTTTATGTGGCTTAGGAACTACTTTGCACCGACCCGCGTCGCGGTCGGCGCATCGATACGCATCGCGGTCAGCATACCTACACGCATCGCGGTCGGCACACCGACGCGCGTCGCGGTCGGCAAACCGACACGCGTCGCGGTCGACACACCGACACGCAGCGTAGTCGGTAGACCCACGCGTCGCGGCTGGGTCGCCCAACCTCCACTGAGGCCGCCACCGGATGGGCAGGGCTTCCAGATGCTGGGCGGGGCCAATGTACTGCATGCTTGGGTAATTGAACCGACAGCACTCTTATCACCTAAAGGCAGTGTTCACGATAAAAATGTGTTTCAGTTTCCATTAGGAATGGGTAGTGGAGGGGCACACGGTAACGTTTACGTCGAAAGAACGTATGAAAACGAGCCAGGAAAAGCTCCACAAGAGCCCGAAGTTGCCACTTCGAGCGCATTGCAAACTTCAAAAGCGCAACACACGCCCACCGACGTGAACAAATGAATGCTCGAGATCGAGAGATGAGCGATGGTTTCCGATCAAAAGCCCCGCTCTTCCCTTCATTCTCAACTTCTCTCTTTATTCAGGTTAGCTCGCATACATCGGCTGCAAAAGACGGAAGTTACAAGCCTCGGACAACTCGTCCACCATGTTTCCTTATCTCAATCTTTTAGGGACCATAACTCCGTTCACAGAAGGTCTTGTACGATTTCAGAGTTATCATTGGAATCAGCATGGGGCCGTTTTCAAGATAGGCGGGAAAACAGAAAAACGATTTTTATCGTGAACACTGCCTTTAAGTTCAGCATACACGCTCGTAAACGTGGTTGAGATACTAACTACGGAAGTTGAATGGCATGGCTCAGAATACAACGCCTACGCATTCTGAAGCGTCGAAAACGACCACAAGTGACGCTACACGACTGAGGAGTCGGCCCCGCACCTGTAGTTGCATCCTTTCCCAAACAGGAGTGCTGGGCCATTCCCACCATTGTCGATGTGTATGGCTCACTTATTGTACTCATTGTACCACCCACAAGCGTCGCCGATGGTGGGAATGACCCAGAACCCCTTTTTTAGAGGAGGACGCAAATGCAAGGGCGGGCAGATACGGGGCGGGGCCAACTTCTCACACGTGTAGCGTCATTGTGGGTCGTTTTTGACGCTTCAAAATGCGTAGGCGTTGTGTTCTGAGCCATACCATTATATTTCCGTGGTTATCTCAACCACGTTAACGAGCGTGTGCTCTGAGTTTTGGCCGAGAAATAGCCGCGAAACAGACGCAAAATGCCTTTTTTCCGAGTAATAGCCGCGAAATAGCCGCCAAATAATGCTGGCTGCGAAATAGTCGCCAAATAATGCTCGCCGTGAAATAGCCGCAAAATACTCGCTAAATTGCCGCCAAATTTGTGGTCTGCTTCGGTCTAGTTTGGTTTAGCTTAGTTGAGTTCAGTTGAGTTATGCGCTGTTTATGCGATGGCGAACTGCCTAGTGCTGCTTAGCCGTGCCCTACTCCGGAATCTCAGCGACAACTCGAAAAAACTCAGCGACAATTCGTAGTTAGTCGTTGAAACCGACACCATGTCACTGGGAACTCGCCGTGTAATATCTCGCTTCCCAGCTCAATGAGACGTCTGGGCGACAATAGACGGATCTGGCACGAACTTGAAACTACGTCCAGCTGGCCCTCCTAGGTGGCTGGAAACCATCGAATTCTACGTCCAGCATTATGGAAGGAGAGAACTTGGGCTTTTGCGTCAGAATTCAGGTGAAGTTCATCGGGAAAGTAGACAAATAGCATCACCCCGAACCAGTTTCATGAAAATACACATGAAAAATGGCTCATTCTGGCCATCATCGTAAGAAATTTCCATGTTTCTCAAGTGTTGCTATACTTATGAGCCGCTCGAGATTTAGACTTTTCTCTATAACTAAAGGTGAAATGGGCATTTCTAGCGTTTTGACAAAATCCTACGAGCGATTTAATATATTGGAAATACCTGCTATACTGTGCTTATCTAGGTCAAACTTCGGTCCGCAATTGCGTCTCGACACGCTTTGCGGCCGCGCGCTTTCGAGTCGGAAGAGTTTCCAGCGCCGCAGCTGCGGATCTGTTGACTCTAGGTGGGTTTTAGAAACTGGAAACTAAACAAAATTGAAGAAAACTGCATAAAAAAGCCATATCGTGTCGGCTTTGGAGCTGGAAACTCGATTGACTCGAGCGCGTGCGGCCGCAAAGCGTGTCGAGACGCAATTTCTGAATGGAATTTAACCCAGATAAGCACAGTAACTTTATATTTATGAGGTACCGAAGATTTGTGAGAAATTAGTAGTCACTACGCTAAGATGTTTGAAATGTAAAATCTGGGCAAAATGAAGTGCGATCTTGTCGAATGTTCAAATTATTCGTGCTGAAGATTCGAATAAACCGAATATTTCACTTCTTTGAATATTCGAATATTCGAATAAACGAATATTCCACTTCTTTGAATATTCGATTATTCGAATAACCCGAATAATCCACTTCTTTGAATATTCGAATATTCGAATTATTCGAATATTCGAATATTATTCGAATAAACGAATATTCGGGCAAGACTCTAGTTGCCATACGCGGTACACGGGAGTGTAAAGCCCCCTCCCTACGCCCGCGGCGTCATGAATACGGCCACAGTTATGATAAGGGCATGAGAAAGTCAGCGAGCCAATATTTTCACACACATAAAGAATTCTATGAACTCTTCATAACGTATACTAGAACAAGCCCATCACAATTTGATGAGCTCCTGTCACGTATAGCACAAAAGCTTCTTCACTCGAAAACACACATAGTGCCCACTTCACCTAGACATCGTTTGTCAGTCTGCCTCCACTACCTAAGAAGCCGACAAAATACAACGAAAATCCTATCTTCATTGCTGGACTAAGCCAGTTTCACGCCCGCTGATTTTTCCAGGAAATATCTTCCCGAATGAGCTTCGGCCAAGAACCTGAGAGCAAGATAAATGAAATCTTGGATTCAAAAAGAAAAGGAGAAAGCTTCTCTAACACAAGCAAAATTATTAGACATTTCATAGAATGAAAGAGTGATAAGTGTCGACTAGTAAGTGTAGCAACCAACTCGAACCGCTTGGCGTCTACTATTTCGAAACCTTCCTAAAATCGATTTCGGCCAGACTCAGCCTGAAACTACGGAAAAATAGATGACGAAAACTTATTGGAGAAAAAGAGTGGAAGAAACAGCGATGAAGAGGCTCGAGAAAAATCTAGGCGCTCCTTGAGCCCCGATGATGCTAGAAAAATGATGACAATCGCTTCGTGACCATCGCGTCGCGTTGCAATGCGTCGTCGCTTGATCGATACATAGGTTAATTATAACGTCGCGTCTCACCGCAAATGAACTCTGGACTCCGCCTCACCGGTTTAGACTTTGCATGACTTAGCTTGTGCAAAACTCTGGCGCACAAGGCTTCTTTAGTTTTTTGATTGTTTGAGATCCGTTTCCATATCAATCTAATTAATATATTATAGTCGGTCCTTTTTGAATAACTCGCTTCAAGCGAAACTAGAGTGATTTCATGATCATAGCGTCGTGGGGGTACCCAATGGTATAGCCTTTGTTGAGGTCTCGTTACAAAATAAAAAGTTTGTCAATCTGATAGCTCACTATTATATACGGTAGAAACAGGGAGACGCGGACAGCGGGGACCGCGCCCCATCCGCAACTGTACTTGTCGTGTGTCGCGTGCTGCAAGCTAATTCTACAAACCAAAATTGGTTCCAAAGAGGAGTGTACGACACGCGCCATTCAAATAGGAAGCAATAGTACTTTAAACGCGGGAAACGGGATCCGCGGGAAAATCTACGAGGTAGTTGCTATGAATTAAATGATTCCGCGACTAACAACGGCGTCGCGACTTCCCTACTGAATGACACGGACGATACACTCGTGAGCAGTAAATTTTGGAAGTGTGTCGATTGCAGTAAAACTTAGCCATGGGTACATTAACCGTGGTTAAGACGTGGCTAGCGTTTCTTTGATCTCTGTCCAGCTCTCAATCTTGATGTATTTTGTATGTTTGACTGAATGAATTTTGAAATGTAACCTCATCCCGGCTTATGCTAATACCTGTGTGAAGGCGTTTTCCGAAGGTTTCCAAAAAGTCCCCTCAGCTAAAGAAGAGGGGAGCCAACATAAACGCGAAACGAATTTTCGGGACTCGTGTGATAATGGAGACGAAGAAAAGTCTCTTTGCAAGTGAACTGCTTTCGCTTCGACATTGAATACCCTCGTCAGAAGGAGAAATTCTCACTGAGACTTATTGTGCATCTCTGGGCCAAATTCCGGTCCGCAATTGCGTCTCGACACGCTTTGCGGCCGCACGCGCTCGAGTCAGTCGAGTTTCCAGCGCCAAAGGCGACTCGATGTCGCTTTTTTTTTACAATTTTCTCCAATTTTTCTTAGTTTTCAGTTTCCAAAACCCACAGAGTCAGCATATCGGCGGCTGTGGCGCTGGAAGCTTTTCCTCCTCGGTAGCGTGCGGCCGCAAAGCGTGTCGAGACGCAATCGCGGACCGGAGTTTGGCCCAGATGAGCACAGTATGGTTAGATCCGCAGCCTGTTTCCTCAAGAAAAAACGTGTAAATTCAAACCGCGGCTGGCGTGGCGGTTTAAATCTCAATCACTGAGAATCAAACCGCCGCGCCAGCCGCTGTTTGAATTTGAACGATTTTTCTTGAGGACACAGGCCACGGACCTAACTATACCTTACATTCCCCGAGGCTTGTATAAAACCATATTTAGATAGTTGCAGGTATGGGACACAGCACTGGTAGTCCGTCTTGCAAATCCCTTAAATGCCTCAGAGGTTTACAGGAGATTTCCAAATGTGGACATTCTCATAGCATCACGGAGGGAAAAGGTGTAGAGTTCGCGCAATCATTTTGGTCTGATGAATGGACGGAGCTGCGACGGTAGATCACCCCACGCGAATAGAAACCCCATTCTCCAGTGAGGCCGCTAATCCCGCACAGCCAGCCACCTGGTCCATGCGTCAGACTAAAACGGAAACGGAAACCATACACGAATGGCAATTTTCAGGGCGTTTAGAAAGATTGTCTCGGGTAAAGCCTAAAACTTTCTTAGGGGTTTTTTCTGGTTCTGATTACGAATCTGAGGCCCATTTGCCAATTTTTGACGAACTCCAACTGATTTGATTCGAGGCTTCAAAATTGGGGAAATTTTGCTGGCCAAACGCGACTCTTGATGATTATGAGAATGCTGTGGTGAAATCGTCTCAAAACTTCTACGTAGTGCTTATTTGGGCTGCCTAACACAAATCTATGGTCAGTTGACCGATTTGCCTTGGATTACGATATGTAATGGTGGGTATACGGTAGCTCGGTCAAAGTCTCAGATTTGGCTCAAAAATTTTCTGTGAGTGTTACTCGCGACGGAGAACACGAGTTTAGCGACCATTTTTCGATTTTCGAAATGTTCAGGTGAGTAACACCAGCTAAAAGGCATTATGCCTACCTTAACCTACAGTGGCCTTATGGCTGGCGAGGAATAGACCCCAGATTCGGGCTCAGCGCCCTAAAAATCCCTAAGTTGACAGTTTTGAGCCAAATCCGAAAATAATTTCCTGAACACCCTGGGAATCGGTATTCTCACCTTTTTGTGAAGCGAAGAGAATGACACTTTCTGAAATCCTCGCAGCCATTTAGGGAATTTCAATCACGGATCATTTATGTACTGTCGCAGACCTACAGCAACGACAACGTGGTTTTCCAAATATCCACGGGAAGCTTAAAGCAGTCCGTAGTAAGTCGCAATCGTCAACCGGTGCACTCCTCAAATAGTGCCCTGTATCACCATGAACCCAACCGATACGCTGGTTTATATGTGAACGTAATAGAAAAGTGTTTACAGATAGATACGAAATAGGAGCTCTAGAATCTACCAGAAGGGTTTTCAGCAAACCTAGATGTTAACTTTGAGGTTAGTGGCCCTGTATGACACAGTGTTCGATTAGATTACTACCACCTCACTACAAAATGTTATGTTATCAGAAGGAATTTATCTTTAGGAGAGTACACTATAGGAGTATTCCAATTTTATTAACATAACAACATGATTTCACGCTTAATACAGTTCATCACATACATGATTCTATGTAGAAAGCGAAACCGACCAACCCGTAGTGACCTAGAGCAGGGTACCAAAAAAGGAGAAAATGTTAAACTGTACATTGACTATTTGGCTCACGGTAGCATTTAAAAAATTATTTGCGCATTGAAAAATAGAAACTTCAACCGGCATTCCAATCCTACGGTCCCCGTCATTGTCGTCGAAGGCCAGACTCAGCCGTCCTTTCCCGTTCTTAGTGATCGTGCGCCGCCCCTAGTGTGTCGGCTGCACGCCAATCGATTATGCAGGCGTTCTCGGGCGCACTGCGCCCGGCTGATTCCGGCCACCATTGAGAGATTTCCACACTCGACTCGCATGATGTAGATGCGTACCGACCAGGCTGGCTAAAGCCGATCGGCCGACTATGACGGAGGCTTACAGGATCATCACCTCGATTTACCAGTGTTGTAGGTGTTCAATTTGGGCTCGGTTTGACATCTGGCAATTTCTCATATATATTTTCCTCAGGCGGATAGTTCTCAGATCGTCGCTGGACATCAGGCGGAATGTCGTACACCGGCTCGTAGTCAAATGAGTAGAGCAACTGGGATGGGGTAGGCGAGTGCGAGAAAGCTGGCGGCAACTGCGGTCGCATCATCGGCCTTCCTGTAACTAAACAGAGTGTGTACTATACTTGTTCCGAATCGAATAATCGGATGATTATCCGACTGTTTAAGTCGGATGAAAATGTCGACTTTAGTCGAAAGGTCGAATATTCGAAAAAGTGTGATATCCGACTATAGTCGAAAAGTCGAATATTCGAAAAAGTTCGATATCCGACTACAGTCGAAAACTCGAATATTCGAAAAACTGCGATATCCGACTATGGTCGAAAAGTCGAATATTCGAAAAAGTGCGATATACGACTATAGTCGAAAAGTCGAATATTCCAAAAAGTGCGATATCCGACTACAGTCGAAAAGTCGAATATTCGAAAAAGTGCTATATCCGACTATAGTTAAAAAGTCGGTTATTCGAAATGAATTTCATTTGGAACAAGTATAGTGTGTACGGAGAAAGCATGAACAGTTAGCTCATTCCCTGTAAAGTATTAAGTGAGCATACCAATTGGCAAAGTTGCTTGAATGTTCCCGTTTGGCAGCTGTTTCAATGACAGCAGGTGTGGAGGAATTTCCATCTTTGTGAGAGGAACACTAGATGCGTAGTAGACAACGGAATCCTGCCGGTTTGCATTCAGCATAGACGGTGTCACATAGATAAGACCAGGTGGTGCTCCGCCGGGACCAAATGATAATGGTGGCTGAAATACGCAAGAATCTTCTTAACATTATGTGTATTAATAGGGTTGTCAGTGTCCGAATGCGCAGCGTCGTGACCCAATCGTTACGGGTCCCCGCAACGTAGTCGCGCCGCGATTAGACTCTAGAAAAGACCTGAAAGCGAGAATATCGAGAACACTGCAGTGAATGTGTACCTTCTCATTGATGGAAACGGACTTCGTACTCCTTGAGAAGCGAAAAACGGCAAACAGCAACACAAATGCCAGTACGATTCCCAGAGCTGCCAGTCCCGCGTGGTTGTCCGAAGAGCTACCGGATTTCAGCTCCCGCAACGCCACCACATCTGAATACTCACATCAATCAGTGCACTGATAGACTTCGTCAGAATGAGACTGTCCGCCCACACGGTCGGCGTGCGTGTCGAGAACTTGTCGAAAAGGCATTTTTCGGATTTCTCCATCAGCAGGAACATCTGACGAACAACAGGGAAAAAGTCGCTAGCTATTTGCAGGCATGGGAAGGGTCGTCCGAAAAAAAGGTCTTTGCTAGGGCCGCTCGGCAAGCACGCCGACCGCTTGGGCGGACAGTCTCGTTCGGACAGACTTTAACGACTCAACAATCACATATTACATGGAAATTCTGCTTACCGTAGCAGACAGGGATTCCGGGCTCCCAGTTCCCTTTCGCTGAACACATGACGCTAGCGTGTCCAATGAGACGATAGCCTTCGGCACAAGAGTAGTTTGCCTTTGACTCGAATGTGGTAGTTGACACGGAAACTCGCCCATTAGGTATTGAAGGCGGAGTCTCGCAATCCACTACTGCAATGATGAAAAGGTTCATTTATACTACATAGTTGTCCAAAGCTTTCCTCTTAGATCGGCTATAACTCGAACAAAACATAGCTTCTCGTCCGACTCTCACTAAGATGCGACACTACTTTTTTGGTACCTCGAAGGCAGTTCACACGCTTGGAAACGTGATTGAGAAAACAACAGAAATAGAATGGTATGGCTCAGAACACAACGCCTCTGCTTTTTGAAGCGTCAAAGACGACCCACAACGTCGCTGAATGAGTTAGAAGTTGGCCCCACCCTGTATTTCTCCGCCCCTACATTTGCCGTCCTCCTCAAAAGCAAGGGTGCTGGGCCAGTCCCAGCGTCGGCGACATTTGTAGGTGGTACAATGTGTAAAATAAGTGGACCACATACATCGACCACGGTCGGAATGGCCCAGTACCCCTAGTTCGGAGGAATACGGCAAATACAGGGGGCGGAGAAATACAGGGCGGGGCCAAATTCTTAATCGCGTAGCGGCGTTTCGGGTCGTTTTTGACGCTTCAAAATGCGTAGGCGTTGTAATCCGATCCATGCCATTCTATTTCCGTGGTTATTTCAACCACACTGACGAGTGTGTATGCTGTCTTTACCTGATACTAATCAACTCGTTCAAATTTTCAACTCTTAACATGCACAGCTTCTAGCCTAGGGCAAAGGGGCGACCCCGTTCCGGTCAATATAATGTTCTGTAAGCCCTCGTGCTCTGTTACTTCTACCCATGCGTGCAGTTCACCTCCTTCAGCTGCAAGTAGATTATTTATTTATTTGTTTGTTTACCTCATTTAAGGCGGAGCGTAGTAGAATATAATGCATGAGACGATACTAAAAGTCAATCAAATACTAATCCAAAACCCAAAAGCTTCTTCCCTGCTGAACGTTTGAAGGCACGAAAACCGAGTGGGTGAGAGGATGAACCCACCTTCAAAGAAATGAAGTTGGCGCTATACTTAGTATCCGAATCACTCCTTTCCGGATATCCGACCGGATATCCGAGATTCGAATAATCCTATATCCGAAAATTCAAAAAAATGCATTATCTGAATCGAACCAATTTTCGGGAGATTCAAAATCGACATTATCTTAATCGAACCATTATCCGAAGGGTCGAAAATTCGGATAAAATCGGATAAAATCCGGATAAATTTCGGATAAAATTCGGGTGAAATTTTGGATAAAATCGGATAATTCTTGGATAAAATCGGATAAAATTCCACTAGGCCTTGCCCATTTTCCGTACCGCCTTCTACTATTTAGTACATCAACGCAGCATTTTCCTCCTCCTTCCGAAATCGGAAGAGTCGTTGCGGCGCACAAAAATGGGCGTGGTCAAGTAAGATGACCGATTGGCTAGTTAATCCGTGTAGAAGTTTTCTTTATATGTAGTTGCTTTGCATATTTTTTCTTGCTTGTTGCCCTGAAAAACCTGTGTGTGGATAATACAGTGCCATATGAAGATGGAAGTTTGTATGTGAACATGCTGCGAATGCAATGAAGGACTACTGTTTGCTCAATTATGGATGTTTTCAAAGGCTTGCCTTGAGTACCTGGTTTATTTTTGACAGTTTCGCCTCAACTTTGTTCCGAAAATGTCCGAAGTTATGCGAAATTATCCGACCGGATATCCGTATCCGAATCAGTAGAAAAATGGCATTATCTGACTCTGAGAGTTTTGGCCGAGAAATAGCCGCGAAATAGCCGCCAAATGCCTGCTTGCCGCGTAATAGCCGCTTAATAGCCGCCAAATAATGCTCGCCGCGAAATAGCCGAGAAATAATGCTCTCCAGACAGATATACGGAGCATTCCAGAGGCATAATTGAGATGTCAGCACCTCCGTCGGTTTAGTTACCCAAGTTTGAGGTACGTGGACCTCGTTCAACCTCTGAAGGCCCCGCCCAACCGCTGGCGGCCCCAGATGGTGGCTCGGCGAGTCGGCGACGGTTGCGTCTTGGTTAATTTTGTTTACTTCTGAATACTTCTCGGTTATATCTTGGCTATTTCTCGGCTACTTCTTGTCCTTTCCATGAGAAGCCGAGAAATAGCCGGGAAATAGCCCACCAGGAGCCGCTGCGGAGCCTGATGGGCTATTTCCCGGATATTTCGCGGCAAAAACTCTCAAAGGAATTGAACCAATATCCGGAAAATTTGAAATCGGCATATCCAAATCGATCCGTTATCCGAAAAATTATCTTCGAATAACAAGTATAGTTGGCGCCCGCTTTGCAGGTGAACCTAGCAGAACGGACCAAAGCTTAAGAATTATCGTAAGAGATTTTAGATCAGCTTCCCCGTGTCCTAAAAATTACCAGCCGGTAGAATTTGGACGACTTAGTTTTTACAATACCAGAAAGAATTCTGAAAAGCATACAGACGTCACTTGAAAGCAGTGTCCACGATAAAAAAAATTGAGTTCTCACCAGAAAACGAAGGTTTATTTTATAACTGTTTCATAAATGAAGAAAGAATCCTGAACAACGCTGAGAAACAGCTAAAATTAGCTAATCATCTCGAAAGCCCTATTTCAACGGTGGACGAGCTTCGCGGGCATGGGCCCGAGATAGACATCGTGCACGGCTCAAAACGCTGCAAACAGAATCGTCTCGACCAGTGATGATCGTGGATCAGCTGCGGTACTTTTGCGGCACAGTCGCGAGTCGCGGTACTTATCCGGCACTGCCGCGGCAAGCTTCCCCATAGTATTGACGACCTAGGGGGGACTATCGAAATACAATTTTTTCTCCTCGTTTTCTGTGCCCTGCTTTCAGGTCGACCGACTGGGCCTGCGGACGACCTAGGACCTATCAAAAACTATTCTAAGCCCTCATTTTGCGTACTTTATTTGGAGTACGGACTACCGTTCAACTAGGACGTGGACCTAAGAGGAACTAACAGCAAAGAGCGAAGGTTCTCTGAAGCGAAAGAGTTGTGCGAAAGCAGATCTTTCTTAAAGGCAGCATACACGCTCGCAAAAGTTGTTGAGATAACTACATTAGTGGGGTCGTACGGGGCCTAGAGGAGCCCTCACGAAGTTGGAAGAGTTGAAAACGAGTTAAATTGATCGTATTTGAGCCGTATTGAGTCACAAAATCATCCTTTCTCCGCCCATCGATACGGGCTCCGCCCCTCAATACAAATGTTCAATGCCCGATTACGGTCACTTTGGCTCATTTTTTACGCTTCTAACGTCGTTATTGTTCCAGAAAGGGCCGTACGAGTACATTAGCGTCGTTATCCCAACAAATTTTTAGCTAACTCCGCTATTTCAGCCAATGCGGTACAACTCGTCCACTTCTGGGCCAATATAGAACGAACCGTTATATCTTCATTTCAGTTGATTTTTTTCTGGTTTTTTCGGTATCTCTGAATATTAACAGCTTCAGACCTTCGATTCATTCCATAAAATTGATATGATTTTTGAGGGTGTATGCTGCCTTTAAAGGCACAGGACACCCAAAAAAATTAATTTTCAGATTTCATGCTTATCTTGGAGAGAGTCACACGCTGATCACAGTGGTATCTTTGAAATCGTCCAAGACCCCTTTTAACAGAGTTGGGGCTGTTCAAATATGCCTGGATTCCGAGGGTGAAAAATTGGTGGACGAGTTGTCTCAGGCCTGTATTTCTCTTCATTCGCAATCGTTGCGTGAGAGAAAGCTAGGATAAGGAGACAGTCCGGTAATGGACTGAAGAACGACGATTTGTTGGATTTCATCCATCCATCGAGCTGCTATCAAGTTCGAAAATCTGATAGGGGGCCGGGCCTGTGGTGGTCGCTTATATCTCGGTTATTTGGAGGAAATAAGATCTGGCATTTGGCACGTGTTATACAGTAGGGGTCTGTATAACAATTACAACACAATTACATGAAAATCTCGAAAGTCATATCTGAGGGTATACTGTGCCTTTAAAGGCAGCATACACGCTCGCAAAAGTTGTTGAGATAACTACATACATTAGTGGGGTCGTACGGGCCCTAGAGGAGCCCTCACGAAGTTGGAAGAGTTGAAAACGAGTTAAATTGACCGTATTAGAGCCGTATTGAGTCACAAAATCATCCTTTCTCCGCCCATCAATACGGGCTCCGCCCCTCAATACAAATGTTCAATGCTCGATCACGGTCATTTTTGGCTCATTTTTTACGCTTCTAACGTCGCAAGCGTTCCAGAAAGGGCCGTACGAGTACATTAGCGTCGTTATCCCAACAAATTTGTCGCTAGCTCCGCTATTTCAGCCAATGCGGTACAACTCGTCCACTTCTGGGCCAATATAGAACGAACCGTTATATCTTCATTTCAGTTGATTTTTTCCGGTTTTTTCGTTATCTCTGAATATTAACAGCTTCAGACCTTCGATTCATTCCATAAAATTGATATCATTTTTGAGCGTGTATGCTGCCTTTAAAGAATACTTAGCCGTAGGTGACACACTTGCAGACAAACTAGGAGCTATCGGTTGGAGAAGATTGTGTTCTCCCCTTTGCGCCTGCGAATTTCCGCCGTACTACCTCGCCGCCAGAACATCTAGCCCCCTTGAACTCTACGGGCCCTAAAAGTCTTGAAAAAATAGAACGAAGGTCATACGCTATGTTCTGTAAGCTGGTACTGAAAAAAATTGCAGTCTTCTATCAGAACAAATAATGAAAGAACCTCGACAGTATGGAGCTGTGCTACTCCATGTGCCATCATGTTGGCATCGTCTTCTCTCATCGCCAAACAGCTTGAATCCACTGAGACATTCATATTGGATCTGAAATGTCATTCCATACAAAGGCAGTATTATACGTTTTTATGTAATTATTATCTATGCACGGATTCTTGACTAATTCTAACCTCATTTCCGAATTCGGCCGTTCCATTCAATAGCCGAACTATTCCTCCACCGTGCCACACCTCCACGCTTTCGCACTTCTTCTCTACAATACACACATTTCCCATACGCATATATAGAAACTTCATATTCATACAAATTCAGAAACCACCACGAACTTCGGCATTTGGGGATAGCTCCACTCCAACGTCCAATATCGTCACAGAGTCGCTCCGCGTCACCGCTCAGTTCATAGCTAAAAATAGCCGCCTCAGCATTCGTTTACCTTTCCCATCTCTTCAAAGAACGCCATTAAACATCCAGTCGGAAACCCACCCAATTTCACACGAATAGACCGCCAGCGTTCCAATTGCGTAGTTCGGCGACGTGAACGAGACCCGTCCAGCCGCACTGATACCGGGAAATGTGCAGGACTTAGGCTCTGCAATTTCGGCTCACGATTTTTACACAGTTCTCACCAGGGACTGATCAATGCATAAACCATAGTTTTGAAAAATGACAGTGTTCACGATAAAAACCGTATTCTAGTTTTCTATGCTTTTGAGTAGGCAAGTTTACGAAGTAGTGAATAAAAAGAGAAAGCCCCATGAAACTCTGGATTATCGGATAAAAAACTGTTCAAAAGAAAACCTATTAAAGGCAGTGTTCACGATAAGAATCGTTTCCTTGCTTCTTTGCCTATCTTGAAGACGGTTCCATGCTGATTCCAATGATGTTTTTGGAATCGTACAAGACCATCTAGGAACGGAATTATGATCCCTGAAAAATTGAGCTAGGGAAGCATGGTGGACGAGTTGTCCGAGGCTTGTAACTTCCGTCTTTTGCAGCCGATGTATGCGAGCTGACCTGAGTAAAGAGAGAAGTTGAGAATGAAGAGAAGAACGGGGCTATTGATCGGAAAACATCGCTCATCTCACAATCTCGAACATTCATTTGTTCACGTCGGTGGGCGTGGAAAGTGCATCTGGGGTGTGACGAGCTGGCGGCTGCCCAACTTTGGGGCCATAGGGGACCGTTCCGAGCTCATTTTTCTTAGTTTTTTCAACGCTAGGGTTGCACTAGGCCCCGCAGCTGCCGAATACCGCCGAAAAATCAGACATGGTTTTTATCGTGGACACTGCCTTTGAAGATTTATTTACGCGTGCTGGTGTCTTTTGTGCCCTGCGTACAAAACGTAAAACCAAACGTCGCAAATGTTTTGAGCTCAAAAATTCCTAGGTGAGTGACTTCTTTGTTTTGTGTTTGATGTACCAGAAACTCCCAAGGAATAGAATGTCTGGATGTCAGAATATTTCGCGACAAAGAGTTTCCGAAAATTCGGCCGCTGTTCCCCTGGTGAAAAGAACGCAGGACAACTGTTACACGACGTGGGCGGGGTGACTCAATGGGTTGGCTGGACCGCGAGGCTTTCACCCACTTTTGGCCGTTTTCCGTCGTACTTCCGTACTTACTTTTTTAGGAGAACCCAAAGCTTACGTTTTTGTCAAAAATCGGGCAACTTTTGCGTCGTGAACACTGCCCTTAATGCACCGCGTAGATCAAAACTGACAAGAAATTTCTAATTTTCTCGGATTTTAGAAGTTGCAACATTTTCCGTCTAAACTTTATCCAATTGGGTTTAGGGCGCTGAACACGAACATAAAGTTTTTCGGAAGACTGCGGTGGGATACTGTACATAATTTATACACTTCCCACAGTAACCTACAGTAATCTATCGAGAAACTTGAAACTGACCTTATACTCGTATCAGACGCCCCAATTAACCCCTATAGGCAAAGTTTGAACTAAAAAATTGATTAAAAACATTTTCTGTAAGTCTTTATCTAGCCAGGTGCATTCAGGTAAGTTAACAAACTTTGAAGGCACAGTCCAAGCTCAGAGATGAAATCTGATATTTTCACGTATTTGTGAAGCAGACCCACCCTATATAAGACCTGCCAAACGCGAGCTCTCAATTCCTCCGAATAAGCGAGATATAGAAGGAAGCCACCCTGGGGCGCCCACACCTGGAAGCTATTTGGCACGCCCCTTTTACGATCTTTCGAGCTCAACAGTGGCGCGTTGAGCGATGATTTCCGAGAAATAGCCCCGTTCTTCCCTTCATTATCAGCTTTTCTATCCATTGAGGTCCGCTCGTATACATCGGATGCAGATGACGGAAGTTACAAGCTTCGGACAACTCGTCCACCATGCTTTCGCAGCTTAATTTTTGAGGGGCCATAACTTCGTTCCTAGGGGGTCTTGTACGATCCCAGAGACATCATTGCAATCAGCGTGAGACCGTTTTCAAGATAGGCAGAAAAACAGAAAAACGATCCTAAGGTTGAACTGTGCCTTTAAATTGCTCCTTTTCATCTCCCCCACAACACACACACACACAATACACTGTTTTCTGAGACCCCAATTGATAGTGGCATCTGCTGGTGATAATCGGGATCGTCGTGCGAAACCCGCGGCAGCCAACATGACCCTGCTTCCCTATCCGGAGCTGAATCATCGAGCGTAATGGTGGAGAGGCTAGGCTCACAGGCGTGACACTAAGGCTCGAATCTCCTGCACGACAAAAATTTTGCATTCTGTGAAACGCTCATTTTTTATCTTGAAATCAAATCGTAATTCCTACTTGAACGTTTTGCAGCGCAGTATAACCTTGTGGTATATAGAAACAATCCAGTTCGCCCTGGGGCAGCCGCAGCCTAGTGAAATATGGCCCTGTCCCGTAATGGCGCATTCTCGCTTTAATCTCTCAAACTCAGGGAATTTGAAACTCTTTCATGTGTTCATAGGGGTAATTCATTTGCTGAACCCTAATACGAAGACCAAGTAAGAATTTTTCTGAGTTTACAGCATCTTACGGCAGTTATAATGGTACCTTGTTACCCTTAAAGGCATCGTGCGAGCTGGAAATCACTTTCAATATTTTTTTGTGCACCATCATACAATTCGGGCTAGCTGACATCACCCATGTGGCCTGAGGCTCTGAAAATGCGCACCTTAAAAGTTACGACCACTTAAAAACTGCCGAGGGGTCGATCATCTAGCACGTCTGGGTCGATCATCTAGCACTTTTTTCTTTGAATGTTGATGCGACCAACAAACAACATTGAACGCATTTGCTGTAGAAACTCCACATGCAGGAAAACTTCAAAAATGACACTGACCAGGTCTCTAAATGCACGAAAACGTCAAGAACTTTTTTGGCGCGAAATCCAAATTCATTTTAACAGTGTATTCAGGCTGGATGTTCCTTAAAAATGAAGGTTGTTTAGGAGCTCTTTTGACATTTTTGTGCACAAAAGGGGCCAAGCTATACAAAAACAGAAATTTAGGCCCTAGTTATACACCATCGGGACGCTGCGAAAATTCCAAGGCAACTATCACTTATACGCACCATAACTGTACTGAGGCATGCTAAAAGGACCAGTTGTCACAGAAAAACGCCCCGGAAGCCAGCGCCGAGCAGTTATACACGCCGCGGCACAGCATACCGTATCGTTGCGGGACCTACCCTGTTGGAAATTTGCCAAGTTCCACCAGCTGATTATTTTTCAGATTCAAACTTGCTCAAATATTAGCGAAGGGATAAAAAGAGCTTTTATATAACAAAAAGAATAGATTATTAGTGACTTTCTGCAGTGAACGAGCGGCAGAACCGTGAAATATTGAAGAAATGCAATTGAAACTTTTTTTTTGGTCTGCAATATTGCGTCAAAGACTTCAACGAAGCAACATTGCAGACGAGCTCCTGATTCACGCAGCAAGCGGCGGCAATGTCATCACGAGACGTTCCAGTTGATCGCAATGTTAAAAGGAAATGGTGCGGTTGCGGTCACACACTAAAACTATGGTGAAAGACGCCTAATTTCATTATCGATCGACAGCACAGCTGATTTTCTCTGTAACTTACGGTTTTTCTTGTTTGTTTCGGCATTAATTCTGTTTCTAACTGTTTAAATAGTGCGAATAGGGGCTATCATTATTGCGTGAGGGAAATCAGCCGTTTGTCCGGGCTTCGAAGTGTTTTTTTTTTCGAAATTCTGTTTTGAAATCGAAAAAAAAACGGCAAATTCCCCTCGCACATCAAGAAAAGCCCCTATTGTAATAATATAAGTGTCAGAAACAAAAGGAATGAAGAAGAAAACAAGAAAAAAAAAAGAAAAAAACAGTGACTGACCTCAAAAATCAACTTTTTGCTGTTGATCGATAATGAAATTAGGCGTCCTCCACCGTAGTTTAAGTGTGTGACCGCAACGGCACCATGTCTTTTTAACATTGCGGTCAACTGTAACTGGGGCCTCATATACGGTTTTCTGCGTGTACATACGATCCCTTTAGCACAATTTAATCGCTCGGAAAATCACAAACGGACCCTATCTTTACGTTAACAAAACGGACCTCAAAACCCCATGGGCAAAGTTTTTTGCTAACAAATTTTTGACTTTAGGAGCACTATGGGGGCTCTAGAGATTTGGAAGATCTCATTTTCGGGAGTCTGGACAAAGGGTTCGCTCAAAGTGCGTCCAGAGGAGTTATTTTTTGCGCTGAACACGAATATAAAGCCCATTTCCGGCATTTCGGATGGTGGGTTGCATTGCATAGAACGCAATTCTACTACTACTACTTGTTTCAAGCTTATAACTTTTTCAAATATACGTTTATGTCGGAGTCTTCTACAGCTTCTAGTACTCGTCGCATGGGCGATCTCGCTATGTAAAATACCACCGCTATCCAAGGGAAAAAATGGGTGAAATGGGCAACTAAAGCGTCTTTCGACCACAACTCGCCTCAAAGTGCTCCGTTTTCAATTTCGAAAGGATCAAAATATCCACCGTGCCACAATCTATCAAACTATATGAGATGGAATCCAAAATTTTCTATGAAAAAGCTTATTTGAGATGCAGTTAGTTATAAATTCTACAGTGTTACCACAAGATAGCGAGCCCATTCGATCAAAAACAACCGATCGCGATCTCTAGCATGGTCAAAATGGAAAGGTATTTCGCCTTAAAAAATAATGTTGCTTCCAGAATTTGCAAAATATTTTTGCATGGTTGACTAGACCACGACATGCTGTACATTTCGGCGTTTTCGAAATTGAAAACGGAGCACTTTGAGGCGAGTTGTGGCCGAAAGACGCTTTAGTTACCCACTTTGCCCATTTTCCCTTGGATAGAGGCGGTATTGTACTTCATGTTGCAAACCCCGAGCTATGCTAGAATGGCTTCCATTGTGAGGTTGTGGCTTCGTGTTCAAATGACATGGACCATATCTGAGTTCGTGAAGTTACGCTTATTTACTACGTGTTTGCATCAATCCATTTTCAACATGAACATTGGCTCAGGTGACTCTTTGAATCTGATCAGTGAACTCACTGCTTTGACATAGGAAAGAGTTCCAGACGTTCTGTGCGGAGGGAATCCATCTCCAGTCGGCGACACGGGCCAGAACGATGGCTTCCGCTCGATTGGATGGCTGAATCGGTGCTGCGGACCAGCCTGCCTCATCTTCGGTCACCACAGTGCCATCCACCCAACGCCAATGGGTCAGCGATGAGGATGCACCTGAAAGTCAAATATTTCCGAAAATATTCGGGGGACGACATAGCTAAACTCTTGTTGGCAAATCACCTATCCAGTAGAAGTCCTTCTGATGCGCTGCGGCCGAAAGGGCAGCTCGAAGTCCGCGCTGAGTGGTTTCCGTGAACTTCATCGGCAGCGTGGCGCCCCTAAAATGGTTTTATTACCATAATTGTAATCGTAAACACGAAAAGTCGGTTTAGGACCTGTCTAGACATCGCCGCTGAGCTGTCTGCCAGTCGACTTGCTCCTCTCGGGAAGCACTATAGCAGAGGTCATCGAACACTCCGAGGACGTCCATTGTTCCTTGCGAGCATTGCCATGATGATACTGAAATAAGGTCTGTAAGCCGAGCACTATAACAGCCATAGTACTTGTTTAGGCTTCGAATATAAAATGGAATAACTTTAAAAATGAAAAAGAAAACAGAAATCAAAAAAAATCAACAAATATTTAGCGGTTTCAGATGATTCCCCTGCCCGAGTTGTCTGGATGGAGGAAGATCCGGATCATTGCGGAACTTCACCCCGCTCGAGAGGAAATCAGGCTGGCCCAAGAAAAAAATATCCGTCATAGTGTCAATAGCCGGCAACAATGAAACGTCCAGCGGTGAGCGGCGAATATTCGCGACACACGTCCACAATAAGTAAATATGAGGGTAGAGGTCTCACAATTGATCAAAGAGTTGCCGAGTTACCCTATCTACCTCATACAGGCGTTTTGTGCTCATTGGGAAGCTTTTGAACGGCCTTGTCGTCTCCCAGTTTTATGAAGTGCTTTAGTTCGAGAAGGTCAGCTGGCATATCCTTATTGGGCAGATGATTGTAGCAGGTCCACATGCTGCTACCATTCCAAATTTATACATCCTGATAAAAACTCGACCGTGTTTGCAGCCCACTTCAGCAGATCTATATTGATGCAGGACTAGTGCAGGAACAGGACATGAAAAGCCCACACACATAGTGCAGCTAGGAACGTAATTTTCGGGTAGTGAAGCAGAAACAGGCTACGGTCTTTCAAGTTCTGCCCCTTTTCTACGTCGTCACTACGGCTAAAAGAGCCGACGGAAGGTTCTCTGCAGGATTCCAGAACCTGTCAGTAAAGAGGTTTCGGATTTCACGGGAATGTTGACGAGAGCCGGAAGCCAACAAGGACAATAGGCCCTCGAATCCAGACATGAAGGTGGCATAAAATTCATGTGTTATTATGTTATGTTATGTTATGTTATGTTATGTTGTGTTATGTTATGTTACGTTATGTTATGTTATGTTATGTTATGTTATGTTATGTTATGTTATGTTATGTTATGTTATGTTATGTTATGTTATGTTATGTTATGTTATGTTATGTCATGTTATGCTATGTTATGTTATGTTATGTTACGTTATGTCATGTTATGTTATGTTATGTTATGTTATGTTATGCTATGTTATGTTATGTTATGCTATGTTATGTTATGTTATGTTATGTTATTTTATGTTATGTTATGTTATGTCATGTTATGTTATGTTATGTTATGTTATGTTATGTTATGTTTTGTTATGTTATGTTATGTTATGTTATGCTATATTATGTTATGTTATGTTATGTTATGTTATGTTATGTTATGTTATGTTATGTTATGTTATGTTATGTTATGTTATGTTATGCTATGTTATGTTATGTTATGTTATGTTATGTTATGTTATGTCGTGTTATGTTATGTTGTGTTATGTTATGTTATGTTATGATATGTTATGTGACGTTATGTTATGTCATGTCATGTTATGTTATGTTATGTTATGTTATGTTATGTTATGTCATGTTATGTTATGTTATGTTATGTTATGTTATGTTATGTTATGTTATGTTATGTTATGTTATGTTATGTTATGTTATGTTATGCTATGTTATGTTATGTTATGTTATGTTATGTTATATGTTATGTTATGTTATGTTATGTTATGTTATGCTATGTTATGTTATGTTATGTTATGTTATGTTATGTTATGTTATGTTATGTTATGCTATGTTATGTTATGTCATGTTATGTTGTGCTATGTTATGTTATGTTATGTTATGTTATGTTATGCTAGGTTATGTTATGCTATGTTATGTTATGTTATGTTATGTTATGTTATGTTATGTTATGTTATGTTATGTTATGTTATGTTATGTTATGTTATGTTATGTTATGTTATGTTATGTTATATTTATAGTTATGTTATGTTATGTTATGTTATGTTATGTTATGTTATGTTATGTTATGTTATGTTGTGTTCTTGATCCATGCCCAATGTGCTTCATAGTGCCTCTTGCGCCTTATTGGAACTCGTGTCGCAGGGATGATCTCTGTTGTAGGCTGAACCACTGAACCCGTTCTTTATGTGTGTATTTGTTTGAAAGACCTTTATGTGTTGGTGTCGAATTCGTGCGGTCTATTTGTCCGGTAGGTGTTTGTATATGTGAAGGTCCCGCCGGGGGGAAGAGAAGGTGGTGTGAACGATCCCTTGCGCTGTCCCTCCGGGTCTGCGACTCGAAGGAAAAGCGTGCGAACCTTCAACAAACAGAAAGGCTCAGTCCACAATGCGCCTGACATTCATTTTTTGATGAAGCTGAGATGGAGTTCATCATAAATGAATAACGAGTCAGGAACCATTCAGAACGAGGCCCTATAATAAGTGTACGAGTAAGAAGAGATTATTGAATACTCACCAGCATTAGTGGCGTATACTCTGGCATCGCATAGGTGAAGTCTATGTTCAGCCACAATTCGCACTTTCTCCACCTGGTCCAGCTCACAGTTCACGAAGACAGTGGCGTTTTCAACAAATGAATAGCCGCTTGTATCGCATTGCTGAATAAAATTGAGTTGATCGATTGAGAAAGCATCAGGTTAGTAAAACCTTCAATAATAGCAACTGGCATCCAATGTGAGATTCATAAGCGGTCAATAGGCCACCAACAGAAGGAGGACAGGACTTGAATGGGCAGTCAATAGCCTGACAGTAGGAAGATGGTAGGTAAACAGCGAACCAGGGGTGACTTGCGCGATTAATATGGTATTGATAGACAGTCAATGACCAGACATGAGAAGGTTGGTCAATGGGATGTCATCAGGCTGACACTTATTTTTGATTCTAGAGACCGTCAACTACCACGATTCGAGCAGCACTCACTGAATATACAACTGAAATCTGCTCGAAGAAGATTGTCCGCCACGCGATACGCGTGCGTGCCGAACGGCGGAGGCATTTTTCGGACGAGGGCAGACTGCTGACAGGGATATATCACCTATTCAGTGAGCGTCTTATAATAATGCTAATCGATTTATAGGCTTCGAAAGTGCCTGTGCAACGGCCGCTCGACACGCACGCGGACCGTGTAAGCGGACAGTTACATTCAGACAAACGTTATGTGCAAACTACAAGGTGTCTATTACCGGTTAATAGGCAGACAGTATACGATCAACAGCATACACTGGATCCGATTCGGATTTGCTCGGGTATCCATTGGAATAATTTGAAATTTAGACGATTTAAAACCTGATTTACCGAAAAACGTCAAATCAGAACTGAACCCTAATCCGATTCATCGAAAAAACGGCAAATTCGCATCGAGTTGAAATCTGAAAAACGCTAAGTCCGAATCCACATTACCGAAAAACGCCAAATCCGGATAGAACCAGAATTCCAGTCTCAAAAAAAAACCAAATCTGAATCAGGCCGGAAATCAGCCGGAAATCCGATTATCCGAAAACTCGGATTTTAGCTATGACCTAATGCATAGTCAACAGACGGATAGTGATTCATATATAATGGATAATAAATAAAGTGCCAACAAACGGGAAAAAACTGCACTTCCGCTCAGAAAAGGTAATAGATGGTAAAAACACGCTACTTAACATATGAAACTTACTCTTAGGTCACCACTGCCCTGGATTAGAAAAATATTCAGAATGGGTGATGACTGTCTTCCGAGTCGAATCGCCACACCATGCACAGCGTAAGTGCTGAGCAGATCGACCTCCCTAAATTGAAAAATGTCTAAAATTGTCTAAATCAATTTTTATGTGGCGCAGAAGAACATACGCACCACCATGAACCCTGAAAGTTATCCGTGATCGTGCAGAGACCCCGTGTGACGGAGTAGGCCGAATTCCCTGAGGACTAAAACAAGAACAATTTGATCTGTTCACGGGTGAAATTTTCATAATTTATATAACAGCTGTTAGATTCAGAAAAGCTGAAAAATCAATAAAATAACCTGAATGGCCGGTTTTCCTGAGGCAACATCAATGGCACATACTGGAGCCTCGCCGCTCCACGATGCCGTCGAGGAGCAGATTCGTTCATCTGTTCCGCCAACTTTCTCGAATCCAGGAGCGCAGCTAAAATCCGTCCAGCTACATAACCCTTGCAGTTAACCAATCTTTTCAAGATAGGTTCAGTTTTTTTAGTGTTCGTATGCTGGTAACCAATTATGGAGTTATTGACATAGCGTACCTATACTTGGCGACCGTGTTTGTCGGGTAAGGTGCTGGCGCGTCGAACACAACATGGCCATTCTCAGGGATAAACGGGTGAGGACAGCTGGCCGAAATGGTCTCGATGACCCAGTAGAAGCATAATGTCAGCAACATCTAGAACACAGACAATAATAATATTTATTTATTTATTTGTTTATTTATTAAACTATTAAAATATATTTATTTATTTATTTATTTATTTATTTATTTATTTATTTATTTATTTATTTATTTATTTATTCATTTATTCATTTTTATTTATTTATTTATTTTTATTTATTTATTTATTTATTTATTTATTTATCTATTTATTTATCTAATTATTTATACTTTGCCCAAATCGAACGATCAATTCGAATCGATGCGATTGAGAAAATTGTACTCCGATTAAATTGATTTAGTCGGTTACTCGAAATGTTGAGGTTACATTTGAGAGTATGAAGAAAGTAGACACGGCCCAAAAGTCGGTGGATACAGAAAACCAAACAGTCAAAAACTATATATCGGGTTAAAAACCGAGAAACATGTTCAATAAAATAAAAAATCAATTTAACAGAAGAAGGCGAGTGTTATTTACTGGAAATATCCAAGTGTTCCCTCAAGTTTAAGGGTACAGAAATAAAAAAAGATATGAAGGTGAACAGTCGAATTAGAGGTAGTGTTCGCGATGAAAAAATCTAGTTTTCTATGTTTTTGAGTAGGCAGGTTCGCGATATAGAGGATGATAGGGGAATTTTTTAGCAAAACTCTCAAATGTCGGAGAAAAAAAACCGTTCAAAAAACATCTAAAATATTTAGTTACGCCTGTTTAGTGTAGTTGGTGCACTGAGGGCTCTCGAAAATTCAAACGTCGGAAATGGTTTTGCGTATAAGAATTCTTAGGTAAGTGACTTTGTTTTATGTTTCTTGTACTCGGAAGTTGTAAAAATAAGATCGTTCCATGCTTATGACTGGATGTTAGAATCTCTTGAGATAAAAAAAATCCAAAAATTTTGAAACTGTTCCTTTGGTGAAACAAACGGTGGACAACTGTTATACGAATTGGGCGGGGTGATCCAATGGAGTGATCCGATCCCCGAGAATTTCACCCACTTCCTGGCCGTTTTTCGTCGCACTTCCGTCTTTGCTCTTCTTAGAACGACCCTAAGCTTAGTTTTGCGAAAAAACGGGAGCTCCATCACCGTGAACACTGCCTTTAAGTAGACGATCAAATAAGCTAGGACAGTGACAGATGCGCTTCGCATTGAAAAAAGGCTAAACAAACACAGTTCTCATCTCAATTCCTGATTTATTCGACCTTAGTTCTCACTTTTTAGCGGCAAACGATCATTCATCCGACCTCTGCACATTCAGTCAAGTGTGCTATTACCGAGGCCGGACAAGTGCATGGCGGAGGTTCGACTGTAAAAAGAAAAAAAGAGGAATGAGTTCTATGTTTTCCACATCATAGAATTCTGTATGTGATAGAGATTCTATTTTCATATTGATAACGTGAAAAATGCACAGAAAAATTCGATTCTCTACAAAAAAGGTGCAAGGAAATGTAATAACACACTCTCCTCAGAAACTCAACTGTCCAACTCAACTGTCTAACTAATAGGTTGTCCAATAATTCTTGTTCGAAAAAATCACCAATTTTAATTTCTTTCAACTTTATTGAAAAACAAGCCTGATCAACAATATAATCACCACAGTTATCCACAACAGTGGCCCATCGATTGGGCAGGTCGTCGATGCCCTTCGCCCAGAACTCCGGGGGCTGCGACTCGAAGAAATCCGCGATGTCGCATTCGAGGTTGTCGTAGTTGGTGAAATTTCTTCCGGCCAAATGGTGCTTCAGCGGGCGGAACAAGTGGTAGTCGGAGGGGGCGAGGTCCGGGAAATACGGCGGATGGGCAACCGTCTCCCAGCCGAGCGTCGCCAACTTCTGCTGGGTCTCCTTCGCCACGTGGGGGCTCGCGTTGTCGTGCAGCAGGTGGACCGAGGCTCGTCGGGGACGCTTTTCTCGGTTGGCGGCGGCTAGTTTCTCGAGCTGATCGGTCGAGATGGAGGCGGTGACCGTCTTGCCTTGCGGGACCAGCTCGAAGTACAGCATGCCCTTGGTGTCCCACCAGCAGCAGAGCATGATCTTCAGCGGGTGCAGGTCGGCTTTCGGCGTCGTCGGCGGCTCTTCTCCGCGCGGGATCAAGACGGCACGGCGGGCGACGTTGTCGTAGAGAACCCAGCTCTCGTCACCAGTGACCAGGTCCTAGAGAAACTCCTTGCGATGCGGACGAAGGAGGAGGGACTGGCAGACGGCCACGCGGCTCTGCTTGTTGGCGTCTGTCAGACGGTTGGGGATCCAACGGGCCAGAACTTTGTGGTAGCCGAGTAAGTTGAGTCGATTGTGGATAGTGGACTTGCTGCAGCCGAGCGTCGTCGCCAGTTCAAGGGTGGTGGCTTCCGGCTTCTCCTTGATACAGCGACGGACTTTGTCATCATCCACCGTAGAAGGCCTCCCGCTGTGCTCCCTGTCTTCAAGGCTCGTGTCGCCGCTCTCGAAACGAATGAACCAGCGGCTGACTGTGCATGGGGACACTGCATCCTCCTTGCACGCTCTGCAGATGTTGGCGACCGCGGTGCCCGTGTCGTTGCCCAGCAGCCAGTCGTAGTACACGAACGTACGAATTCGACTTTGGTCCATTTTAGCTTGTACTGGTAGCTAGACGCGGCGACTGCGCCTTATATACCTCTAGCGTAGAACTTTGGAGAACTTTCTAGAAGGTTCTTGCACTTGCCTGGTATTACAACACTTCTAAGGAAAATTATAGAATTTTGAAAATTTTCGGACAGGAATTATTGGACGGCCTGGTATTAATCCGATTCCGAGTGAAACCTGGACTATGACGAAATTTTTTGCAGAGAAATGGAGTAAAACAACTCAAACAACTATCGGAGCCGGGCTTGACATCAAGTCGCATCTGCCAGCAACAGGACACCAACCGCTGTTGCCAGTCTACACAGATGAGGCCACGATTGGCGTTCTTTTATGCACTGCTAGAGCAGCTATATCTCGAGCAATCAGAGGCTGTATAAACGAGATTCCCAAGATTTGTTTACGTGTATGTGCTGAGCGACCGTTGGAGCAAGCGAGAAAGCGGAGAAGAGACTCTGAGAGTTTGAGTCGAGAAATAGCCGCAGAGTGCCTGATTTCCGCGTAATAGCCAAGAATTAGCCGCGAAACAGCTGGTTGCCGCCAAATAGCCGGGAAACAGCCCAGAAATAGCCCACTTGGCTATACAGCGGTTCCTGGTTTGCTGTTTCTATGCTATTTCGCGGACTACATGGTCTTGGTCAATCACTAACCGTGAAATAGACGAGAAATGAACGAGAAATAGGTGGTCAAAGAGCCCTTCAAGAGCCGCCGTGGAGCCTGATGGACTATTCCTCAGCTGTTTCTCAGCTGTTTCGCGGACATCGTGTTCTCGGCAAGTCACTAACCGTGAAATAGCCGTTGAATGAGCGAGTTATAGACCGAGAAATAGCTTTCAGTAGCCGCTGCGGAGCCAGAAGGGCTATTTCTGGGTTATTTCGCGGTCAGCATGGCCTCGGTCAATCACTAACCGTGAAATAGCCGTTGAATGAACCAGTTATAGAACGAGAAATAGCTTTCAGTAGCCGCTGCGAAGCCTGGAGGGCTATTTCTCGGCTGTTTCGCGGTCAGCATGTTCTCGGCAAATCACTAACCGTGAAATAGCCGAGAAATGGACGAGAAATAGGCGGTCAAAGGGCGCTCCAGGAACCGCAGCGGAGCCTTGCGGACTATTTCTCAGCTGCTTCTCGGCAACTTCACGAACAAAATTCTCTCGGCCAATCACTAACCGTGAAATAGCCGTTGAATGAACCAGTTATAGACCGAGAAATAGCTTTAAGTAGCCGCTGCGGAGCCTGGAGGGCTATTTCTCGGCTGTTTCGCGGTCAGCATGTTCTCGGCAAACTACTAACCGTGAAATAGCCGAGAAATGGACGAGAAATAGGCGGTCAAAGGGCTCTCCAGGAACCGCAGCGGAGCCTTGCGGACTATTTCTCAGCTGCTTCTCGGCAACTTCACGAACAAAATTCTCTCGGCCAATCACTAACCGTGAAATAGCCGAGATGTGGCCGAGACTTAGGCCGAGAAATAGCCCTTCAGGGGCAGTTGCGGAGACTGGCGGGCTATTTTTCGGCTATTTTGCGGACAACGTGGTCTCTGCCGATCGCCAACCGTGAAATAGCAGGAAAAGGGCCGAGATATAAACCGAGAAATAGTCCTTCATGAGTCGCTGCGGAGCGTGGTGGGCTATTTCGCGGCAAAAACTCTCAGATAACAGAGGGGGGAGCGTGGCGCGTGGCGCGAACGTGCACGCGCGTTGAAAAATAGGAATTCAGTCTCTATGCAGAGGTTACCTATCCTCTGTAAAACGTCGTAACTCTCACGACCCATTGCGCGAGCGACGCTAGCGATTCTGCTCCCTCCGTCTGCCATGCGCTCTCTCACTGACCCTAACCTCCGCTCCGTACCAGCACGCGTAGAAACTATGACAATTCCGCGGTTTAGAGCCTTTGATCCTAATCTCAAATCAATCCCGTCTCAAATCAAGGTAACAACTGTAGATGCTTATGAATATTAAAATGTTTTCGTGTAACTACAGCAACTTCTATGTAGTTCTATCCTGCTGCCGCCTTAGATAATCTCAGAATCGGAGCCGAACTGCTCGTTAAACTATAATACGCGGGTCCGCCAGGTATCCCAGACTGTGTGTCGAAGTCAAACACAATTATCAAACAGAAAAGCTTATAACAAAAAACTCTAAAAATTATGTAAAAATTAAAATCTGTTCGAAAATATGAATATATAGATAAATCTCATAAAGCCTACCTATCATGTACAAAAGAAAGAGCAGATCATCGCCGATGATTGTGCGGTGTAGTTGAGGGCTAGCTCCACTGAGAAATCACCGGGTGTCCCTCCCACCCTCCAATCCAACCCACTCCTCGCTCGAGTCAACAACCCGCGGACACGCAAAAATGAAACGAGCCGCTCCACGACCGGATCGGACAGGGTTCTATTTACCCATTCCCTAACCTAGCTACATAATAGTGCACGTGGGCATAGAGAATCATGGATAGGAAGTTTGGAGAGTTTCTAGAAAAAATTTTCAAAATTTCTTCGTAGATAAATTATAGTTTTGGAATTATTATCGAAGGAAATTATACTTCATCATGTTGTAGGTGGTAGGATCCTCTGAGAAGCGACCATCTGCTCTGAATTTTTTCCGCTTCCACTAGAATCGCCGGTCGCTACTATTCAGAGCAGCCACTCGAACTGAGTCAGACCACTCGAAATGAACAGATGTTACCCCTCCCTGTCCCCTCGCCACACGTAATGAAGACGGAAGCTCTGCAAATGCAAAGTGCAGCTGCGATCGAGCACTTTAGCAAGAAAATCTTCTTTCATTTACAGCAGGTTTGATGTGGAATCACATATTTACATGTTCTACTCGAAAATTAGTTCCAATAATCGCGTATTCAACTGATAAGATTTTTCAAATTTTCTAAGGATCAAGTTTCCTTCTAACTCGAATTTGACATTTGAAGAATCGATTTTTTGACGCGCTTGGTTCAGACTGTTTTACACGGGCTACCTTTTTTCTTCTAGTACCCGGATAAAATATATCTGAGGATAGAAAATTCCTAAGCTGCTTAGTGGGACGAGCACATTTGTTCTTCACGTCGAGTGAAAATTCCCATCGACGGAGACAAATTTTTATTCTAAGAAAGAAGCTTTCAGACTGTTAGCTCTCCTGTTTGCAACAAATTTTGAAGATCTCTTATCTCTTAAAAAACAATTTGACCGTTCCTAAACTTCAAATCTCGATTTAATTCGCGTAACGTCTCCTAGGGCAAAGACCAGCGATTGCTTCTTTCATGATACATGAGAAGCGGAATCTTGTTCTTCTCCTTTTTTATCACGTCCTTCCTCTATTTTTTTGCCGGAGTTAGAATTACTTATGCGAAGTTGTGTTATCTATAAGTTATCTATAGGAAGCTCTATCTTTCTTGAAGTTATCTACTGTGCTTATCTGGGTCAAATTCTGGTCCGCAATTTCGTCTGGACACGCTTTGCGGCCGCACGCGCTCGAGTCAATCGAGTTTCCAGCTCCAAAGCCGACTCGATATGGCATTTTTTACAGTTTTTTTTTCTTCTGACTTGAAAGCGCGCGGCCGCAAAGCGTGTCGAGACGCAATTGCGGACCGGAATTTGACCCAGATAAGCACAGTATAAGAATAGCAAGCGAATCTTATGATTCCGGACTCGCAAAGGAAGGTCACTAACTAGGGACCACCCCGTTTTTCTTTTGTAGGTTGTATAGGAGATGAACAGATACAATTGAAGACTTCGAGTTTCACTCATTCCTTCTGGGTTGGTCAAAAACGACAGAAACAATGGGTCACGGTAGGTAAAATGCCATAAGAGCTTACACCGAATGTCGAAGAAAAAATTAAACTTCCGAACTTCGCTCTCGGGAGTTATTTGCACGGTGAGTATATGGTAGTTTGTTCAGAATCTCAGATTTGACTCTAAATTTCTAAGCGGGGGTTATTCGGGGTGCTGAATACGATTTCGCTATTATTTGTCGATTTCCAAACTGTTAAGGTAGGTTAATCCCCTAAATGGCATGGCAACTACCGTAACCTACAGTGAAACTTAGAATTTCGATAAACAGGCGGCAGATTCGTGTTCTCAGCATCCTAGACTTCTCCTACATACAAGTTTTGAGACAAATCCGACATTTTTTTTTCAAAGCACCATAAAAATTCCCTGATGGGTACCTTTGAAAAACGCCCATACCTTTTCTCAAAGTGGTTTTAGGCAGCTACGAAGAACATATACGAATTCTGCGTCCAAGATGATTTCAGAAAAGTACACCTCATCCGGAGTGGCCAGGCTGACTAAAAGTAGTTCCCTTGTTCCCTTGCAAAATGCGTTTCTAAAACAGTGGCTCGGTTCAATATACTCAATATTTTGGAGTTGATAATTTGATTTGATTTATTACACGGTAGAACCGTATCAGAGACAACAACAGAAATAAATACCCAAACGGCAATCAAGAGACTAAACGCACCAAAGTCAGTCGAACAACAATAGACAAATGGACCAATTGACTATTAGGCATACACCGGCACCATGAAGAAAAGAGATCTTACAAATATTACTCCTGGGACAACAGATAACTCTCAAGTGTCTTTTTGAATTCACTGAGTTTCCCCACTACCAAACCTGACCGAATTAGTTTATTGAATTCAGACCCCGCCCTATTGACAATGAAGTGCTCTCGTACATTCCGTCTGGCCACAATGAGGCCCAATTTCACCGGTGCTCCCTTGTGGTTGATAGTCTAAGGTTCAACAGCCGGCTAGCCTTGATACCAGCACTCCCACGAATGATCTTATACATCATTATCATATCAAACCTTCTTCTCCTGTGCTCTAGAGTGGTTAGGCCCAATTTAGCGTTACTGGTGACATGGCACACGTTACCATCAGTCTGAAACCACGATATCCTGAAGAAAACTCTACGTGTAAAAGTATTCTGGACTTTCTTAAGCGCGTCGATGGATCCTGTTTTGTATGGATTAGAAACTACCGTACCATACTCCACAAGTGGACGTACGTACGTTTTATACACCTCGGTCAGCACGTTTGCATTAGTAGTTGATAGTGCTCGAAACGCGCAGTGCATTATCCTATTAGCCGTGGACGCAACCTGGAGGCAGTGATCATCGAAACTAAGATCGTCCTTGATAAGAAAACCAAGGTCCTTAATCTCGCTGACCTCGCTCAACTGCAAACCGTCGATAGTATAGAAGCCACTAACTCGCCTCTTACCAAGCTTCATCACTATAGTCTTTTCGCTGGAAAGCGGCAATTTCCATTCATTTGACCATTTGGCTACATCATTAAGAGCTTTTTGCAAACACTCCGAGTCTTCCATTGTCAAAATAGGTTTATACAACTTAAAGTAATCAGCGAATGCCGAACAGCCAAAGTTGTTCAAGGATATAATCGAGGGAAGCTCATACGTATAAATATTGAAGAGTATTGGTGAAAGCACCCCCCCCCTGGGGAACACCACTAAGGACTGCAAAGGGAGAGGAGAACGTACTATTAAGCCTGACCCTGAAAGTTCTGCCCGTGAGAAAAGCACGAATCCAAGCCACTATACGCGGATGGATACCAGGGATGTGCGGCAATTGCCGTTTGCCGGTTGCCGATTGCCGTTTGCCGGCCATTTTTGGACGATTTTTGTCGATTGTCGTTTGCCGTTTTTCTTCTCACTTTTCGACAAAATTCGGCAAAAAGTGCGCAATAGATAACAAACGCCGCGATTAGCACACGCATGGTAAACCCGATAAGCCTTGCAGCGACCAGCTCGAATGTAGAGGGACAGACTATACGTACTCTAAAACTTCAAACCAGTTCATGTAATCTGCCTTGCGGTCACGTCAAAGCAATTGCTAGTACTGTAGTGTCACGCTCGTCTGGGCCCTCTTGTCTGCAAGAGCACCGTATTCCCCACCCCCTACTTGTTGGGGCTTGAGCAATTACCGTAGGGCTCTTCGGGACAAGAATCAGCATCCTGAACGTTTCCAGGAGAGGGCATAAGGGTTCAGAAAAATGCTAAATGGCTCAATTTCTTGCTAACACTTTTCAAAGCGTCGTGTAGAGGATGTTGAACTTCACTGGCAGTCTGTGGGTTTATGCTTTTTGCCATCTGCTGTGCTCACACTTGCGCCGAAAAACATGCAACCGAATTGAAAGTTGGAGTTCTGAGTTGAAAAAGTGGGAGAGGGTGTGAACGGCGTGGAGAACATCCGTTTTGATTAAATTCGCTGCTTGACTATAAACTGCATGCACGGAGGCGGGGGTGATCAGGTGGGAAGGTGGCGTACAGTTTGGGAAGGAGGTGGTTTGAGGTAATCGTGGTTTTTCAGGAGTCGTATTTTTTGAAAGCTTGAAAAGCTGCTCAATTGTATTTGAATTGTCTGCGTGCAGTTGGGAAGCAATTTGAAAGGTTGGAGGGGGAGAGATGCCCAAAGATGGAGCAGTTTTTCAGGAACGCTTCCAAGACTGTCCGAAAACGTGCGTTTAATTTGCATTTGTCCCCGTATGTAGTTATCTTTTATCTAAATAAGGTCAAATACTAAACACACCGTGAGGCACGCCGAAGAGTACGCCGCAAACTCAGAGAAAGTTTGCCTCGGTTGTGCCAAGATAGTAAGGCGACCCTCAACTGTGCTGCGAGAGTTACGCGGTAGTATAGCAGCGGCTCCGCAATCATCACTGTGCCGATACGATTCTGTTGCAGTGCTTTGAGCCTCGACAACGCCACGACATTGCCACGATAGTACCGCAGCGGTACCGCGTTAGAACCACACCGGCTCCGCGAGGATGCATCAGCGAGCCCGCGTCGACTACGATGCACTGTCCTGTGTAGTTTTTCCTGTTCAGTTTACCAAGTTTCATTACCCGCGTCCCGTATCTCCTTGCCCGCAGTAACGGGGATACTCTCTGTTCCTATAAGACAGAGGAACTAACAACCGTAGGTGCGCATTTTTTTCGAAGGCCTCTCCCAGTTGTACTATGACTCATAATTAATTTCATACGAGTTACCCTCAGTTTGTAAAGGCGCAGCCACCAATCCAGAGCCGCAGCGGCACTATCGCGGAGCAGCTGTGGTGCCTGTAGAAACCGGTGTGGCTTTATCGCGGATCCGCCGCTGCAATTTCTACCAGAGAAGCGGCGCGGCTGCCACGCTCGTTAGAAAATAATCACCTAGAGTAGGAGCACAGTGAGCTCTTCATCTCTTTGAATGAATTTTAAGTGCTCACCCTCTTGACTTGGATTGCGCGATACTTTGAATTTTGTGAATGGAATTGAAACACGAAGCAAATGAATGACTACTACATATTTCGAGAAAGGTCGACATTCGAGAACCTCGGAAAATTACCATTCTTTAACCACAACATTTTTATTACCAGTGTCCAATAGAATGCTCTTTAATTTTCATTAACAGTGTTCAATACAATGCTCATTCCGGTGCCCTTTTTTATATCAGGTATTGTACCAACGTTAGAGGTTCAACTTCTTGTGGTATCATTGAGACACCATTTCTTGTCTCGTTATTGAAATACCAAATAAGCATGAGAACAAAGTATTTTTAACCGGTACTTTTAGAAAATGTGTATTGTTTTTGTACAAGTTTTTTATTTTGCCGTTTGTCGATTGCCGATTGCCGGCCATTTTTGGACAAATTTTGTCGATTTCCGTTTGCCGTTTTTTCAAAATCGTTTGCCGCACATCCCTGATGGATACCCACTATTTCTAGTTTGTTTACTAATTTGCGATGAGAAACTCTGTCAAATGCCTTGGAAAAATCAAGGTAAATAACATCCACACCTATATCTTTGTCCAGCGCACGCGTCCAATCATCAAGTGACTGCAGCATCGCCGAAATTGTGGATTTGCCCTTTTGAAAACCATGTTGATGTTCCGAGATGATGGAGTGCTCCTAATGATATACTTGTCTCGAGTATTCAAGCATGCGGTAATGTGTTAAGGTATCTTCACTGGACTCTGTAGCTTTCGTAAATCCACTTCTGTTTATACTAGTTGAAGACATAGTCCTTGCAGAAAACCACCATTCTCAACCCCAGGCTTGATCCAATTCTGAAAAGTTCACAAAGTTCGAGACCTCAACATCGACTATCGTTCATGTTAAGGCCTCGAGAGAATGACTGTGTGAGTTTCAAACTTTTGGAGGCTCTGGGAGGAAGTTTATTTACATAACTGCTGTTCAACACATCCGGCGCCGCTAAACGTGCTCCGCTGCGAATATCGTGGACCGCGGAGAATGCTGATCCAGCTGTTTTTTATTTTGTTTATTCTCGTTTCTTGAAAGTGCTTAACCACCGGAGGCCGGCTGGCGCGGCGCGTGTGACGCAGATCTGCGGCGCGCGCGTTTGTGCGATTGGAGCACGATTATACACTCAACTAAAATCCCGTATGTGCGAGAGAATGTGATATACAGGCGAAACGTGTACCTAGCTCTTCTTAATACTCTACTGACGAAACTCGGGAAGTAAAAATAATACAATATGGTATGAACACTAAATTTCACACTTCTCTAAGGTTAAGAGGCGAAACTACTCTCAGCTCTTCCTATTTCAGAAGCAACATCACTGTGAGAACCCACGAGACCAATCTCAACAGCATATGAGGAGCTAAAAGTGTATAGAACAGACCATTAATAACGTCCTTTGGACTGATTTAAGGAGAACATTTTCTTCCAATTCTCAAATAAGTGATTCCACTCATGCAAGGTCATTCCACCGTCATTAATCAGTCCTAGAACTATAGGAAATTTTCTAGCCTGCCTGTTAGCAGAAAGTTTGATTATTCTTCCATCATCACAGTCCGTCCTGAGTTCGATACATTTCAACCTCAGAAAACTAGATATGAGATCGGATTTCTTAGGAATAAATCACGCTAGCAGCAACATCAAACTTGGATAGACAAGCGGAACTTGGGTGATTCTGATTGATGGTTTTTGAGAAATATTTCTGCAGAGCAAAACCTCATGAACTACACCCTTACCCTTCAGAGCTCCAGTATTACTCGTAATCTCTGAGCTTTTGAGAGGGACTAAGCCTCACTGCCTTAGAAAGAGCATGAAAAACGATTCATTAGACAACATTCAATATTCCTTATTCGCTCAATGCTTTTCACATTCTACTACTTGACAGTGGGGAACCGTCTCGAAAAGATAAACCGAGCACAGCAGAGGAGCAATAGACTAGTTTTTAACAGCTGTTAAGATTGGTCTCGTGGGTTCTGTTACAAGGTAGGCTAGTCATCTTCCGGTGGCGATTTGGAAAACCATGTTGTCGTTGCTGTAGGTCTGTGACAGAAAATAAATTACCTGCGCTTGAAATTGGCTAACTAACTGCGCGGATTCCAAAATGGCATTCACATTGCGTCACAAAAAAGTAAAGTATCAGAGATTTTCGGAGCGTTCAGAAAAATTCCGGAATTGGCGCAAAACATTCAAATTGGTGTTATTTAGGCGCTGAACCCAAATCTGGGGTCCATTCCTCGCCAGACTTAGAGTGTGAGACAGCCCGAATAACCCCTATGTACAAGTTTTGAGGCGATTTGATCGTAGCATTCTCGAAATCGTCAAAAGTCGCGTTTGAGCAGCAAAGTTTCACCCACTTCGAAGCTGCGGACCGAGTCAGATGAAATTTTTCAAATATTGACAAGTGGGCCTCAGATTCGTAATTAGCACCCAAAACAATCCCCAGAAACGAGTTTTAGGCTCAATCCGAGAATTTTTTTTTGAACGCCCTGAAAATTGTCATTCGTGTACGCCTTTTCTGTTGGCTATGCTATGGAAATGTCCACTTTTGCAAATCTCCTGTAAATATCTGAGGCACTTAGCAGATTCTGAGTATGGAATATTGGAGCACTGTCCTCCCCCTTGAACATATCAAAGTTGCATCTCGAAACTCCACCTTATATGTGCAACCATCCCTTGTTATTGATGTTGCTTCTGTAATAGGAATAGCTTAGACTAGTTTCGCCCCTTAACCTTAGAGAAGTGTGAAATTCAGTGTTTATACCACGTATTGCATTGTTTTTACTTTCCGAGGCTCGTCTGTAGTGTATTAAGCAGAGCAAGGCTTGGTTTCGCCTGTATATCACATTCTCTCACCTGTATACGATTTCAATCGACTGTATAATCGTGCTCTAATCGTAAAAACGCGCGCGCCGCAGATTTTCGTCGCACGCGTCACGCCAGCCGGCTTCCGGTGGTTAAGCACTTTCTCGTTTCTTTTGCATTTCTAGTGTGTTAGAACAATTTTTTATTTTCTTTTGTAAAAGTAACAGTCTTGAAAGTTTTTACTGGTCGTGTATCTTATTCACCTGATTTTGCAGAATTTTCCTGGACGGTTTTATAAAACTGTCCGTAAATTAGATTAAGCAGTTATTTTTCCACCATATTAAGTCGACGTTTATGGCAGTTTCATTCTCGTTGGATCAGAATTTGTGTTTGAATAAGGAGTTGGCCGAGAAAGTGAAAAACTATCTGTTGGGCGGCGATTCTGACGAGTCACGTGAGTTTTATATTCTGTTCATTTTTTAGAAAAATAAAATCTTTCATCAATATTAAACGTTTTGTCGACAAATTCAGATCGTTTTGTGAAGAGAAGTGTCAGCACTAGCAGTGAAGACGAGGATGATGTTCGTGATCCGGAAAAGCCAGCCGGTGTCCGCGATTGGGATATTTCGGAACAGGTTTGTATCATTATTTTTTAAGTAACTGTTGTTTTTAATCTGTTTCATGGCACCCTTCATGTAGTGAATACCAATATCAATGTTCTCAGCTAGAAAAGTAGAAGAAACCGTTAGATTTTAAATATATGATGACCTCTATGCCTCATACGTGAGGAATTTTTCTCTGTGAGAAATCAATGAGGTTTTTTTCCTGTCGCTTGAGAGCATCTTTTACTCCATTTGGAGTGAAATTTATCTCCATCGGTTGCGTGCGTGTGTGCTCACATGCTGCGTCTCCTTCCTTCCCGCACTTCCTCGCTGTCTCTCCCCTCGCTTTGCGCACGCACGCGAATTAGCAGAATGATGTGGCTCCGAAATAGAGGATACTTGGCAAAAATGAAATTTAGGGTTTTCATGTGGTTTCTCATATTAGACATTAGGAAATTGATCTGCTTAAACTCATTTTATTCGATTGAAATATAAAGTTGTTCCATTTTTTTAAAGTTTGATGAATAGAAGTGATTTTTGGTTTGATCATCGGGTGATATCCCAGAAGGGGGAGGGCACTTGGCCATGCTCGATTCTCCGTCCCGTCGCGCGATTAGAACACCAACCCGGGGTTTCCCTCCTCTTTCCGAAATTCATTGCGGCACGGAGAAATGGGCGTGACCAAGTGCGCTCCTCCCTGCTACGGTAGCACCAATCATCGTGTACCTTAAATTAACTTCTCCAGAATCTCCCTTCATCAGATGTTGTCGAGGAGTCTCCTCTAGGATGGCTTTCCCAGTGCTATGTGACTACCTACAACTCACTAGACTACGTACTTCTGGTGAATCAGCAGCGGTTTGCCTTGCTAACCAGGTAAGCTTCTATTTCTATCCATGAGGCTATCTTAGATTCAGTTCACAGTCGGCCTGGACCCTAGTGATACTTTGCGTTCCCTCTCGAAGGTTGGCGCAAAGTTGGTGCCACATGCTGTAACTTAGGTGCACCGAGTTTACGCCAACCTTCAATAGGGGACGCAAAGTATTACTAGGATCCATGTCAACGTTATGAATCATTTCGGGGTGAATTTCATAAAGTTTTTCGTAGTCGAAAAGTCTGCGCACTTGGTCGGCGTGCGTGTCATGCGGGCGTACAGCAGGCAGTTTTGCGGACCCCTAAATCAACAAGTACCAATATGAAACTAGTAGTGAATAATACTGTGCTTATCCGGACCAAATTCCGGTCCGCAATCGCGTCTCGGCAAGCTTTACGGCAGCACGCTCGCGAGTCAGAAGAGCTTCGAGCGCCGCGGCCGCCGATTTGCTGACTCTATGTGGGTTTTGGGAACTAGAAACTAAGAAAATTGGAGAAAATTGTATAAAAAAGCCACATCGAGTCGGCTTTGGCGCTGTAAACCCGACTGACTCGAGCGCGTGCGGCCGCAAGGCGTGTCGAGACGCAATTGCGGACCGGAATTGGGTTCAGATAAGCACAGTATCTCAGCTCATCGCAGCCGTTTCTTGGCTGGTCGGAGAATTGCCTTCGCAACGGCCGCTCGACACGCGCCCCAGCTGCGTGGACGAATAGTCCCGTTTGGACAAGCTTTACCGACTTGTACCAAGTCATGCTTTCCAAGCAATCCTGAATATGTGCAGAATCTGGTCCTTTTGGTCGGCTCACACTTTTGCAAGCGACTTTTCAACAACTGTGCAACCGGCGTACGCTCGCGATGCGTTGCATAGCAGCAAATTCTGCAGTCAACGAAACATGAGTTATGGAAGCTACTCATAATAGTTAGTGATGCTTATCACCTCTGCGGTATGCCGTCTAATAATAATTACCCCAAAAAATTCAATTTCTATGCGGATATTTTTGGGTGTTTTTAGGCTATTTTTGGGTGTTTCCAGGTCAGCGTCAAACGACTGCGAGTTTGAAATAGCATGCTTGAAAGAGTTGGATTACCAGCTGGGTTTCGCAGCAGAGGTGGGTTCTGTGTTTCATTCGGAAACCTCCTGCAAACTTCTTCCTATTCGAGAGTTAGCATTCATTTTTATTCTGAACTTTTTTTTGTTTGGGGTTGCGGTGGTGCAGTGCCGTAAAGCGCATGAGAAAGAGGTAATGCGGGTTCAATCCCGCTTTACTGAGGCGATTCTCGGCCCCGAGCCTCGCTGAACAGGAGTCGGAGCCGCCTGATAGTTCGGATCGTTCCTCTTATCTCCGGGCCTCTGCATTTGCCGTTCGGGCGAGTTAGAGGAGCCCGGAAAGAAACAGAAGCCGATCCGTAAATTGGGAGGTCCTGGTGGCTCGGGACCGAGAATCGCCTGAGTAGTTCAATCTTTTCAGTTGTACTTTCAAAGCTTTTCAATTAGTCGTGGCTCTCAAAGAAGAGTGACGTCTTAATCTATCAGAAAGCGCTAAACATTTTCTCAAGTGTTATAACAATTTCACAATTGTGCCCTTTTCAAGGACAACATAACTTCTGGATGTCTGTTTGGACTTGGGACTCACAGGGTTTCGGAGCCGCTTGATTGTCTCATTGTGACACTTGGCATGTCCAATGGGCATGTAGTTTTCTACACAGAGAGGGGTAAGTTTTCAATTCCTAGCTGTCAAATTTAGGAATGCTAATGTATGAATTTAGTGTTCGTCATTCCATTGTTTTTTTTTCACTGAGTTGCTCGCGAAATATGTAGATGTCAGTAATTATTCGCATATAAATTCACTGTACCCAGGCGATTCTCAGCCTCGAGTCGTCTGAAAGTTTGGCCCGTTCTCCCATTCTGAGGGTCGGCTTCTGTTGCTGTCCGGACTCCTCCTGCTGGGCCGAACAGCAACAGCAAGCGCTCGGAGATTTGGAGAACGAGCCGAACTGACAATCGACTCGGGGCCGAGAACCGCCTGAGTAGGTAACAGTAGCGATTTCAGGCACATTACTGTTTTTTGAGCACTTTTCGGAGGCCGAAATCCTGTGGGTCACATTTGATCAGACGGATGATAGCCAGCAACTCACTGTGGTCACAACCGTGGATTTCTTCGCCGTAGATCCTATCAGCCTCCACTCTACCCTTTTGAAGGCTAAAACTGCTGTAGGTTATCTTCCTAAATTTGTCTGGATATTTTCTCGATTCAACTTTCATTTAGATAGCAAAAGGCGAGAAGTCTGCAGATGACCTGTCGAGGACTTTGGAGGTAGACGTGGATCGGCTGAAGCCTGAAAGGGGGTGAGATAAAGCATTCAATTGCAAAAAAATGGTCCGCGCTGAAAATTACCACCGATTTTTGTTCTCTTTCTAAACGCAGTGTTCATGATGAAAAATCGTATTCTAATTTTTCTATGTTTTTGAGTAGACAAGTTCACGAAGTAGAGGATAATGGGGAAAAGTCCCCATAAAACTCTCAAATATCGGAGAAAAAATTGCTCAAAAACCCTCCAATATTGATTTGCTTCTGCTGGTGTGTTTCGGGCGCTGCGGGCAAAACGTCAAACCAAACGTCGCAGGCGGTTTTGAACTTCGAAATTCTTAGGTAAGTGACTTTTTTTTCCTTTATGTACCAAAAACCCTTGAAAATAAGATGGTTAAATGCCCATGTCTGGATGTTAGAATCTTTCGCGATAAAACACGTTCAAAATTCGGCAACTTTTTCTCTGATGAAATGAACGCAGGATAACTTTTATATGACATGGGCGGGCTGATCCCATCGGTCGGGAGATCCACGTGATTTTAACCCTTTTTGTGGCCTTTTTTGTACCTTCGTCCTTACTCTTCTTAAAGTAACCCAAAGCTTACGTATCGTGAACACTGCCTTCAATGCAATATTTTGGCCCGACAAAGGTCAGCCATAAGGTTCAAAGTCTTAAAGAGCGTCTTTTAAATACAGAGTTAATTAAACTTAATTAGCGTCTTCTAAATATGAAGCGAATCACATGGAAGGTAATCACGCAAGTATGCGCGTTTTGGATTTTTAATTCATTTTTTCTAGAAGTTAAGGCAGAAATTTAATTTTTTTGCTAATTTTGTTCACTACAGGTGTAATGATCAGTTAAAAACGTGGAAACTAGGTTGCAATTCTTTGTGTGGACGATGCCTCAAGGCGTTTGCTCACGATAAGAACTCTTCATATCTTCAGGAAAAATGGACTTCGACATGCTTTATTCACTGGAATACACCGGCAATCCTCATTTGAGCAGTACTCGACGGCCTCCATGACGTCATATAATGTAACTTTTTGTTCAGTTTGACCTCGAAGTTTGAAAGTTATCATTTCTTTTTACACAGGAAAGCATAAGTAGCGCGGCTCCTCCTCCATATTCTACCTATATGTATACGTCTGATCGTGTTTTCTCAACGTTTGCGTGGACCACTGATGCGGATAAGAAAAAGATATGGTCAGAAGCGATCAAATATGGAAAATCGGTACGAATTTTCCCATATTTTTGGAAGACCATTTACTCACTGGAGTACGAATTTTTTACTGATTTTCAATGATTTTCAGTTTGTGCCCCATTTTGGTTTCCGTGATATGCTAGGATTTTCCACTACACCGAGGAAGAAGGCGATAATGGGCCAGGCCTCTCACACGATTACAACTAGAGGAACACTTGATGATACTAGATATGCTGTCGAGACTGCGCTAGATACGTCGAGAGGGCTGGTGGCGGTTGTCGATCACATAGCTAGGGTCGTGCTCATCGATGTGAGTCTCCATAGGTGACATTCCTATCCATGAAACTATCTTGCACTGACAGTTGGTGCACGAATTTCTTTTTTTTGTCTTTTCAAAGCGCTTCACAATGCCCAAAATTTTACATTCAACGAATCCGCTTTCATGGGGGTACCGTTAGATTCTTATGACGCGCCATTAGACGCGCTCCTTGACTGGCATCGCGGCCATTTCTTCTCAGTTCCTCGTTTTCTTAGAATTATGTGGTTTTCTCGAAAGTATGAAACTTTATTTCGAGTTAAAAAAAAGAAGAATAGCTAACGAAAATTCTTTCGAGACTTTTCTGGTTCAGGTAGACTCCAAGTGTTGATGTTGTCAACATTTTATTTCTGTCAGTTTTTTTTTCAGATAAAAAATAGGCAAATTGTTCGAATTTGGAAAGGATACAGGGATGCTAGTGTTGCATGGGTGAACTCAGCTAACGACAAGCAGACTGCGCTCTTCCTGGCGATCTTTGCACCTCGGCGAGCACTGCTGGAAGTTTGGAATGTGCAGGTATTTCTTCAAACATTTTCCTGTCCGATTTATGCAAAGTTTAAAATTTTTCATGGTCCTCATGTTTGCTAGGCCGCCTAGCCTAGGCGTGCCGTGATTGTTAGCGACTCACATTTTCACTGAGACCGACAGCGAATCACTCAATGTGTCAGGTTCCAGAGTGGGGTTCGAGTCGGGGCAGTGCATGTGGATCCAGCTGGTGTGTTGCTAGACGGAGGATTGGCATCTGTGCTGTGTGGTTCTCATAATTATAAGTTCAAGCGGGATGCCTTCTTTGTTGATAGTCAGGTTGGTGGGCATCCTTCCTTTCCTCTTTCTTCCTTTCCTTCCTTTACTTCCTTTATTTCATTTCCTCCCTTCCCTCCCCTTCCCTTCTTTCCTTTCTTTCTTCCCTTTCCCTCCTTTCCTTTTCCTTTCCTTTTCCTTTCCTTCCTTCCCTTCCTTCCTTCCTTCCTTCCTTCCTTCCTTCCTTCCTTCCCTCCTTTTCATGATGGTTTTTCTATCTTTTTTTCCCATACTGATTTTCTTTCTTTTCTTTCATTCCTTTTTCCTTTGTTACCTTTTATTCATTTTTCTTCGTCTCGTTCCTTTCCCTAGCTTCCTTCCATTCCTTATCTCTCTTTCCTTCACTCATTCACTCCCTTTCTTCCGTTACTTTCCTCCTTTTCTTTCATTACTTCCCTCCCTTCTTTCCTCTCTTCCCTTCCCTTCCCTTCCCTTCCCTTCCCTTCCCTTCCCTTCCTTTCCTTACTTTCCTTCCTCCCTTCGTTTTCATATTTGTTTTACTATCTTTTTTCCCATACTGATTTTCTTTTCTTTCTTTAATTCCTTCTTTTCTTTGTTACCCTTTTCTTCATTTTTCTTCGTTTCGTTCCTTGCTCTAGCTTTCTTCCATTCCTTATCTCCCTTTCTTCTGTTCCTTTCCTCCTTTTCTTTTATTCCTTCCCTCCTCTTCTTTTCTTCCTTCCTGTTCTTTCTTTCCATCTTTCTTTCCGGACATGTATCTCTTCTTATCCTTCCTTTCCCTGTTCCCAGGGTTGAACAGGGTTGCGATTCGGCGCAAAACGGGGCCGTTAAATAATGGGAAAAGGTTTGGGAAGAAAATGAAGATCGGAGTGGGGTGAGAGGGGCTCGTACAATACGATTCGACCGAATTTCGCCACAAATTTTAACCTCTTTTTTTGCTTTTTTACTGCCAAAAAGCTTAAGAATTTTTTTCATCTGAGAGGGGATCGCGAAAATTCTTGGCATTTTTCAAAAACTTAGGTCAAGGGGAGGGGGGTCGCAGCTCCGCCAAAAATTGACGCAACGGCCTGCTCAAGCCTGCCCCTTCCTCTCCTTTCCTATTCTTTCCTTTGCTTTTCGTTTACTTGCCTTCTCTTCCTTTCCCTTTCCCTACTCTACATTCGATTTCTGTCCTTTTCTTTTCCCTACCTTTCCTTCTTTTCCTCTTTTCTCCTTTCCTGTATTTTCGTTTGCTTTTCTTTCTTTCCATTACTTTTCCTTCTTGCCCCTGCCTTCCTCTCTCCTTCCCTTACTCTCTTTTCGGTTTTTGTCTTTCTCTTTTCCCTTCCTCTCTTCCCCTTTCCTGTTTTTTTCCCTTTCCAAATTCATTTCCCTCCCATACCTTTTATTTCCCTTCCCTCTCCTTCCTTTACCTTTACCTTTTCCTTCCTTTCATTTCAATTCTATTCCATTATATTCCATCCCCATCCTTCCTTCCTCCCTGCTTTTCCTTCATTTCCCTTTTTCACCTTTTCTTTCCGTCCTATCTCATCCTTTTTTCCCATACCTTTCCTTCCCTCCCCCTCGAATTTTCAGATTTCAGGGGAAGTTCTGCCGATTGATAGTTCCTTTTAACCTGTCAATGCTGCGTAGGACGTCGCAGGATCAACACGATCAGCTGCTTCTGTCGAAGGTAAGTTCTAAACTTTTCGATTTTCTCCTCCAATCATTGACCAGAGTTTCAGTTCTCAGCGTCTCCTAATATGAACTCCTTCATGGAAATTATTTCATCGCTTCGAATGCTGAAGTCGAAGCGTGAACTCATTCTGCTAATGCTACCTCTAATCAGCGAACCTTTCAAATTGGATGAGATATTGAAGCGTATTCCAAAGGTAGCATGGGGTTAGAACAATTCCTTTCGGCTTCTGTTGCATATTTTATGTTTTCAGACAGATGGCACTGGTCCTGTGGAAGAGCTTCTCGGTTTCGTGCGTCAGCTGCTGCGTGCTTTCAGGAGGATTGAGAATTACAATAGCCAAATAGAGTTGTCTAGCCACGACTTACCCGAGTCGCATTTCAATGAGGAAGTACAAGAAGTGATTCGTCGGCATTCTGAATTTGGTGAAGGGTGAGTTTGGTAGGGTCAGGCAATTTATGGGTAGGGAGTTCAAACGGTCATTGATCTACTCAAGGACTGAGCCATCTACGATGACCGTTGGAAAATTTTTCGAATTCATCGACTGTAGATCAACGAATGCTGCAATCTGGGAAAGGTAATATACAGCTAGGTCCGTGGCTTGCCTCCTCAAGAAAAAACATATAAATCTGACTCGCGGCTGGCGCGGGCGGTTAGCTGGCGGTATGGTAAGCTGATCAGCTGCGCTCTTCTCTCGGCCTAAGTCGATTAGCGGCACATACGACCGCCGCGCCAGCCGCGGGTGAGATTGAAATGTTTTTTTTCTGAGGAGGCAAGCCACGGACCTAATTATACCTTATATAGATATTCTGTTTGAGATAATTTACGGGTTGAAATTCAGGAACTATCCAGATGTTGATTTGCTCCGGTTCGGTGAGCTTGTCTTCTCTCCGGCTTTACGAGGACAGGTTGATGCGAAAACGCTGACTGATGACGTGCTAATAGATTTACCATTTGCGATGGTTGGTTAGCGCTTATTCCCAGTTCAGAAATCGCCTAGGAGATCCTAATTTAGGAGGATTTCTGTGAGCTTCTATGCTTCGTTTTCTGCAAAACTCATCTTAAAATAGGAGGAGTAGGATTTTCAAGTTTATGTGAGTTCCTGACCCTGTTTGAGCAGCGTCACACTGGGTCGCTGGAAAAGTGTGAACGAACAGCTCTGGAATAGTGGGTTTCCTATGGTTCTCCTTTTCTTCACCACTGTAGGCGGCAGGATCCTTAGTCATGAAATTTTAGCCCGAATCTTAGTAGAGCTCTTCTGCTTTACGCTGCATGTTGTCTGGTGCGGCGGAAACTCCCGAAGAAGGTTGAAGAAGCGCGAATTGAGGAGTCAATGGACACCGAAGACGAGGCGCTTATTTCGGGTTGGTTTTTCTTAAGAAGCACTTGAAATCGTAAGTATTTGTGGATTAGAATTTTCGCTATACAAGTTGGAGGGGGCTCATAAAACAGAATTGATCGATCGACTCCTCCGTAAAGGCTATGAAACCGCGAAATTCTCATGGTTTCTACGCGTGCTGGTGCGGAGCGGAGGTTAGAGACAGTGAAAGAGCGCATGACAAACGGAGGGAGCAGAATCGCGCGCACCGCTTGAGCCATGAGTCATGAGAATTACGACGTTTCAGAGAGGATACTTGCCGTGATTCGTTTTTTTTGCCGAGGGGGTCGAGGAATCAGAGAAGCCGGACGGAAGTTCATCTATTAGATTGAAGCGGAAGTTTCCCACCACTTTACTTCAACGATTTCAAACCTTTCAGCATTGGCCTTCCGGCCAAGTTCGATATATCGATGTGAAGTACAAATTCTCTTTCTATTTAACGCTACCTTCCCATTGGAGCCAAAGCCAGCTCAGTTGGGAAATATATGCCATAACTCAGTGGTAATCTTTGGTACTGAGCACCTTTGAGTGCTTCTGTTCAGTTTTAGGTGAACCACCAAACTTTCCAGAACTGACAGGATATTTGAGCCACTTCGGAACTACATGATAACAATTGCGGAAATTTTTATTGTAGTGTAGCTATTGATTTTTAGCGGGTGTTGTGATTTTGCAACTTCGGTCTTTTCTGGCTTATCCGAGAAGGTTTGGCCTCGAAGCTTTGAAGTTAAGTATAATAGCCAAGTCCCCACTCGATAGTGTTTTTTTCGCCAGTTATTGATCGTTTTTTGAAAAATGATAAAAACAGCGCAAATTGAGTCTTCGAAAAACGATCGGTATTTGACAAAAAATACTATTGAGTAGAAACTTGACCATTATGCTCATCTTCAAAGCCTTGAGATGGAAACTTCTCGGATAAGTCAGAAAAGACCGTAGTTGCAAAATCGAAAATTCGCTAAAAATCACTAATTGTGCCCCTACGAAATTTTCCGCTAGCGCTATCATCTAGTTTCTAGGTGGCTCCGATATCTATATCTTGTCAACCCTGGCAGATTTTTCGGTTCACCTTAAAGCAAATAGAAGCACTCAAAGTTGCTCAGAACTGAAGACTATCACTGATTTATAGCATATATTTCACAAATGAGCAGGCTTTGACCTAAGCGGAAGGCAGCGTTAGATAGAAAGGAATTTGTGCTTTTGATCGATATATCGCTTTTGGCCGAAAGACCAACGCTGAAAGGTTCAGAGATGGTCAAAGTAATGTGGCGGGAAACTTTCGGTTTGACTTTGGAATATTGATTTATATTTATGATATTTCTGACCATACTCTCGCATTCAAGGCGGCGACGACTGGGAACCGGTGGATCCAAGCGCTGAGCATGCTGACTGTATTATTCTAACAATGCATGCGGCCTTCTTAGCGAGTCAGCTGCGACAATCTGTCCCGTTTGCGAAGGTTGTCAGTAGTGCAAGAGCATTCTTCCGAGAACAGGTCAGTTGATAGGGGTTTCTACCTCGAATCTCCAGCCAAAATCCTTGATCAAGAATCTGTTCAGGTTGCAGCACTAGTTTCACGAGAAAGATGGGATCCGAGTCAGCTTGAGGAGAAGCTCGAGGCTATTGAAAGTCTCAAGGAGTTGAGCGTTCTGCTGCCAAACTCACTGAAGCGTCCATTTCTGTGTTGTGATATCGCTTGGGAGCTGATGAGCCAGTGGTTCAAGGATAGCTCGCAATATTTCGAGAATTTTGAGGTAGTCGGGTGCGCTTTAGGAGGAATTTGCTATTTTAACTGAGAATCGATGTCTAGATGGCACTGAAGTATCTGTATCTCGTGGATGACAGTCGATTGCGTCATGGTGTATTGGCGCTAATGTGGCAGAATTTCATCCTGGAGCGGTTTAAGGCCGCCATTCTACTGATCGAGAAGACTGGTCGTGCCCCTAAAGAACGGGAAGCTCGTCAACAGTTACAAATGCCGGAACTGCGAGTGGTGAGTTGAAAAAAGTCGAGTTTTTCGTTCATTTGTTGCCTAAGGGAGGAAATACAGACCTTTTCCAGGTGGAGTTCCTCACAAGGTGTCATGAGCTCTTGAAAATCCTCATGGATGACGTCAGAGATTCGCCTCCTCCTTCTCAGGTTCAGCAGGATCATTTGATCGAGGTATACGGGTTTTAAAATTATTTGAAGTTGTGTATCGTACGTGCCGGATTTAGAGGAGTTCACGTAAATGGGGTTTTCGAGGGCAACATGTCAATCAATACTTACATCAAAAAAAATTTGTACATATTTTTTTTTGCGGCGGGAGCATGAATAATAGTTTTCCAGTATTCCTGAAACAGTTTCTCTTGCAGATTGCGCAAGCCCATCCTCCAGCCAGCATATCGTCGGCAGGATCCTCGCGAGACTCGCTGGTGGAATTGGCTAATCGTCAGCCCCTTGTCAATTACTACTTGGTTCTTCATCACTACCACCTGGCTGTAGCAGCGGCGATCCAGGTGCGAAATCGGGGGCTGGTCTAGGGAGCCTACCACGATGTCGCGCGGGTTGAAAAGGACAGCGTGACATAATAAGGTTGACATAGTAGCGGTATGGTGCAGACAATGCATTGTCGTTCTCGGAGCCAAATCCCGTTCCGCAATTGTGGACTACGGCTGTTGCATTACGCGATTTTATGATAATCGTGCTGGCAGAAAGGGGAATTGTGCCGAAACCGAGTGATTCCAGCACGATTATGATCTTATTGCGTGATGCAGCAGTTGTTGTCCGCAATTGCGGGCCGTAATTTGGCTCAGAGATCGACGGTATGGTGCGAGCTCATTGTGTGGGCGTTTTCGAATCTGGTGCGTTGATCGCGCGACAGACGTCTTGGTGGCTTCTTCAAACTAGGGCAGTGGTGCAGGAGTTAGTCTGTGTACACATTTTCAAGTTCTTTGTCTACTTTCAGCTATCAGCTGGTATTCGGAATCATGTTTTGCGAGTACTTTTCTGTCCGATTGGTCAGCGCGCGTTCTTCCTCCCGCTGGATTCCCATCCCTTGATACCTCTAGATAGAGTGGATGATGCCGTGGTGGAGCGGAGGCATCAGTTTGTTGCTAAGGTTTGTTTGGTAAAAAAATTCAGAATATGAATAGAATTATCATTGGAATCTTAGGTGGCTGAACAGGGAACGGAGAATGATAGGAGATTGGCAAGGATTTTGTCATGCGAGTGGAATTTGACAGTGGACACTATTCAAATTACGGTGAGTTTTCACTGTTACCTTAACTGGTGTCGGCATCTCCTTAAGGTTTCCAACGATCATGCTAATTTTCAGCAAGTTATCTGCCATCTGCGAGCAGGTCAGGACACCGATGCGTGTCGCGAATTGGCCGGGGTAGCCAGTTCTGATCACCTAATCCAGACGATGACTCGAATTCTAGCTGCACGTGCTCTACGATTAGCTGAAGAAGAGAAGACTGTTCTCACCGGGGCACACCTTGGGTCAGTTGTGTTGTTTTTTCTTTGAAAAGCCCCGTCATTGTCGGCTGAAGGCCGGACTGAGCCTGCCTCTGCCGTCCCTAGTGATCCTGGGCTGCCCCTTGTCAGTCGGTTGCATACTATTCTATCACTCGAGCGCACTGCAGCCGGCTCAGTCCGACCACAACGGAGGAGGTTCTCTACCTAAGTAAGCAATGCAGTGGATACGTATCGACCGGGACGGCCACAGCTGGTTAGGACGAACTACGTCGGCTGAGGTCGTCTACATCGGAGGGATTTTTCGACTACAGTAAGCAATGTATTGCATACTTATTGACTGGGACGGCCACCGCCAGATCAGGACGTACCAGGCGGGCTCAGTCCTGCCACATCACTGATTTTTCGACCCCAGTAGGCGGTGTATTACACACGGATTGACTGGGAGGGTCATGGACGGCACAGGAGTGCTCAGTCCGGTCACAACGGGGGATTTTTAACCTCAGTAAGCAATGCATTGCATACTCATCGATTAGGACGGTTACGGACGGCACAGGCGTGCTCATTCCGGATCAGTAGGCAATGCATTGCATACGTATTGATTGGGTCGCCAGAAGCTGGATCAGGCCAAACTCAGCTGAAGCCGAACACATCGGAGGGATATGTCGATCTCAGTAAGCAGTGTATTACATGCCTCTGTATCGACCGGAACGGCCACGGATGGCACAGGGGTGCTAAGTCCAGCCACAATAGGTGGATTTTTACGCTGGATCCGCACGTAGGTGCTCATCGACCCGGTTGGTTACAGCCGGTTGGCTGCCTATGGCGGGGGCAAGAGAAGAAGAATAATCCTATTTTGGGCCGAAAGTTTGTGCAAGAGATTTTCATTGGAGCCTGTGGGCTTACTGCATTAGTAAGTTAGACACCAACACTCGCAGTTGTGTTTCGCCAGACCGTTGTTGTTTGTGCTTGTTTCGGGGCAAACGCCAGGTCTTTCGGGTGAAACTGAATTTGTTTCGGAGAAAACCAGGCATTAAAGGTAGCGCCGAATAGCGATGTCTCGGGATAAACGGCAGACGTTTCGGGTCAACGAATTCGGCCTCCCTGCGGCAGCGGTCTGACGGAACACAACCACGGGTGTCCGAGTTTTGTTGACTAGCATTGTCAATACTGATGCCTTACTCAAATACCAGTTCTTTTCAGCTTTCTCAGTACCATAGCTGGGGATGAGAAAATGCGTGTGGATTGGCCGGATCCGAACTGGAGGGAAGCAGTGCAGTCGTTTGGCCGGATTGTCTCAGGTCTTTCACTGCAGCCGCAGTTCGTCGCCCCGTTCATCCGAATAGGAGGCATAACTGTGCAGTACTGGGGTATTCATATCGTGGACTGATCATCTGGTCATCCTAGTATTCCTTTCTCATCTTGAGTACTTTCATTTCATCAGCTACAAAACAATTTTTTCGAGTAGCCGGTGCTTTTCTCCCATTGCTGTGATATGTAAATATAAGTCAGACCAAACCAGAATTTGTATTGTATGGTTTTGAGTAATTACGGCTACGATAGATGGGTTGAATGGTTTCATCCTTTTTTGTTTCATATTGATGCGTGCCATACTGAATAAATGCATATAAACTTGACTCATGTTGAACGTTGACTTAATCGGCTGGCTACCGGCTGACGCGGTCATTCCACTTCTTCGCCGAGGTGTGTCGTCCTAGTGGTCAGCCGTGTGCATTTGTCACGGTCCTCAGCCACAATTTGAACACAATCCATCCATTGGTGGCTATTCCACTTCCTGGGCGTAAGACATCGCGCCTGAATCGCCTTTCAATGCCGAGTGATTTCAGATCCTCCTTCACCTCATCCGTCCAAAACTTTCGCCTACCCCCAGGTGGTCGTTTTCAGACAGGACTCGGAAGCATTCTCAGAGCGTGTTGAAAAAGACAATTTGGCGGTCTTTTTAATATATGCCCAAACAAACTAAGTCGATCTTCCGTTGCCGCTTGAAATGGCGTTGGGGGATGTTGGCACCTCCCTCGTGACAAGTGCTGATATAAAGCGTCGATTTCGTTGTGGCACATCCGCGGCCAGAAATATCTAAGCAAACGTCTACACAGCTTCCTCTCCGTGGAAGGCCCTACTTATACACCAGCGGAATGAAAAATGACATTGTCGCCGCTTGCTGCGTGGATCGGAGACTCGTCTGCAATATTGCGTCTTTGACGTCTGTGACGCAATTTGCAGACTAAATATTTCCGGGCGTTTCACTTGCCTTTTATCGATATTTCACGCCTCTATCATATGTTTACAGCAGAAAGTCATTAGAAATGTATTACTCTTGTCATAGCAGTGCTCATTATGTCGTTTCGGTGATAATTTAACAAATTTAGATCCAAAAAATAATCAGCTGATGGAAATTGGCAAATGTCCAACGGGGTAGGTCCCTCCAGGATACAGTATACTGTGCCGCGGCGTGTATAACTGCTCGGTGCGGTCTTCCGGGGTGGTGTATCAACACCCCTGAGGAGGCGGGAGAAACGAGGCAGGAGCGTGGTTCTTGATTGGACGCAACAGCCGGGGCTAGCCTGTGTTGCGTCCAATCAGATACCTCGCTCCTCCCCTGTTTCTCCCGCCTCCTCGGGGGTGTTGATACACGATGGCCACCACCCGGTCTTCCGGCGCGTTTTTCTAGGACAACTCTTCCTTTTGGCATGCCTCAGCACAGTTGGTACGCACATAAATGGTAGTTGTCATGCTACTTCCGCTGCGTCCCGCCGGTGTATAACTACGGCCAAATCCAACCTCCTGCTCTGCGTCTTCGGTACATCATGGTAGGGCGAATAGCGGATAAGTAGACGCGCAACATAACTTCCTTCGCAATGGGGGTAGACCACAATCACATTGTTTGAGAATTAAATGCAGATGAAGCTTTCGCACATTGTTGTTGAATATCCACTGCATAACTACCATCCTTCTCCAGGAAACAGGCTAAATAACAGAAATCGTCCACCAGTTCGATACGTTGTCCGTCCACACAAACTCCCGTTAGAGGCCTCTGAGAAACCCACATCTGCTTGCATTTGTCCGGACGAAGACGAAGTCTATAGGCTGCGGAATACTTCGAAACGAGGTTCGCAATCCTTTGCAGTTTTGCGTTGTTTTCGGCGAATAACACTATGTCTTCTAATAAATATTGCCGCGACTCCACCGCGATCTCAGACCGTCCCGTGACCCTGAATTTCTTCCGCGACTTCTCGGTGGGGCAAGCTTCCGCAACTCCCCCGAGGCTCTTCCGAGACCTTACCGCGATTTGGTCAATGAAGAATTGTCCGCGGTTCTGTCCCGCGTCTCTCCCGCGACTGCCCCGCAACTCTTCCGGCTCGACGCCGGCAGGAGTAGCGACGATATTTTTCAGAGTCGTCGGCGTACTACGGGTCGACAAGGGAGCGTCCTGACGGTGTTAGTATCAGGTCGGCAGGAAACTGTTCTGCAACTCTACGCATAATGTCATCAACGGCGAATTTGAATAGAAAAGATCCTGCTACAGCTCTTTTCCTTACTCCTGTTTTCGCCCCGAAAACTTGTGTGAATTCGACAGGTCTAGACATAGCTACTATTTTTTAATCTCTTCATGAGTCAACAATTCTCACGGGAGTACTAACTCATCCCTAATGTGAGCCACACCTTTCTAATGCGTCAATATAATCTATTCAAAACAGACTTCAATTACTGTGCTTATCTGGGCCAAATTCCGGTCCGCAATTGCGTCTCGACACGCTTTGCAGCCGCACGCGCTCGAGTCAGTCGTAGTTATAGTTTCCAGTTCCCGAAACCCTCCTAGAGTCAACAGATCGGAGGCTGCGGCGCTGGAAATTCTTCTGACTCGAGAGCGTGCGGCCGCAAAGCATCTCGAGACGCAATTGCGGACTGGAATTTGGCCCAGATAAACACAGTACATACTGTCCACGGCAACTTAAAAAGGCGACTGTGCGGTAGCGTATCTCCAATAAAGTATACTGTAGGTTGCGCCATATTCGACAACAGAGTTGCAATTTTCTCTTAAATTTTGAAGAAAAAACATCGGGGACGTTGAAAACACTGAGTTTTCCCCCATACACAAACATTGTCAATATCCCTCAAGTCCTGACCATGGATACACGCACGAATAACAAAAAAAATTTTTCCAGAATCACTCATTTTTTCTTGCCATTCCCGAGTGTATCTATCATGAAGACTTTAGTTATATTGATAATGTGTGATGGTTGGGAAAACTTACAACTTTTCCGTCGAATATGGCGTAACCTAAAAAGCGCTTTCTGAAGATACGCAACTGCACAATCGCTTTTTTCGTTGCCGTGGACTGTACAAAACAAATTAAGCTCAAGAAACACTGTAAAGATTTATGAACAGCCCAGTCTGGGTAAAACAAAGTGATCATAACATGAGAATGCATTTCAACAAGAAAACTGCTATACAACCATCTATCGAGACTATTTCTACTGGGTAGAACGTTAAAATTCATTTTTTGTCTCCAGGAGTTGGCTTCGCGTGTCGACCAGGATTCTCTATGCTACGTTCCCATTCTTCTACATGATGGGCGGGGAATCTAAATACAAAGTTCATCAAATAGAAAGAAAAACCAAAGAAAATATTCACTTACTTCAATAATCGTGGGAAATTTCTGCGCTCTTCCTCTGTATACTGGTCACTTCTTCGTGGAACTCGTTGAACTTGCTCCAACTGCATTGACAAAATCAATTTAGTACAACGATATCCTTGGTGTTTCTCATGGTAATTACCTGACTGCCTAAGTTTTCCTTAACAAAATCTGGCATCTCCATTTCCGGGAAAAGATGAAGTCGTTGTATATGTGTCCGCCGAATCAGATTATGTCCCAATGCCTAAAAAATTATATATTTTCAATAGCAATACACAGCAGATAGGTAGGTCACTACTACATATAAAGTATACATTGAACTCGGGGCAATAATTTCAAGATAATCAAATTTCGGGCTTATCCAGGAAAAAACTCCTCTACCGGTGATTCGGTTCGATTCGAATTTGGCGTTTTTTAAGCGATTCGGATTTTGGTACAATTCGGATTTGGCCCTTCTTCGGTGATTCGGATTTCGGGTCAATTCGGATTTGGCGTATTTGCGATGAATCGGGTTCCAGATGGACTCGGATTTGGCGTTTTTTCAAGGATCCGGATTTTGATTCGTTAAAATTTAGAATCATTCCGACGGATAACCGAATTTATAATACAAAGATTGAACTTGATTAGTCGAAAAGATGCAACTGATAACTCTCACCTTATAAACAGATAAGAAGACTATTCGACACGGATCATATTCATGAATTTGGTAAGCAGGAATGTCAGCTTTTGACTTGGGGTATTCCTTAAATGAAAATCTCATTACTAGGACCTCTCGAAATTCACTCCACCTTTTTCTGATTTCAATACCTTATTAAAATGATACAGAGTGTGCTTCCAGTCGAATCCATGCATAGCCACATGTTTGCAATTAACCACTACTACGTGATCACCACAGTCTGTCTCCCGGTGCCATATGGGCTTGTGCTTCCCGGCTAGATGTTTCGCAACATGTTGTCCAAGGAGAAACGCGTCCTATAAAAGCAAAGGCTACGAGGTTTTCATGTTATTCGTAGGGGTAAAAATCCAAAGGCTGGCGATGCAATATTACTAGAATAAGGTCATCCTTGGCGCTTCCAACACCGCCGGCGTCGTGGTACTCTGAGAGTTTTAACCGAGAAATAGCCGCGAAATGCCTGCTCGCCGCGTAATAGCCGCTAAATAGCCGCCAAATAATGACCGCCGCGAAATAGCCGAGAAATAGCCGCTAAATATTACTCGCCACAAAATAGCCGCAAAATAATGACCGCCGCGAAATAGCCGAAAAATAGTGCTCTCCAGGCAGATATACGGAGCATTCCAGAGCCATGATTCAGATGTCAGCACCTCGTCTGTTCAATTACCCAAGTTTGAGGTTCTTCAACCTCGTTCAGCCTCTGGAGGCCCCGCCCAACCGCTGGCGGCCCTAGATGGTGGCTCGGCGAGCCGGCGACAGTTGCGTCTTGGTTAATTTTGTTCACTTCTTAGGATTTCTGGGTTATATCTCGGCTATTTCTCGGCTTCTTCTTGTCCATTCCATAAGAGGCCGAGAAATAGCCGCGAAATAGCACACCAGGAGCCGCTGCGGAGCCTGGTGGGCTATTTCCCGGCTATATCACGGCCAAAACTCTCAGAGTAGGAGCGATACGGGTCTACTCACGTTGTAATCTTAGCTCCCATCAAGCACCGCTATAGCGGCAACGCTCGAACCGCAATGACCATTTCGCCATTTGTATCATTACTGGATTATCAGATCAAGTCAACTTCATTATAAAAAATTTGAAGGCAGTGTTCACGATGGGAAAAGGTGCCCGTTTTTTTGGCAATCGTAAGCTTTGGGTCCTTCTAAGAAGAGTAAGGCCATTGTTATACTCTGCCACAGCCCTGTCGCGGTCGCAGACGTTGAGGGCCAGTTGTGATATGCCATATATCACGCCAACTTACGTATGTAACGCGCAATAGCCCGAGTAGATGCAGACAAATAAAGAATACGGAATCAGTAAATCAGTTTAGTTTCAGGTCTATAAAGAGGCAGGCTTTAAGATTCATACATTTAGGATAAGGTGAAGATTCCAGGAGAGGAAATAAAGAGGGAACTACAGAAAAAGAAGAAAAACAGAAGAAACCCGCACTAAACCAATTACTCCGTCCCTGTCGCGGGCATCGGTCGCAGTGCGCCACACTGCCACCGATGCCCGCGACAGCGGCCGATTGCGGCACGGTTTCAACATATGGATGTATAACACCCATCTGCGACCCTAAGACGCAACCGGCGCATGCAAAGTGTTCCTGCAACAGCTTTTTTCATGATGAGAGTGTGGGTCCCGACACGATTCGTAACAGATGAGCGAGCCTGTCGCGGTCGCAGACTGGAGGTATAACAATGGCCTAAGAACGGAAGTGTGACAAAAACGGTCCGAAAGTAGGTGGAAATCTCGTGGGCCAGCCGACCCATTCGGTAACTCCGCCCACGTCCTATAATAATTGTCCTGCATTGATTTCACTGTAGGAAAAAACACCGAAATTCGGAATATTCATTATCGCGAAAAGTTCTAACATCCCAGATTGTACATTAAGCCCTCTTATTTTTGAAGAACTCTTAGTACAGAAAACAAAGCAAAGCCACTCACCCAAGAATTTTGAAGCGCAAAACCATTTCTCCGACGGCAGGTTCGATGCGTTGTACGCAGACAGACATAATTAGTCTTTCAGACGTTTCATTAAACAGTTTTACAGTTTTTTCTCCGGTATTTGAATGTTCTGTGAGGACTTTTCCTTATTATCCTCTTCTCAGTGAACTCACCTACCCAAAAACATCGAAAACAATAGAACGGTTTTTATCGTGAGCTTTGCCTTTAGAAATTATCCTACACTGCCCAGTATGCAAAAGCAGGCTTAGGATTTATGTGCACAGCATACTTGAGGCCCAACTTTACCCTGCACTGCCATGGCGGTGCCGCCGGAGATTTCATGGTTTATTTCCACGCATCCCGCGCTTGCAGTGAAAGACTCAAACGATTTTCGGCCCCGAGGAGCCTGACAGTTCGGCTCGTTCTCTCAATCTGCGGAACGGCTTCTGCTGCTGTCCGGGCTCCTCCAGCTCACCCAAAGAGCAACAGCAGTGTGCCGCAGATTGGGCGGGCTTACTGTAAGACGGCTCTGATTCCTGGGGCCGCATGCATGAACGCAGCGAAGGTCGCTCCGCGTGGAGCCACGGGACGGCCCGAAGTTTATGGCGTGTATTTATGTGCCGCGGACGTAAATGCAGTACCCACAGCAAACTCTACGCGCGCACTTTTTGTCATCACAGCGACACTTTCGCTTCTCATCTTCGTACAATTCGGGTTTTCATTGCCCTCACGAATCCTCCGGATCGAATTTGTGATGATAAAAAGTGCGCGCGTAGGCTTTGCTGTGGGTAGTGCATTTACGTTCGCTGCACATCAATACACGCCATGAACTTCGGGGCCGTCCCGTTGCTTGAAGCTGTGCGCATAGCACGCGGAGCAGCTCCTTGACCTTTTTGGCTGCGTTCTTGCATGCCGCCCAAGTTCTGTGCGGCTCGAGGTTCGAGAATCGCCTGAGAGCGCTCAATCAACGGCGGTCACGATGTGGCGAATCGCGCGGGGATTGAACCCCGCAGTCATGCCACTCACGCGCAGCTGACTGCCTATACGAATGTCATGCAGAGTTCACGTCATCATTTTAGTCTGGTGGATGGACGGGGCTGCGACGGTACAGAGCTGCACGCGATCGAAAAGCCATTGCCCGGTGATGCCGCCAACACCGCATGGCCACTAGAATATGTCAAAATATACTCAGAAAACGAATATTCGGCCGAACAAACGAATAATCATATATTCGAATATTCCGAAAAATCAATTTTTCGTATAATTCGTTTATTCGAATATTCGAACGGCCCAACATTCGAATAGTCGGCCGAATAAACGAATAGTTCCAAAAAATAAGAAGCAGAGTCTCCGGCACATGTCCATTTTTGCGGTCCAGAGGTGAAACGTTCCCAATCAAACTGGTAGAAAGTTCGAATATAATCGGAATACTCCAATATATAGTCAGAAACCTAATGGTGGAGTATTTCGCTCAGCACCGAATTTGTGGGCAGACGTAACAGATACTGTTTTTCATCTGATGGAGTATGTCCCAAACAGACTCGAGCGATGTTCCAGAAATGGCTACCGTACGCTGCTAGAGTATTATGTAATACCTAGTTTTCATGAATTTAGGTCAATCGCTGCAGCTTTGAGCCAGTTCCTATTCAACGTTCACCTTACATTTTTGCGGTCCAGAAGTCAAATGCCTCCAACCAAACTGGGTGCTGTCTTAGCGGTGGGGGGTCACCATGTCCGGGTGCGCTTGGCCCTGCCCATTTTATCGTGCCGCACTAAATTTGAACACCCACTCGGGGTTTCCCTCCCCCGCACGAATCAGGAGTGATAGCGGCACGGAAAAATGGGCGTGGTCATGTGCGATACAACAGTGCCCCCCACGCTTTGATCCATATAATACTATACAAAAAAAGGTCAAGAAAGTTGGTAGTGCCGCGAACAGTGGCCTGAATATGCGTACTCGGTCCGTACTTCTTATTCGAATACTCGCGATTTTGGCTGAAAATTCGAATTATTCGTATTCGAATAATTCGACTATTTGGAGAAGTCTATTTTTCGGATAATTCGATTATTCGAATACTCGAAGAAGACATTTCTTCGAATAATTCGTTTATTCGAAGATTCGAAAGAGTCAATTTTTCGAATTATACGTTTATTCGAATATTCGAAAATTTTTATTCGTTTGATATACTCTAATGGCCACCCACCTGGTCCATGCGTCAAACTCAATATAATATTGAAACCATACCTGATGATCTGCATCCACCACATGCCATTGTCTAGCAAATTGCAGCCACTGATTCACTCGATCAAATCGTGACAGCGCTCGACGGGCAGACATTTCTAAAAACTACTGAACATGTGCAAAAACGAAAATCCCTGCCACGAACCGCCAACACAGTAAAAGCCGGTAACAAAACCAATAATGCCAACAATATCCAGAGCAAAAAAAAACTTATTTTTATTTATATGGTCGTAATATGTGTAGCACAGAACGAAAAACAAATTAAATAACCATGAAAGCAATCCTTGTGATAATATTGAAGACAAAAAGGCTATTATTACATTATTACAGCATCAGTAAACGAGGTACGTACAAAAATGCAAATATGAAACACTTCAGTGGTCAACAAAAACAGAACTCCATAAATAACACAACATTCATACCACAACCTTCAGAATAAATATCACTAATCCCTGGATTCTATAAGCCCCCCAGATACTTTGAGCACAAAAAACTCTTACTAATTCCACTTCTGAAAAAGAGTCACATAGAGCTGAACGCATTGCGATCGCATGCGACTCAAGCGGACCAAGGCTGTGAAGAGGATCAATACTTCAACAAAAATCCATGAGATACCACCTCACCCATCCCTTCATCACTAAGAATAATTATATTGTAAGTGTAAAGTATGGCAATTATTACATGGAAGACTAGACTGAAAGAAAGAGAAGTTTGCTTAAAGAAGGCAGTTATTAATAACAGATATTATTCAGTTATGACCTGTTTAATTCAAACAGGCAGCCGCGACGCTTCTTGGCGGGAAAATTGGCACGCGGGAATGCGATGCTAAGGCCGGGCTCATACTATTCGCGACCCGACGCAATGTTCATTGTCAATAATCAATATACATTGTCGCGCTTCGCGGGAAGTATGAACCCAGCATAAGATGGCTATCGATCGGTTAATTAAGCTCCAAACTGCTGACTACGGCTTCCTGATTGAATGACACGGACATAACACTAGATGCTTGAGAATAAAATTACAACTTAGAAGACACTGCATGAATCCGCTGAGAAGCTTTAATTCAGCCGCATCCGAAGCCATTCTGCGATGTTCCGGTCCGATATCACCAAACCACATGATCTCGAAATTCTGGCAAAACGCTGTTTTTCTTCACTGTCTCGTACGCGAGCATCACCAGACTCGAATAGAGGGCGTTGCTAACAACACGTGGCGCTAGTCCCTGAATGAATGAATAATCTTCGCCAGGATAACTTTGGGTATCAGCGAAACGCGAACGATACAATACCGCGTTGGGAATACCGGTAAATTTTACCCAAAAAGGCCGGATAACGGATGAAAGAACGAAAAATTAACGGTATATGGAAATGTAGGTAAAGTCACACTTTTCTCCTCTAACAAGGAAAAGACTGAAGCGGTAAACGTTAGGTTTCGCATCTAAATAAATGGCGTGGAATCTCGACCGCAAAATCTCGACTAGCGGACCCAGGATTCGTTTTCAGGGCGCGATACTAAAAGTTTTACCACGGAAACTCAATAGATACACAATACAATTCGTTTTCACAAATGCGTCAACCGCTCTTAACACATCCCTTGTAGGAATTTGCGCCTTTACCAACATACTCATATATCATTATTTATCCTTTGCGCTTTATCCAATAAGCGGGTATTTTCAGAAAATCTACCGTTATCAGACTTTCAGTATGACTTTGAATTGGTTATTAACAGCCAGCCGCTTGTGAGATTTAAACCGCCGCGCCAGCCGCGGTTTGAATTTAAATGTTATTTCTTGAGGAAACAAGCAACGGACCTAACCATTCATTCGTTAGGTATCAGCGTCTTGTAGAAGAATCCTCAGGAGAGCTGCAGCCAGCCAGCACCTCTCCCATGACAAAAACCCTCTCCGCGGAGGGATTGACGTCGGTTTGCACGGAGGTGATCTTCTTTCCTCCACACTGCCACGGCACGAACGTACGACATCTCGGCAGCTGATGCTCCGTCGAAAGTAGATGTGCAGAGATGGACTGAAGCACAACAAGAACGCCTCCGTCTCTTGCGCGCGGAGCATACCCGATTCGTGAACGAACACTTGAGCAGAGTTGCCATAAACCCCATCCTGGGAGTCGCACCTCCAAAGGTCTCCGAGACAGAGATGGAACTTGGCAGGCGTGCCAGGTGCACCCTTGCATCGTTACGCTGTGGACACTCCCCCATGCTTATGTCATACTTGCATAGGATTGACAACAGCAAACCTGACGAGTGTCCTGATTGCGGTAGTCAAGGGCATACTACTGCGCACCTGTTCAATTGCCCGAAAAGACCGACTACATTGACGACAATGGATCTGTGGACGAACCCAGTGCTAGTGGCCGAGTTTCTGAACCTATGACAGAACCCCTCTCTGTGGCTGCAAAGAAGAAGAAGAAGATCAGCGTCTTGGGGGCCAAACAGTTTGGCAAAAAACATTTGGGCAGTTTTTGAATAATGTATCCGCAAATCAGCATAAACATTGACTTCGACTGATTCCCGGTGCTGAGGTTGTGGAAGGAAAGCTGGACACCACGGCTGTGCGTCATAACGTTAACGTGTTAATGCATTAACGGGTTAATGCGTTTGTTTTCCGAAAACTAACTATTAACGCTCAACGAAAAAGTCTCTGAATCACCGAATCACCTTAAATTAGATCGGTAATTGTACAAGAATTATGACACTCATTGATATGGGACCTCTGACGAGTTATCGATTTCTTCCGGTGGTCGAGAAATGGCTTTTAAATTCTCAACGAAATTGAAAACTATCGTGTATTAACGGGTTAACGCGGCTTTTTTCGATAACTAACGATCGACGTTTAACGAAAAAATCTCCATTAACACACACCCCTGCTAGGCACCATCAATCAACCTTTTCAAGCGTTGTGTCTGACTCTGATGCAGAAAAAACCAAGAGAAAAAAAACTCGACTGACCTTCGTAAACACCTTTGAGCCCTCATATTTCAGCAATCGTTTGATAGTGTCAGTGTAGTTGGTGCGATGGACCTTAACTAGAACAAATAAGAAAATATCCAGACAAGATTAGCATTGTCTACCAAAAGCCTATCACTTGTTCTACTCTAGAAGTACTCAGCTTTGCTGACAAACCACTTTGACTGGAGGCCGGTGGCTAGCCCACTAGCCCGTTTTGGCCTGTTTTTAGTCTTCTTCTTTTTTTCTTATTTCACTAAATTTCACTTCAGTCATGGTCTGTGTGAACTTCGATAAAGGAAGCTCAACAGCCAAGAAAGCTTTCTGCCAAGAACCCCACTTGAAGCTCACACGGCTCCAAAATCCAGAGGCCGGATTCGTCAACAATTATACCCCGGGAATAACGGCGCATCAGGGAATAAACTTCTGCGATTTCCTGAGCAATTCGGAAGACTAAATCCTGATGCGCTGTTATACCCAGGCTATAATGGTTAGCCAATCCGTCCTCATAAGTCAAATAAGAATCTGACTTGAGACGATTAACTCAAAACTGCTGCAAGATCACGCACCTGTAATCGAATTCGAAGCATTTCTAACGGATTCGTGACGCAAGCCGACGCAATGCCTCCTAATGATCCAGAGAACGCCTGCAAAATTATCGACCTAAGCAGAAATTACAATTAGAAAAAAACCAAAAGAAAATGTACCTGGTCCAGAAAGTAATGCCGGTTATCAACCTCAAATGGTGTTCTCGGCTTGACTCCTTTTTGATATTCTGTGACCTGAAAGACACGTTGAATATTTTCACACAGAAGAAAAAATTGTTGTCTTTGAAATGTAGCCCATGAATAAGAAACTCAAGCCACAAAGAAGATTTTCCGATTAAAGAGCGACACACCTTCTCACGAAGTTTTCGGAAACCTGCTAGGGCATGATAATACGTCGACCAGAATACCATAGTCGATGGAATGTACAGCATCACGGCGGACAAAAAGCCACTGAAAATTACAGGAAAAAATTCGGATGAAAATCAGACCAGCAAACACCTTGAAAACCAAGTATTTTTGGTTGAAAAGGACGAAATGTATCTTACTCCAGCTACAATTTCAACTGAATAATTCATGGAGAACGGAAAACCACCCTGATATAACAAAAAACGCCCAACACAACCCAAGATTTGCAGTCCAGAGGAGGGAGAAAATATTGCGAAATTTAGAAAAAATAAATAAAACACATACTGGATAGGTAAAATATGAGAAACTTCATAAAACAAACCGGTAGAATCCCGCTAATCCGTCTACGTGGTAGACCGCTCGCACAACGCGAAGACCTAGAGTTACCCGATTCTCCAATCCGTCCCTTCGGATGGCAAGAGCAACGGCGGATGTTTTCCTGCTACCTAAAAAAAGTATCACAGCCTCATATAATCCCGTAAAAAACTTAAAGACAGGAATATGACTGTCAACGTGAATCACTTTTCCTTCCATTGAATTTAAGCAAAAGTTTCCAACTATCCAGCTTTGTCAATTTTTAAGACCTTCTTCTCCGTAACACTTAAATTCGAAGACGGCAATTGGTTTGATGGGGCAGAAAAGACCGAAGTTGCTATAAAAAAAACCCCAATCAAAATTCTCCTTCTACCTCCAAAAGCCTCGGGATTATTGTGTACCATCATATGTTGAGCAATAATATCCGTCGGAACAAAGACCAACTGGGCACAAGGTGAGGCGATTCCTCCTAAAAACAATCAGCAGAAACAAAGGAAGCATAAATCCGAAGTTTGAAGACATCTGCAACATACCAGCTAAGGCAGATACGACGGAAGGATTCGTTACCCCAACATGAACTTGCAAGAGATCGCGTACTCTCTCATACGTTGATGAGTACAGGAACGAGGCGGACAACTGCGGGAGCGTCATCCAAAATCCCTGAAAATAACCCAAGGTCGACTTCTCGACTAGTTTACTCAACTCCATCAAACCTACTCTGAGAGTTTTGGCCGGGAAATAGCCGCAAAATGTCTGCTGGCAGCGTAATGGCCGCCGAATAATGCTTCCCGCAAAATAGTCGAGAAAAAAAGCTCTCCAGGTAAGCATACGGCGCATTCCAGAGACATAATTCAGATGTCAACATCCCCGTCTGTTCAACTAACTAAGTTCAAAGTATTTGGACCTCGTTCAGCCTCTGGAGGCCCCGCCCAACCGCTGGCGGCCCCGGATAGTGGCTCGACGAGCCGGCGAAGGTCGAGTCTTCGTTACTTCTTGTTATTTCTCGGCTACATCTCGGCTATTTCTTGTCCATTTCGTGAAAAGACCGAGAAATAGCGAAAAATAGCCCACCAGGGGCCGCTGCGAAGCCTGGTGGGCTACTTCACGACTGTGTCTCGGCTAAAACTCCCACAGTAGCAGCCTCAAGAGAGAATCTTCTGGGGTTGCAAGAGCGAAGTAAATCAAAACCTACCCTATACAACGCTCCGACACCTTCCACCTTCAGGATTTCAGCAAACGCATGCCGCATGCCTCGATAGACATTGTTTTTTCTTTGCAATTGCAACCGACTTTTCACAACTGACCTGAAATAATTGACAATCGTGCTCATACGTCGATGTTTAGAATGTTGTACGGAGTACGATATCACGATGTCGCTGAGTATAACACAAAACTTCGAATGTCAGGGAGGACTCGAACCTGCATCACAACGCTTTACGGCCGAGAGCGCTATTATTACATGACCTACACCCGCTCTGCGTCCCTCAGCTAGATGACACAAAAACTGTGCAGGCTCAACAGCAATCACCCGACAACGGGTATGATCTGGCGAGGACAAATAGACATTAAACCCAGTCAAGCTAAGGTGATAGGTACTCACGAATAAATAAACTGTGAACTTAGATTAGCGAAATGATAGACAGGCGAGATATTAAATATTTTTCAGAAGAAAAGGTAAAGAAGGACAAGAATCACAGGTTTCGGCAGAAGTTCTTAGACACTCCGTAACCAGTAAATCTGCTCAATGCCGACGATTCAAGAATCCCAATATGTGCTCTTTCAGCTAAGGTGAGTCTACTTCTGAAAGTCCCTAAGAAGGGAAGTATACAAAGTGCAGGTCGTATCTACGGTAACGAATCGTATTGTTAGTACCCACTGAGCATCCATAGTGAAACTGCACAGTACCCCGTCCTGAGCCGCTGCATCCGAAAAGTTATAAAAACAAAACTGTCGTTTTTTGTGCTTTCTGTTCCTTCAAAAATGCGCAGTAATCCTTCCATATACCGGAAACAGTCCTCATAATCGTGTTCAGCGCCCAAAACAACCTCATAAACAAAGCTAGATCAATTATGGAGTTATAAAAGTTCCTGAGAAAAAAAAGTGTTTAAGATTTGACTTAAAATCCTCCCAAAGGGTTATATGGGGCGCTAATCACGGATCTGAGATTCTTTGTCGATTTTAAAAAGTTTTCGACCTAGTTCGGTCATAGCATCTCAGCGAATGAAAATTTCGGAGACAAAAAGCGGCTTTCAAAAGTTCCGGATTTCTACGACAGAGTGGCTCGAAATCATTCTCTGAGCTATATTTGAAGTGCTTAACACAAACCTGAGGTCAGTTTGTCGATTTCTGACAGATTACGGTGGACTACGGTTGATGTGCGGCAGTTTGGTCAAGGTCTCAAGGCTCATTCATAGCAGGTCGCTTCGACTAGTCGCGGCACTGCCAACAGTTACAATACTCATCGCGCCAACAGATCTTGCACTGGTTTGGAACAGTTTGCAGTTTCAGTCGCGATCGCCGTGCTACTGGGGTATTTCATAGCTGGTCGAAGCGACCTGCTTGATTTTGTTAGGTCGCTTCGAGAGAGATGAAAAAATGTAATGAGGATTCCGAAGAATTACATTTCATGCCAGCTTGGAGCAACTAGGAACTTTCGCGCTAGTTTCATGTTGCTGTTCAAGCAAATTCCACCCCAACCTCTTTTAGAACCATTTTTTCCGTTTGAAAACTATGCAAAACTATTTTATCTGGAAGGAAAGGACTAAAATTGAAAAAAAAATAAAAAAGAATGCCGACAAAAAAGCTTTTTCTTCAATCCCGTGGCTTGATCCACAATTTTCCGTTTATTTCACACGAATTTACGTCCGCCCGAGCGTTTTGAAATCGCTGGACGAAACGATTTCAAGTCGCGGCACGGAGCGCTGAAGTACTGTTGGTCGCTTGAACTTGAAGTCGAAGCGACGAGCTATGAATGGGGCTTCAGATATGACTATAAATTTGTATGCAGGTTTTAGTAGCAAGATGCCCAATATCAGGAGAACTGCTCCCTTCTGAAATATTGTTCGCAGTTGAACAGTAGGACTACTGAAATAAAAGTCAATAAGGCGCAGAAAATACTTTCAATTGATAACGGTCAGATATTATTTCGTGAAGGAGGACAATTTTGATGATTAAATCAGCCGTTTTTACGGAGCATTTTATGCATCCAATAACTTTTGCCGCACCCTGTAGAAAAAAAGCAGAAGACGAACGAAGGATAAACTCACTAAATCAAAGGACATTATAAAAACACTATAACTGACTCACATCGGATATAGAAGACATCGTATTGACCACGAACTGGCGAGAGCCAGCGGATAAAATCGCCAAAGATTCAAATGCTCCCATTCGACGACGAATAATCTTTCCTAGAATAGAGCATTTTAGCTGAGAGTACCTAAACTGAAATTCATAGAACTCGAAAAAAAATGTCCTTCTCTCACCTGGGACGTTACATCGAACGCTTCGGACGACTCTGATGCCATTCCTCAGCCACCTTCCCTCACTTCTACCGCACACCATACAAGTAAATATCGACAGTTGTTCGAAATTCACTAATCAACTGTGATCGATGCCGCATTGGCGGCAATTTCTCGCTTCTGCTACTATTAAGTGCTAGACAACAACAAGCTTCTGAAACCATTAGCATTATTGATATAGTACCTCTACTAGATTTTTGTGACAGATATCGCGAGTTGCCTCAAACTTGACAAACAAAAAAAGATCCGTATCCCCTCCTCAACTGTGGAGAGGAGGAGATACGGATCTGCCCGTAGTTACCAGGGCGAGCCAAGGGGCCGTGATCGGTCCATGATAGGTGCGCCCCCCCCCACTCTAAAGCTTAGAGACTACTGTGACCCCCCTATTCGGCTTGGGAGCTTGAGCGTCCCCTTTCCAGGTGGGTCGTGTGTGTGTGAACTGCAGATCAATGCAATTCTGCGACATTTGCTGACTGTGTCAATGAATTACTATTATTTTCTTCTTCAAATCAATTTTTGAGTTAGTTCCTGAAAATTTAATTTCATTCGCTTTATGTCCGAAATGTTGGTACCGCTAAACAGTATCTAATTTTGCATGGTGGCCGGCGAAGGCTGCGGCCCCCTCCATTTCCGGCGGAGAGAGCTGCAGACCACTTCGGTGATCACCACAGCGTGAGCCTAGCTCTAGTAATTACACACCGGCGCAACGGGGGTCGTGAAATTTTTGAAAAAAAATCTTGGAAAAAAATCAACATTTGAGAGGGAGCCCCGTCGAATTTTTGGAAAAAGGGTTAGGCAATCAGATTTCAGTCAAAATTTTCTCTTCAGGGTTATTCGGTGCTGAATAAAAAGTTGATGTCTACATGACGAGCGAGGATCGTAGTTTTTTTTTTCAAATTTTCCCGAAATTTTGGACGAAAGGGGGTGAGGGTCGATCCTATGAGAAATCATACCAGCCCCGAATTCAGGCGTTCAGATATCTGCCAAATAAGCACACTTTGGAGTCCAACTTCTTGTCGAATATGAAACCCCTGAGTCAGTTACTCTCCCGATTTTGGAAAGGGAAGGAGACCCTGGGTTGGTGTGCAGTTTGGGGTAAGTGAAACACCGAGCTTTGATCGTCAGGCGTTATTCATACTACTCAACGCGAGGGTGGCACGTGCGTGCCGCGCTCGCGTGGCGTTTGTGTATGAATAGCCCGACGCCTCGCCCGCGCGGTACGCGCGTGACGCCCGCTTCGCCATGGCGGCGATAGCCGTAACGGCTTTTTGACCATTTTCACTACTAAATCACCACCAATTTCATTCCGTTTCTCTATAACTAATTCCATTACTATCCTCTGCTTTCATGGTGGTGAAAGCGTATACAGAATTTGGTTGTTTGGAAGAGTTGGGCCCGCTCTTTTCTGTTCTGCAATGGCGTCGGCGCTGGAGTATTCATAGTCCCCCCAGGAAGTGTTCATACCCTAACGCCACTTACAATGTGATTTCAAGGTAAATTATGACCGCTGCACAGAAGGCGAAAATTCCGCAGTGAAGGGGATTCGAACTATGGTCAGATCCGTGACGCTAACCTTTGCATCATTACCCCGTCAGAGCAGGGTACGGCGCGGGGTGTGCATATCCGCAACCGAGGGGGGGGGGGCTGAGCTGCGCAAGGGTGGAGGTGGAAGGGGTCTGAGTTCCGTCGGGAGACCAAGTGGACCATTCTGAATGAGGGTACAGTTCAACTCCGCATTGCAATTCAGTCCGCAAAGTGCACGCTGATTGCGAAAGCGTGCTGCGGCGCGGTTGTGAATTTCCTCAGACGGGGATGTGAAATCACCCGGGCGGTTTTCGCCTTTGGTGCCCGGTGATCCCACATCCCTGTCTGAGGATACTCGCAACCGCGCCGCAGCACGCTTTCGCAATCAGCGTGCATTTTGCGGACGGAACGGCAATGCGGAGTTGAACTGTATGTAATGCTTAAAATCATTTTGTTCCTCTTCTTCAATTTTGAAAACAAGAAAACAGTCCAAATATCGCTCTTCCAAGGCTGTCTGAGAAAATCGAAAAAAATTTGCACCTGGAGGGGGGTCTCAGTAGAATTGGCCTCGTCCACAACTCGTGCCGTACCCTGCGTCCGAGCCCGTCGCCTCCTGCGGCTGTTGCGGATAGACGAGGCAGGTCCCCATTGACCACCGTAGGTTCACCGCTCTCGTACTTCTCGCTCATAACTTCCCCTATTTCTCACTAACTCAGACAAACCATCGCTCAGAGCGGGACCGGGAAGCGACTCGAGCGACGCCGTCTCTGCGCTCCGAGCGAAAATTAGCCATCTACTAGGGCTACAGCAGCCGCTCTCCGGGAGATCGCAGTCCCGCTCGGAGCGATCTTCGGTCCCGTTTGGGCACTGCGGTCGCGGCCCGGTCAATTTTCGAAATTTTCCCAACAGCTAATTTTTCTTTACTCCGCCTCTTCTCGGGAGGTGCGTAAGTGTCGCGGTCCATGGCAAGGAAAGCCCCGTCTCGATTCGCTATTTGGGCGTAACCTTCGCCAAGGTCTGCGGTGAAGAACCATCCTCCCTGCTGACCGTGGCGAAAACCACCCCAACCCCGCCGTGAGATTCCCTATCCCTCAGCAATCGAGAATATGCTGGCCTCCGGAGAGCGACTCAAAGTCACCTTCCACTGCCGGCACAAGAGTGCCGAATGAGGAGTCGAAAAAGATTAGGGACCTTTTATACCGGCTGGGCATGTGATAAACAGACAAGGAAGTGATCATTCACTTTACCATGTTTTTTCACGTCTGCCACTGCTTCACGCACCTTTCAGTGATCCCTCGGATGATAGAAAACAGACTTAGGCCAGAAATCTGTCGGAGAAATCGCACTGGCAGTATTCGAGGAGGCGGAACAAGACAGAAACTCCCCGGGTATTCCGATATTTCTGCCTGAGTAGTCACAGAAAGCGAAAAGATCAAGAAAAGAAACGGAAGTCGATTGTGCAAGGGACTTCGTGATTGCTCGGCTCCGCCTGCACACATTCCATGACGTCCTGCACACTCCTTATGGGGTCCCACACACTTTTTACGGCGTCTGACGCATTCCCATATGGATACCGCACTTTGCCTACGGCGTGCTGCGCACTCCCACTGGGGTTCCGCTCACTGTATACGGCTTCCACCGCACTCCTACCTGGGTCCCACAAAATTTCCCCGCCGTCCTTCGCACTCCTACTTCGGTCCGGCACACCAATTACGGCGCTCGGCGCACTCCCTCATGAGTCTTACACGCTTTCCCCGGCGTCATGCTCACTCCCACTTAGGTCCCGTATACTTTGTCCAGCGTCCGGTGGACTGCCACTAAAGTCTAACACATTTTATCCGGCGTCCGGTGAACTCCCACTGTGGTGCCATACACTTTGTCCGGCGTCCGGCGCACTCTCACTGGGGTCCCGCACACTATCTGGCGCTCTGCCACTGGGGTTCCGCAGGTTATCACTCAGAGAACGAACAATTCAGCGTCTCTCCAACTTCGGAGTTGGCACCACTGTCGCCCCGAGAGCGACCTGACACCGTCCAAGGTTGCTATTCGCACCGGACAAGGACCGCTGTGCCAGTTCGCCCCTCGGCCGCTGTCCGGGCGATGACGCCATAATTGGGAGGAGCCGTTCGCGCTCTGAGCGATGGTTTGTCTGAGCAAATTTAGTCAAGGGGGACGGGATAGTTTGGGGCCTAAACACGAATATGAGGTCCGTTTTCGATTATTCTTACGTTAAGGTAGATTACACTAGGTTGATTCTTTGGGTCATTCATTGGGTCATTCTAGCTCTGCAACCGATCGTTTCGAGCCAATAACTTTCAAAAAAATAGAATAAGTCCGGAGTCACTCACACTTTCACTACTTGTAGCATGGTCATTCTCCCTACTCGGGCGATTGACGGCCCCGAGCCGCACCGAACATGATCGGAGCCGGCTGACAGTTCGGCTCATTCTCCCAATACCGGAGCAGCCCGGACAGCAACAGCAGTGGCCCTGACAGGAAAAGAAGCCGACTCGCAGATTGGGAACAAGAGCCGAACTGTCAGGCGGCTCGGGGCCCAGAATCGCCTGAGTATGTAATTCCTTCTGCAAAACTCCAACTTCGCTTGAATGGTTTCCGTTGTTAGACCATTTGCCAAAAGTCGGCTCATAGCTTAGGACACAGGGTGCCATTACGGACTGTGCACCTTGTCCAGATCACACTTCATTTCCGATTTTCAGAAGAAAAAACTTCAGATATTGGATATCACCAGTTCTTCATACAAAAACAACACAAGCACACACGGAACTTTTCATTGAATTCGCACGAACTGAACAAGTAAAACCTAGACGAGAACTCTGAACGGCTTCTATGAGACCACAAATAAGACGAGTGAGATTGTGTGAACGGTAAAATCGCAGATCAATGAGACTGGTAAAGAAGGTACGAGATTCGGTGCCGGCTCCACAATGGCAACCTAGCTAACATCAGTATTAATTTAATTCGTATAAAGACTAGGAAATTAAATACATCACTAGATCAATATCATATCCTATTTGATACGTAAGGCTACCACGTGATTCTATCCCTATACTCTGGCAGAACACAGAAACGCTTCACTACTTCGTAGCCCACCATAACAACACACGAGTATATCGAGTTACTCATCAGTCTGAAATTAAAATTTCACACACCAATTCCATTCTATCTGACCTCAGAACTACAAACTCGTTTTTGAAGTAAAACTGGAGAAAAAGCAACATGGGCAACTTATATAAGGTCTAGAGAATGATAATCGTATAAAATCAGGTATTCATAGAGGAAAGGTGTTGGGGAGGGGTCCCTCCACCACCTCCGAAGACTGCCGAGTGGTCGATAGAGGCGTGAGGGCGGAGTAAACATTTTTCCTCCGTGAATACCCATCTTCGCTTCCAAGGACGTAAGATTCTGTGCAAAAAACTGATTTTCACCCCAAAATTTGACAAGAAGGTTGAATTAATATACTGGACATTCAGGATCAGGCAGCTCGTTATGTCATGCAACTGAAAGGTGGTTACCATGAACTTTTGTTGACCAAACTTTTTTCGAAAAAAAAAATCGCTAATAAAAATCTAAGATTCAAAAAATTTCTGGAGAATCTGTACAACTAGTAAAGAAGTTTTAGTAAAGTAGGAGTCGTTTCTGCGCCTTCTCGCAGAAAAAAACTCACTAAATGTAGAGTTCCCGTAATAAATTTAGTCTGATGAGTGGCTGGTCCATGCGTCAGACTAAATCTAATGCGGAAACCATGCTTTCGTTATCGGTGAAAGTTTAGGTCCGCACTTGCAGACGACTGTTGTTGCATCACGCAACACCATGAAAATCGCGCCAGGACCAGCTGTTTTCAACCCGATTATCATCGTGTTGCGTGTTGCAACAGCCGCTGTCCTCAAATGCGTAGCGGAATTTCGCACCGATGACGACGTTACAAACGACAAAAAATTGAGACATTTTTTTCGTTTTATTGAGGCCTCTTTGCGCCTGAAATTTGATATTTTGTCAAATTAAGTTGGGATTCCTCGAATCTTTTTGAGCGATCATGTCAATGAACATCCCTTGTCCCGTTTTCCTTCGAGGCGAACCTCCCTTACCAAGTGACCACAAATTTTAAGCCTACTTTTTTTTTGAAAAAAAAAATAGGTAAGTCGAATACTTGATTATTGAATACAATTCATTTGCGAATTTGCATTTTTTCACCTCACTCAAATAGTTGGCCCATTCGAAATTTTTGATGAATCCTTTTTCTCTAGAGTTTGGACCAACCGGGGAATTAATTCATTCGATTTTAGGGTATTTGTCTGAATGACAAAAAAGACGAATTTTTTTCGAATATTCGTTCGATTTCAAGCGACGGTATTTGAATATTCGACTACAAATAGCTGCTCCACGGTTTTGGAATATTATTGGTTATCGAAAAGTTCGAATCCGATCGAATGAACTCTAATTCGTTGAAAAAAGGTGGAACTAGACATCCAAAAGGTGAATTCATTCGAAAATTTCAAGACCCGTTACTTGAATCCACAACTCACCCGAAAACTAGTTTCAAAAACCTATTCATGCTCAAAGGGCTTTTTTGGAATGAAAAAAAACGAAAAACTACTTTTTGATAATGAGACAACCTTGGATATCGCTGAAAAAAAAAATTAATATTATTTATTCATCAACAAGAAGCACGAGAACGAAAACCACACGAAACGCTGGCTCAGAGACACGGACCAGCTCAAATTTTGGCGTAGAGATCTTCTTCCTCCAGATAGATCCGCTAACCTTACGTTGCCCTAGAAACCATCCAGCGAAAGCGCTCCCATCGTGTTAACTTACCCCAAGCCCTACAAATCCATCATAATCCAACCGCGACACGGCTCTTGCAACGGTGATACGATTCGAGCCGGCCCATAAATGTACTCAGCAACCTGTTTGGTTGAATATGTCGAGGAGCTACCATTACTAACCAACCCTCCACCTCAACATTTCGATCTAAACCATGGTCAAGCGGGCTTGTGTAGCGACAGAACTATTGATGGAAGGGTTCGTAAGAATTTTGGCGCAAGAATCAAATGGCCTTGAGAGAATCGTTAGAATGACTATTTTTAGACGGGGTTCATAAAATTCTCCGTAATTGTCTCGCTGCCCAGGGGGTCGTAGCCACGTCGAAGCTCGATGTTAAGACCCGCAGGACCCTAGTAAAAAATCATTCCTGAAGACTGACACTTCACCCAAGCTAAGGACGAGATCATACTTCCGTTGCGGTATCGATCAATGGCAGCGATATTGCGCTTCAGAGAAAATCTATTGTTTTTATAGGCACAAGGGCTGTTGCATCGCGGCGATATGTATATTTGCTCAATATTTTCGAGATATGGGTGAAAACATAGATTTCAACCGATCGAATGTTTGTTCCATCTCATTTCACTCAATGAGGTGCAATTTTGCTAATCGAATTAATTGATTCCCTTAAAAGCGCAGTATTGATCGATCCTGCTTTTTCTCACACATCACCGCGACGACAGTATGATCCGGGTCTAAAAGGCGAACGAAATGTTTGAACGATTTTCCGGAATTTTTAAAAATTGACATGCGTTCTAGAAAAAACCACCGCTACTTCTGTGACCTTGGCGCAGCAATACATATCACACGATCCAACTTAGAAGAGAATACTGCTAATTGGGAACCTCATCGCTGATTGAAATATTCATTGTGAGGCGTCGAACAGACTGCAAAGTTCCAAAAAGGTTGATTGCGGAAGTGTGTTCGAAATTCGCAACCACTCTTTCTCAGAACTTCGCCCCTGGAAAATTCCGGAACCAGAGGTGGAAATTTGAGGCTTCTTGAAACGTCAATACAACAAACAATCAAATTTGTAAGATCTGCAGCTTTAGTCTTTCAAAAAGAAGGTCACGTTAAAGAAGAAGCTTTACCAAACGAAACTTAAAAGCACAGTCCAACCTCAGAATCGTTTTTCTGTTTTTCTGCCTTGAATTCTGAAAAAAGGTCCGAAGCTGATTCCAATGTCTCTGGGGTTGCACAAGACCCCTTAGGAATGGAGTTGTGACCCCTCAGAAATTGAGTTAGGGAAGCATGCATAATGATAAGGGCGCCCCAGGGTAGCTTCCTCCTATATCTCACTTGTCGGAAGCATTCGAGAGCTCACACTTGGCAGGTGTTGAATGGGGTGGGTCTACTTTACAATTATATGGGAATCTCGTATTTCTCCTCTGATCTGGACTGTGCCTTTAGAGGCTAAGTCCAATCAGAGATTTATACATATTTGTGAAGTAGACCTACCCTATATAGCACCTGCCAAGTGCGACTTCGCGATTCCTCCGAATAAGCGAGATATACGAAGAAGCAACCCTGGTGCGCCCACATCAGGAAGCCACTTTGGCACGCCTCTTTTACGATCTTTCAAGCTCAATATTGGCAAGATGAGCTACGATTTCCGATGAATAGCCCCGTTCATCCCTTCATTCTCAGCCTCTCTCTTTGTTCAGGTCGGCTCGCAGACACCGGCTGCAAAAGACGGAAGTCACAAGCCCCGGACAACTCGCCCACCATGCTTCTCTAGCTCAAATTTTGAGGGGCCTTAACTCCGTTGCCAGAGGGTCTTGTACCATTTCTGAGACATCATTGGAATCAGCAAGGGACCGTTTTCCAGATAGACGAAAAACGATACTAAGGTTGGACTGTGACTTTAAACGCTTTAAAGAACTGAGAAGTTCAACTTGTTCCCCTAACCTGAACCATAGCGATCATCAAAAACCAACTACATACTTCGAACTGACAGCGCGTGGCAGCCAGTGAACACTTTAAATTGCCCTTTCCTGACTGTCAGACGAGAAAAAAACAATGTTTCGTATTGAAGGACAAACTCCCGAAACAAATCGAATTACTCCACCTGATGTGAAAATTCATTGACAAAATTCCACAGCAGTCTAATACTGCTCATTCGAATTATCGAACAACCTTAGCCATTTATTCAGCTAGGTCTTTTGTAGAGGATAACTTCTTACACGAAGCGATTGGAATGATGTATCGACTTTTACACGAATTGAATTCAATTAGACCCAAAATTAAAGAGAGAACATATAACAAGATTCTCGGTGGAAATAAATACATTTCGATAATAAAGTGATCATTTGTCGCGTTGGGAAATAAAGGGTTTGAGTGCAAACTGGTAAGAAGCTGTGCTTGGCGAACAATAAATCTCATTCGAGAACGGAAAATGAATCATCGGCGCCTAAAAGGGAGGGCGGAAACAATGATTCATTCACCGTTAGCAGAATTAACCCCTTCAGATTTTTTTCGCGCAAAATCTGGCTCGAGAGAGATAGAAAACTGTGACTGAGTCATCTGATAGTACACCTAAAGGCACAAGAATACTCTGAGTAGGTCTTCTAACAGTAAGCTGACACAATGCAACCTTAGATGGCATCTCTGGGATTTTCACACGCAATTCTGGGTAAGGCAGCGCACCCTTTAAAAACGCTGGCTATGTCCGATAACCTAAAACACCGGTTAATGAACCCTTTCAAAGAGAGCATAGACCACTGCCACTGGAAATCCTTTCGGATAAAGTCAGCCCCATTGGCAAGGGTCTCTGCGCGGTTGAGAACTGTCCTGCAAACTCTTGCCCTTACGAAGTACACCTTTACAAAGTATGAAAATGTAAATTTTCAATAATGCCAAATTTTGTGAAATGAAGGTTCATATTCATTGTTTGATTCTTTATTTTTTCTCGAATTCTGACTTCTTTGGCGCGAGTTTTGGGCGTATCAAATAAATAGTTAAATTAATGAATATATGTTCTGCGATTATTTTTTAAAAATAATTTTCAATCTATAGACTAAGTGACTTCAAAATATATTCCTGTTACAGTGTACAAAAAATGCCAATTTTTGATAATTGCGATTTTGTGAATTAAAAGTTTATGCTCAGTTAATATTTTCTATTCCAATTTTCCAATCTGTTGATTAAGTGACTTGAAAAGTTAGCTTAAGACAATGTGCGGGCAATCTTCCAAATGACTCAAACGTGCGATTTTGACAAAATGTGAGGAATCCTGTGAGTAACTTTTTTTTTGAAATTGCAAATTATTGATTTCTATAAAAGGTCGTATGGTTCCCGTTTTCAATCTAGTCTGACGCATGGACCAGGCGGCTGGCCGTGCGGGGATGGCGGCCTCAATGGAGAATGCGGTTTCGATTCGCGCGGGGTGATCTACCGCCGCAGCCCCGTCCATTCATCAGACTAGAATTATTGCGTGCACTCTACGTCTTTGTCTACATACAGTTCATCTACGCAATCGCGTTGAGTCCGCAAAATGCACGCTGATTGCGAAAGCGTGTTGCGGCGCGGTTACGAGGATCCTCAGACAGCCGAAAAATCAAAAACCGCCAGGGTGATCCGACAACCCTGTCTGAGGATCCTCGAAAGATAGGGCTGAATCATTGACGAGGGGATGAGATGTGACCGCCAAAAAGAAGAACTGATTTCTTAATGGTCTTATGTCCCAGTATTTTTTTTTCTCAAATTTCTATCAAACAAATTAGTTTAATTTATTATCCACTATTCAGCATGTGGTATCCTCTGTAAACGTCGAGATTCTCACGACTCTTGGCGCGACCGGAGTGCGCGATTCTGCTCCCTCCGTCTGTCATGCTCTCTCTCACTGTCTCTAACCTCCGCTCCGCACCAGCCGTAGAAACCATGAGAATTTCGCCATTTATAACCTTTATCTGCCCATTATTTTTTTACACAACTATTTTACGTTCTCCAAAAAATCAAATTTGCATGCCCCCATCCCCATAATGCATTGATAAGCTATCCAATGCTGTTTGACCCTGCTCTCAGCATCGCTCTCCATCCTAATTCGCTCCAGATCAACGACTGTGAAATACGGAGCCCAACACAAGCCTGTGATAAAGTTGGCAAGGGACGCACTGATACTTTGCGTTACCTATTGAAGGTTGGCGCAAACTCGGTGCACGTGTGTTATAACATATGACACCGAGTTTGCGCCAACCTTTGATAACGCAGCGTATCAATAGGATCCGCGCCGACTGTATACAAAAAAAAATTTCAGTGAAGTATAATCTATAAAGAATAAAATAAATAATCCTAAATCAAAAGTATTGAAGTGATTCTAGATATTTATTTTATAATATTATTTATTTTATTTTTTATAGATTATACTTCACTGAAATTCTTTTCGATATACAGTCGGCACGGATCCTATTGATACGCTGTGTTATTAAAGGTTGGCGCAAAGCATTATACGATACGGGTCCAACTCTGGTAAATACAGGCGCGGAACAGAAACAGTTGTTCACTTCTTACAGTTTTTGGGAGAATCAAAAAATGACAAAACACCCGGATAACAGGATAAAAAACCCACAAATTTCTGATTGGTACGATTTCGGGGACATTGAAAAACACTTAGAACTTCGTAAGCGAACCTAATCTTCAGCGAAATGAAGTGTCCGAATGAAAATGTCCGTCCACGCGGTCGACGTGCGTGTCGTGCACGTGCCGCGAAGGCATTTTTCGGACATATATATCGATTACTGGGAATACTGAACCAATAGTGAATACTATCCCAGCCAGCTCTTTACAGCCGTGAAAAAACTCGTTTGTAAAAAACACCTTTGCAACTACCGCTCGACACGCGCGCCGACCGCGTGGGCAGACAGTCTAGAAAAAATCCGCAAGTAAAGCAAAACAGACCTCGGTGCCAGCCCCTTGGTGAACATGTGATGCTTCTCGTTTCTCAGTATCCGATCCAATGTGTCAGCATACGATGTTCGATGGACCTGGAGCACACAACGTGAATTTAGCTAGCATGACATCATCACAGACGTGCTATTACAGCAGTTTCTGAAATCCATTACATACCTGCAGTCTAATTCGAAACATTTCCATGGGATTTGTGCATATGGTTGAGCACGCGCCTCCCAGCCCTGCCGCAATCGCCTGATCTAACAATAAATGACCACCACTCCACGAAAAATGACGCCGTATCTAAATTTCAAGAAAATTTGGAATTTTAAAACAAAAAAAAAATCGATCATCAATGTCCTTACCCAATTGAAGCCATCTTGAATCCAATAATACGTTGGCCAGAAAACCAAACACGACGGAACATAGACTAAAGAAGACGCCCAGAATCCCCTACAAACAAAAGGAGAGGCTTGTCATAACCTATAGCAAAATATATTTTATTTTTCAAAAAAAAAACAATACCTATAAAACCCGCTGATGCCGTCCACTTTATATATAGCTCTCGTTAAACGTAATCCTAGTGTTAACCGAGAATTCTTTTCGTTTCGTAAATAATCGATTACAGCTTTGTCGTCACCGGATATGAACTTATCAGCTCTATAGTATACCATCATATACTGGGCAATAATATCCGTCGGTACAAAAACTGCCTAAAGTAGAAAGGTATTATTCGTAGGACCCTACTGGTAACCTCGAGGTAAACAAGGGTACCCACCTGAGACGCAAAACTAGCTGCTCCGCCAGCTAGACTGGAGATGCCAGCTACGGATCTAACATTGAAATCCTGATTCAAAACCGCTCGAAACTTCTCGTAAACTGTCGAGTAAATGAATGAAGTGCCTATCTGTGGGACCGTTACCCAGAATCCCTGCAACAAAAGATTCGCTGAAATATGCTCCAACAAAAAAACTTAACGAACGTACAGTCAGCACGGATCGCACTGATACCCAGCGTTCCTTATTGTGCGCTTGCGCGAACTCAGTGCTCATATATGTTATAACATATGTACACCGAGTTCGCAACAACGCACAATAAGGAACGCAAAGTATCACCGCGATCAGTTTCGGCTGTAGAAAAACCAACCCTAAATAACCCTCGAAATCCTTCCCTCTTCGAAATACTAGCGAATGCGTGTAATGTGCTCCTATACACAGTATGCTGTTTTTGTAATTGTAGGCGACTTCTTAGTACCGCCAGCGGATACAATGCAGTACGAACAACCCACGTGCTGCAACAGTTGTGATGAATTTTTGGAACAATTGTAACACTATGTGCATGCATGTCTCAAAGGCAGTGTTCACGATGAAAACAGTCTTCGAGTTTTCACCGGAAATAGAATGTTCCGGGATCCATTGCCAAAATAAAAGGCGAAAGAAGAGCTAAAACTAGCCACATATAACCCTGTACGGCCCTCAAGTTTAGTTGTGCTATGCCCGCCCCATCCAGTCGCTCAACGAAAAAAAAGAAAATGGGCGGGTAGGGCATAGCGCATACCAGTTTGAGGGCCGTATAGGGCTATCTATGGCTTGTTTATAGCCGATCTTTTGCTACTATTGTTGCAATGGATCCCGGTAAATTCGACTTCCGGTGAAAACTCAAACACCGTTTCTCATCGTGAACATTGCCTTTAAGCATCAACTATGTAAGCGAGGTGTACCCCCCCCCCTTTGGAAAAATATAGGTCATTCCATGGGTAATGTTCTTCTTGTATGAAGATCAACTCTTCTTTGGAACAAAAAAATCTCGGCACAAAAATCGACAACCTCAAGCTGTTCTGTGGTATACGATGATGAATCTATCAATCAGCATGTGTTTGTTGCCTGGCACATTTCTGAGACTTCTGTTTTTTTTTGTGCCAGTATCTGTCAGGCAAAAGTCCAGATTCACGTGGGAAGGGCATTCCAATTCCCTCACATGACAAGGCGCTCTCGAGTCGACCCAAGATGGCTCTGAAGGATGAAAGGAGGAGTGTCGCGAGCTAACAACTAATCGATGCGTTTATTATCTTTGACTCCTTCCATTAAAGGCAGCAGACACGCTCGAAAAAAGTTGTTGAGATAACCACGTTTCTGAAGTCGCATGGCTCCTAATAGACTGCTCACGCCGTTGGAAGCGTCAAAAAGGAGTTAAAACTACTAAATTTCAGCAATGCAAATCGAAAAATTTCTGCAACGCCGCCCTTGAGCTTCCTCAACCCCGCCCCAAAATACAATCTCGTCCAGATTGGCAGTACTAATCTTCTTCTTCTTCTTTGCAGCCACTGAGAGGGGTTTCGTCACAAGTTGAGAAACTGGGCGACCAGCACTGGATTCGTCCACAAGTCTATTGTAGTGAGCGTTGTTGGCTTCTTCGGACAGTCAAATAGGTGTTTAGTGTCGTGGCCTTGGTTTCCACAGTCCGGGCACACGTCAGGCTGACTATTGTCGATCCTGTGCAGGTAAGACATAAGCAATGGAGAATGTCCGCAGCGCAACGAAGCGAGGATACACCTGGCGCGCCTACCGAGCTCGGACTCGGTATCACATACCCTGGGCGGCACATCACCGAGAATAGGGTTGACGGCCGCTTTGGCGAGATGATCCTTCACAAACCGGGTGTGCTCCGCGCGTAAGAGACGAAGCCGTTCTTGATTCGAGTCGGTCCATCTCTGTACATTCACTTTGTTCGGAGCATCGGCAAACGGCACTCTGATCGATCTCTCTCACGGGATTTAATAGTCTTCTCGACGGATGATTAGGTTGCTTAAGGACATTAATAAACATCTGCTGAGCCTGGAGCTGACAATGCTCTTTCACTGGCAAGATACGGGCCTCGGCGTGAAGGTGCTCAATCGGTGAGCTTTTTGCACATCCAGTGGCTATTCGTAGTGCAGCATTCTGAATTCGCTGCATCTTAGTCCAGGAACTGTCCGACACGATGTGCTGCCAGACAGGTGCAGCATACTCCAATGCAGGCTGCAGAATAGCTCGATATGTCGTCAAGATTGTCTCTCTGCTGCCACCCCAGGACGTTCCTCCTAGAGCTCTCAACACATTAAGCTTTGCCTTGATAATTGCCTGCTTCTGTTCAGCATTTTTGTGAAACTTCAGCGATGGGTCCAAAACGAGGCCCAGCAGTTTAGGAAATTGCGCTGTAGGCAAGAGGTCACCATCCCACCTGACAACAGGTTGGGCGCTGTGTTCCTTTGGGTCAGATGTGAATACCGAAACAGAAGACTTCGCCGCGGAAACTGTGAGCATCATACTATCGAGAAAGCTTTTAAGCTCGACGAGATAGTCGCTGATCTTGTTTGCGGCTACCTGTATGTCACGATTACGGCACATGATGGTGATATCGTCGGCATACGCAACAATTTTTATGTCTTCAGGAGGCTCGGGTAGGTCTTCAATATACAGGCTGAAGAGGGCAGGTGACAAAACTCCACCCTGCGGCACACCGGCTGCTACAGGTATACTATCGGAGACGTGATTCTGGAATAGCACTTTGGCCCGACGACCTTTCGTAAACGCTGCTATCCAACGCTTCTGCCACGGTTGCAGCGAGGACTTCAATAGTTTCTCGGACAAAAGTCCTAGGTTAACAGAATCAAATGCTTTGGTTAGATCGAGGGCAACGGCCACTGTTCTAAGAGGCTTTCTGAAATTGAACCCATCGACCGCATAGCTGACAATCTCCAGAAGGGCAGTGGTGGTGAGGTGAAGCTTTCTAAACCCATGTTGATGTTGCTGTGCCTCATTCTGCTCTGCCAGGTCCCTTACGATTAGCTTTTCGGCTACTTTCGCGATCGGTGATAACAGGCTAATAGGGCGATAGCCCTTCACCGTGCTTTGCGATTTGCCTGGCTTAGGCAGGGGTATCACATTGGCGGTCTTCCATGCTTGTGGTAGAGTGCAGGTTCGGAAAGAAGTGTTTATGATATCTGCGATCATCGGTAGAAGTTCCGTGGGAAGCTTCTTCAAGATGGCTGCTGAGATACCATCAGGTCCGAGAGCCTTCGAGTTCCGCATTTCCTTGATAGCCTTCTCCACCTGAGCAGGAGTAAAGGCCTCAGTGGCGTTCATCAGCGGCAGACGGCTTAGTTCTCTTACCGTGACTCTGTTTTGTGTGCCACGCTTGGTACGTGTGATGAAGAAATTTTTGCCAAGAGCATATGCGGCAGCCTTTCCTGATTTGAAGACGCTGTTATCGAACTCTATGGCAGAGTTCGAGGAGGGGGCGCACTTGCCAGATATCTTCCTCAATACTTTCCACGCAGTTGTTCCGTCGGTTTTAAAGTTCAACCTTTCCGTGAACTTCTCCCAACTGTCTTTCTTGTGCTTGTCCAGATCCTTTCTTATCTCTTCATCCAGCTTGGCCACCTCAGGGTCCAAGTGATTCTCAGCTCTCTTTTCATCTCTTGTCCTGATCTTCTGTAGAATCTCCCTGGTGACATTAGGGTAGAAACTTTTCACACGTCCTTCAGGTATGGCCGCTTTTGTAGCCTTCCGGATGGCGTCAGATATGTGATGCTCTTTCTGGTGCACATCGCCATTCCATGGATACTCAGCTGCCTGGCGGAGCGCAACCTCTCTGAACAGGACCCAGTCAGCAAGGCCTAAATTGAGATAAGAACGTTGACGAATACCAGTATAAGGGGCAAGAGAGTTTGAGAGATCAATATGGAGAAAGACGGGAATGTGGTCGCTGGGAAGAGTTGTGGAAGTGGACCATGTGCAAGAATTAGAAAGATTGGATGAAACGAGGGAGATGTCCGCTAGAAGGTCGGCCGTAGGAAGGGAGACGAGTAGGCTGATCATCGTTGAGGATAACCAGATCACACTCCTCAGCCCATTCCTCGACGTCTTCCTCTGGCGTCGGACTCAAGCGCAGAACAGAACGTGTGAGCATTGAAGTCACCTGCAAAGACAGCTGATGGGGAGAGAGAGCAGTCATGCAACTGCTTAAGAAGAGGTATGGGGTTGTAGGTTGGGGGACAAGAAGTGGTAGGAGGGATGTAAATATTAAATAGAGATAGTGGAGTTTTAAGAGGGAGGTGAACGGGAACGCACTCGAGAGTACCGTCCTTAGGAACATTTGGAATTAGATGAGAAGGTAAGTTAGAAAGCACAAACGTAGAAACTCCGCCTCCAAGAGCTGTCCTTGGGATGTGATAGGCAGTGTAGCCTGGAATGTTTGGTTGGGGATAAGTGGTAGAGGGAGAGAGTTTGGTTTCTTGAACCATAATAACATCCGGATGATGAGTACGTGCGAAGAGTGAGAGTTCAGACAATTTGGTGCGAAGGCCGTTAAGATTTATATGTACAATAGAGAGTGGGCGGTTGGTGAATGAGAAATCAGAGTTGCTGGGGGCGGAGCACAGAACACAACGGAAGGATGAGTTGTGATGCCTCACAGAACTAAGACCTGAACAGGAGAAGTGCACCCACCTTTGGCATCCAAAGCATTGGACGCTTGTTCCATTCCAGTTGACTTTCTTGCTGCAGGTGGCACATTGATACTTCTGCACAGGTCCAGGATTCCTCTCGACGCCAGCCCTTTGTAGTAGAATCTTCAGGAGAGCTGGGGCCAGCCAGCGACTCTCCCATGACGAAAACCCTCTCGGTGGAGGGAGTGATGTCGGTTTGCACGAAGGTGATGTTGTTTCCTCCACACTGCCACGGCACGAACGTACGACATCTCGGCAGCGGCAGTACTAATACGCCCCCCTTGGCTGGTTTTTGAGGCTTCCAACGAGGTCAAGGTTCCAGTAGAGGCTGTAAGAGTATATCGGCTCCTCTATCTCAACCGTTTTGTTGCTAATATTCGCTGTTTCAACCGCGCGCCGTAAAACTCGTCCAATTTAACCTGATAACAAATCAGCCGTTATTCCTCTATTTGCGCACAGTTCTCGTTCGTTTTTTCGTCAGTTCCCAATACAACCAGCTCCAAACCTTTGATTTATGTCATAAAATCGATACCATTTTTGAGCTTAACTGCTGCCTTCAAGTGTTTAGGTGGTTGACAAAATTCTAAACGCGATCGCTGCTGGTTCAATAAAAGCCTCACCCGCGTAAGCGTTGCGTTTAGGTGATTGTCGCGCACACGAAGAACCAGATGAACCTTCTTCACCCCCAACACGTAGAAGAAACTCCTAGATTATGCACGGTGAAGCACAAGAACGATTTTAGTGTGCTAGCTGAGGTTAGGTACCGTAATCTTTGCCGTGAAATTAAATGCTTTAGGAGTGTTGCCTGCGGACAAAACAACTGAATGGACGGCGACTTGTAATTTTTCAACCCTCATCATCCCTTATGGGCTTTTTGAATAGGTTCACAAACAGGCCGGGTGTTGTCGCAGCAGAGGGGGGCACTTGGTTATCGCAATTGGCAACGCCCATTTTTCCGTGCGGAAACGAAATTATAACACCAACCCGAGGTTTTCCTCCCTTGCAAAATCAGTACATCCGTTGCGGCACGGAAAAATGGGCGTGGCCAAACGCAACAGCCATGTCCCCCCCCTATAGCGATAGCACCAATTCCCTAATTAAGTTTCGGACACTGTAGTACCCGCATTTTATTAGAGTGCAACGGTCCGTTCCTCCATACTCATCAAAAAACACAAGGAGAAATAAAAAGGTGAAAATTTGTCAGTTGCCGTCAGATCAGTTGTTTGGTCTGCAAGCAACAGCGGTTGAGCATTGCATTTCACAGCAAAGATTACGGTACCTACTCTCCGCTAGCACACTAAAATCGTTCTTGTCGGTGAAGCAGCTACAATAATAGCCGTGAAATGAAGACGAGTCATAATAATGATACAGGACCCTCCAATTCGCGTGATTAAATGCATAAGCAGGGATGTTGCGTCAGCAGCCATTCTGCCTTACGCGACATTCAACGACTACGGCATACACACGCCGAACAAGGCAACTCCGCATTCTGATCGGAGCACACGGCTAATTTTAGCACCATGCTGGTGTTGGTAAAAAAATTCCATAGAGAGGCCAGATTCAGTTGAGATGAAAAATCATTAAATTTCCTGCAAATCAAAAATTACGAGCTTTTGAACCTTTTTCGCTTCCAAGGCACCTTTTTGAGTGCAGAACACGGTAGGGCGAAAAACTGTGGTAATATTTAAACACTAGAACGCGGAACTCCGACTTTTGCTAATGGGAACAAGTTCTGCTAGGGTTGCGTTATCGACAGCCGAGTGTTCCGTGACCGCCCACACAGTTTTCTGTCTATCGATCTAAGTGGTCTACCGGTAGGACAGGCCGTATAAAAGGCGACTAGATTGATACTGGAGATTGTTCGCCTCGCCTGCTCCAGTATACTGCTCTGATTTTCTACAATTCAACTGATAAAAATTCCACTATTCTACTTTTCTTACTGCAGCCGCAATAGGAGATTTCCTCAAAAAAGAGGAAGTTAAAGGATCGTAGAAAAGAGATCTCTAGAAAGATGTGTTTTCACGAACGCAAAAGTTGCCTTGTCATTGAAACCAGTGTCCCGCCAGAGTATAACATTGGCCTCAAATTTCGTGGGCCGTTGATGTCGCTGCGGCTAGGTAAAGACCTCGCTTTACCGCTGAAACGTCATCATATTCGTTCATTATGATAATCGTTGTCATTTTTTAACAAAAGCACGCCCATGCCGATCACTTTTTCCGCAGGGCTACCGTAACCATTCTTGAACAAAACATGATAACGAATGTAAACACACGCTCATAACATGCGGGGTATAAAAGAGCGGAGGAGCGGTATGCATTCATTCACACACCGCTCTCCTCGGGAAGCCACTGGGGAGTGGCTGAGGAGGTCGAAATTGTGCAAACATGTTTGTTGGCTATTAAGATGAGCTGACACTTGGAAAAATTTTAAAGGGAGTTACGGTAGCCCTGCGGAAAAAATGATCGGCATGAGCGTGCTTGTCGTTTTAACAAGGTTTGTCATGTTTCTTCTTTGTTTCTGCTTGTCGTTAATGTTTTTGATTTCTGTTTCAGTTGATTTGATAATTCTTATGGGTGTTTGTGTTTCCTTTTCTCTTTTGTCATTGTTTCTCTTGTGTAATACAGTCGAATATTAATGTAAACTTCGACCAAAAACTACTCACCTTGTCAACGCAGCCGGATAGAACACTGACAAATCCATATGATCCCATTCGATCACCTTCAGCACACCGCCGTTGCTGCGGCCGGCAACTATCTGCAGTTCATCGTCTCCAGGTGGCAGCGGGAATCGCGACGGTCCACTGGCTACTTCGACAACATGTCCTTGCGGTAGTGCCTCGAACGGGAGCGACATTCACCTCAATGGGAGTCAACGCGCCCCGTTCGTCACCTGGAAGAACACAGCGGTCAGTGACTCATCTATCGCACTTCAAACATTTCACAGTGCATAAAACCTACCCACCGCCGCTCTCCGCTGACGTCAGGGCACCAATGCATCCCCTTCCGCTCCTGCCCTTCAGCTGTATCGCTATCAAATTTCAAACTCAAAACACCCTTTAAACAACAGAAAATAACCAGTAATCTTTATGAAATCCTCTCCAGTTATGTGCTACAATTCGCAGTCAATTTCAAATATTTAAACACATTCGAGAATAAGTTATATTGTGAAACAACGAGATGCTGTTACGACGAGGAGTGAGGAGAAAAATGGTACCAAACTCGAACTCAAAAAGGACAGTAGCCCGACAGAACCCGTCGAGATGTTTGCAGTTATCAAAAATTAGGAGGCAGATCTATGATGCAGAATATATCACGCGTAGTAGTTCAGACTAGCTTTCTTCTTCGCCTGCACCTCCAGGATAGCATCCATGAAATCCTCATGGACTACTTCTGTCGCATCACGTCGCAATGCGATCATTCCCTAAAGCCGGTTAGCAAATCAAACCAGGTTAAGAGGAGTCAGAACAGACAAAACAACCCAACTAACCGCTTCTACACAAACAGCTTTACACTGGGCACCATTGAAGTCATCAGTACATCGAGCCAGCTCCTCAAAGTTCACATCCTTGCTGTAATAAACACACTATCAGAGAACAGGACTGATTCTGAAAAGATACTCGCAGTGGCGGGTTGGCAGTCAGGAAAAAAGCCAGAAAGAGCAATTTTGGAATGTAAACTCATGGCTAGTGGGGGACAGAATCATATTTGACCGCAAATCTCACAAGGGAAGTACATATAAGCAGCGTATGTCTGACAAGGGAACTACTATTAGTCATCCAGACCATTTCGAATGAGATGCGCTTCTCTAAAACCATTTTTTAGCCTTAAGTCCGAATATACCCTCCTAAGCTGCCTAAAACCGATCTGAAAAAGTGATAGACGTTTTCCCCCTGATTTTCGTAACCAACGCATCTTTCAAAACGCGCAGTAATCTTACGAAAACCTGGAAACCGACCTCATAATCGTGTTCAGCTCCAAAAAAAAACCCCAGACGCGTTTGGGTGAGCGGTCAATTTTCGAACTTAGAATAGAGTATTAGCGTTTTAAGGGTATGGTATACTTTGTCGCTGTAATGAGCGACAGGCATGCAATCTAACACAAATTGCGGCGGGACCCGCATCGGAGCAACGGCAACAGTCGTCGTAGGAACAGATGTCGCGTGTGGGTCGCAGCGGCGTGTCGCGGAGGACTGACATACTGCAAATGTGTCATAGCCTGTCTCTATCACGGTCGCTGTCGCTATGCAGTGCACTGCGACAGCGACAGATTCAAAGGACGGGAGGCGGTCGCTGTCGCTGTGCAGAGCGACGCGACCGTGTGTCGCAAAAGTATACCATACCCCCAAAAACTTACCCGGATTGTTTGTTGTGCGTTCACTTATTATGTCAAATAGGGGGTTCTGAAGACGTTTAGGAAAATGCTTCAAATTTCACTAGAAACTTCCCCATCTAGGTTCTTCGGAATACTGATCACGCATCTTAGGTTTATTTGTCGGTTTTTCCAAGTTTTAGACTCATTTCGTTCAAAGCTTCCCATCCTGGGAAATTTTTAGACCGAAGCGCGACATTCGACGATTTTTGGAATGCTACGGTAGATTTGGCTCAAGAGCTTTCTCTGAGGGTTATTTGGGGTGCTAAGCACGAATCTGATGTCCGTTTATCGATTTTCGACAGCTCAAGGTAGATTACGATGGGTGTACGGTAGTTTCGTCAAAGTCTCAAATTTGACTCAAAATTCGTCGATTTTAGAATTATGAAGGTACGCTTTGCCCCCTTCCCCCCTAAATGGCATGCTATACAACGTATTCCACAGCCAACCTCAGAATTCCGACAAGTGAGCACCAGGTTCGTGTTCAGCATTCTGGATTACCCCTTCATACAAGTTTCGAGCAAAATCCAAAGAAAAAAAATTCAAAACACCCTAAAAATTTCCTGATGGGTAGGGGTACCCCTACCTTGCCGCGAAGCTTTGAAAAACGCCTGCAACTTTTTTCAGTGTGGTTTTAGGCAGCTGCGAAGGGCATACCCGAATTCAACGTCCAAATGGTTCCCTGAAAAGTACATTTCATCTGAAATGGCCAGGCTGACGAAAAGTGTGGCGGGATATTCGTGAAATCAGCATGGGAAAAAAGTTAGGAGAACCAAGGTGATTCACACACAGCTCAACTACTCAGAACCTGGTACCGGGCGACCAATCGCTGCTCGTCCGGGTCGCCCGAAATGGTGAATCGGGTCGCGAGAAAATTTGTACATTGTAGATTAATCGTCCGTAACGTACATTCACACGCAAATTCGCTGCACCGGGAAGGCAATTTTCGTCATCCGTGTGGCTGGTAACAATCGAGGGATTAGCGGGTCGCCCGAAACTAAATCTGGCCCCGATTTTGAGTGTCGGGGTAGCCCGATATGCAGTTTTTTTTGCACCGGGAAGGCCGGAACGAAGTTCTGAGTATTGGGGCTTAACAGCGGTAAGTGAAAATTGCCCACCCGTGCGTGCTGGGTCACGGTGGGTTAGCGTCGCGAGCTACCCTCTATAAAACGTCGTAATTCACATCATTCGAGGCGCGAGCGGCGCGCGCGAAGCCTCAGCCTCCGTCTGCCCTCCGCTCTCTCACTGTCTCTAACCTCCGCTCCGCACCAGCACGCGTAGGAACCAAGTGAATTTCGTCGTTTTATAGCCTGTAGGAAATGGGCGACGACACCACGTCCCGTATTTAGGTGGAACCAAAAAATGGGAATGTTCTGGGGCATTATTTATTCCTTGCGTTCATTTCATGTCACTAACAAGTACTGATTCCTCGTAGGTGCTGAATACCCTTCCACACAATGTTAGGTTTCCGCGTTTGCCGCGCAAGCGACATTTACCGGACCGTGACGAGTACGCATGCAAGTAAGCAATGCCAAGAAGTCGTAAAATAACTACGACGGCTCAGCCAACAATTTATACATAATCAGAATTCAGTGGAGTTGAACGGTACGTCAAAATACTTGGTTAGGGCAAGTCCTAAGAAGAGACTGGAATTGGGGGGATTCTATGCTCGAAGAGAAATTAAGTTTTTAATAAAAACGACAAGAATTATCGGAGTTAGCAACTACTTCCCTATAGCGCTAAAACATGTTCTTTACCTTTAAATACAGAAAATTAAACTAGAATGAAAGGCAGATGAAAAAATGTGTAACATTCCTGATGAGCCCCACAAAAAATCGATTAATGGATTGCGGAGCTGATCGCAAGGATGAAAAATATAAGCACTTCATATTTTAGGGTGATGAAAATCTAGATGAAGAGAAAAATTCAAATACTTGTATTACTCGCTAAAAACAAATTCTACAATCACTAAGAATGTCAGGAAAATTATAAATTTCTACAGACCTAACAATTACCTGAAGCATGACAATAGTAACTTTTCAACCATTACCACCAGGACCAAGAGCAAATAAAATCAATTCTTTCCCGGGAGTCGAAACATTATTCAAAATTTCAGAAATCGGAGCAAAGCTAAAATTTCGCAATCTGAAACCGGAACAAAACCCGAATTTCCGGAAACGGAAATCAGATTGAAAACTCGGGAAGTTGGAGCAAGACTCGAATTTTTGGAAATCAGCACATCAGCACGAGATGGAAAATCCGGAGATGATAAATCGGAACAAGACTTGAAATTTCGGGATGGCAAACGTTTAGGCCGAAGTCGGAGTAGGGACGCAGAAGCTAAATGAATCTTCTAATTACATCAGCTGAGATTATCCCACTGAGTCGAGGAGTGAAAAGCCTCCGCTATGGCAGTAATTACACCTGAACTGAAGAGTGTAAAACATTACCCTAAATTCCCAACTTGTAACATAGGTTTTCGACCCTCTCTGCCCCACCTGCGCTCTAGCTTTTCAGCCTAAGCGTCCAGCACCCGAAAATTCGAGAACTGGATCAAGATTGGAAACTTCGGAAGTCTGAACAAGAAAAAAATCGAAAACAAGCCCAAGATCAGAAATTCAGAAATCGGAAAAAAGACTGGAAATTTCGGGAATAGGAATAAATTTCGAAGTCATCGGAAATCAGCGTACCAGTATTCTAAATTTCGGAAATCACCACAAGACGCAAAATCCGGGAAAGATACAAATTTCGGAAATCAGCGCACCAACGCTCAAAAATTACAGAAATCAGTTCAAGATTCAAAAGCCGGAGATCACAAACTGGAACAAGCATTGAGATTTCAAAAATGGCAACAAGATCGAGAGTTTCCCAAGTCTCAAAAAAAAATAGAAAATTCGGAAATCAGAAATCGAAAAGACCCAAAACTTCGGAAATCGGAAAAAGATTCGAAATTTCGAAAATACGGAAAATATTCACGATTTCAATGATAGCAACAAGATTCGGAGTCTCAGAAAGTGTGAAAAAAAATCAAAATTTCGAAAACCCGAAGCTGCCTGTTAAAATAGCATTAGAATTGAATGGAACTCCGGAGAGCAGCGCGAAAAAACGTCAATATTCGAAAGGAAAAACAAAGAAATTCACGAGAGGCTCACTTTTGTAGACATCTCATGAGGTGGTACAGAAATGGAAATTCAATAGGAAACGTAAACAAAGAGGAGTAAACGATGGAAATGACTAAAGGACGAAAAAATAAACAAAAATAAATAGAAGATCAATACTTAGCAAGTTTTCTGAATAATTCAAAGAGTGACCGGTATGAAGAATGGAGCGAATAAAGCAGATAGAAATGAGAGTTCTCCAAAGCAATGTTGGGTGCTTGGAAAAGAAAACAAGGCCGATGGCAGCGAAAAAGAAAACAAAAAATGACAAAAAAATCGCTTACTTCACATTCATTTTCCTCGAGTGGATCTGCATAATGCGAGCTCTGGCGTCCTCGTTCGGATGTGGCAGTTCAATTTTTCGATCAAGTCGTCCTGATCGTAGCAAAGCGGGATCAAGGACATCAATTCTGTTCGTCGCCGCGATCACCTTAATCTCATCATTCGGCTGGAATCCATCCAGTTGATTGAGCAGTTCCAACATGGTACGCTGAACCTCGCGATCACCAGCTTTCTCGGAATCGAAACGTTTCGTGCCTATAATACAAGACAAGTAGGTTTCAATAGTTGCAAACTAAAAATTACAACCTACCGATAGCATCGAGCTCATCGATGAATATTATTGCCGGCGCCTTTTCTTTCGCGAGCGCAAATGCATCACGCACCAGCTTCGCTCCGTCTCCAATAAACATCTGCACCAGCTGCGGGCCGGCCAGTTTCAAGAACGTCGACTTTGTCTGCGCTGCTACAGCACGAGCCATCATCGTTTTACCAGTACCTAGAGAAAAAAAACACCGTAGAAATTCGCGAGATCAAGTAATTTTTTTTCAAATTATTAGAGAATGCAGGAAAAACTGCCAAATTGAGCAGTAAGCTTCGAATGAAAACTAGGGTACGGCACCGTGGCTACACTGTGTTATGTTTAGCCCTTACATTACCAAGCAGGTTCCCTTACGCTACCTTAAGTACAACACGATTTCACGTAAATTGGACGGGGTAATCGAATTCTTCGTGAACAATAACTTCTAGCATTGCATACCCCCATTCAGAATGGTTCACTTGGTCTCCCGGCTGAGCTCACAAGGGAACCACAATAACTCAGACAAGCCCAAGGACGACCCGCGGCGCTTTTGCAGGATCGCCCGCGCCCGACGACCGGACGATCCTTCACCGAAGCCGCGGATGCGCCGGCAATGCGCCGCGGACCATCTTGCCAGCGCCGCGGATCGTCCTGCAGGCGCCGTGGACCGTCCTGAGAGCCGCCGCGGACAGTCCTTTTGAATATTGTTATCCAGCCCACCCCAACCGACTCATTGGCCGTGGGACAGATTTTGGCATTGGAGTACGCTTTTCGCGCTAGCATTCCATACTCCTCAGAAAGCCTCAATATCACAATTTTGCAGGATTTCTCCATCGTAAGAGCTAATTTCAAGAGTAGAACAGCTCGACTAACATGCATAACTGGTTTCGATAGTTTAGCTGTACAACTGTGACATGTATCGCTGAAGTATTGTGAAAATATTATATTTTATTGCAATCTTTTAGACATCGGTGATGTATAATTATGATTATGAACAAATGATTAATGTATGATCATGAGCTGTAAATTCTCGAAATCGAGAGCTCATATTTTATGACTCTTAAGCAACAACTTTGTAATATTAGTTTAGACTGAAGACCTGTAACACATAGTTATTGCACAATCAGTTGTTTGTGTTACCATGGGCATGCATTGCAATATGCCATAAACTGAACAAGTCTACGAATGCACATCGAAACCAGTTCTACATGTAAATTGAGCTGTTCTACCTCTGAAAATAAGTCGTACGGTAGAGCAACCCTGCGAAATTGTGATACTGATGCTTTCTGAGGAGATAAGAAAGCTAGCGCGAAGAGCGTGCAACAATGCCGAAATCTGTCTCACGGCCAATGAGTCGATTGGGGGTGGGCAAACTGACTGTTTCCATCTAATTGGGAGTGGTGCTCTACTCGAATATCCCACTCGATGGAAACAGAGTTCATGTACTGTGCTTCTCTGCGTCAAATTCCACTCCTCTGCGTCAAAGTCCCCTCCGCAATTGCGTATTGAGACGCTTCGCGGCCGCACGCGCTCGAGCCGGACGATATTCCGGCGCCGTAGCCGATAAGCTGATTGTAGGTGTTTTTTTCATTTTCTTCAATTTTCTTGGCTTCTGTGACCAAACCCGTCCTGTGTTTCTTCATATATTAAAGTATTATATCTACATGCACACCAATTGTATCCTTCCAGATGGCTCCGCAACAACTTCTAGGGAGAAAAATTACGGTGGTAGGTAATTTTTCATTTTCACGTTTATTTTTGTAATTCTCTCTTTTTGTTTTCCTTCCTTACATTCCAGTGATTTATATGATTGTTTGGTTTTCTAGGGTAGATCTGGTTTCATGCCGAAATCGATCAAAGTCGGTATCAAACCGGAACTATTCTTGAAAAAAAAAACATGAGGAGAATTACCAAACCAAACAATCATGAAAATTATTTGAATGAGAAAAAAAAATCAGAAGAGAATCTCAAAAATGAACGAGAATATGAAAATTTACTTACCATCGTGAATTTTTTCTGCCCTAGAAGTTGTTGCGATGGCATCTAGAAAGAATAATTAGCGTGCATGTAGATATAACGGTTTGAAGAAGTTACAAATACGATAAATTCGAAGTCAGCGGCTGGAAAATTGTCTAAGACTGCGGGGAATGAGGTGGTGGAGTCGTTCAATCCAAAAACAACTCAAAAATATATGTGGCTGCTTTTCATCGATCAGTATTGAGATGGTGGATTGGCGGTGCGCCTCGGAGCCACCCCCTCGAGAACAAACAGCGCCGCGGATCGGCCGTTTGACCGTCGCACTATCAATCGTGCCGCGGATCAGCCGCCAAGCGCCGCGGACCGTCCGGAAAGCTCATCTGCCGCCGCGGACGAGCCGTGAGTTTGTCTGAGAAGTCATAGTGACCATTCCAAATGAAATGTAGTTTTCCAGAACCATTTTCGGACGAAAAGTCCGAATATGTCCATCGCAGCTGCCTAGACCCACTCTGAAAAAAGTTATAGGCATTTTTTCTCCGATTTTCGTGCCTACTGTACCCTTCAAAAAGCGCATTATTTTTGCGAAAATCCGGAAACCGACCTCATAATCGTGTTCAGCGCCCAAAACTACCCACTAAGCAAAGTTTGGTGCAAGGAACATTTTCCAAACTATGCGGAGATTAACAGCGTTTGGACTGGTACGGATTTTCGGTTGGGCGTTTGTTTATACCAGTTAGGCCGGGGTCATGCTTCTCGCGACGAGAGACAGCGATAGTGCTTACCACGCATATCGATTTTCGGTCGATATGCAAGACAAAGATAACGACGCGTCGCCGATCGCGGGAAGTATGATCCTGGTCTTAGAGGGCTCTCGAAGCATTTTGGAAAAATATTCCAAATTTGACTGAAAAATCGCTCTGGGGGTTATTTGGAGTGCTGATCACGAATCTGAGGTTCATTTATCGATTTTCCGGAGTTTTCGAGAGTATTCGTTCACAGATTACCATCGGGGGAGAAATTGATGGCAAATCGCGACTTTTGACGATTTCCGGAGTGCTTCTATAGAATATGCTCAAACTATTTCTCTGAGGGTTATTTGGAGTGCTGAACACGAATCTGATGTCAGTTTATCGATTTTTGACAGCTTACGGTAGATTACGGTGGGTATACGGTAGTTTGGTCAAAGTCTCAGATTTGTCTCAAAGTTTCTACAGGCCATAAAACGGCCAATGTCTCACCGTCGACTGCGTGCCACGCGCTGCGCGACCGCACGCGCGTCGGAAACAGACGGGTTTTGGCCGCCGCGCGACGAGTTTTGCTGCCGCGCGACGTTTCGGCCGCCGCGCGGCTGCCGAAACTCGTCGCGCGGCGGCCAAAACTCGTCTGATTCCGACGCACGTGCGGTGGCGCAGCGCGTGGTACGCAGTCGACGGTGAGACATTGGCCGTTTTATGGCCTGTATGTGCGGGTTATTTGGGGTGCTGAATACGAATTCGACGTCCATTTGTCGATTATCGGAATATTGAGGCAGGTTTTGCCTCCTAAATGGCATGTTACCTACGGTAACCTACAGTAAACCATAAAATTTCCACAAGCGAACACCAGATTCGTGTTTCGCACCCCAGATTACCCCTACATACATGTTTTTAGCAGAATCCGAAGAAAAATTTGAAAACACCTCAAAAATTCCACGAGGAGTAGGTACCCTTACCTTCCTGCGAAGCTTTAAAAAACGCTCATAACTTTTTCAGAGTAGGTCTAGGCAGCTGCGATGGGCATATTCGGACTTTCTGTCCAAAAATGGTTCTAGAAAAGTACATTTCATTTGGAATGGTCATTATGACTTATTGTGGTTCCCTTGTCAGACCCCCCCCCCACTCCATCCTTGCGCAGCTCAGATCCCCTGATGTGGATATTCAAATCGCGCGCTTACCCTGCCCGAGTCGTCTGACAGTTCCGCTCGTCCTCCTGATCTGCGGGTCGGCTTCTGGTGCTATCGGGGTCACTGCTGTTGTTTCTCAAGCCACTGTTGTTCCTGTCCCGGCTCCTCCACTTCACCCGAACAGCAACAGCAGTCGTCCGTACATTGGGAGAATGAGCCGAACTGTCAGGCGGGTCCTATTCCTATTCCGTGCGGCTCGTGGTCAAGAATTGTCTCAGCTTATCGTATGCCCAACGTAATCCCCTCTGAAATCAGAGAAAATGCACGAAAATTAAAAAGACTGTCATGTTCAGCCCCCAAAATAACCTTCGTCGGTAAGGTTGAGGCGAGAAAACACCACGTGGCAGCGCACTGTGTACGTTATACTATACAATGGGGAAAAACAACGACGAACCAGGTGGCCCGTACATCAGAACTCCCTTCGGAGGATGAATTCCCAGGTTGACGAAACGATCCTTGTGTGTCATAGGCAGAACTACAGCCTCGATCAGCTCTTGAATCTGCTTGTCGCATCCTCCAATATCCGAATACTGCTCAGATGGCCTCTCATCTACCTGAAAACGTAAAACGCCCTGCATAAGCAAACATTTATTCCAGAAACATCTAGAATTTGTGGGTGCTGTCACCGCAGCGGGGCGGGGGACACTTGACCAACACTCTTGGCCACTCCCATTTTTCCGTGCCGCGTCGACTTTCCGGACTTTGGAAGGGGGGGGAAATCCTGGGTTGGAGCTGTAGCTACTTGCGCGACGCCACAGTAAATGGGAGCAACCAAGTGCGATGGCCAAGTGCCCCCCCCCCTGCCGCGATAGCAACAAGTTGCGTATAAACTTTATAGCTGTAAATTGAAGATGGGCCGCCATGCCCTGAGAAGTTCACCAAATTAACGATTTTCCACTTTGAAACAGAGCCTTCACGCCTAAGATTCACAAAATGTGTTCGCAAACTTCTGGAAAACAGCAGTATTTTCAGGCTTTCACCCTATTTCAAACTAGTCACATCGAGAACTAGCGGTGAAATAATGAAATTATTTCTCGGTCGGCCAATTACCAGTGTTAGGGTTAGGTCTTTTCCACATAGGGCGGGTAGCGCATACCTGAAAATCGCTAGAAGAGTCACCGGCGCTGCTTCCTTGAGCCAGTTTAGGCGACGGGTATCCCAAATAGTTCTTAGCTACAAAACATAGCATTTTCGATTGTTTCTTTTTTTCTAGAGATAGATCTTCGTTTGTTTGATTGGTAGGGTGTATGAAGAATAGGAGTATTTTTGCTCAAGTTTGCTGTCTGTTTTTTCCCTTCTCCCGGTCTTGTTAGATTTTCTGTGCATCTCTTCGTATTATTATCACGCATTTGCCTTATGTGAGTGTAATAAACATATACATATAAAACAAGCATTGCCTCAATTTCGGAGGCGAATTTAGTTTGTCCCTCCGCGTGCTGGTGCGAATCGGGGGGAGAAAGTGAGAAAATGCGGGGGAAAAGGGGCGCAGCATATGCTTTCACACGCAAGCGACCAACGGCAGTAAACTCTACTCTGAATAGCGGATGTATACGATACCAGCAGCACAGGGAGTCGTAAGAGATTTCGCGCGATGCCAAAAATTAAGTTTTCACCGCTCAAAGTCAAGCAGACCGATGTCCCGTACCTCGGCGGAGCTACAAACTTTTCCCGTTGGCGATCAAAAGTCTCGAAAAATATCGTAAGTTTATACGCCCCGCCCCCCTTTGAGTGAAAAAAAAATCATTTCTTGGAATGAAAATTTTCAAAGAAAAAAGCACCTTTTACTTATTTATTCCTGTTAAGCAACCCCGAATCTTTAATTTTTGGCTCAACCTCTATTTTCCCCCAATTCCATTTTTTTTGTTTCTTTCCACTCTCCCACTGCTTACGTTTTACCGTGAGACAGTAAAAGCTTGACCAGGGTTGAGCAGGGTTGTGGCGCGCCACAACGGGGGGTCGTCAAATTTTCAGAAATTTTTGGAAAAAATTTAAAATTTTTTGGGGGGGGGGAATCGTGAAATTTTTGGAGAAAAATAGGATTTTTCCAAATGACTTAGTAAGGTAAAATGAGGTAGGATTAGTCAGTCGGGGTGAGATTTATGCATTTTCAACAATAAAAAAGCAGATTATTTTCAGAGAAGCTGTTTAACACGTGAGCTAGTTTTAAAACGTGAGTCTAGCAGCGCAAGAGTGCAACGCGCTGGAGCGTTCTGCAATGTGTTCCGCGTACATTGAAGCTAATCAAAAACAAAAACATATCATAGAGAAGATATATATATATATATATATATATATATATATATATATATATATATATATATATATATATATATATATATATATATATATATATATATATATATATATATATATATAAATGCAGAATATGTCCCCCAAATCCACACAGAAGCACGGTAAATGTGAATAATTAGTCCTGAATGCAGTAGGAATAGTGTTGATCTCGATGTGAATGTGTTAGTGAATGGACATTTCACGATTTCATTATTCAAAAAAACATTAGACTCTAATATAACGTTTAACAACGCTACATCACTTGTAGACACAGTAAAACCGGCGTATACACTATCGTCTCGCACTTCGTGGCGCGGAAAACAAGGAGACAACGGATGAAGGCTGTCGAATATAAAAAATTTTCCAAATCTAAAAAAAAGATTCGGAATTTACATAAAATTCTCTATAATTTAAGTTTTTGACGTCAGCATAACTCTCTACCTTCGCAGAGTTACTCCCTTCTAAACCCGAATCCCGTTGCGTCCTGCGATGTGGCCAGATGTGGATTTTCCGAAAAAAAGACAACTATTTTTTTCGCTTGAAACTCCATTTAAGAAGCTATTTTTGCATTATAATTAATTGTTGGGGACCGTAGGATAACAAAAAAGTTAGAGTTTCTTCGATCGCGACGTAATGGGAGTTTTCTTAAGCCCTTAAGTTCCCTAAGAAAGCCCTGCGCAGACGCGCTCTGATGAGACGACTTTGCACCCGCTTCACCTTGGAGGGAAAGTAAAATTTTTGAATCTTTTTTCTTTCATTTTCATCATATTTTCTCGATTTTTTTGCCTTTTCATTATTTGCTTGTATTAGGGTGTTCTCCATAATTCATCCACTTTGTTTTGCTAGCAAATTAATTGTTTTTAACGCATTTATTGTGTTTTCAAATGATTTTTTTTTGAAATAATAACTACAATTTTCTCTACAACTCCGATAGAGCTACCCCGGAACTCCTCAGTAAGGAAGGTAGCTCTATTTTTATGTTGAAAGAGACTAACTACTTATAGTCCATGCCAATGGAAAAAGCGTCTATATATGACCCTTTCGTGTCCGCACGTCAGCCGCGACCGATCTAGATCCTGAAAATCATTACAACAATTTTCGCTTTTCTTTAAAATTTGACACAAAGTAAAACTTAAAAAAAATTGTTCCCAGGGGCCCCTCGGGGGGGGGGGTCGTAAAATTTTGGGGATTCCTTGGAGAAAATTAAAATTGGGGGGGTCGTAGCCGCGACGAAAATTGCCACAACGGCCTGCTCACCCCTGAGCTTGACCCTGTCACCGTTGAAATCCAAAATCGTCTCAATGGTACCCAAAAAATGAGAAGAAAATTGCTACCTCCATAGCTTTCACACGCGAGTCGTATTCAGCCGGAAGCTTCTCCAGGATCAGGTATGAATCCTAAATTGGTCAGCTACAATTATATCCAGGGAGAAGGATCCCCTTACTCACCTTGTTTACGCCAACTAGATCTCCTGGCTTCAGCTCAGACGGCTCAACTAATCCAACGACAGGGAGAAAATACGTCGCCCTCGTTGAGGTTTTGATAACAGCACACTTGGTTTTATGAGCATCCAAATCAACATTTGCTCCTAAATTACCGAAAAATCTCGAATTACGGGTAAACACTCAACAACTACAACGCAAAGGCAAAGAAGGATTCTGTTCAGCTGATTTGGGCCCTAATTGTGACGCAGATTGAGCAGAAGGCTTGAGCGGATTTTTTAAAAGGATTTCGTAGATAAGATTGGCCATTTGGATCGGAAAACGGACACCGGAAAGCCAGGAAAGCTTTGTGAATAGGGAGATCATAACATAACCATCGTTAACATGTGTGCAGGCTATAAAACGGCGAAATTCACATGGTTCCTACGCGTGCTGGTGCGGAGCGGAGGTTAGAGACAGTGCGAGAGCGGTGGGCAGATGGAGGCCCAGGCGTCGCGCGCGCTGCTCGCGCCTCGAATGATGTGAATTACGACGTTTTATAGAGGGTATTTCCGATTTTCTTCCACATTTTAGGGCTTTTTTTCATTGGGAGATGAGAAACCACCGCGAAGACGACAGAAATCCGCTCATTCCTGATGAAGAACGCATACATGCTGAAACCATACCTTCCTCCTCCTGGTTGTCCTCAAGATCAAGAAGCTCCACAACGTTTGACACGAGATAAGGAAGTGTCTTATTAACCTAAATTGGTAACCATTAAAAAAAACTAACAAAGAAACTACTTTTAGTCAGCCTGGCCATTCCAAATGAGATGTACTTTTCTAGAGCCATTTTAGACGTATAGCCCGAATATGCCCTTGTCAGCTGCATAAACCCACTATGAAAAAAATTATAAGCGTCTATTCCCAAATTTTCGTACCCAATGCACCTTCCACGCATGCAGTAATCCTTATGAATTAGAGGGTTCTGAAAGCGAGAGCATTTGTCGATATTCGAAATATTAGAGGCATCGTTCGCGCTGTAAACCAATTCCCATTTTCAGGCTCAATTTCATCAATGAGCCCGGTAGATCACATCGGTGAAGTTTTGCGCGTCGAAAACGTATGATTCTAAAGTTGAAGTGGTTCAGAATGACGATCCGCCTCCAGCTTTCACCAACCATCTAGCACGAGGAGCAGATGCGCCATCACAGGAGCAGACGATTCAGTATTTGAAATTTTTAGCTCGGGAAATTCTAACATTCAAACTTTCCCAATGGACACTTTTTTTAATGAGTTCCGGTGAACGGAAGGCGAGAGAAATACACCCACTTATTGAGTTACAAGCTAAAAACACATATGTTTGCGAAAAAATCGAAAAATTAAAAAAAAGTTTTTTTTGTGAAAGTTGATGATTTTGTGAAGCCTTTCCACTCCTATTCTGCATGTCAGAGAAACGACTGCGCGTAAAAATGAAAACGTGTTTTGCGCGTACGATGCTTATAGGATAGGTTTGCCCCCTAAATGGCATGAGATCTACTATAACCTACAGTAAACCTCAGAATTTCGACAAACAGGCCCCGGATTCGTATTCAGCATCCTTGATTACCCCTACATCAAGTTTTGACCAACATTGGAGAAAAAATTTCAACACCCCAGAAATTCTCTTGTGGCTCTAGAAAACGCCTATAACTTTTTTTTTTCAGAAGAGATTAAATCAGCTACGACGAGCCTACTCGAACTCAACGTCCAAAACGATTCTAGAAAAGTACATTTCATCCGGAATAGCCCCAGGCCGACTAAAGGTATATAGCTCCTTGTGACAGCCACGAAACATCTAATTCACCTTGATTCTCTCATTATTGTCCTTAATCCGCTCCTTCAACATCGAGACTGAATGGTTGATTCGTTGCACTTCACTCCTCATTATGCGAATTTCATTATCAAGCAGATGAGTCCGACTTTTGAGATCTTCTGGAGCCATACGGAGAATCTCTTCATCTAGTGCCTAAAAAAACGCCGCTGAAAACCTGGAAGCCACTGGATCTTTTAGGGGAAATTCCGACTTGAAAGATGCACAAATCGGCACAGAATCCCTACTAATTGTTCAGAACGGCATTGCCAAATCCTTCGTCATAAGAAGTGGTCCTGAATATACCAAGCAAAGAGCCCTTACCTCCTCAACCTCCATTTTCTCCGGCGCACCACTGTCGCCCTTTGCTGGAGTCCTCTGCGCATCAGACATCTGCACCGGAAAAGTAAAACATTTTCTGCTTTTACCCAGATTCTATGGTTTATCGGTACCACAAGCAGTTGCCAGCTTTATAATATGTCAATAAGTGAGGTTCGGACCACAAGCGGACATGAAGACAAGTTTGTAGATAAGTTCTATTTCACTCTGAATCTCAAATTTAATATTAAAAATTTTATACCATCATGACTCTTTGCTAACCAATCTCATATCTAGTTTTGCTTTTCTCTGGTAGTCTTGAGATACTCCTGGATTACATACTATTGTTGCGTTACGAAAAGTTTTAATCGGACAAAAAAAGATTTTCATTTTTCTCCCCCTTAAGAACGAAAAACAGCCAAATTTTCTCAAAGTATTTCGCATGTTACGAAGCACAGGTGTAATAGAGCGTAAAACACAATATTTTAATCATGATTAAGCTGAAAACTGCTAAGAAAAACCAGTTTAAAACATAAGAAACTTCAAAGAATTTTTGGCGTCCGTCGAGGATGACAAAATCGGGTTTGTGTAATTGCGGTATCTTCAGCGCTACAGTACGAAAAAATCGTATTCGCTCGCATTTTTGTTGTTGTTTTTTTGTGTTTCTTCTTTGAAAGTACCTTCATTTCTTTTTATATTGCTTTCGAGACTGATTACACGTGCTAGTCGTGCTGCTTAATAGCAGCTGCAGAATATATTCTCTTTACGGTTCAAAAACAATGGCTAAAGGGGAAGTATCGGTTAGTTGGGGTGGGGAGGGGGAATTGACAACGAAACTTGCAGTGTTATCGCAAGCAGGAGGGGAGCGCTATGGAATTTCAGTACCCCACGCCCGTTTTTTTCGCGCCGCAGCGACCCCCGCTATCTTAGAATGCGAGGAAAACCCCGAGTTAGTGTTCAAATTGCATTGCGGCGCGGAAAAATGGGTGTGGTCAAGTGTGATGCCCCCCCCATCTACGATAACTACGATAGCACCCAACTTGCAACGGAAAAAAGTGCCGGCGATGCCATCGCAAACGAATAGAGCCTCTATGACAAATGGCCACGCCCGTTTTTCCGCGCCGCTACGGTCACAAACATTCCGAGGGAAACCCAGGGTTCCCCTCGGCGCTATCGCAATAGGAGGGAGGGGAGGGGTACTTGGCCGTCGCATTTGACCGCGCTCATTTTCCCGTGCCACAGCGCAATTACTCAGGTACTCAGGGCGACGGCCGGCGAACCTCTATGCCGAAATCGACGGCCGGCGCCCCACATTTTGAAAGTGCCGGCCAGCGGCGAACCATGCTGCATGCGACGCACACGCAGCGCGGATATTGGCTCGCCCGCGAACCACAAAACACGCCACGCCATTTTCAATTCGGCCGGTTGGAAAGACAATTGATAATGATCATGACTGATCTCGTCGTAACGTGGTTATCACGTGCACAGCCGGTATAAAAGGCGCCTCATCTCACTAGAGTCCTCATTCGGCATTCTAATGCCGGCCCTGGAAGGTGACTTTGAGTCACTCTCCGGAGGCCAGCATATTTTTGATCGCTGAGGGGATAGGGGTATCCCCACGGCTTGCGGGGGGGGGGCGGTTTTCGCCGCAATCCGCGGGGAGGGTAGTTCCTCACCGCAGACTGCGGCGGACCGAGGCGGGGCGTTTCTCCGCCGTGGTGCCGTGATGACATGTTTGAGATAAGCAATAATACAAACAGTGAACGCGGGCCATCTGGTAAAGGTCGGCGGGCCGTCGACATATGGCTGGCCGGCGAACCAAAAGCGGGCGGCCGGAGGACGGAGACCGCGGGCCAGCTGGGAAAGGTTCGCCGGCCGTCGTCCTGAGTACCTGAGTAGGTCCACAACCAACCCGGGGTTTTCCTCCCCTTCCGAAATCAGGAGAGTCGTAGCGGCACGGAAAAACGGGCGTGGCCAGTGCGATAGCATAGTGGCCCCACCCCCCCCCTCGTTGCGATATCACCGTGTTGGCTTGTGGATTGAGTAGGCGCAAGGGAAGGAGCTATGAACGGACTCAGTTGGCTTTCCGTTACAAGCGTCGCGTTAATCTCCAGCCAAGCTGGTCCGAGGTTCCTCCTTTCTCGTGTACTCAGCCCCAAGCCCCTGCTATCTCCCGAAATAAGAATCTGATAATAGTTTTCTGATTTGATAAGGATTATGGTAGTTTTCTTTCCGTTTTTTTTTCTTCACAATTTCTGGAAACAGAAGGCCCCTTTTTTCGGAAGTCGGAACCCAGGTACTACAGTGATTTGGAAATATTGCTACTCTATGGGCATATCCATTTTTTTCGCATTTCGAGACGTTCTTCCTTGAGTAGGAAGGCCGAAAATCTTCGGATATTCTAAAAATTGAACGCTTGTGGTCCAAACAGTAGAATAATGCTCATAAACTAAACCTGCGGAATTTCAGATGCACATCACTCGCCTTTGTCGGTTCACTGTGTCGTCCGCTAGAGGTAGCCATATGAGAGCGTGGGTAGCTCAGTCAGCAACCGATCCTATGCAACTGAAAACCATTCCGCTGCCTGTTTTGACGAAACCAGATCAAGTTCTTATCAAAGTTAAGGTGAGACTGATTCTTTCTGCTTATCTGTAGCTACATAAAAATTCTGGCTCTTTGCTAGTCCAGCTACACTCTGTGTCAAAACATAATTCCCATGATACATGGCGAGCCGTATGCGCTATAAGAACGTAAAGGTCAACCGAACATTGCTCGACACGACGCGGTCGCGTCACGGCTCTCGTAAAAAAAGTTGATGATAACCAATTGATAAAGGCTAGGGTATAAAAGAAGCAGAGAGCGGTGTGTCCTCATTCACATACCGTCCTTCTCCAGGGGTCAGCAGTTTAGGATCTGCTTGGACTAGGAAATAGAAAAACAGCACCACCGGTGGTCAGTATATAACAAAGTTGAAGTAATAACAGAAAATTATAGGGCCGTGACGCCACCGCGTCGTGTCGAACAATGTTCGGTTGGCCTTTACGTTCGTATGTGTGCGTTTACACTGCTTCCTCTCCCCTGCGCTTTCTCGACAACCTTTTCTTCTTTTTCTCCGCAAGCGCACGCGAAGGAACCCTAAGAGTTTTGAGCTGACATAGACTGTACTGAGCGTGGCGATGCGAAGTATGAACGGGGCCTCCATGGAAGGAAGGCCCTCGTCATAGCCGGGCGGAGGCCGGACTGAGTCGTACTCTCCCGTCCTAGTTATCTTGCGCCGTCCTGCGCCGTCCTTTGTGGGTCGGTTGCTTGCCAATTGATTATACATGCGTACTCAAGCGCACCGCAGCCGGCTCATACCGGCCACAGCAGAGGCTTTCCACTTCAGTAAGAGATGCATTGCATGCATATGGACCGGGACGGCGACAGCTGGATCAGGACGGACCAAGCGGGCTCAGTCCGGCCACATCTGGGGTGACATCTTGGTGTGGCACGATGCTCTTGGCCACGCCCATTTTACTGCGCCGCACCGAATTTGAGCATCTACCCGGGGTTTCCCTCCCTTGCCAAAATCAGAAGAGTCGTTGCGGCACGAAAAAATGGGCGTGGCCAATTGCATTACCACAGTCCCCCCCCCACTAAGATAGCAACGCCATCTCTTTTTTTCGCTCCGCGAACACACGCGAAGAAACCCTAGGAATTTCGTTCTGTTCTGCCGTAGACTGTATGGAGCGTGGCGATTGGAAGTATGATAGGATCTCTTTGAAACTCAGCACAACAGGGATTTTCCTTTTCAGTAAGCAATGCATTGCATACCCTCTATGTAGGAACCAAGTGAATTTCGCCGTTTTATAGCCTGTACGTATCGACATGGACGGCTACAGCTGGATAAAGACGGGCGAGGCGGGCTCAGTCTGGCCACATCGGCGGTAATCTTTCGACCTTATTGAGCAAAGTATTGCATGCGTATCGACCGGATGGCTGCGGACGACACAGGCGTGCTCAGTCCGGCCTATAGAATCGCAAGTTGTAGATACTTATTGACCGGGCTGGCTATAGCTGACCGACCGACTATGACGGGGACCTAATGATGCTTGACTAGCAATAATAGTTTTTAGATTTAGGCGGCCAGCGTGAATCCTGTCGATACGCTTATGGTGCAAGGTTACGGCAGGGAGATACTGGGAACATGGAAACGCTGGGCTGACTGTGATTCATCTGCAAGTCGATTTCTTTTGATTCCTGGAAGGGATTGTGCTGGTGTTGTCGAAGCTGTCGGTGGCGGAGTGAAGGGTCTTGCTCCTGGTGACGAGGTAGAGCAAAAACATCAGCTTTCGTTTCCTGTCCCAATTGCTTCATAAGGCCTCTGCATAGTTGAGCGGCAGAAGTCGCGCCGTCACGATGAAGGATAAAGGGTAGCTTTGCAGATCCGTAACTGCCATTTAATCCCTATCATTGCGGCGCGACGTTTGCTGCCGGACTATGAAGAGGCCTATAATTGCTTAAAAAATGGGTTCTGTTTCAGGTTATGGCAGTGATTCCAGCCATCTGGCAGGGATCTCATGCTGAATATGTGGTGACTGAGGAGAGCTGCTGCTCGCGAAAACCGTCTAATCTCGATTTCTCGCAAGCTGCAGCCCTGCCGTATGTGGCCAACACTGCGTGGGCAGCCTTTGTTTCAGTGGCGAGGATGAATCCACACTCCAAGCCAGGTTATTTTCTCAGACATCCTTGGTGTGAGAGTTTCACCTATATCTCTTACAGCTGAGCGAGTGCTGATTCATGGCGGATCCGGTGGAATGGGCACGATATCTATACAGATGCTGAAAGCATGGGGTACGGATAAGGTTGTTGTCACCTGTTCCAGTGATAGGTAAGCAAAGCGTGACGAAACGTGACATAAACATGGTTCAGTGTAAAGTGGTCCTCAAATTTCAGTGCGGATTTGGTACGCAAACTTGGTGCGATTCCTATCGACTACCGTGCAGAAGACGTTCGAGATCGTTTGATCGCTGAGGGACCGTTCGAAGTGATCCTGGACTGCGTAGACACAGATCTAGCGAAGTGGAGTGACAAGGTTTCTTCTTAAGAGCTTACCGCAATCTTGGATCGTCTTGTGCGCTCGCTTTACTGGAAATCGTGAAAGGGCTATACCATGAACTCCCTGGAGAACAGCAAACCTTCAGACCATTAGCTAGCGCGAGCGATCGCGTCACGCAGCAAACCTTCAGACCATTAGCTAGCGCGAGCGATCGCGTCACGCACAGATATAGGGAACTCCTTGCACATTCGCCTATCCACGTAGCCAGCTTGAGCATCGCGCCATCGATCGATACGAGCAAGATTAATTGATGACGCGGCAAGCGAGCGGGCTGTGAGGCGACTACGCACGGAGAAGACGATATGTCTGCTCGAGAGAAGAGGGTGGCCTCTAGCTGATCATTCTTTCCTTGACAATAGAGTATCGGATGCGTGCAGCCTACACAAACGCATTCTACTGCCGCGGGTAGTCTGCAGCTATGCCGCTCTCCACGGAAAGCCATGTAGCCGAAGCTTAATAGACTGGGTCCAGCAGGGTGTTGTGATCTAACTCAATGGAGCTACGACCCCCTTCGGTAAACAAAAAAAATTGAAAAAAATTACGCAGACTCCCTTTCTTGGGTGGAACATGTGTCAGAATGCGGTGCTATCGCAGCGGGGGGGGGCTCTATGGCGTGATGCACTTGGCCACGCCCATTTCGCCGTGCAGCACTGCGTTTGAGCACCTACCCGAGGTTTCCCTCCCTGCCAAAATCAGGGGAGTCGCTGTGGCACGAAAAAATGGGCGACAATTCCCTTTCCAAGTTTACAAACATTCTCTTTTGAAGCAAACATTTTGTGGGTCCTCACACCACCATTGTATCCGGCCATAGCCCTTCTGGACCCTGGTAATAGATGAACTAAATTGATCGGTAGGGCCGATGCGGAATTTTCCGTCGAATATATGGAAAATACCCGTAGCACATATGCTGTCGGCACGGATCGTACTGAGACTTTGCTTTCCCGATTGAAGGTTGGCGCAATTTCGGGGCACGTATAGTAAGGTCCGTGGCATGTTTCTTTAAGAAAAGACATTCAAATATCACCCGCAGCTGGAGCGGGCGGTTTAAATATCACCGTCGGCTGGCGATATTGTAAGATGGTCGGCCGCGATCTTCTCTTAGCCTGAATCGATTAGCGGGCCGGCGCACGCGAACGCCATATCCAGCCGCGGGTGAGATTTGAATGTTTTTCTGAGGGAACAAGCCACGGACCTTTAAAAAAACGCAAAGGCGTAGACTGCGCGGGAACGCATCGATCCGACAAACGATTCCGCGTCGACCGTACGCTCCATGCTATTGGTTTCTCTTTTTAGATTATGAGTGTGTGGAAGAACAGTGTTCACGTTTCTGTGGTGAGCCCAATGATGAGAGATACTGATCGGTATGGGCTTCTGACTGGACTAGCGTCAACAGCTGTGAAGCATTTCTGCAGAAGCTACGAGGTATTGAGTTCCTTTCTCGGTTGAAAACTGTTGCCCAAGGCCAAATGGGTGAATCGATAGGGTTGGGTACGGCTTTTAGTTTTTCGTTAGTATGCGTGGCTAACTCCCCTTTACAGAGTGCCCTGCGCGGACGATGGTTCTCGTATGCGTTCTTCATGCCAAGTCAGGAGTGTATGTTGCAGCTGTCGAGATTTGCAGAAGAGGGAAAGGTATATTTTTGGAAAGGTTTCAGTTACCCACTGTCGAACTTTACCCAGCTTTTTACCCATGCATCTTTAGATTTCACCGGTAGTAGAACGGGTGCTGTCGTTTGAAGAGCTGCCTGCTGCTTACGAAAAGGTCTCTGCTTTACATGGTCGTGGAAAGACGGTGTTGCGGTGGTAGGGATCAGTCCATGCATGTATGGGTAACTCCTTAGTCCCGTCCTTTAGGCCTCACTGATTTTGATAGTGTATATTTAATTTTCGGTTCTAGAGAATAGTTTTTTTTTAAATCTAATTTTGTTGAAAGATTTTTAGTGGATGTTTTTTACATAATTTCTGTTATTGTTAGGCGTAGTTTTTGTGCAGTTTTGTTACGAGGGGTCAGATCTCACTACCTGAACTAGCAGGCTTTTACGTACTCGTTTTTCTGTATTTTGCTTATTTTCAGTTAGAGGTAATGAATATAGATTCCGTGGTTTTTGTTTATAAAGTAGCATGTATTCTTGATTTTAACAGATTGTATATTTTCGATGTTAAGACGAACGTTCCCGGAGAATAGAGATAATAAACTCTTATCGGCCTTTCATTTCATATCTATTCGTTTACGCGCCAACCAGCACGCCGCAAACAATGCTCTGAGTTTCTATGATACAAAACAAAGAAATAAGAAAGGTCCAAAAATAATATTTGTCAAGTGTGGAGAACAAGAAGATCATCAACGCTTCCGTATTTTGAGCGCGAAACATATCCAATTCGTTAAGGATCACTTGTGTGAGACCGCCGTGAAGTCTTTTCTGGAAGACGTGCCGCCTAAGGTCAGGGAAACTGCAGTAGAACTTGGTGGACGTGCCAGGTGCATCATTGCCTTGATAAGCTATGGAGAACATTCCCCATGCGGATGTCATATTTACAAAGGGATGCACGGTTTCTGGTTATCAATGGCGTACTGAGAGCCGCATTTGTCAAAAGAGTCCGACTTCGCTAACTACAATGAATTCATTCCATGGCGCTATTTATGCTCCTCAACGACGGCGTGTCCTGTGCGGTCTCCGGAGCATTGACAACTCGACACGTGGGTTGTCCGATTCAGTATGATGAGCGCAGAGGACGAAAAGAAAGGTGCTGTCAGCCGGCCCGGCTAAAGTGCAAGCTGATTATCTCTGCGTCTCCGCGGGGTGAGCCCATTTACAGCTTTGGCTGTACACTACAGGGACCTAGTTCGAGGAGGAGCACTCGTAATCCTAGTGAAGAACGAGAGCTGGCGCTTTCAGAATTCAGAGCATTCCCATGGAGTCTCCAGGAAAACACTCGCGGATAACGATATCTTACCTATATCTGGTAATGGGAGAAATTCTTATTTTCACGAATGAATCTTGGGTGACCCCTCAACGATGTTTGCAACCAGGAAGGTATCACCATAGTTTAGTTATAGTTTTAGTTTTATTACGATTACATAAGGCAACCGATGGAAAAAAAAACATCTAACAGCGAGAAAAAAAAAACAAGTAACTGCACAAACACGGTGCAGCAAATGAAAAATATAATAATGAGCACTAGTGCTGTCGATACCAATCAAACTAGGATAACTCGTAGCTATGAAAAAGGTTTGATATTCTCCGCCTAAACTGAGCATAAGTCATATTTGTAGCTGGAGTATTTTTTGTAGTTTTGAGAAAGGCACTCCCTGCTCTAAAAGTAAACGATTTTGCCCGAATTGTGGTTTTTGGTCTAGGTAACGTCATTTTGAAATGGCTCCCCCTAGTATTGGTTGTCGTGGAACTGAAAAAATTTCAGGTACGAAGTAACCCGGATGAATATATGTAGAAGCTTGTAAACCATGCATAGGTCAAATACTCGACGTCGGGATTCAAGTGTAGGCAGCCCCAGGTACTTGTTTCTAATTGTAGCCTTGGGAATACGAGAGTATAAGAAACCTCCAATTCTAACCATTAGTTTCCTTGTGAAATTGTTTTGAATTTTTTCGATGGCATAAATATGTTTTTTCTTGTATGGACAAAAAACTGTTGTACTAGCTTCGACTATAGGCCTTACATACGTTTTGTAAGCGCGCAAGGGCACTGCCTTGCTTCTACTTGACAGTCCTCTAAAAATATGAAAAGTGCGTACTAGAGCTTGCTTACATTTGTCTCTAATGTGACCCGCGAAATCGAGTCTGTCGTTATATACAAATCTAAGATCCTTAACTTCTTTGACTTCCGAAACAGCTACCCCATCAATCATGTAAGTTTGATTTGACTTGGCCGATCGCAAACCTAACTTCATACAAACCGTCTTGAGCGGGGATAGAGGCAATTGCCATTTGTTAGACCAGTCCACCATGACATTTATAGCTTCCTGCGCTACCCTTGTGTCACCCGGTTCGGATACAACTCTGTAAACTTTTATGTCATCAGCATACATCTTACATATCGCCTCAGTGTTGTGTATGAGGTTGGGAATTTCGGCCGTGAAGATGTTAAAAAGGACCGGAGATAGAACACCTCCTTGCGGAACTCCACTTAGGACATTAGCGATATTGGAGAGAGATTGCCCCACTCTTACTTGAAATGTCCGTTGAGCGAGATACTCCTCTATCCATCTAACAAGTATTGGATGAAACCCTAAACTTCGTATTTTGGCTATAAGTTTGGAGTGAGACACACGATCGAAAGCTTTTGCAAAATCAAAATAAATAACATCGCAAGAGTACTTATTATCCATTGCCAAGGACCAGTCGTGTAGACATTCATTCAAATTTGTTTCTACTGAGCGACCCGGAACGAATCCATGCTGACTTTTAGGAATTATGTTATTAGCAATGAGATGAGAAATAATATGCTCCCTGAGAACTTTTTCGAAAATCTTTCTTCTATCGAATCGGTGAAAAACGTTGTAGGCTGTACTTTCTTTGAAGGCAGAGTTTGCGATAAAAACTACTCATGAGCTCTCTTCATGAGAATGTAGATTTGTTCATCGCAAAAGTATAAATAAGTGAAAAAAAAACGGAAATTCGCGGGAAAAACGCTCAAAAACAAGGTATAACGGCTAATTGCCGGTGTCTGCCGGCCCCCTAACTAGCGAGATTTTCATCAATTCTTGCCTATCCGCCTTTTCTTCTGCTGTTGAAGCAGTCAGTAGCCTCCAGAAATGTTCAGATATTACTTCAGAAGCAAAATAAAAGTTGGCAAAATAGTCATTCAGAGAAATCCCGATAATTGGGGGCGGGAGGAAATCAAGCAATAACTTATTCCTTAACGTTTTTTCGCCAACTTTGTACTTAATTTCTTTTTTTGGATGGCCAGATCTACCATTCCATGGGGATAGCACAATGACCGATTTTACCGAGAACCCTGCCTTTAATAAGGTGGTACAGAGGAACTCGTCAACAAATAGGCTACTTACTGTTACAAAATCAATCGATACAAATCGGATATTTTGGCTATTTCTCGTGGGTAACCACGTGTTTTCAAAAAAGTGAGTAATTTTATCAAAAAAGAGCTGTTTCAGGCAAAGGTGGATTTGGGCAGTCAGAAACGTTCCAAAAAAAGGAGCAACAGTAAAACGGGGTGAGCGAGTTTTCAAAAAATTAACAGAATTCCTTGAGAACTGATTCACTTGGCAAAAACTTTCAATTCCCAATAACAAACCGTTCCTCTACTTCGCATGGAAGAGCTTGATGCCTCTCGATAAAAGACTCACTGATTTGGAAAGGTTCAGTTGCTTCTGTACTTTCACCAGCTCACTTTTCTGATCAACGAAAGGAAACCAGTTATGTGGGTCAGACTTTATGTCTTCTTTTCGATAATAGGTATAGAAAATTTCCACCGGTACTAGAATAACCGGAGCGAGCTCCTTTTCAAAACCACAAAGCTCTTCTCTGAAGAATAACACAAGTTGATTTCGTGAATTCAAAATTTCAGCTACGGGAATCGGTTCTCAAGAAGCATTGTGAACTTTTTGTAGTTTCGCCCAATCCATTTTCGTATTGCTTCTTTTTGTAGGAACGTTTCTGTCAGCATCAAGCCACTTTTGCTTGAAAGTACTCATTTTTTATAGAGTTTGCTTTGCTTTTTCTTCTTTATCATATGTTTAATCAGCAGGTTAGTATTGCATCCAGTAGTTTTCTTAAAAGCAGTGTTCACGATAAGAATCGTTTTTCTGCTTTTCCACCTATCTTGTAGACGGTCCCATGCTGATTCCAATGATGTTTTTAGAATCGTACAAGACCTTCTAAGAATTGTCCGAGGCTTGTAACTTGCGTCTTTTGCAGCCGATGTATGCGAGCTGACCTGAGTAAGGAGAAAAGTTGGGAATAAAGGAAAGAACAGGGCTATTGATCGGAAACCATCGCTCATCTCACAAAATCGAGCATTCATTTGTTCACGTCGGTGGGCGTGGAAAGTGCATCTGGGTGTGACGAGCTGACGGGTGTCCAACTTTGGAGCCGTAGGGGACCGTTCCGAGCTCATTTTTCTTAGTTTTTTTCAACGTTAGGGTTGGGCTAGGCTCCGCAGCTGTCGATCTCCGACAAAAAATCGGACATGGTTTTTATCGTGGACACTGCCTTTAAGCGAATTGAAGTGATAAAAAAAGAGTGAGCGTTAGGACTGATACCGATATTCAGGGAATAGAAATACTGGGTAAACTCGAAGAATTTGTACTGCAGGAAATGCATTCTCAGTTTGTGATTTCAATCTCAGCATCCCTGAAGGGGAAGCGGTCGTGGCCGATGTTTGTCAGATTATGCAGCAAAACCTCGCTCATCTGACAGATGCCAGTCGACGACACAGTAGCAGCGTCTTTTTCTTTGTGTATCCGTCGCGAAAGCTAGGGTGGAGGGCGCAGCGAGCGCGAGGGAAAGTGGGCGAGGCATGCTTCGTTGTCAATGGTACCGCAACCGTCTTGTGCGGGCGTGGCGTTGGAGTGTGAATGGTCTGACGCCACGCCCGCGCGTGATGCCCGCATAGCTGGTAATTGAATTGTATATGGCATCGAATTTCGGAACTATATTGGTCCAGAAAATCGATCTTTTGCAGTCGAAGAAAATCGAGTGATCGAAAAAACTGAAACGAAGCCGAAATTTGAAACGATCGAAAAATTTCTGGGGTCATGCTTCCTAGGTACTACCACCGATGGCTGTTTGTTCAAGTACACAACAGAACACAAATTATTTGAACATTTATTCATTCAAACACCAGCACCATACAAACACATGCTAAGAGTATCTAAGAGTAACCTGTATCGGACAACTTCAAACCCTAAACACATAGCTATAACATTAGAACAAACTTATACTATTACAAACAATGTGCTCAATTCTCAATGCAAAAACAGCTTCTGGAAGCCATGTAAGCCACCACTGCGACCAAAGCCTCCACGTGCTGAGAATGGATCACATCTGAAGCGAGGATCCATCGGGAATCCAGGGGCAAATTCGAACGGCGGGCAGAATGGAGGCTGCCCCGGGAAGGGAAAAGGTCCGCGACGATGTGTGCCATGGTACAAATGACGGCTTCTGGAGCCGGAACGAGAGCGATTGCGGCTTCGAGAACGGTCTTCGGATCTATTTCGTCGTCCTCGAGAATGACCACGGCTCCTGGATCTAGTGCGATTACGGGAACGACGTCTGCCATGTCGTTTTCTGCTACGCATTTCAGGAGCTAGCCCTTCTCCACTCGAAAAGGAAGATAAGTAGCTCTCCTCCTCCTCCTCGAAGTCGGGAACGTACAGGCGAAGCGTATCCGAGTCTTTGGCAGCATCCAGTAGATCTTCCGCGTTGGTTATGGGCACTGACTCACCATCGTTGTCGATCCAGAAAATCTGGCTCAAAGAAACCCCGAAATCATCAGCTTTCTTCTTGAACTGTTCGAATAGATCACGCTTGTCCTTGTAGGTGACACGGAAACGAGGCGGGCGATTGACGAAAAGCTTGAAGTTGACGGCCTGCGGCTCACTAGTGCAATCTTCAGGCATGACTGAAGAAAGATGGCTGCCCATGAGAGGCGTAGCGTTTATATACTGTCCCAGAATGTGGTCGAGATCTTAATTTCGAAAGTCAAAAATGGGCGGTCCTCGGGCGAACGCGGCGTGATTACTCACCCGCTGCAACAATTTTCTCCTTTCTTCCGACATTCGAAACTATTTCAAAAAAGCATGCATGCGCTATCATTAGCGCATGGCTGATAAGTGCATAAGTTTCGGAAACCTTTTCGTAATGCCAGCCTTAGACTCCACGCTGACGTCTAATTAAAGACCATTTTTAGAACCTAAAGAACGTGGCTGTCTCTGAACTTTACTATTGGGTTGGCAACAAAGAAGTTGCACATTTTTTTTAGAAAGTCAAAGACAATTTCTTTTATGGAACGAATTAACCTTATCCTGTAATGTATTGCCCATTTTGAGCAATGACCTTTTGCAATCTTCCAGGCAGCATCATGGTTCCACGTTCATAAAACTTCTGATTTTTACCAGCAAAAAACTAAACCAGGTACGATTTGACATCATTATCATTATTAAGACAAAAAGTAATCAGTTTGGATGTTTTGCCACATCCACCATATTGTCCTGACCTCGCACCATCTGATTACTTTTTATTTCGTTCTTTGCAAAACTCTTTGAATGGTAAAAATTTCATTAATGATAATGATGTCAAATCGTACCTGGTTTAGTTTTTTGCTGGTAAAAACCAGAAGTTCTATGAACGTGGAATTATGATGCTGCCTGGAAGATGGCAAAAGGTCATTGCTCAAAAAGGGCAATACATTACAGAATAAAGTTATTTCGTTCCATTAAAAAAACTGTCTTTCATTTTCTAAAAAAATTCGCAATCAATTAGTTGCCAACCCAATATCACCAAATAGTTGCAATTTTTATTCCCTTCTTTTCTCCTCTCTTTGAGTAAGTATTCATGATAAAAATTGTATTCGTGTTTTAAAACTGAAATTTCCGGGGTCCATTGCAACAATAATCTCGGAAAAATGGAAGAGACGAATGGAGTCTGAAAAAAATGGAAGCCGAGACGAACGCCCACCTTCTCGTTTGCCGTCCGAGTTTTCGAGCCGTATCCAGCTACTTATGGTTTATTTTTAGCATTTTTTCGACACTATTTTTGTAATGGACATTTGAACTTTTGACTTTCAGGAAACCGTGTTTATCGTGAATACTGCCATTAAAGGCAGTGGTCACGATGAAAAACGTTTTCGAAAAAACTACAAAAATCAGCTTAGATCAAAAACAGCTCAAAAACTATGAAGGTAGCGCGGTGAAAAACGGGCTAGAATTAGAGTTATCAAGACCCTAAATTTTCGGATCGTGCACACGTGCACAGAAAGATCACAGTCTCATGCCAAGCAGTCTAAAATCATCGACACTCAGAGGAAGAAATAAATGCAAATTTACCTAATAAAAACAGTTGAACAATGAAAGCAAGCTCTTCAGTCAATGTTTTTGACTATATGTGTACATAAATCCGAAAGTTAATTGATTGAAACTCGATTTCAAGCCAGCTGATGTTCTTGATATTAGAGATCATCGATGCCGATGATGTGGGGTATGCTCGTCCACCATCAAAAGACAATAAAGTTCAGGCTTCAAACTTGACCCAGAACAGCGTTTTTTTCTCGATTTTTTCTTATAGGATCTACTACTCTATACCCAGATAAGGGTTTGGAGAGGAAAAGAAGACGAGCTGTTTTGAGCGCGACAACATTTAAAGGCAGTGGTCGCGATCAAATATGCTTGTCGTCTTTTTCTCTCCAAATCCTTTCCTGGGTCTCGAGTAGTAGAACCTATATGAAAAAATCGCGAAAAAACCACTGTTTTGGGCCGAATTTGAAACCTGAACTTTCTTGCCCTTTGATGGTGGACGAGCCCTCTCCACATCATCGGCATCGATGACCTCTTATATCAAGAACATCAGCTAGCTTGAAATTGAATGTCAATCAATGAACCTTCGAATTTATGTACACATCTAGTCAAAAACATTGACTGAAGTGATGCTTTCATTATTCAACTGTTTTTATTCGTTAAATTTGCATTTATTTCGTCCTCTGAATGTCGATGATTTTTGACTGCTCGGCATGAGACTGCGATCTGTTTCGTCATCGCTGTGCACGTGTGCACGAACTAGCTTCTTTGGGCCCTAGAAACTCTATTTGTAGACCGTTTTTCACCGCGCTACCTTCATAGTTTTTCAGCTGTTTTTGATCTAAGCTGATTTTTGTAGTTTTTTCGATAACGTTTTTCATCGTGACCAGTGCCTATAAGGGCCGTTTGAAAGCTTGACATCGAGACTCTGGCCCGACTTCTTTCCCTTTTTCGTCCTCTTCTCCTCTTTTTCCTATTTTGATAATATTAGGGTATTTGGATAGAGATGCGAAACTCGCAGTAGTCGTCTTTGTGAAATTGTGCAAAGTGATTTTGCAGTAGTTTGTGGCGCCTATCGAACATCGATTATGTGTGGTTATGTTCTTATTTTTACTTAAAGGCAGCGTACGCGCAAAAAACCGTGTTCAAGTTTTTCACTATTTTGCGCAGGTATTCCCACCAAGTTGTTATATATCGCAAAAAGGTCACCCGAAATACTCAAATTTCGGAGAAAAACTCGTTTGAAAATTCCGGAGCATTCAGCTTGCCTTTTTCCACGTCTGTCAAGTGTGTCTTGTGTAATGCACAAATGTCGGAAATGCTGGACGTCTGAAAGTTTCTAGCCGCTGTAACTTTTCCGGTAGATTATTTCTATTGGCCTTTTCATAGTCAAGAATTCTCTGAAAATAAGAAGCTTCCAATACACACGTTTAAACGCGAGAATTTCTCGAAATAACAAATATAGAATTTTGGATTTTCACGGCCTGCCGGAGCCTGTCGTGGCGCTTCTGTTCCTCGTGTTAGATGATCGACCGGGAAAACGCCTTTTCAGACCACGGAGCAGTTTTCACGAGCCTGTAGCATTATGAATAAGGAACATTGAGGTCTCAAGCTTCGCCAACTATCTCCTCTAGGTACAATCATTGGATTGAGAAGAAAAAACCAAGTGCGGTTTTCTGCGCGAACGCTGTCTTTAATGATCTTGCGACATCAGGGTACTGCGCGAGGTGTGGTGAAGACCAATTTTGCTCAGACCTCTCTCCAGTAGCGAAATTTGAACGTTTTTGGCGATTTATCCAGACGCCGTCCGAATACCACTGCCACGAATCAATAACCCTTCTCACGACGTACACTTGGTCGATGGCCAATCTTCCAGTTCGAAAACCGGCTTGCTCATCTGTGGTCGTTCCTTCACGAGGTTTGATAAGTCGCTCAAGAATGATACGTTCTAAAACCTTGTACATGACACGAGTTAGAGAGATTCCTCTGTAATTCTTAGGATCCGTAACGTATAGCTTCTTGTGAAGAGGTACGATGATCGCATGTCTCCACGAATCGGGTATCCTTTCGCTCATCCATATGCCACGGATAGTGTTGGTCATTTCGCGAAACCAAGACGGAGGTAGAGCTTTTAGCATTTCCGCAGTGATGTTGTCATCTCCACCTACCTTTCCAATCGTCTTTTTCCGAACACAATCCAAAACTTCAGACTCAGTCGGCGGTTCCTCACTGACATCGTAATGTGCTCTCTGAACAAGCGGGAGCTCCGGTGCTGATAGCGCTGCACGATTCAGTAGCGACCTGAAGTAATCCTTCCATATTGGCAGCGTCGCATCACCAATTGCGTCTCCACTCGCGGAGTTGAGGACAGGAGAACCTCGCTCCATCTTCCCGCTATATTGTCGAAATAACGTGTAGGTTTTCCCCGGAATCTTCTCCTCCCAGGCCTTCTCGAACTCCATGGCTCTACACGTCCACCCTCGTTCGCGGTCTCTTTGAAGCTGCCGATGCAACTTCCTCCTCAAACGCTCTTCCTCCACGATGTTTCCAGCAGTCCGGAGAGCACATACTCTGTTTTGAGCAGAGGTTGTTTCCTCTGAGACGTAGGCGTACTTCTTCTTGCCCTGTACAACCGGGAGTGCCTCTTTCGAAGCGTCCTGGATGCACTTGACGAAAGAGTCCGCGTCACAAAGTTTCTTCTTAGTCCGTACTCCAATATGAACAGAAACGCGTTGTCGGAATTTCCTTCTGCATTCTTCATCACTGAGACTTGTCGTATCAATCCTCTGGAGAGACTTAGCCCCTCGCTTCCTCCTATGAATCCTCGCAGTGAAGTTCAACAGAACAGGACGGTGATCCGAATCGAATGCGACATCCCACACAGCTCTAGATCTTCGAATGTCCTATACTGGAATATTCCTCGTCAGAACATAGTCGAGCTGTAGTTTCAAAGTTGTCATCTTCCGCTTCCGCTGGTCGTCTGAAGATAGCTGGGTTAATTCCTGCTACATAAGCTGATGGCGGCGATGATTTCTCTTAAAGGCAGTGGTCACGATGAAAAACGTTATCGAAAAAAATACAAAAATCAGCTTAGATCAAACACAGCTGAAAAACTATGAAGGTAGCGCGGTGAAAAACGGGCTAGAATTAGAGTTTCTAGGGCCCAAAAGAAGCCAGTTCGTGCACACGTGCGCAGCACCGAACAAAAGATCGCAGTCTCATTCCGAGGAGTCAACAATCATCGACATTCAGAGGAAGAAATAAATGCAAATTTACCTTATAAAAACAGTTGAGCAATATTAGAAAGCACTCCAGTCAATGTTTTTGACTAGATGTGTACATAAATTCGAAGGTTCATTGATTGAAATTCAATTTCAAGCCAGCTGATGTTCTTGATATAAGAGGTCATCGATGCCGAAGATGTGGAGTGGGCTCGTCCACCATCGAAAAGCAAGAAAGTTCAAGTTTCAAATTTGGCCCAAAACAGTGGTTTTTTCGCCTTTTTTCTTATAGGTCCTACTACTCTGAACCCAGAAAAGGGTTTAGAGAGAAAAAGACGAAAAGCATATTTAATCGCGACCAGTGCCTTTAAATGTTGATGTAATAATCAGACCACTGCGTTCACACAAGTCAACAAAGTGGTATATAGCCATTGTCCGATATTTGCTCCACTGGGTACAACCATTTACCGAGTACTTCGAATTCCTGATCAAGTCCCATCTTCGCGTTTGCGTCGATTCCCACAACACCAGCATGTTGACAAGGTATCCTGGCTAGCAACGTATTGAGTTCCTCGTAGAAGGCGTCCTTGGAATTGTCTTCGGCGGTTTCGGTGGGCGCATGAGCACTCACTATCCACGCATTGAATTCTCTGTGATCCCGCGATCGTACAAATGCATTCCGACACGATTTTGAGCCAAATTCCTTGACCATACCATTGAAATCCTTCCTTACAGCTATTGTACAGCCTCCCACTCTTCTATCATCAACGTTACCGCAGTAGATGGCGTATTCTCCGACGCTGATGACCGGTCTATCCTTGAGGCGAGTTTCCTGCAAAGCAGCGAACGGTTTATGGAAATAGCTCAGATGTCTGGATAGCGCAGTTTGTTGGATATCACTTGACAATGATCGGCAACTCAGGGTGGCGAAAATGTGGCTTGTGGCTAGTGGCTCCACGAATTTTTCAGGTACAGGACCCAAGGTGCAACGGACTAGAGGCCTTAGTGTGTCAGACGGTGACACCTTTCTGCAATATATGGATTACTTTCGTAGTAGAGTTGTGCACGTTATATCGCTCGAACGTTCCCTGTGTACACTCTAACGTCTGCTGATTTTAGTAGAAACAGGTGCATTACGGGAAGGTACCAACAGTGTTCTATACATGCACCCCCCAGGGTATGACGCGTTATGACGCGCACTGTGAACCGATATCACCACGGTTGTTTGTTCTCGATTAACAACCAGTGGATAAGTTAGATAGCTGAGAAACGTTGAATGGGTCTCAGTTGTTCCGAGCTCTCTCGAGGTGCGTTCTAGGGAAGACGGTGTTCGTTCGAAGCACCCGGGGTGTTGTCATTAAGGACCCCTTCATCGCCGGCGCTAGACGTTCTCCATAAACACGCCACCGAGTGCTCACATTCTGTACTGTGAGTCCAAGATTTTTTCCTAGACTATTATAACTTACATAGAACACCTAGGGGATAAGTGCTATGGATAAAGCGGAAAGAAGAAGTAGGGAAGGAAGAGAAGAGCAGGGAAGAGAGAATGGAAGAAAGGTGGCAGCAAAATGGGAAAGAGGCCGGATGAGAGTTTTTACGAAGGGCTGCCGAACGGTCCTCACGAAAAACTGAGAAACGAAGCTGAATTTTGAATGATTAGGGGTACAACAGCTCTGTGGTTTAATTAGCCGTAACCGCCCAGTGAAGAGGAGGGAGAGAAAAGAAACAGAAGAAAAAAGGAAGGAAACGATGAACGCTAAACGGGAACGAAGCAGAACCAGAGTGAATAGGAGAGGCATTCCAACCTCCATGAAAAAAGAAGAAGACACGAAGCTGAGTTCTAGTGCACTACAAACAGAACTGTTGCATGTCTTGTATCCGAATGGTGTAAAATATGCAATGACGGCTCAGTGGCCCACTAGCCTGGGACGAATAGCAGGGGTGATCCAAATTGGACTTCTCACATGCTCCTTTTAGGGTGACGAAGCCAGGGGTAGCGGCGGACGCCAACGTCTGGCATCACCTTTGTGGAGTCTAAAACCCTGATTGCAGTTAACATAATCGTCCTTACCTTACATGTGATAGATTTTTTTCAGATTGGTCAAAATTAATAAAAATTAATGAGAGAATGATTTCTCATAAACTACGACATCTCAAAAATCCCAGAGCCAATTTGATGAGAAGGTGCTGGAGGTGGAAGGCTCAGGAGTTGAAGGAAAGGTTTGAAAAGGAGAAGAGAGACGAAGTTGCAGAATTGGCACTATATCTGTGGGGGTGATTAATCAAATGACTGTCCGCTTGGGTGCTTACACTTACGTATATCCTAACAACTCCAAGATTTCGGCAGTCGAATGTCGAAGTCAGGCAGACTTTGACCCAAAATGCAATGAAAAGTTAGACGGCTGTTCTCAAACCTGTATTGCTGACCAGCCGATATGGAGCGAAGACGAGAAATGAAGATTCTAGTGAAGGATGAGAAAATCGAAATAATAAGCTCGATGTTTTTCCAGAGATGACCGCTACTGTGCGGGAAAACGCTCCGGTTAGCTCCGTATAGGACAGGTAGATAAGTTGAGACTTCTTTTTGTTAGAGTGAGGAGTTATGGCATGAGGCATCTGTGCCACATTTCTGGGAGACCAGTAGCGGTGGAGTACAATGATAACGACGGAATTGTCGAAACGTCGGCCGAAATGGAAATTTCACCCTATCAACCTGTACGGCACAGAACTAAAAACTGCAAGAACAAAATGCCCAGCTTCCAAGATAGTCGAACATGGAGACCGATGCCATGATGGCTTGCGAGATCATCGATAAGCTGACTTCGTTTACGGAGATTCTCGATAAGACGGTGTCAATGTATGTGTCTAGGGTAGAGGAGGTCCTGCAAGACCAGTTGACAGTCGAGAGTAACGCGCGTTTGCTCCGATTTGCTCATTTCGATAAATTCACCGAACGAGTGTTTCTTGTCCCGTTTCCTATTGTCAAAGTATGGGAGACTGTTGTCCAGCGTCTTAAAGCGAATCCAGATGTAGCTTGGCGCTGCAGATGTAGAGTGAGACAGATATAAATTTGCTCTGATATTGCCTGAAATAGTTAGATATGTACCTAGACCCAAAGTTAGCTGCAAGGGTGAACACAACCAGGCTGGGCCACATTGGATCGTTCAGTAAGTACTATCGTGGTCCTGACCCCAAGAACGTCTTTCGTCTATTGATCAGCTCTCAGACGACTCTTTTGTGCTATTCTAACGTGTGAAGTTTTTACACCAATTTATTTATTTTACGTCAACTGTCATCTATTATTAATATTGTTCAAGATTTGCATAAATGTTTATCTTGCAATGACCGAATTGATTAGAAATGTATTACGATGTGTTATGTCTTAGACATGTACACTCTGGAACTTTATGAGCTGCAACGAACACGAACATGATGACAGAGTTAGCTCTTTAGGCTCCGTCCATAGCAGCCGACCAGCGGCAAAGCATCTAGGTGTCAGAGCATCAAGCGCCAGCGCTCAAAGGCTGGCGCATGACGCCCGACAGCTGGCGCATTCAACGTGTCCGAGGACGGCACGTGGGTAACGATGGTATCGATAATATTAGTGACAGCTATGCCTCCACCGTCAGCGACTGGCCGGCTGCAGTGGTCCCTGAGGAGTCAGATCAATAACAAATGCTGAAGATGCAAACCTCCAGCGTCACTTTACGGTCACTGGACGCTAGGACGTCTGCTATGGACGGAGCCTTATAGACCCATACATTCAAGGTGCATGTACCGTTTTATCACATGACTTCCGGCCCATATCGTTCAACCACGTGACTTCCGGTCCAGGCTGGTGAGTTATTAGTGGTGTGAGACCAATGTCCGATTGACCATGCATGGCTGGTGGGAAGTGAGTCGGAGAAGTTGAACGCTCAGATGCGCGCCTCGTCGATGTTGCTCAGCTCCCTACCCACCAGAGCACGCTGTTTCTGGAGTGGTTACAAGACCCCCAGACAGACGAGTTCTTTGGGATTCTACAAAACACATAGCAAAGGCAACCTTCCATGCATAACCAACTCTAGGGTGGGGTCCGGTTGCTCACCGGTGGAAAGCCTCTGTCATTTCCTTATGCTAGGAGTAGAATCATAAAAAAGGTCCATCGTTAATCCAATGTAACAATCTAATTAAAAAAGCAAGAGTTCTAGAATTGTCGAAGGTTTTATTCGGGCAAAGGCCCCTTCACAGTTATTTCGCCGTCGGAAGTCGGACAATGCTATCCGACGTGGCCAGTGATAGAGCAAGTGATAGAGCAACCGATAATATCGCTCATCCCACCATCAACGTAGAAATTTCGCACCGAGGTTGAACTCAAGTATTTCAATACATTCTACGTGCTCTACCTTGTACTGCAGTAAACACATATAGCGAATTGTAGAGGCTCCCTTCCAGCCATCGCCTGGGGTGCGTGTTTAGTTTAAAGAGATTCTTCAGAGCCCGCCCCGGTATGGCTTCGTCCAGTTGCGTGCTTGCATCTACCCGGGAATAGCCTCCGGTATTCGCTGTGTAGATGCGGTGTGTAGGTATGGCTACGAATCACGAACATCCCAAGGGTAGCTTGAGGCCCCCGTCACACTTCGTCGAAAAACCAGCTGAGTCCGACTGAGTCCGGGGCGGAAAAACCGTCCTCGACCGTCTGCAACCGACTGAGTCCGCTTGCCCACAGCGCCACCCAGTTCCTCTGCGAAACACGCAATCGATAGTCAGCGGCAGCAGTAGGTGGGACAGAGCGCAGTAGACGAGAGTCGAGATGCGGCGGGACTCGGCAGGTCGCAGTCGGCCAAAGAAAATGCACCCAAATCACGTGAGAAACTCCGATATCGACCGGGTGGGGCGAGGATCATTTCGGTTGGGACGCAGCGGGACTCAGTCGGTGCATTGGCCCCGCCCTTGTACGCATGAGAACCATCAGTATCGGAGGATTGCGGTGGGCACCAGACGGTCGTAGTCGGATCCAGTGAGTTGATTTTTTTGCACCCGTCTCCCACGAATTCGGTGCGTATCGACCCGGTGGGACTCAATAGATCCACCGACTATGACGGGGGCTTAAGTGCTTCCTCTTGGAGATAAGTTGTAGTTAGACTCTATTTCATTCCAAGTGAACTCATGTTTTCGGTTTTCACGCCGCGGAGCGGTGGCTTTTTCGTCGAAACCTCCTTATCACTCGTTATATTTCACCGAGGCCCATCGCTCCGCTGCTGGTGATAATCGAAATCAACAGGTCACTACGGATGTACCCTCTATAAAACGTCGAAATTCACATCATTCGCGGCGCGCGCGACGCCTCAGCCTCCGTCTGCCCTACGCTCTCTCACTGTCTCTAACCTCCGCTCCGCACCAGCACGCGTAGGAACCATGTGAATTTCGCCGTTTAATAGCCTATACCAGAGCTTACTAACTTCGAGCGCTTTGTGAAACTGTTCTACCTGCCTCTGCATGATCTGCCTCATTTACGTGAAGCCATGTCAATTACTGTCTCTGCAAGCTGATGCTCCCAGACCATGTATGACTTGATGATGTCCGGCGCTGATTTGATTTTATTTGTGTTAATTTTGTGTTTTTTATTCTTGTTCCGTCTGTTTGCCATTTGAGCGCTGTCCTCGAATTTTTTGTTGTTGTTGGCATGCCCGAAAGGGCGTATATATCGATATAAATAAATAATCATGAACACCGCGTTTAGAAGTCGCTCATTAGGCGTCGCGATCCGGCACTCTATGATGTCGCAGCCCTGTCCTAGAACGTGTCGGCGTCGTCCGGCAAACTGTGAAAGGAGCTTAGGGCGGCGCGTGAAACCCCGCCCGCCTCTCTTAGGCCCCAGTTATACATCGGCAATTGGGTGCCGCTGGTTTTTGCGGGACGTCTGCGATTGGTCAGATTTCGAAACTGACCAATAGCAGACATGCCGCGGAAGCCAGCGGCGGCGAAACGCTGGTGTATAACTAGGGCCTTAGCTAATGTTGCACCCATCTTCCAGCGAGACCTTTTCTCGAAACAGATGAATGTTCTTGGCAATGGCCCTGGTGAAACACATAAAGGCCAAACAGGTCTTCTTGTCGACAACAGCCTTTAGTAATCGGCGTCTGAGGCTTCCTAATGTTTTTGACCCGTGAGAGTTTTGTCACCACTCTCGAATCGCTGAAATCAGTTATTCCAATCAACTCAACAAAAGACAAACTCTTCAAAAGCTGCACTATCAGATGCGAAACAACTGTGCTACAACTTTTTCAGGCGCTATTCATACTACTCAACGCTAGCGCGGCACGGGCGTGCCGCGCTGGCGTGGCGTTTGTGTATGAATGCTTTCGACGCGCGTGCCGCGCTTGCGGAGACTATGAATACTCCAGCGGCGACGCCATGGCGGAGCGGTGAAGCTGGAATGAATGAGACGATCGATAAATAGTATCAGTGGATGAAAACGCCAAGGCGTTCCGGGTGGCAGTGTGAATACTGCAGCGGCGACGCCATGGAGGAGCGGGCGGAGCGTGACGCGCGTGCCGTGCGGGCGGGGCGTCAAGCCGTTCATACACAAACGCCACGCCAGCGCGGCACGCGCGTGCCGCGCTGGCGTTGAGCAGTATGAATAGCGCCTCAGAAGTCGTACACCATCACTTCCTACAGCAATTTTTTTCCACAGAAAATGTCGCAAGATAAATAGGTATCGTCAGTTTCTCTCAAGTAGGAAGCTGCGATCAGCAATCGGGCGCTAAATCATTCGATCAATAGCCATCCTCCCTTCGTTTAACCGCGCGCATTTTTCCCGCTAAGCAGCGTCGCGGCTCCCCACACCCACTGATTGACGATAGAGAGGAGAGCGTAAGCATAGGTACCTAATCGGCGATTGATAAGCCCCAATAGGTAATGCGAAATAAACTCGGGTGATTTTTCAGTTATGAGAGCTGCGGAAATCCTCATTCCTATCCGAACACCCCAATATCACTACAGTGAGAAAAACAGAAGAAGAAGAAGAGAAAGACTAGAGAAAGAAGATCAGTGCAAGGAGGGAAAGGAACCGGACACCTCATGATCATATGAACTGCCACCTCGTTTTTACAGTTTGGATTGAAAAAGAATGAAACATCCACCTGTTTCAGCTGAGAAAAGGGCGGCCGGGCTCGAAAGAGCACGACCTCGGCGAAATCGCCACTCGGCGCGGTCGCGTGCCCGCGAACTTCCCACCACAGCCTTCCACTTGATAGAATCGGATCAATTCGGCTGAAATCGAGTGAACTCGGATAACATCGGATAATTTTCGGATAAAACCGGATAATTTTCGGATAAAATCGCACTTGGTCACGCTCATTTTTACGTGCCGCCTTATATTTTGTACATCAACTCAGGGGTTTGGTCCTCCTTCCGGAATCGGAAGAGTCGTTGCGGCACGGAAAAGTGGGCGTGGTCAAGTGAGATGACCAAGTGGCTAGTTATTCAGTGCGGAAGCTTTTTTTGTAACGTTGCTTTGCATACTTGTTACTAGCTAGTTGTTCTAAACTAAACCTGTGTAATGGATAATATCGTGCCTTCCTACGAAGATAATGTGCTTATCTGGGTCAAATTCCGGTCCGCAAGTGCGTCTCGACACGCTTTGCGGCCGCACGCTCCCGAGTCAGAAGAGCTTCCAGCGCCGCTCTGCTGACTGTAGGTGGGTTTTGGAAACTGGAAACTAAGGAAAATTGGAGAAAATTGTATAAAAAAGTCACATCGAGTCGGCTTTGGCGCTGGAAACCCGACTGACTCGAGCGCGTGCGGCCGCAAAGCGTGTCGAGACGCAGTTGCGGACCGGAGTTTGGCCCAGATAAGCGCAGTACATCGTTCTTGCTAGTATATGACGTGGTGCTGCTCTTACTACTTCTGAACAAGCCCAGATTCGTGCCCCCTCGCCTCTGTTGGGAGAATAGCGGCCCAAATCTGACGTTCGCTGTGCTTACCTGGGCAAAATTCCGGTCCGCATCTGCTGATTCTGGGTGGGTTTTGGAAACTGGAAACTAAGAAAAATTGGAGAAAATTGTGTAAAAAAGTCTTGCCCGCAGTACCTGGTTGATTTTCACCGTTTTGCCTCAGCTTTGTTCCAAAAACTAGCCGAACCAATACGACCGGATATCCGCATCCGGGTCATTGGAAAACGGCATTATCTGAACCGATCCACTATCCGAAATTTTTAAAAAGGGGCATTGTCCGAATTGATCCATTATCCGAAGGAATACCTTCGCATAACAAGTATAGTTGATATACAGGTTCACTTTCTCCACCTTTTTCTTGGGAAACGAAATCATCGTAAAACCTTGGAAAAGTTACGTCTCTTGCCACAGTCGAAAGATCCTCTATCGTTTCATGCTGCTTAAAGGCAGTGTCCACGATAAGTTTCGTCCTCGGTTTTTGGCCGGAAATCGAAAGTTCAGGGTTTCACTGAAGCACTGGGGTCGGGAGCAGGGGTGTGCGTTAATGAAATTTCAAATTTCGTAAATCGTATATTCGTAATTACGACAAAACCATCGTAAATCGTAAACCGTAAATCGTAAATCGTAAACAGCAAATAATAACCATAACCATTGAAAATATTTTACTATGGTGAAACAGGAGAAACTGTGTACCTGCCGTCCTACTGTCCACCGTTGCACGTACTAGGCACATACGTATTAGATTGCGTTCAGTATTTGACAGGTAACCACGTCTAAGGGGTATGGTATACATTGTTGCTGTCATGAGCGACAGGCATGAAATCTAGCACAAATCGCGGCGAGACCCGCATCGGAGCAACTGCATCGGTTGTCGTTGGAACAGTTATCGCGTGTGAGTCGCAGCGAAATGTCGCGGAGGGCTGACATACTGCGAGTGAACCGAAGTCTGTCGCTGCTCAGCGCATGGTAGCGACAGGTTTAGAAGGCGGAAGCTCCACGACAGGCGGTCGCTGTCGTTGTGCAGAGCGACGCAACCGTGTCTTGTAAAAGTATACCATACCTTTATTGGGACCGCCTAACCCGCATTTCTCTGCTTTCCCTTATCACACATTCCACAACTTCTTCCCAGGTCTTGAAAAATCCGTCTGCCCGATTCAGCTGTCCGAGTACCTGTTGGGAACAGGGTCACAATTATACTCTTCATTCCTCTCCCGAAACGCCAACGCCGTGGTAAGCGTTAAAACGAGCCAAAATTACCGTATCTGAGCGATTTTCTACGGCCGAATTTTAGAACTCTCTATTGTTAGCAGAACCGCAACGCCGATTATACATTCGGTAAGGATTGCACTGATATGTACTTCGAGTTCCGTACTGAAGGTTGGCTCAAACTCGGTGCACGTACGTCGAAAAATATGGAACCAAACTTGCGCCAACCTTCAATAGAGATCGCAAAGTATCAGTCCGACCCGTGGCAACTCTGTATTATCTAGAGCCGAGTATCGGTCGCCCAAATGTTAAGTTATTGTTTCCTATATCTTCTGAATACCTTGCAGATTCATAGCTTTATGCTTTCTGAATTTTACCACTTTGTGTAGTTTAGTTCCCATAGTGGAGGAACGTAGCCAAGGCGCCCCAACAAACGTTCGAATTTGTGAGAGACAAATGAAAAGGGCGAAGATGAGCGTTTAAACTAGCGCCCACGTCTTTTCTGAGTGTCCGCTTGAAGCGGACGAAGAGAATTTAACTGGAGGCAACGATTTTGAGAGTCAAACTTCTTGGGTAAAAAAAAGACGCCCCTATTGTTGGTTTTTGTCGACTCAGAGTAGACATAATCTACTCAAAAAGCGGACCAAGAGCAGTATTTGAAGCAATTTTTGGATAGCTCAGACTGCTTCGCTCGATGGTCTGGCGCTAATCCAGTAGTAGGAATCACAACAGTTAATCTTCATGAAAAACTCGAAAACAAAGTACTCGTGAAGAGTGCTATCAGACTGTATCCGTCGTAGGCGGCAGCTAGTGAGACGTGCGCGGCACGCAACGCGGATCAGTTATCCAACGCCTCCAACTCCGACAGTGTGTCCCGCTTTGAAATGATAGAATCGCGTCAAAGAATGATAATGGGATCGTGTTGTAGTCACACGCCTGGGTTGGTCCTTCTTACCAAAAATATTAGTATAAGCAAAGTGGGATTAGAGCAGGTCAATTAGAGATATATGGTTATCAACTTCCATTGCATATATTTTTATTTACGAAAAATTACGATTTACGGTCCAAAATGTCGTAAATCGTAAACCGTAATTACGAGTCCAAAAAACACCGTAAATCGTAAATCGTAATTGCGCACACCGCTGGTCGGGAGAACGAACGAAAACGAAGCCAAAAGAGCTCCATACGGCTCCGAAGTCCGCTCTCGCTAGCCATTCCGCTCGCGGTCGAGTTTTCGGAGGAACAGTTTGGTCCGCTTCTACATTAGCATTGGAGCGCGAGCGCGGCTGAGTTTTAGCATTGGAGCGCACTTGCGCGCGCTGTCTACTTCAGGCCCACGCCCGCGCAAGTGATCCACCGTTGAAATGTGGCTTTCAGGGAGAAGAGCTGATTTTGGATGTTTCGCAGCGTTTTTCATGATTCTTTCTTCACTGATGAAACAGTCAGACTCTAAACCTTCGTTTTCTGGTGGAAAATCGAAAGCGATTTTTATCGTGGACACTGCCTTTAACGTTTTACAATCATCATTGTGATTTTTGGTGCAGAAATACTTTTGTATGTAATTAGTGAAAATAAAAATACTTATCGTTCACCGTAATCGATCATACAGGTTGCGGTCTGAAATTACCTCTGCATTATCGTTGATCATTGGTACTCGGTTACATTTCTCCATACTCAATAAAATCCAGGAACCGAACTTCTTAATGGCTTTTGAGGAGTAGGTAAAAAAGCTAAGTTCCTGATAAACAAAATTCGCGACTGTTCAGTGGATGTGAGATTCTGTGGCTGTAAGGTTTTGAAGATTCCCTAAAACGATTTTTGATCAGTGACGCCTGCATGTAAACTGAGGCAGGCATTACGAAAAGGATTTTCGAAACTAATTCACTTATCAGCCATGTGCTAATAATAGCGCATGCTTTTTCGAAATAGTTTCGAATGTCGGAAGAAGGGAGAAATTTGTCGCTGCGGGTGAGTAATCACGCCGCGTTCGCTCGAGGACCGCCCACTTTTGCTTTTCGAAAGTAAGATCTCGACCACATTCGGGGCAGTATATAAGCACAGCTTCGCTTCGAGTTCAGCTATCACTCTACAGCCATGCCTGAAGACTCCACTACTGAGCCACAGACCGTCAACATCAAGCTTTTCGTCAATCGTCAGCCTCGTTTCCGTGTCACCTACAAGGACAAACGTGATCTGTTCGAGCAGTTCAAGGAGAAAGCTGATGATCTAGGAGTTTCCTTGGACAATATTTTCTGGGTCGATCACGATGGTGAGCCAGTGCCCACAAACAACGCGGAAGATCTATTGGATGCTGCTAAATACTCGGATATGCTTCGCCTGTACGTTCGCGACTTCGAGGAGGAGGAGGAGGAGGAAAGCTACACCTCCTCGTCGAGTGGAGAAGAGCCAGCTCCTGAAATGCGTAGCAGAAAACGACATGGCAGACGTCGTTCCCGTAGTCGCACCAGATCCAGGAGCCGTGGTCATTCTCGAGGACGACGACATGGACCTGAAGGCCGTTCCAGAAGTCGCAATCGCTCTCGTTCCGGCTCCATAGATCGCTCCAGAAGCCGTCATTCGCACCACCGCAGACATCATCGTGGACCTTTTTCCTTCCCAGGACAGCCTCCATTATGTCCCCCGTTTGGATTTCCCCCTGGATGCCCGATGGATCCTCGCTTCGGATGTGATCCATTCTCAGCACGTGGAGGCTTTAGTCGCCGTGGAGGCTTCGGTCACCGTGGCGGCTTCCATGGCTTCCAAAGACCGTCATTGTATTGAGAATTGAGCACATTATTTTGGTATAGTAGCTTGATGTCTGTATAATTGCTACATGTTCGAGTTTAGAATTGTTCAAGACAGGTTGCTCTTTGATACTCTTAGCACGTCTTTGTATAATGTTTGTGATTTAATGAATAAAAATGTAAATAATTCGCGTTCTGTTGTGTACATTGACAAAGAAAAATCAGTGAGAGTAAAAAACCGATTTTGGCCAGTCGATCTGTTCTCGATCGAATCGATTTTTTTCAAATGATCGATTTGTCTGATGTTCCAGTTTCGAAATTCGTTTCTTCGAACACTCGATTTTTCGAATGCTCGACTTTCGAAATTCGATTTGTTGAAACCTTCGACTCTCAAAATTCAATTCTATGAAAGATAAGATTTCGAAGCTGATTTTCCTACTTTCGACATTCGAATTCTAGGAAATTTTGACCTTCGATTTTGTGCAAAATTCGACATCTAAAATTTAATTCTGTGGACCACTCGAATTTTGAAACTCGCCTTTTCGAATGCTCGACTTCCAAATTCGATTTTTTCAAACTTTCGACTCTCAAAATCCGATTCCATGGAAGATTAGATTTCGAAACTCATTTTCCTACCTTCAAAATTGGAATTATTTGGAATTTTGACTTTCGATTTTGAGGGCGATTCGACTTTCGAAATACAATTCTGTGGAGCATTCGAATTTCGAAACTCGATTTTTCGAATGCTCGGCTTCCAAATTCGATTTTTTAGAACTTCCGACTCTCAAAATCCGATTCCATGAAAGATAAGATTTCGAAACTGGTATTCCTACTTTCAAAATTCGAATTATTTGGAATTTTGAATTTCGATTTGGAGGGCAATTCGACATTTGTAATGCAAGTCTGTGGACTATTCAACTTTCGAAATTCAATTTTTTGAAACATTCGACTCTCGAAATTTGAAAAAATTTGAAAAATTAGGCTTTCGAAAACCGATTTCTCTGAGTGCTGAACTACCGAACAGATTCGAAATTTGATTCCATCTCATATCTGGAGTCCCCATACAAGAAAACTACAAATTAAGCTTGAAAAAGTGCAACAGACTTTCACTAAACTTTTGATGTATCGATGTTTTCCGAATCCCGACTACCCTCGGGCTATGCTAAGTTATGAAGAAAGAAAGGCAAAGTTTAGTCTGAAAAGTCTGCTTTATCGTCGCGTGTTTAACGATTTGGTTTTCTGTTTCAAAATTCTTAAATGTGAGGTCAAACTAAAACCAAGCAAGTACTGGATATTTAGGCCTTGTAGGGGACGAACTGGTTTGTTTACACTGCATTGTCCTAAAGTCCATAGAAAGAACCAGTCAAAAATCTCAAACTTTTTATTCTATAGATGCGCTAGGTGGTTAGAATTACTACCACCTAGCGCTCTAGAGTCATTCAACAGTAAAATTTTCTGTAGCAGGCTGAGAAAAATTGATATGCTTTCAGTTCTCAGAATCCAGGACTTGTAGTGGCCCTTTGCAATGGTAACGACTGCTTGGCTAAACCTTACCGTTGGATGTAAAGCGGCTTTCCATGATCCTACCTTATGACACTTCGTGGATTTTCTTGATTTTTAGTCCTGTGTGGCTTGTGTTGTTATGTGCCTTTTGTATTTAATGAAGTATGATTCTATGGTGCCCTCCAAACTGAAAAAAACGTGTTTCTAATGAATTCAAGGTCTGCTAGTGTTCAAGTAGGATATTCGTGAGCTATGGTTTGAATACCTTATTTTTCCCTCGGCAGTCCATTATCCTTCCAGTAGCCAATACTATGCGGGCATTCCAAAACCATTACACTTCATTCTATCATTATCCAAAAGATGCCTCAGCAACAGTTTCAATGGTGGAATTTCGAATGCAGGTCTATGTCCGAGCCCTTTTCAGCAGTGCTGTGCTTCTGTGCGATGATTGAGGTTATCGTTCATGTTCTCGTGTCACGTCAATCCGCCATGGCCATTTTGACCAGTGTGATAGCTTATACTGTAGGCACCCCCGAGTCAGTGCCATGAGTTCGTATTTAGATCAAAGAGGTGCCTCCGCATCCGCTCGTGAATTCTCGGTAGGGTTATCCTACAGACAGCTGCTCAATGGTCAAAATCTGGTCAAACCCTCTGCTTGGGCGGAAGTGATGTTAACGAGGGTGTCAACGAAAGCTCTCATTCATGCTGCTTGAAAAGTAACAGAAAAATAAATCTCGATTGCTCTATTTGTTTCTAATTATTTTCTCAATTAGCCATCCCTTTTAGAACCCCAAAACTGTTGGCTGCTACGGATCTTTTTCAACACAATGTTTTCTCTAAGTGATCGGCCACTGATTCTCGACGAGCTTATAATCAAAACGTCAGATCTTTCTAATAGAAGCACTTTTTTTGCGGGTGAGAAGCTTAGTTTGCTTTAGGCTTCTTTTTTTAGTCAATCTGGTTGTATATTAATTACTTTTATGTTTCTGTTCTCGACACTGCATTTGTTTGATTTGTTTGTTATACATATTGTTTTTTTTTCGACGCACCTTAGCGTGCATTCTAATAAATAAATAATGAATAAATATCTGAATCTTGCTTTCTGCGAACCATTTAACGTGCGAAAACCTATTTTATGGGACACGCGGGCTTCAAAAGCCGATTCTGTTGTGAGAAAAAATTAAATTTTGAATTTTTATTCCCTCGAGCAACCAAATTTCCTGCTATGTATGAGTCCAGTAAGTATAATATTTATTCACGGGCAATGAGCATAAATCTTATATGGTATTGCACATGGTACATATGTAATATGTCTTCAGAAAACATAATTTACAATGAAAAACATAAAATATCACATTAGTCCAGTATGGAATTCTATGTATGTAGGTCGTAGACCTAAGTATATGTATAGAGGGTATCGTACACGCAGAAAATCGCATATTTTTGCATCTGCAGACCATGGTCTGCGTTTATGAACCTCTGCCTTCATTTACAGCGCGCACGATGCCTTTGATTAGAAATTTCATATAGTCTCCTTAGATCAATCGGTCTAGTGAGTGGACGGAGCTGCGGCGGTAGATCGTCACGCGCGTTCAAAACAGCAGTGTCCGTCGCTCGGCCAGCCTTGCCCACTCGCTAGACCAAACTTGGAAAAGAGACCATACATTGTGGTTGGCAGCAGCCGACTGTTTTACAATCACGAAATGACAATGATGAAAAGCAGACATTCACTGAGCACACAACAAAAAAAAACATCATGGAAAGCGTATATATATAGTAAGTACTCTATTAGTAGCAACTGATCCAGATCGTACATACAAGTACTGTGCCTATCTGGGCCAAATTCCGGTCCGCAATCGCGTCGCGACACGCTTTGCGGCCGCACGCGCTGGAGTCAGTCGAGTTTCCAGCGCCAAAGCCGACTCGATATGGCTTTTTTATACAGTTTTCTCCAATTTTGTTGACTTTCCAGTTTCCAGAACCCACCTAGAGTCAACAGATCGGCGGCTGCGGCGCTGGAAACTCTTTTGACTCGAAAGCGCGCGGCCGCAAAGCGTGTCGAGACGCAATTGCGGACCGGAATTTGACCCAGAGAAGCACAGTACATATGAAGTGCTAGAATTCTCCCATTTTACGAGGGTCCTCTCCTTTTTACTTGGTTGTGCATATGCAAACGGTGCTCTCTCAAGTTTCCGCGATTGATCGAGAAATCCCGAATGTTCAACTGCGATCTCATGAAGTCAGTCACGATTCAACCATGGTTAGGCGCTGCTGGGTTTCGCGGCGTTGTTCAATTTCGAAATCTCATCAATTGCAGGTCTGCCGGGAACGCCAGCGGCAGCAAAACACCGAGCAATGGCAGGATCATACTTCCCGCGACCAGCGACAGTGCATATCAGACATATGTTCAATCGATATTGAGGGCGATGTAGGAGGTGCTGTGCTTATCTGGGCCAAACTCCGGTCCGCATTTGCGTTTCGACACGCTTTGCGGCCGCACGCGCTCGAGTCAGTCGGGTTTCCAAGCGCCAAAGCCGACTCGATGTGGCTTTTTTATACAATTTTCTCCAATTTTCCTTAGTTTCCAGTCTCCAAAACCCACCTAGAGTCAGCAGCTCGGCGGCTGCGGCGCTGGGAGCTCCTCTGACTCGGGAGCGTGCGGCCGCAAAGCGTGTCGAGACGCAATTGCGGACCGGAATATGGCCCACATAAGCACAGTATGATCCCAGCCATATTAAGGCTTTTAGCCTGCGGTAACGTTTTCTCTCCGCCTGAAAAACGTTGTGATTTTCGCTTCTCTGCGGAAACCTATGAGAAGATCACACAACAAGTAGAAGTGTAGGATGTGGCCAGGCGACAAAGATCAATAATATATAACTTTACGTGAAGCATGACTCTGGACTGAGAAAGGTCGAATAAGCTGAATGAGGGGAAGTTCTCCTAAGTAGGAGAAACGGTAGATCACAGGAGGAGGACGACCAAGGAAGGTCAAAGGGCAGAACATTCGAGAAGACTGTGGGAGGTACTGTCTGTGGGAATGGATTTCCTTTCAGCTGTTGAAAAATAATCTAGTCGTCCTCATACTCGTATAGCTGTTTATACAACGGACAGCAGTAGCAACACCAGCAGGACAGCGCAATCAGCACTGAAAATGGGCAAATATTGAGAAAATTCAAATGGTTCGAGCTAAGTATTAAGTTGATTTACGATCGTTCTGAACTTGTTTGAAATATCGTCAGTCTTTGGATGGGGGGAAGCCGCGTCGCAACTAGGGGCGCGCGTGTCGAGCGTGTGGGGTCGCGCTCTTACGGATAAGACCCAATCAATATTTTCCCTCTGATCAACATTCTCCCATTTCTTCTTCTCCGTTTTCTTTCTTTCTTATACTCTGTCCTAAACGATCGTAGAGCAGAAGGAAACAGCGCTCCCTCTGCGTCTCTGACGGGCGCGTAACGTACGCGAATCACGCACGCGACGCAGCAACTGTGTTGCCGCAATCCAAAAACAGAATTAATCGGTTCTTCATTAATCCTCTGCGTTCTTTTCGTCCAAAATACTCATAAAACTCTTTCTTGTTGCAGATAGTCTTCTTTGCGAGGCAGGTAACGGCGGGTAATCGATTATTCTGTCTCTGGATTACTGTAAGAAAGATGCTGCGTCGCGTACGTGACTTGCATACTGTGCTTATCTGGGCCTAATTCCGGTCCGCAATTGCGTCTCGACACGCTTAGCGGCCGCACGCACTCGAGTCAGTGGGGTTTCCAGCGCCAAAGCCGACTCGGTGTGGCTTTTTTATACATTTTCTACAATTTTTCTTAGTTTCCAATTTCCAAAACCCACCTAGAGCCAGCAGATCGGCGGCTGCGGCGCTGGAAGCTCTTCTGACCCGGGAGCGTGCGGCCGCAAAGCGTGTCGAGACGCAATTGCGGACCGGAATTTGGCCCAGATAAGCACAGTACGTTGCGCACCCGTCAGAGACGCAGAAGAGCGCTGCTTTTTTGGACTTTCAGATTGCCGACTCGGTTGGGACAGAGTGTACCCCCCCTTTTCTTAATATGCTCATCTGGTAACATTTGCATTATTCTTCATGTGTGAATCCCGTAAATATAAAAGATTCGATCGACACATACAATGAAGAGAAAAAATGCGATTAACGCCCAATGTGTAAGCTGTACTTTGGAGAGAAATGGTAATCGCGGGCGTCCGTGCGCGTGCGCTGCGTCTCCTTCTCCCTCCCACACTTTTCACTGACTCTCCCATCGCTTCGCACAAACGCGCGAAGGAACAGAGTAAAATTGGGTCCAAAAAACAGCTTAATTACCGAAATACTATACGAGTAATCGATATGAGGAAAAAAAGGGAATTTGGGAGAAAGAACGAAAAAGAGAGGCGAGAAAGACGAATTAAAGGAATGTTGGTCATGGGGAAATCAGCGGTCAGCGATATCGATCGTTTTCTAACCGCAACGAGGCCACCCCCCCTACACGCTCGACACACGCATACCATAGTTACGACGCGGCTTCCCAATCCGGAGATTGACTATACCGTCCACATACGACCACCTTTTTGAATGAAACTGCTCGTGGATATAAAGGCTCAGTCAAGTAGCCGTTCCAAAATTTTGAAGGGCTCGCGTAATTTCCGAAGAGTCGCAGACAAAAACAACAGAACATCCGCAAGAAACAAAGAAAAAGTAAAAAAAAAAACAAAATAAATCATTGGGACACACACAACCGCGGGGCTACAGTGTGTCAAAATAGGAGCAAACGCAAGAAGAGCAACAAAGCGATGAGTCTTCGGGAGGTGATCGTATTGATTCCCAGCCGCAAAAGAGGCGGAGGGGAGGAACGAAAACACTATGCTTATCTGGGCCGGATTCCGGTACGCAATTGCGTCTCTACACGCTTCGCGGCCGCACGCTCTCGAGTTAGAAGAGCTTCCAACGCCGCAGTTGCCGATATGCTGACTCTAGGTGAGGTTTGGAAACTGGAAATTAAGAAAAAATAGAGAAAATTGTATAAAAAACCCCTCATCGAGTCGGCTTTGGCGCTGGAAACCCGACTGACTCGAGCGCGTGCGGCCGCAAAGCGCGTCGAGACGCAATTGCGGACCGGAATTTGGCCCAGATAAGCACAGCACGTGATTGGACGGAACATGTGGCTAGTGACAGCTTACTCTACGTCTCTGGTCGTTGTTTCCTTCTCCGACGTCATTGCGGCTGTGTTTGGCCTCCTCATGGAAGTGCACAACGGCCACTAACGTAGAGAGTAAGCTGACACTAGAGCCTCGTGCTCCGTCCAATCACGCACTTCGTTCCTGCTCAGTTTCCACCGCCTCCTTTGCGGCTGGAAAACATTACGACAACCACCCAAGTTTCACTCGCCTTTGAACTATGAACAACTCTCACCTGCTACTAAAACGATTGCAGCAATAATAATGGCCACGACGGCACCTGTTGGAATGGCGAATGGGCAACATGAAGGTTTCCATGAGCCCATATAAGGCCATGTACAACACCAATTATAGTTGTCCCAATCTGTCGGCTGCGGACAGTACGCCAAATAACCTAAAATGAAGTGAATAGAATACAATATAGAGATAAAAATAGCGCATTATTAGCTGACCGGACCAAAGTAGAATCAATCTGTGAATATATATTTGTTTAAGAGGGTTTTTGAAGAATACAGAAATTTCCGAATAGTTTTTAAGGCGCATGAATTCGTAATCTAGTCTGGGTTTGGGGTGGAGAATAAAGGCCGGGAGATGGTTATAGGTCTTGTAAATGATCCTGCCGTGTCACCAGCCTACGAAGGTCGAGACCACATTCAGACAGTAGGTGCGGGTGGATCGCTGGCTTTTGGCGGGCGGATTGACACCCCCCCCCGCCATCCGCCCGCCAGTAGCCAGCGATCCGCCAGGCAGTAGCCAGTGATCCGCCCGGCAGTAGCCAGGGATCCGCCCGCTGAGACGACGAGAGGCAGCGATCCGCCAGCCGAGGTCATGATGAGCAGCGATCCGCCCACAACTTGCCGGCGTACCGCCCGGAGAGGCCTTGATTGCCAGCGGTCATCCCGCACCTACTGTCTGAGCAGGTGATGTCGAGAACTGAATCTCATCCACGTAATGAGGGTGGAGTCGTTCGGTCAAGAAGGAAAACGAGTTCAGACTGGACTTTGATTTTTCGGTTGTTTTGATGGCAGAATGTTGATAATCGAAAAATGTAATCTTCCTATCTTCCCCTGAATGACTGCAAAATTGCATAATACTGACGGTTTTAGTGAACCGAAATGCACATACAGCTCAGAACTATTTCGAAGTGGTCAGAGATACGACGAAATAGTGCTGCTGTGCTGGAGACCCAGGTGATCCCGTACTTTGTGCTTGTATTCCTTTATAATATGGAAGGAATTTATTCATTGGAACGCCGCGATTGGACGTCAGAAAGTCCAAAAAACTCGAGAGTCATCCAATCATAGACAATAAAGGCACAGCACACGCGACAAATGAATATTTTCTGTTTTTACTTTTTTGAATTGACGAAAAAACTGTAAATGACCTTAACTAAGAGCAAGGAGGGGTAAAGAGCTTATAAAAGTCCGTTTTGTAGATAAACTTAGATTCTATAGCGGTTCACTGGGAGTTTCCGGCTTGCTCTCAACACACATAGGCCGGCATCATACTTCCGCGACGCAATGCTTACCATCTGTATCGACCGAAAATCAATACGCCTAATATGCACTGCCGCTGGTCGCGAGGAGTATGATCCCGGCCATAGGGTTGAGTTGTTCGGTTTGAGCAGTTTAAAACGTCACGCTGCTCAATTCAAGTGAATAGGTCCCGAGTGGAATTAGAGCCGCAAAGCAATATAAGTCCTCCCTCGGTGTGTAGAGAGCCTCTATTCCGTTTTCTTCCCCTTGCCAAAGACCAAGTGCAATGGGCTAGTGTCCCCCCCCCCTGCTGCGATAGTTCCGAGTACTCTTGAAAAATAAGATGATTCATTGCACATGCGCATTATATGCATATATATTGCAGTTTTTGTTCGAGAAAGTTTTATCACCGAAAAAAAGATACAAAAATTGAACAAAAGAAGTTCAAAGGCAGTGTGTCCAGAATAAGAAACCGTATTTAAGATTTTGATATTTTTGATCAGGGAAGTCCACGAAAAAGAGAATAATAGGGGAAAGCCCCCACAAAACTCTCAAACATCGGAGAAAAAATTGTTCACAAAAATCACTAAAATAATTAATTGCGCATGTTTGGTGTGTTTGGCTACCTGCGAACTTTTGACAATTCTAACGTCAGAAATGGTTTTGCCCTTCGAAATTCTCAGGTAAGTGACTTCGTTTTCTGTTTCTTGGGTTAAAATGGTTCAACGCACATGCTTGGATGTTAGAATCTTGGTGGATAAATAGTGCTTTGAGGAAAATTCGACAACTGTTCCTTTGGTGAAGTGTACGATGGACAACTGTTACATGGCGTGGGCGGGGTGATCCAATGGGTCGGCTGACTCACGAGATTTTCAACCATTTCCTGGCAGTTTTCGTCCTACTTCCATCCTCAATTTTCTTAGAGGTACCCAAAGCTTACGTTTCTGTGGGAAAAAAAGTACAACGTTGAATCGTTAACACTGCCCTTCAGTGCCAAGGGGAACAAATTGTGACAGATGCCGTGGTGGGATGCTTCACACCAAACCCTTCATACGTTCAAAATAGTGAATGTTTAGTTCATCAAACTATTATATTCTGAAATTCCCAGATATGTACTAGCGATCGCACCAACAGTTTGCGTTCATTCAACCCTTCCCACCCCAGATCCTCATCCAGTGAACGCTGTGAGCCACACGCGTCCATGGCTACTAATCCACTAATTACAGGTATTACCCACAATAGAGCGCGCCTTGTCAATACATCAATACAAAATGAAAATTCATTGATGAACTGCTAAAAGAAAAAATATATAGTGCAAAAAACGTGAATGTAGATCGATAAAGGAAACGGTAGACGTACCGTAGCCGCTGGGACACCAGAATATCCTCCTGTTCCCCAAGCGTCCCTCAATGTACTGTGTGATTGGATCGTTCAGAGCCTGTGCATCTGTGTAGTACACTGAAAAATATCGAAATATGGATTGAGTCATCTCTAAGGGGAAATTCATGCTTGTAATATTGGCCTTTTCACGGCCGTGACTCCAATCTGTATGAATCACTTGACGCCGTGTCGGCAAGAGCTGTAGGCTACACTGGGGAGTATATGTACTTGGGCAAATTGAATTTTTGTCGAATAATCGACTTTTCGAATAAGTTCAGAATCAGACGTTCTCGAAAGATCGCCTCCTCGACTTATCCTAAAATCACGTTTTTCGAATGATCGAATTTTTCGAATCTGAAGAAGATCATCTTTTTACGACTTCTTGAACTATCCGAGAGTTCAGCTTTTCTTGTGATCGACTAAATCGATTTGATCGCATTCAACTTTTTCGATCGGATGACGATTCGGTCATTCGATTCAGCTCAAGCGTACAGGGGAGTACAATTGTTATCGAGGCAGTAGACCTGTGAGGGGTCAGCAAAGGGTCAGGAAATTCGCATTTTTGCCCCCACAGATCCATCAGAGGTCTCAGATACTGGTTAAAGGTTATCCGGCACAACGCTAAAGAAAATTTTGAAAAACTCACCGACAGCGGCGAAAAACGCTATTAATGAGATGTGCCGGAGCCGCAGATGCATGGCCCCTGAAAATTATCAGTCAGCGGGATGGAAGTAAAAATTTGCCAAGCAAACTCCGAAATGCTCAAAAGAAAATCGCGTGAACATTAATTTAAAAGTTCTCAGATCACGAAGATTTTGGGTTTAAATCGTCACAGATCAAGAAGATTTAAGCACATGTGTTACAATGTGTGTAAACATTGGATTAAGTTTGTCCGAATCAGACTGTCCGCCCACGCAGTCTGCGTGCGTGTCGAGCGATCGTCGTGAAGGCATTTTTCGGAGTTGTAAATCAATTAGTTGGAATATACAGTGAATCAATTAGCTAGACTATAAGACTCATAGTGAATAACATCCTAGTCGGTTGCGGGCGTGGTGAGGCTAGTCAGGAGAGTGCTTTCGCAACGGCCGCTCTACAAGCACGCCGACCTCGTGGGCGGACAGTCTCAATCTGACAGGTCTTACATTTAGGCCTATTTTAGAGTTCCATCACAGCGCGGCGTGATGAGATGTTCTTTGTGGGCATCGATCGATAACGTGCATATAAATCATGAAATCGCGCCGCGGTGGAACTCTAAAAACCCCCTTATACTGTCTTCCGGTCCGCATTTGCGGACAACGGCTGTTGCATCACGCAAGAGGATGATAATCTGTTGGTAAAGCTTTGTGCTGGAGCGATTCACCTTTCTCCCAACACGATTGCCATAGTGTTGCGCGATGCAACAGCCATTGTCCGCAATTGCGGTCCGGAATTGGCCACGAGGACGACAGTATGCGCATACATTATTTCAGGACAAAAACTACTTTGCGTGCGTGCGCTGAGGGAGGAGAGAAGAAAGCCAGAGAGCGTAGAGTGGAATGAAACGCCAATGGGCGCGCGCACACGCACGCGATGGAACCAAGTGGATTGCCCTTCGAAACTGACAATGTACAGATCAACGTAACTGAATATAGCGGACAGGAATAATGAATAGTGCAGTACTTGATGAGTATTCGATTAAGCAATGAGCATTTCGCGTTTGAAAAAAAAATATATAATTTTCCGCTTTTGATTTCTGTTTGAATTTTTTTTGTAATCATCCATCGTCATCTGATATTGGGCGACTACTCAGAGAGAAACGGATAAGTTTATATTGCCGTAGGAGTTGAATACGTGAGAAGCCGAATAGCGTGAATAACCGAATGATTCAATCATCTGAAAAAGTCAAAAAAATCAAAATTCCAATTTGGATAAACAAAAAAAAGAAAAGAATACTCAAATGAGATACTAATTGGAATTCACTCATCAGAAAAATGTCTGAATACTGGAATACACGGATTATTCGAATAATATTCCCACCCGCTCACTCAAAGTCTATAGTGGTACTCCTAAAACCATGGTCCATTCAGCCGGCCTCACCTGCAAAGTGAATGCCATCCTAACTTCTCTGAAGGTGGGGTCTCCCATCACCCACCCGATTTTGGTGCCTTCAGACGCTTAACATGGAAGAAACTTTTGAGTTTTTTGAATAGCATTTGGTTGGCTTTTGGTATCCTCTCACATATCATATTTTACTGCGCTTCACCTTGAGTAATGTAATAAAATAAATAAATTGTTGATTGAATAAATAAATAAATAAATAAATAAATAATAAATAAATAAATAAATACATAAATAAATAAATAAATGAACAAATAAATAAATAAATAAATAAATAAATAATATTCGAATATTCATTCAATACGGTTCCAAGCCTGCTATCCTTATTGGAATGAAAGTCCGATGAAGACAATATTCAGCAATTTATTTCATAACTATATGCGGAAGTGAAAAATATTCATTTACGAAGTTGTGGTAGACTGGAATTATCTTGTGTAAAAATACAATCAACAAGCAACGGAACTACCAAAGACTCGAAATGAGAGACTTTTATTACCTTGGTTGTTAACCAAGCGACTTCAATTTTTGGGTTGAGACATAATTACTGTAACAAAATATCTATAACAAATTTCATTGATCATCTAGAGTTAGAACTCCTTTCAGACTGAATAGGCTTCCTTGAAAGTTATGTAAATATCCTGAAATCTGATAATGATTTCGGCGAAAGGCAGACGTGAGCCATTTCGTTGAAATGATTTCTCTTTATACAGAATTCGCTCTTTGTGATTTTCATTCAAATCGTTCTGCGGCTCTTATGAAATTGAAGGAGGTTATGAAATTGGATTCTTCTGAATGGTCGAATTTATGTATGTAGCTGTTATGAATGTGCTTGCAATAGGGAAATGATTTTCTTGTCGCCAAAAATCATTGAAGGTCTTCAAATCGCTCTCTTAATTTTCACATGTAATCTTTCTCGTCATTCCTCACAAGGGAAGTATACAAAGCGTATGTTGGATCTGCCCAAACGACTAGTGTCGTTAGTATCTCTTGTGGCTCAATCGTGAAAGTGCGCAGTATCCCGCCCCGAGCTGCAGGTTACAAGAAGTTACAAGCTTAAAAAGCACATTTTTTTGTCCTTTTTTTACCTTCCAAAAAGCGCCTTAGTCTTTGGAGAATCCGGAAACAGACCTCATAAATGTGTTCAGCGCCCAAAACTACTCCCCTGAGCAAAGTTTGGGTGAAGGCACATTTTCCATACTATGTACAGACTGATAGCGTTTTGAACTGGTACGGATTTTCAGTTGGGCGTTTATTTCTATCAGTTGAGGGCTCTGGAAGCGTTTTAGAAAAATGTTCCAGATTTGACCCAAAATTCTCCCAAGTAGGTTTTTTGGGGCGCTGATCACGAATCTGTGGTTTATTAGTCGCTTTTCCAAAGTTTCGGCTAATTTTGTTTGAAGCTTCACAACTGGGGAAAATTTCGAGGAAAAAACGCCTTTTTCGAGATCTCCGGTTCTCTACGACACATATGTCTCAGAATCATTTGCTGAGGGTTATTTGAAGTGCTAAACACGAATCTGTAGTCCGTTCATCGACGTTTTGCAGATTACGGTAGATTACGGTGGGTATACGGTAGTTTGGTCAAAATCTCAGATTTCACTCAAAATTTGTATACGGGGGTTGTTCGGGTGGAGAATACGAATTTAACGTCCGTTTGCCGATTTGCAAAATTTGAAGGTGGGTTTTGGCCCCTAAATGACATGTTACCTACCGTAACCTACAGTAAACCTCAAAAATTTCGACAACTGGACTCCAGATTCGTGTTCACCACCCTAGATTACCTCTATATACAACTTTTGTGCTAAATCCGGGAAAATTTTTTGAAAATCCCAGAAAATGGCCATTTCGCGAGGCTTTAAAAATGCTCATAACTTTTTTTGAACCTGCGACTCGGGGCGGGATACTGCGCATTCTTACTATTGAGCTAGAAGAGATACTAACCATACTAGTCGTTTTGGTAGATCCGACTTACGCTTTGTATACTCATATATCTCACAAGGGAACCACAATAAGTTATAGTGACCATTCCGAATGAAATGTACTTTTCTAGAAACATTTTCAGACGAAAAGTCTGAATATGCCCATCGCAGCTGCCTAGACCCACTCTGAAAGAAGTTACGAGCGTTTTTCAAAGCTTCGCGGCAAGCTAAGGGTACCTCCATGGAATTTTTAGGGTGTTTTTAAAATTTTCTCCGGATTTTGCAAAAAACATGAATGTAGAGGTAATCTGGGGTGCACAAATCTGGGGTTTGCTTCCCCAAATTTAAGGTTTACTGTAGGTTACGGTAGATAGGTAACTTGCCATTTAGGAGGCAAAACCTACCTCAATATTCCGATAATCGACAAATGGACATCGAATTTGTATTCAGCACCCCACATAACCCACACATAGAAACTTTGAGACAAATATGAGACTTTGACTAAACTACCTTATTCCCACCGAAATCTACCGTAAGCTGCCAAAAATCGATAAACCGACATCAGATTCGTGTTCAGCACTCCAAATAACCCCCAGAGAAATAATTCGAGCCTAATCTATGGTAGCACTCCGGAAATCGTGAAAAGTCGCGATTAGCGCCATGAAATTCTCCCCCGGGGCGGCATGCATGACCGCAGCGAACGGTGTCAGGGAGGCGCTCCGCGTGTCATGCGCGCAGCGTCGAGCACCGGGGCGGCCCTGAAAATCAGGCACATCAATACACGCCACGAAATTCGGGGCCGCCCCGTTGCTCGACGCTGCGCGCATGGCACGCGGAGCGGCTCCCTGACACCGTTCGCTGCGTTCATGCATGCCGCCCCCGATGGGAATCTGTGAACGAATACAGTCGAAAACTTCGGAAAATCGATGAATGAACCTCAGATTCGTGATCAGCACCCCAAATAACCCCCCAGAGCGAATTTTTAGTCAAATCTAGAATATTTTTCTAAAACGCTTCGAGAGCCCTTTGATTGGTATAAATAAACGCCCAACCGAAAATCCGTACAAGTCCAAAACGCTGTCAGTCTGCGCAAAGTTTGGGGAATGTTCCTTCACCCAAACTTTGCCTAGAGGAGTAGTTTTGGGCGCTGAACACGACTATGAGGTCCGTTTCTGAATTTTCGTAAAAATAATGCGCTTTTTGGAGGGTACAATAAGTACGAAAATCAGAAAAAAAATGCCTATAACTTTTTTCAGAGTGGGTTTAGGCAGCTGCGATGGGCATATTCGGACTTTTCGTCCGAAAATGTATACAGAAAAGTACATTTCATTTGGAATGGTCACTATGACTTATTGTGGTTCCCTTCTCAGATGAAGTACTGCATTATTGTTGACCTTTCTCTAAAAAAACAAATGAGTGAAGCACACCCTACTTGAGTATGCGAAACAAATCTACTTCAGCATCAAAATGGTTTCAACTGTCCCTGGTTCCAATAATTACATTAGGAGGAGTACGGGTAGATAATTTGAAAAGAGTTGCATGGAATCCACACTGTATTTCAAAATATGATCCTCAGTTAATTTATCAATATAAAAATTTCTTATCCATGAAGGAATTCCTCGCTAACTACTGTGATACTCTTCAAGAGCTTGGATTCAAGGAGTTATAAGAGTAGATAGATTTTCAGAAAGATCCGAGTCGAAGATATCGAAAACGGTGGTGCTAAGTTTATACAACGAGCGTTTCTCCAAATTTCCATGTTTATGGCCTCTGCACTAATTTAATTCATTAATTGTTAGAACGATTGGGAGTACAAAAGCATTTGCACAATACACAAAGACGGTCCGAATGAAGCTGTCCGCCTGCGCGGTCGGCATGCGAGTCCAGCGGCCCTCGCAGAGGCGCTTTTTAGACCTGGAAATCGAGTAGAAGGAATATTAGACGATACGTGAATGATATACCAGCCAGTTGTCTGCAGCCGTAAAGAAGTTTGTCCCAAAAAATGCCTACGCGACGGTTGCTGGACAAGCAGGCCGACCGCGTTGGCGGATATTTTGACTCGGAAAGGCCTGTGTATTCAACATGATGAAACCCGCGATTTTCGACTTGCAAGTTATTGGATTTGATGAATTTTGGATCTTACGATGCTAGCAAGTAGTAAGCCTGGGAAGTAATACGAGCCTAATGGAAATCCTGATAAATTTCCGATGAAATAATCTGGCCAGATATCAGAAACCGATTGGATCGGATGGAGTGAACAGTGAAAACAGACATCAATGCGTATAATAAGAGGCATGCTAAGAAGTTTGATCAGATTCTCACGAGTCACAATCGAAGAAGAAAAATAATTCTTGTTGACATCTCTACGCAACAATAATTATGCGTCGGTCAAAAAATTGAAAAAAATAGTGTAAATGATCTATTCATCATGTTTACAAAAGGTGTTGAGTTGATCGCAAAACGCTTGGCTCCGGGCGAGATTGAACCAGCATATTCCCTTCCCGGGGGAGCGCCTTATCGCACTGCACCACCGAAGCCCCAGCTCCGCTCTCACTCAACTGCTCGGTAAATCTTCACCGAAGCAATCATCATTTCACCCGCATAACGGGATGAAACAGGTATACCGTCAGAGACTATCTAACAGTCGTAGACCTGTCAAGATGATGCCCTAGTTAAGTCTTGTACGATTTTTAGATGTTTTTTTGCCGTGCAGCGCACGTTATGGTATGTTTACACAAGGTGCTGAGTTGATCGCGAAACGCACTACGACGTTAATCTGCAGTTACGGCAGAAAAAACATAAAAAAATCGTGTAAGACTTAACTAGGGCATCATCTTGACAGGTCTACGAGTGTTAGATAGTCTCTGACGGTATACCTGTTTCATCCCGTTATGCGTGTGAAAGTATGATTGCTTTGGTGAAGATTTAATGAGCAGTTGAGTGAGAGCGGCGCTAGGGTCCGGTGTTGAAAGGGAGTATGGCTGGTTCAATCTCGCCCGGAGCCAAGCGTTTTGCGATCAACTCAGCACCTCGTGTAAACCTACCATAACGCGCTAAGACGTTGAACTGCAGTTACGGCAAAAAAAAAACATCCAAGAATCGTATTCACCATTCATGTGTTGAAAAGGACATTAAAACCAAAGCGGTTAACAAGCAACGAGAGTGTGATACAGATAAAAGTGTATACGTAAACTTAGGGACGTTTCTATAGAGCTGTCGACTGCGATTATCACCAGCTGCGAAGCGCTGGGTCACGCAGAAAAACGTATAGCTGCTGGTATGGATGTTCCAACAGAAAACGACCGCTTGCTGCTGGTAATAGTCGAAATTGATAGCTTTTCAAAATTGCCTCAGAGCGTAAAGGCAGTGTTCACAATCATTTTTGTTCAAAAATTCACACCTCGAAGGGAGTGGTCACGATGAAAAACGTTATCGAAAAAACTTCCAAAATCAGCATAGATCGAAAACAGCTGAAAAACTATGAAGGTAGCGCAGTGAAAAACGAGCTAGATTTACAGTTTCTAGACCCTAAAGATGCCAGTTCGTGCACACATGCACAGCGTCGACCAAAAAGATCGCAGCCTCATGCCGAGCAGTCAAAAATCATCGACATTCAGAGAAAGAAATAAATGCAAGTTTACCTAATAAAAACACTCGAACAATGAAAGCAAACACTTCAGTCAATGTTTTCGACTAGATGAGTCAATGTTCATTGATTGAAGTTCGATTTCAACCCAGATGATGTCCTTATTTTAGAGATCATCTATGCCGATGATGTGGAGTGGGCTCGTCCACCATTCAAAGACAATAAAGTTCAGGCTTCAAACTCGGCCCTAACCATTCGCGATTTTTTCTTATAGGTCCTACTACTCGAAACCCAAAAAAGGGTTTAGAGAGGAAAAGAAAAAAAGCATATTTGATCGCAACAACTGCCTTTAATTAAAGGCACAAGACACCCAAAAAATTGTTTTTCAGATTCCATGCTTATATTGAAGAGGGCCACTCTCTCATCACAATGGTATCACTGGAATCGTCCATGACCCCCTACGAACGGAGATATGGTTCCCTTAAAAAGCCGGCATTTTGAGGGCGACAATTTGGTGGACGAGTTGTCTCAGGCCTGTATTTCTCTTGATTCGCAATCGCTGCACAAGAGCAAAACAGGATACGGAGATATACCGGTAATGGACTGAAGAACAACTACTTGTTCCCTGAGAAAAAATTTGCCGCGTAAGTGCGGGGAAAGTGCCACGATATTTCCGCAATAGTACCGAAGCGGCTCCGTGATGAGACCATTTTGTTGCCGTGTCTTGAGCCTCGACATCGCCGCGATGTCGAGGCCCGAGTACCGCAGCGGCTCCGCGTTAGAACCGCGCCGGCTCCGCGAAGATGCAGCAGTGAACCTACGTGGAGTACGATGTACTATCCTATGTGGTGAAACGAAGTTGTCGCCGGCTCAATGACCCAACTTTGAGGTACATTCCGTATTTACTTGGGCGCAAAAGCGGCGGTACTCTCTGTCCCTACTAGGCAGATGACGTAATGACCGCAGGTGCGCATTTTTGTTCTTAGGCCCCCCTAATTGTATAATAATCCTTGCATAACTTTATATGAGATACTCTTTCAAAGCCGCTGCGGCACTATCGCGGAGCTGAAGCGGCACTGCCGCATCACCGCTACGGCTCCGCTGTAGTTCCGCCACGGCTCCGCGGTAGTGCCGGCGAGCAGGGTTAAGCAGGCCATTGTAGCGATTTTTGTGGCGGCTATGATCCGAACCCCAAATCTTGATTTTTTTCCGAAAAACTCCCAAATTTTTACGACCCTCCAGGGGACCCTTGGGACCAACTTTTTTAGCTAAATTTGATGTCAAAGTTTGAAGAGAAGCGAAAGTTGTAATATTTTTAGGGTGCAGTTTGGTCGCGGCTGACGTGTGGACGCGAAAAAGTCGTGTATTAAAATTTTACGACCCCCCCCCCCGAATTTTCATTTTTTTCCAAAAACTCTTGAAATTTTTACGACCCCCGTTGTGGCCGGTTACAACGCTGCTCAACCTTGTCGGCGCGGCTCCGCGATGGTGCCGCTTCAGGGCCTGTAGGCTCCGGAGCTGCACTATCGCGGAGCCGCAGCGGTAATTTCTCTCAGAGTTGAGAATGCATCCATCCATCTTGCCGCTATCGAGTTCGGAAATCTGGCAGTGGGTGTGACCCGCGGTGGTGAGCGAAAGAGGTTGGGCCCGTAGTGGTCGCTTATATCTCGCTTATTCGTTGGAAATGAGATCTCGCATTTGGCACGTGTTATATAGGACGGGTCTTCTACAGTTGACCGCAATGTTAATAGGACATGGTGCGGTTGCGGACTCGCACTAAAACTACGGTAAAATCTGGCACTTTGCCAGATTTCGTCATCGACCGGCGCCAACCGTTGTCTCTATGCTCACGAGACTATCAGCTGTGGCGCCGATCGATGACGAAATCTGGCGAAGTGCCAGATTCTACCGTAGTTTAGTGCGAGTCCGCAACCGCACCATGTCCTTTTAACATTGCGGTCAACTGTACACAAACAAATGAAAATCGCAAAATTCATATCTGAGGGTGTACTGTGCCTTTAAACGGTGCACTCTCTGAGAAACATTGCCGTTATAGCGCTCAGTCTGTGTCCACAGGTGTCGAAGAAGCTCTAACGCGGAACCGTCGCGGTGTTATCAGACTGCCACATCGGCATTATGGCGGGGCCGCTGCGACAGTACCGCAGAGTCGCAGCAGTATTTGACAGGGTCCAGCAGGTCTTTGCGCTGATCCTCGCCGGAGTTACAGTTCCCGTGGTGACAGTATTTTTCAAAATTTTCTACCTTTTTTTTTACGAGTTCCCCAGGGTTTGAAAAAATTTCCGACAATTGTGTGGCAGAAAAGGTTGTGAAAAAGTGCAGTTATAGTTCTCAGTACTCAAAAATAATGTTAGAATCACTCCAGGCTATACGCAGGTTACAGTAGCCAAGCAACATTAAAACCACCGTGGTCCACCGTAGTTATTGCAAAGAATGGATTATAGTTTCCCGATCAGCACCTCGAATAAGTCGCTTATCATAGTTCAAGCTTGAGCTGAAATGTGGAAGTTTTACGGTATACTAACCGTAAAGTACCATAATCTCGCGAAAATAGTATTTCTGTTAAGCGCCCAGAATAACCACCGAGGGAGAAAAGAGCTGAATTACGTTTCGGAACGTGAACCCTTTGATTAGAAATTTTTTAAACTTCCCGCGATTTCATTTTTCGACCGAAAAATTTGCGACCCCCCTTATAAGTCTCTGGGGCGCCAAGGCTCAGCCCCGCCTGACCCTGGCGATTGGTCTTGACAAGAAAAGTTGGGTAAAAATCGAGAGATATTTCCGCGCTGGTCCCCCGATAGTACCGCTATCATGCCCTGGCAGAATCGCGGCAGCACCGCGATAGTACCGCTTTGGCGCCGGTATACATCGGCCCAGCGCTGTCGCGGCAAATTTACCCAGAGAGCCGTCATTCAATACAAAAATCACGAAGAAACGGTTAAAAACCACTAAAGCGCCTGAATTCTGTGAAAAAAAAACCACTAAAACGCCTTAACTCTGTGAAATAGTTTTATTGTCTGGACTAGTTGTCCAGTACGATGAAAGAGTTCTCGATGGTTGTGACCGGTGAATAATGGGGTCAATCGAGAGTGGGGGAATTTACTATGAGAAAATGTAGTAGAGTACAAAGGAAAAAACGGAGCAACAGCGAATTGAGAATTTCGAAGCACGGGTTCATAATAGATATTATTGTCACAACAAACAGTTCCTCTGAAAGCAAAGAAGCGGGGCAAGAGTACAATTGTTATGTACTTTTGGCGCGTTTTTTCAGAATGTTTCTTGATTCCAGCCGTACCTGTGGATCAAGTATTCTTTCAACGAATAGTCTTGGAATTGAAGATTATCGTGAACACTGCCTACAAATCTGCTGTACAAAAGAGACTTGCTACGGACGAGTAATTGGATGAGAACGACATACACATGAACCTAAAGGCAATGTTCACGATAGAAATCACTTCTCTTTTTAATTGCCTATCTTGACAATGGTCCCATTCTGATTCCAATGATGTCTCTGGAGTCGTACAAGACCTTCTAGGAACGGAGTTATGGTACTTTAAAAATTGAGCTAAGGAAGCATGGTGGACGAAATGTCCGAAGCTTGTAACTTCCATCTTTTGCAGCCAATGTATGCGAGCTGACCTGAGTAAAGAGAGAAGTTGAGAATGAAGGGAAGAACGGGGCTTTTGATCGGAAACCATCGCTCATCTCACGATTTCGATTGTTCCAATGTTCACGTGGAGGGGCGGAAAGGGGTCGGACTTGTCTAAAGCGGTGGGGTTTGCCCACTTTTCTGCGCCGTTTCGCGGCTCCTGGGGCGGCATGCATGAACGCAGCGAACGGTGTCAAGGAGCCGCTCCGCGTGCCATGCGCGCAGCGTCGAGCAACGGGGCGGCCCCGAATTTCGTGGCGTGTATTGATGTGCCTGATTTTCAGGGCCGCCCCGTTGCTCGACGCTGCGCGCATGACACGCGGAGCGGCTCCCTGACACCGTTCGCTGCGTTCATGCATGCCGCCCCTGGGTAGCTTTTCGTCCCGCTTCTTCGACGCTGTTCTGCTTCTGACAAGGGAACCACAATAAGTCATAGTGACCATTCCAAACGAAATGTACTTTTCTAGAACCATTTTCGGACGGAAAGTCCGAATATGCCCATAGCAACCGCCTAGACCCACTTTGAAAAAAGTTATGGGCGTTTTCTTAAGCATCGCGGCAAGGTAAGGGTACCCCCCATGGAATTTTCGAGTGTTTTCAAATTTTTCTTCTGATTTTGCTAAAAACTTGTGTGTAGGGGTAGTCTGGGGTGCTGAACACGAATCTGGGGTTCGCTTGTGGAACTTTTAAGGTTTACTGTAGGTTACGGTAGGTAACGTGCCATTTAGGATTCAAAATCTACCTCAATATTCCGATAATCGACAAATGGACATCGAATTCGTATTCAGCACCACAAATAACCCCCACCTAGAAACTTTGAGACGAATCCGAGACTTTGACCAAACTACCGTATACCCACCGTAATCTACCGTAAGCTGTCAGAAATCGATAAACCGATATTAGATTCGTGTTCAGCACTCCAAATAACTCCCAGAGAAATAATTTGAGCATGATCTATAGTAGCACTCCATAAATCGTCAAAGGTCGCGATTTGCCCTAAAATTCTCCCCCGATGGGAATCTGTGAACGAATACACTCGAAAACTTCGGAAAATCGATAAATGAACCCCAGATTCGTGATCAGCATCCTAAATAACCCCCCTGAGTGAATTTTTGGTCAAATCTGGAATATTTTTCTAAAAGCTTCGAGAGCCCTGTAATTGGTATAAATAAACGCCCAACCGAAAATCCGTAAAGTCCAAAACGCTGTTAGTCTGCGCAAAGTTCGGAAAATGTTCCTTTAACCTAACTGCTTTGTGGGGTTATTTTGGGCGCTAAACACGACTATGAGGTCCGTTTCCGGATTTTCGTAGAAATAATGCGCTTTTTTGGAGGGTACAATAGGTACGAAAATCAGTGAAAAAATGCCGATAGCTTTTTCAGATTGGGTCTAGGCAGCTGCGATGGGCATATTCGGACTTTTCGTCCAAAAATGGTTCTAGAAAAGTACATTTCATTAGGAATGGTCACTATGACTTATTGTGGTTCCCTTGAGAGAGCCGCGAGAAGCGGTTGTCATGGGAAATTCGTGGATGAAGTTTATCGTGAACACTGCCTTTAAAACGGCTGGGGACTTATGATAACGAAGAACTGATTGAGCTATGAATCTCCGCTTCTCATAAGGAGATATATGAGTGGGAAAGTCGGGGGTTGTCGAACTGTAGGTGGATGGAAGGGAAAAGAGTTTTGTGCGGGTAGTGATTCACAGAGCGCACACAACCAGCCGAAGCACGATAACGTCTGAACGATCAATACTTGATAAGCTGAAAGTGGCCGACAGTTCAGAGGGAGAAAATTTTTAGAAAAATTCCTGAGGATTTACTTAGATTTTCCAGAATTCAAGAAAAGTTGCATAAGGAAAGCAGCGATTGGAGCGAGTAAAACAGAAGGGGCTAACATGGAACGATTAGATGAGAGTTCCTTAGAAGGGCTAGTTGGATTTTATACAACCTAAAACTGGGAATGGTCGACTTTTAGACACGGACGGTGAAGGGAAACCTGATGAAAATGCTATTCGAGTGCGGAAATAAGACAACGATCTGAAGGCGGATGGGAAAGGCAAGCCGTTTCGCCATGAATTCCAAATGTAGAAACTGCACACAGAGACGGGCACAAATTTGATCCCATTTGTCACTCAATCCAGTGGTTTTTGCGCTAGATGCCTCGATACTAATGCCCGAAAAAGGCCAAAAAAATCAACCCAAAGACGTCTCTTGCGCCAGAAATCCTATAGGATTCTCCAGCTCAATCAAACAAATGGGCCTGGTATGTGTCATTAGCGAAGCTGGGCGTTCGAATATTGAGTTGCAGCAAAGTAATGCCAGCCTCTGCCTGGTTGTGCTCAGAAAAAAGAAAACAAGTTACTTGTAATATAAATAAAAGCTACTTGAATGTCTCATGTAACTTACATTTATATTGCATGTAACTTAAATTTATATTATGCGTAAGTTACACTTATGTTGCATGTAACTTACATTTGTATATTAACCATGTGCGGTCGTCAAGCGATGCAGACGACACCCAACGCAGAAAACGCACCCACACGCGTCCCCGACCACACGCTAAGCGGAAAACGCTGTGCAGGGTCTTCCCTCCTAGTGTGGGGTCGAGTACCTCAAACTTGGGCGACTGAACCGTCAGCAGTGCCTATCCTAAGCCTGACCCCTAGTATGCGTCGTATACTCCCCTTGAGAATGCCTTCTTAGCAGATTCAAGTTACTTGCAACTTATCTTGGGCCGTTTAGGTTACATGTAACATATCGGAGATGCACTGCACGCGAGATCTCATCGATATGTTGCATGTGACTTGGATGTCCTGAGATAAGCGCAAGGAACTTACATCAGCATAGATATGTTACAAGTAACTTGTCTTCGGTCCTTTATGTTACAAGTAACTTGTTTTCTTTTTTATGAGTGAGTCCAAAGGAGCGGAGCCTTAGGCCAGTCATTTAGCACAGCTTTTAAATTTGCACGCGCTTGTTAGAATACTTCTACATGAGGCGCGTACGGCACAAACTTCGAATGCCTATTTTTTCTGGAAACGGCTATGATGAGGTTCTAAGACGCGAAAGAATTTCAAAATTATTTATGATGAATTACGAATATCAAATGCCATTCTCAGACATTTTTGATCATTCTCTTTCTTCATAAATGGGATTTCCCGGTTTCTTCCGGATTAGACAACCCAGAGCAGAAGTTTGTTGAGGGTTGTTAACTTCACTGGATGCGACGATTGATCTAGACTTTTTAAAGTCACTGAAATGGTTGGTGTGCCCAACCGTGCGGTCGGTGAAGTTGCAACAATCGCTAATATCATTATATTCTCTGGGTGGATAGTCTAATCCGAAAAAGCACCAAATTTTCGTGCTTCTTACGCGACTTCCGTCTGATAGGCGGAGGCGAACTTCTCCGGCGATTCTCGGCCCCGAGCCGCACCGAATAGGAATCGGAGCAGCCTGACAGTTCGGCTCGTTCTCCCAATCTCCGGGCTACTGCTGGTGCTGTTCGGGCCAACCGGAATAGCCCGGACAGCAACAGCAGTGGCCCGGAAAGCAACAGCAGTGGCCCGGACAGCAACAGGAGCCGACTCGCAGATTGGAAAAACGAGCCAAACTGTCGGGAAGCTCGGGGCCGATAATCGCTTGAGTAGTTTGTTCCTTCGCGGTCTTGTGCGGGACGAGAGGAGAGACAGCGAGAAAGTGTGGGAGAGAAGGAGATGCAGCATACGCGCGCACACGCACGCCATCAACAACAATAAAATTTCACGCCGAAATAGAGGATAGCTGGACAAAAAATGAAAAAAATAGCAGAGCGTGAATCCGTTTCGATATTATAACCTTCTTATTTGGAGCAGAATTTACACAGATCCCTCGCTTGTGTGTGCGAGCATAAGCAGCTTCTCCTCAAAATATGATATGGTTCAAAGTTGGATTTCGCTCCAAAACAGAGGGTACATGGCTGTGCACATGGTTATTGAATCTCTGGAACACAAAGTCATATGCTATGGGAAGAATTTTATATAAGGCTGTCGAGGAGATTCTTTTCCTCCTTTTTCATACCTTTCGACATAACATTCCTAGAATTAGTACATAATTAATTGATTCATGAATTACAGATGTTGAGGTTGCGGAATTAATGAGCAATTTTGGATCGCTCCCCACAGAATCTCAAAGTATTTCAGTTTCCGAATTCCCAAGTGGCTGCACATTCGAACCTAGGGCGTTCCCAACCGTCAAATAACACTATGTAACAAATTTTTACTTTTTTCTGTTCCTGGGTTTAAATTGTGGTTTCCTATTTCTTTAGGTCTAGAACAGACAGGAAATTGCCGTTATCCCAGGAAAACTTCGCTTTTGTGACTAGGACAATGAAATTTGGAGAATTGCGTGTTTATTTGAGGAAATTTTTGTTCCTGGCTTCTAAGTGTTATATTTCATTTCTTTCTGTCTAATGTGTTTGAAAAATGACTTCATCAGCACAAACTTTGCTCACACGACGACACCACGAAGAAAACTAGTTTTTTTTCGAAAATAGAAAGATTTTCATTCATTTTCGGCACTATGATCAGGTAAAAACAAAAAATGCACAAGAAATAGACAAACACAGTCGGAAACCACTCAACAAGGTTTAGAAATGTGTAGATTTTCTAAATTTACGATTGTACTGTGAATCACTTCGTTGAAGTTACACCCAAGTGTAGTCCGCCCTCATTGTTTCGTTATACTGTCCTTGGTAACGATGTTCAAAGTCTAATATATATTGATGAAAGGGCTCGCCTTGCTGGTTGATTTTTTCAAGATGCGCATCAATGACATGGACTTTCAAAAACATTCTGCATCCCTTTTTGACGTAATTCTTCATGAGAGCGCACCAACTCCACACAGCTTTCAGCTTTGTGATTACCTAAGAAGCCAAGAACGACTGCAACGAAACTGCTTCGAGCCGTTCTCTCCGTTCTAGTCAACAGCTTTGCGAAATTCTCACATTTTACGATCCTCTTGATCTGTGGTCCGACGAATATACCAGCCCTGACCTTAGCCTCGGACAGAGTCGTTAGCAAAGACAGTATAACGAAAGCATGATGGGGGACTACATTTGGGAGCAAATTCGAGAGAGTGATTCACATTACAATCGCAAATCTAGAAAATTGATACATTTCTGAACTTTGTTGAGCGCTTTCCGACTATGTCTGCCTATTCCATGAGCATTTTTTTGTTTTTGCCCGTTTATGATGCTAAAAATGAATAAAAATCCTTTATTTTCACGAAAACGAGTTTTCTTCGTGCTGTTGTAGTGTAAGCGAAGTTTGTTCCCAATGAAGTCATTTTTTCAGATACTTTGGACATAAACATTTGAAATATAACACTTAGAAGCCAGGGACAAAAATCGTGTTACATAGTGTAATCGGAGAATATTGGTCCAACGTTCTCCGAATGAGCACATGCAAATGAAAATATGTTTTATCACCGAAAAAATCGAAATTGGAGTAGTCCTATTGATATTTAATATGCGAGTTCTCAGAAAAAAAAACGAGTTTTCAGTCAGGTGTCGGGTAAGAGGCAAAATTTATTGCTTCATTGACTACTCGAATATCGTCAGCGAAAATTTGCTGAATATCTGAAAAATCGAAAAATCGATATCCGGAGTAAGCGGACATCTGAAAAATCAAACTCATAAAATTTTTTCTGGAGCGCGCTCATAATTTATTATTTTTTAATTAATAGCTCGGCTTGTCAAGTGAACGTGAATAGTTCAAAGGCCTCATAGAACAAGCAGTCTGTGAAGAAAAAGTGGTTCAAGTAAACCGAAAACACATTCTCTGCCAAAGTGCCAGATGACCGCCCCCACAGCCACTTTCGGATGGCCAAAACATTATGCTCAGGAAATCGCCACATTCAATGCGTGTCGAATATGCATTCAACTCGAGTGACCACACCCATCGAAAGATTCTATCGCAGGAGCACGTGCTCCAAACAGTAGCACGTGCTGCAAAATTTCATCGAAGGAGAACGTGCTGCAAAATTTAGTTGCGGGATTACGTGCTGCAAGGTAGTCCAGCGCTATCGTAACAGCAGACAAGCACGTGACGCGGCCGGCACACCGACATGCGACTCTGCCAGCTCGCCGAGCACCATCTGGGGTCACCAGCGGTCGGGAGAGCCAGGTACCGCAAACTTGGGTAATTGAACCGACGTCACTGCTAACATTACAGTCCTGCCTGAAGAGCGCGTCGTATGCTCTTTTTTTAAATCGTTTCGTCATCGAGTTGGATGTGTATCATGCACCCATTGAACGTTTTAATTGTTGGCGCACGTGCTGTATTCTGAAGCACAATAGGAGCACGTGCTCCGGTCGCAGCACGTTCCCTGACTGTGCTCGAAACCGCTTTGTCTCTGAGGTAAATGTATATTCGAAACGCATTTAATGCGTCGATTATCTGAGTGGATACGCAAGTCAGGACCTCCAGTCTTTCGGGAAGACTCAACAAGATCGAGTTATGTGTCTGAATACAAAAAAGCGAAGGTAGGCACGATGTACCAATATTCGCGATCTTTTTGGAATCTCGAATCAAAAGAGTTTTTGAACAAGATGAAATCAGTATTAAAAATTCTGATTAAATCAACTACATATTTGAAAAAGCAGTTAATTAAAATCTAATGCTCCGAATGTTATTCAATTTGTGCCCTAGTCTGTTTGTGAATTCTCATTGCTAGATCAATATGTATGTACTTCGTAAAGGCTAAAGCATCAAATCCCTCGTTCAGGATTCCGACGAAAATGGATACCGACGTGTAATCACAAAGTGTACACCCGTTGCGTTCCGGACAAAACAAACACTGCGCGGACTTTGGAGATATGTATTTACTGATGGTCTTAAATTTGAATGATTTTCCTTCTGCCGTACTTGTTTTCGAGAAAGCTGCCAACGAGAGGTACAATACCAGCGCTAAGTTTTGCAAAAACGGGGATCATCTGGCAAACTTGGCAAAAAAGCGTCCGATGCATGCAACTTTTTCGAATGAAGACTTTTTTGAATTCTGAAAACGCTATCATATTCACAGATCAAATTGCTACCTAATTATATGACTTGTGGACTGCGATTCCCTAAAATCGCTTTGTTTTGAAGGAAATAGTTTTTGCAATCGTTTTTCAAACACGTCGCGCGCGGCGAATGCGGCGAAATTTTGAGCAGTATTTGTATGTACAAGTAATGGAAGAGCAATCTGTATGCTTTCTCCATAAATTAGGTGCAGGTGGGAGAATCTCAAGGTTTGTTTAGGTTGAATTTTCGAAATCCTTCATTTATGAGTCCGGGTATTTCGCAACAAAACTCCGTCTTCTCAGGTATTGTGCTTATCTGGGCCAAATTCCGTTCCGCAATTGCGTCTCGACACGCTTTGCGGCCGCACGCTCCCGGGTCTGAAGAGCTTCCAGCGCCGCAGCCGCCGATCTGCTGGCTCTAGGTGGGTTTTGGAAACGGGATACTAAGAAAATTTGGAGAACATTGTATAAAAAAGCCACATCGAGTCGGCTTTGGCGCTGGAAACCCGACTGACTCGGGCGCGTGCGGCTGCAAAGCGTGCCGAGACGCAATTGCGGACCAGAATTTGGCCCAGATAAGCACAGTAGTTCTCAAGCCTGTTTAGTGAAGGATTTCGAAAACTCAACCTGAACAAACCTTGAGATTCTCTCACCTGCACCTAATTTTCGGAGAAAACATACCGATTGCTCTTCAATTACTTGTACAAATACTGCTCAAAGTTTCGCCGCATTCACCACGCGCGACGTTTTTGAAAAACGATTGCAAAAACTATTTCCTTCAAGAACAAAGCGCTCTTAGGGAACTTCGGCACACAAGTGACATAATTAGAAAGCAATTTGATCTGTGAACATGATAGCGTTATCAGAATTCAAAAAAGTCTTCACTCAACAAAGTTACATGCATCGGACGCTTTTTTGCCAAGTTTGCCAGATGCTCTCCGTTTTTACAAAACTTAGCGCGGGTATTGTATATGCAGATATCAAGAATACAGACATGCAAATTCAGCCACTTCAATTGATGCTTACTTACAACATAGTTAAGAAAAAACTTGGATGCCTCTATTTGACTAAGCTTTTTTAAAAAACATGTAATTAAAACATGCATACATAGTATCTTCGAATAATCAAATAGAAATATCAATATCAACTATGAAGTGTTTCGCCGCAATCTTCAGACAAGTCACAAACTGGCTACCTCGAGGCTCCGTAGGGTCTCGCTGGTGCTTGGAGTCTCGCTCATAAATTAAAAAATAATTCACAGAAATATTATTAGAATGAATGAAGCAGATCGAGAACCGCAACCACTGTTGGTCGGAAAACATATCTTTTAACCTTCCCCTGGGAGATTGACAGGGGGGAGGCTAAATACGAATATCAGGTCGATTTCTGGTTTTCCAGAACAGTACGGTAGACTACGGTGTGCATACCGTGCTATCCCGATGCTTCGGTTCTAGCCAAATCTTTGTCCAGAGTAGTTCCTTGAGGTTCTGATAACGAAACTAATGCCTTTTTCTCTTCAATTTCGGGATAGTTACGGCAGGTCACAGTAGATTTAGCTATAGCGATTTCTGTAATTCTTCTGAGATCAGAAAATAAGTATCTACTTCGGAACACGCAACAATGACAGGCAAGTGTTCCAAAATTTTCGGTAGTCGGAAATTGGTCGACGTTACGCTCCTTTTCAATTTCGCAAATGGGCCTCCCAAGAAGCTTCGGTATGTATAAGGTAGTCCAACAAGAGTTGCACATCTATGTACACAACAGGCGATTCTCGACCTAAGCCTCCTGGCAAATAGTCTCGTGCTCCCAATCTGAGGTTCGGCTTCTGTAGCTTTCTGGGCCGCTGCAGCTGCTGTCCGGGCTCCTCCAGTTCTCTCGAGGCAAAAACAGTGACGAGGAGATTGGGAGAATGAGCCGAACTGTCAGGCGGCTCCAATTCTTGTTCGGTGCGGCTCGGGGAAGAGAATCGTCCGAGAAGATAAAAATGGCGGCTGGAGATCAATAAGCATGAATTCCGAAGCAACACGATCGGCAAAGGTTGAGCGAGAGATGTTATGCTACAGTGAAATACATGCAAATTGATCTCCAGCCAAGCTTCTCATTGATAAATAGATATGCAATTTTCGGTGGACTAAGCTACAATCAATAAATTAAAAATAAATAAATAAATTCTGAGCTTTTAGGCACATATTTCCAATTTTATTAGACATTTGGTCCGTTTTCGAAAATCAGAAAACATTAAAAGAAAAATTATCGAAAATCAGGATACTGGAAGTTTGGATTCTGCACATTGCTGATCAGCACCTATATGTAGTATTCCATCGCGGAATCTGACCGTTTGACTGAACTATATAAATCACCGTAAAATCTATCCGAATGAGACTGTCCGCCTAAGCGGTCGGCGTGCGTGTCAAGCGATTGCTGCGGAAACATTTTTTCGGTCTTGCGAATCGATTAGAGGAATACTATTCGAACAGGAGGATAATTAGCCGAATCAGCTATTTGCAGCCATAGACGGACTTCTCTGAAAGATTAACGAGAAAATGGTTGAGATAGCTAAATCGATAGACTCTTACAACCTGTACTAGACGCTCACCTCGTTGCAAGCTTCAAAAACCAGCCGAAGTGACCCTATTCGTATATATTTACGGGGCGGGGTTGAAAGCTCATGGGCGTGGCTGACAAGAAATTTCGACTCAAATTTAGTAGTTTTCACTCGTTTTTGACGCTTCCATCGGCGTGAGCGTTCTACTAGGGGCCATACGACCCAAGTAGCGTAGTTACCTCAACAACTTTTTCCAGCGTGTCTGCTGCCTTTAACTGAAACTTACTAATCAGTAACTTCCAGAAGATTGTTCAGTGAAATAGGTGGCTGGAAATTTCAATAGACTGAGCCGTAAGTTCTTCATTCGCGCACAAAATCAATCAGAATTATTTCATTAGTATTTTTTATTTTGGATATTTTATGTTTTTCATGCGTCATTTTATTTTTTCTATCTCACTGTAGCAATTTGATCGCTCCAAATCTCACAGTTCAAACTTAAAACAAGTAAAAAACACTCTACAACGAAGATATAGGAAGTATAGAATAAGGAACAGTCTGCTACAGTATACATACAGTATGCATAGACGACTCGAAAAAAAAGGTTGAAGACAACACATGTGCACTGAAAGATTTCTGAAATCCTCCAGAAGATCACAGAAGCGCTGATAATCTGAAATCTCCTCCGGAAGGTATGTAGTGCGCGGTGAGTACGAAATATTGATAGGTTAGATGGGTGGAGCACATAAGGCCAGGTGTGTGGCGGGTGGTATTCCAGCTCGCTGGGGATGAGGAGGGGTTGGTGGGAGAGCGTTGGGCAAACAGCCAACCCTTGTGTCACTACGCAAATAACGCTAGCTACGATCAGCAACGACGACCACGGCGGACCACCGACGGAAGGTGGACCGACGACGATAACAAGTGATTAGCTGAACACTCTCAGCACACACACATACCCACCCACAATCGATGGAGGTCGATTGGGGCTATCAGGGGTTAAGGTTAAAGGAGGGATTACGGTCCTGTAATTACAGTAGCCAGCAGACTGGCCACAAAGAGAAATGGCCAAAAATTAATTGAAAAAAGACTAATACTTAGACGGAGCCCCTAATATGCTACACGCCTTTCATGTGAATCATTGTCACTAGCATACTCCACGTTATTTATTTATTGTTTTTATTTATTGATAGACGTAGGAAAACCTACGTAGAACAAACAAAATATGACTGAGAAAAACATTATGATATCGCTGCATCATAAAATAGATGCGCTAAAAAGAAATCTTCAGTAATGCAAACCCTATAAAAATACCTATAGCACAACACTTTCAGGAATTCTCTGTTAACACAAGTTCTCTAGCCTTTAACTTGAACAAATTAGGTGACATTCGAAACCAATCATCCCTAAATGTTTTATTTAACATCGTAAGAATTCTTACTGAAAAATAACTCGACCTTATTTTAGTTCTTGATAACGGAACCCTGAATCGAATCCTATTGTTCCTACCCCTGGAATTAGCGAAAGTGAAAAAGTTCGTGAAGGCAATCGATACCTTCCTTGTTAAAATTTTGAAAGCCATAATAAGGTCATTTTTCTTTCTTCTATTCAACAAACTAGGTAAAGAATATATATGGCGCCTAAGGACTCCATTCTGTTATAAACTCATAACTTAGCCCTGAGCATCTAATAGCGAGTTTACGAGTGAAACTACTCTGCACTGACTCCAAGTAGTCAATATCCTTCTTCTTATATGGCGAAAACACAGTGGCACCCGACTCAAGGAGTGGTCTAACATAGGTTTTGTATGCTTTAACGAGCGTCAAAGCATTCCTAGAGCGAAGAGCTATGAACAAGTTGTAAGTCCGGTGGGATGCGATGGATACTATATGTCTGTAATGACTGTCAAAACTAAGTTTACTATTATACATAAATCCGAGGTCTTTAACCTCATTATGTGCATGAACTATGTAGGACTAGACGTTGCGCTTTTTGGACAGTGCCAGAAAGATACGAGCTGAGTCATACCCGTTGGACATATAATGGAATGTTATCATGCAGACACACACACACACACAAGACCCTTATTGACATTAATAATGGGAATACATTTTATATTCGTTTATTTATCCGCCGACATGAACGTCTGCGCCATTGAAAATGCGACAGCTAAAACAAGACACTAACGTGCAAAAATGGCTTCAAAAAGTTTAGGCTAGAACATGAAAGCTGTCCCTTAAAGGCATCGTACGTGCAGAAAACCGTATATTACTTCTTCCATGTTTTTGGACAGTTCCGCCTCTTTAGTGAGCGAAAATGTCGAAGGGGGCCGTGAAACACCTCCATTTGTAAAGAAAAGTCACTCGGAACACATTGTAAATACGAAATCAAATTTCGTGCCAGAACCGTTTCTTTAAGATTTGTTTGCGTTTGGAGACCTCGTCACTGTCATTTTCAAAGTTTTTCTGCATGTGGAGTTTGTGCCGTGACTGTTTTCCATGCTGTTTGAAGGTCGCATCAACATTCTATGAAAAAGTACCAGATGAGTACCAGACTGGTGGTGGATCCTCATCTTCAACCCCTTCCAGCCTCATAGACCTACGTCTTTGACGCGCTGAAGCTCACCGGTGTGGTCTCCCGAGCTCATTCATGAAATTAAGCCTGAAAAATGGAAATTGGCCTCCGGCGCCAAGTATGTCTTTAAAGGCATCGTACACGATGAAAACCGAATCCCAGCTTTTGCGTTCAGTCGGACTAGTGGGTTATAACAATGTCACTCAGGGGGTCTGCAGCTTCGAAATCGCCTCTGAATGAAGATTTGCTTACCTCGAAAGGTCTTCCTGGTTTTAGGGCGCCGGCCTTGTGGTCGATCCGTTGTTACAAGGAACAAAACTCCGTGGTCGCTGCCGGCGATCGTGCGTTGACGCGTCGTAGGGCGCAACGCACACGCCACTAGATTACACGTTCGACATCGATCGAAAGCAGCTGACAGCAATGGACGCAGCAGGTTAGTAACCCTCTTTAATTTCTTTCGAGAAAAAAATGATCGCTCCTCTGAATGGCGTCCTCGGTGAATTGCTTCCAACGCTGCGCCAAGGAACGAATCGTAAAACTGTTACTTGCGTTCCTCGCGCAACTTTCCCAAGTAGGAGTCGGCGGGAACTTCAATTTTGTTTTGAGCTTTCCTGAAATGGGTTTTTCTTGTAAAGTTGATGTTTGTGAGCCGGCTTTTTGCAACCTTTAGTCACTATAGGGATATAGCAACACGAAAACGTCAAAAACCTAAGTATGGTTTTCATCGTGTACTATGCGCCTTTGAAGGAAATGTCCACGATAGAAATCGTTTTCGAGTTCCCATCAGAAAACCAAGGTTTAGAGTCTGCCTGGTTAATCAGTCAGGAAAAAATCATGAGAAATGCTGCGAAACATCCAAATACGGCTCTCCTTCTTGAAAGTCAAATTTTAACGGTAGATCAGTTGCGCGGGAATGGGCCTGAAGCAGACAGCATGCAAATGCGCCCCAATGCTAAAACTCAGCCGCGCTCGCGCTCCAATGCTAATGTAGAAACGGACCAAACTATCCCTCGGAAAACTCGACCGAGAGCGGGAGGGCGCGAGTGGACTTCGGAGCCGTATGGAGCTCTTTCGGGCTCGTTTTCGTTCGCTCTTTCGACCCCAGTGCTCCAATGAGACCCTGAACTTTCGATTTCCGGCTTAAAACCGAGGACGAAATCTTTCGTGGACACTACCTTCAAACCAGTTTTGATTTTTTTCCTACAGCAAAAAATCTTTACGCTTACTTAGTGAAAAAAAAACGATGTTCCGTTTTTGAAAATTGGTCTAACATATGTTTTGTAAGATCCTAACAAAGATGTCTTGCATGATCACCCCTGAGGCCTAGTGCATACTTCCAGCGACAGCGACAGTGCATATCAGCAATATCGACTTTCGGTCGATTTCTATGGCAAACACTATGTCGCGTCGCCCATCGCGCAAAGTATGCACTATGTAGGCCTAACATGGATGAGCGGAATAAAAATTTCCAATTTCGTAAATCGGAACAACATTCAAAATTCTGGAATTCGGAATTCCGAGACATAGAAACCTTCGCAAAAATGAAAGCGAAATCCCGCTCATCTCTGATTCATAACCTGCCGACGATCGTTTGTGTCCTTTTTTGATTAAACATTTCTTTGAAAGAACAGCATATATAAAGTAAATAAATAAATAAACAAATAAATAAATATATGATATAATAATGAAACAGGTAAGAATTCCCTGTCCAAATTCCTGTTTCACCAAGAAAATAAGAACCGAGCATGCAGGAACCCAAGTTTTTACTTTCCACATTGTCCTTAAAATCTGATAACATAGAGAAGGAAAAGGATAAGAGGAAGAAAAGAAAGGAGGAAATAGAGAAGGGAACTGGAGAAGAGATGGATAGCATATTTTCTCCGGAAGGTTCTTGCTGCAATAAGATTTTTAAAAAAATACGGATTTGCGAAAAATCTCATGTGTTGCCTGCAGGTTGGCAAATTGTCATCTCACACACTCAGACATTCTGGCGTTCCTAACGCGCACTGAACCGTCCCATTTCGATCTGCGCGGGGCAAACAGCAGAGTTCCCCCATGGCGATTCCGGTCTGCGTTCAGCGCCTGCCAAACCTCGGATTCCGCAGTTTGCCTGGCGATGACGTCACTGCTGCAGAGAGGCTCGGTGTTGCGTTCGTACACGATTTGACAGGGCATGAACTCGTTTCATCTGCCGAATCACGTTATCGATGACTCCACAATTGACCAGGCTCATATCAGCAGCACAGCACGTATATAAGGGGTCTCATCCCAGAGAGAGCGCAATCGGCCTTTAGGGGTCGCTCCTGAAAAGTGGCTACGAGTCACTCTCTGGACGATTTTTGACCGCTGAGGCCCCGGTCAGAGTTGGTGCTATTTGCATCTGCAACCCACCGACTTCCCCCCGCACCCCCCCTCCCCCGTCGATACGTATGTTTAAAATGATGGAGTGAGGTTGAGAAAATCACTCGGTGTATCCAACTAGATATGACGATGATTACGTGGCCAACAGGATTGCACCTGTTCAGAGAAATAGTGAAGGAGAGCATAGTGAAGGAACGGAGGTAGCAGTAAGGTTAGCTTTCTAGTGATACGCAATGTTTTATCATCGGCCCGCCAACCCGGTGATTTTCTCATCCGCCGTCATCCACGTATTGCATGGATATCGACCGCGTCGGATACACCGAGTGATTTTCTCAACCTCACTCCATCATTTTAAACATACGTATCGACCGGGTGGGTGTTGGGGGGTGCGGGGGGATACACCGAGTGATTTTTGCATCCCATTTCCAATGCATTCTGTGCGTATCGACCGGGCTGGAGACGTCGGCTCATGGGATGACTCCCCCACGCGGGACGCGACATGGACCGTGTCCTTGTTGGGGGAGACCCGCTCCTGTTGAAAGGATGGAACGCCGCCCCAAGCGCCACGTGCTTCTATAATAGGACGACGACCTCCTTTGCCGTTGTAAATCTAACCTAGCATGGTCGAAACCTGCAAACGGCAGTGAATCGCCGGATATAGCGGTGCAAACAGCGGATATGGGGCACCCGCTTTGCCCATTTTTTTCGTTTCTAGAGGGAGCGGTTCAGATTATGACCCGCGTTTGCTGCGCGTTACAAACCCCATAATGCCTGAGCATGTGTAGTTAAACGTGTTTCAAAGTGGATACCTGCCTATCGCCCCGAAAGACCTGAGTTATAGGCACGAGCCCAGGCGTAGACGACAATTCCGTTTGTGCTAGGGCAGACTCATTTTAGCATGGTTCTGAATAAGCTAAATAAAGAATACCTTGAGAGGATGTCTATGCCAGGAGTAGAAAAAAGGCTGACTGATTCTCAAATATACTAGGGAGTCTCGCATGGTGTACCCCCGGATGAGAAAGCTCACAAATTTTTCCTAGTCAACTCTGGCGCGCCCTCTTCGAATCTGAACTCGGATTTTGCAACGGACATCTGCGAAAAAAGTTATAGCCTGTCAAAGTTCGTATTTCCCGCCTTTTTTCCATCGAAAACGCGCACTAGCGTTCGCGAAATCCGGAAACGGACCTCATGCTTGTGCTCAGCGCCCAGAACTACCCCACTGAGCAAATTTTCGGTGAAGGCACATTTTCCAACTTTGCACAGACTGACAGCGTTTTGGATTTGTGCGGATTTTTGGTTGGGCGCTTATTAATACTACTGAAAGCGTTCCAGGCTACCTAGAATGAATGTCTGGAAAGCCAAAACGAACATCATATTCGTATCTAACGCCTCGTAAGAATGTTCGAGTCAAAGATTGAAAAGAAAAAATTTAAGAATTTTTCGAAATTCTTATCAGGGCTTCTTGTGTTGCAGCAACGTGTGGAAAAGTTAGTACATGACTCACATAACAGAATAATCTTCTTTAAATCGTTCAAAATGGCCTTTGGATAGGTTGTACCACACCTCAAAATTAGTTTCCAAATGCCATTTTGAACTATTTGAAAAACCCTTATTTGGGTCCAAGACTAACTTTTCCGCACGTTGTTGCTACACAAAAAGCACTAATAACAATTGCGAAAGGTACTTACTGTGCTTATCTGGGTCCAATTCCGGTCCGCGATTGCGTCTCGACACGCTTCGTGGCCGCGCGCTTTCGAGTCGAAAGAGTTTCCAGCGTCGCAGCCGCCGATCTGTTGACTCTAGGTGGGCTTAAGAAACTGGAAAGTAAACAAAATTAAAGAAAACTGTATAAAAATGCCATATCGATTCGGCCTTGGCGCTGGAAACCCGACTGACTCGAGCGCGTGCGGCCACAAAGAGTGTCGAGACGTAATTGCGGACCGGAATTTGACCCAGATATGCACAGTTTGATCTTTCTCATGGCAATCCTGGGCTTCAACATTTTTTAAAGTTCCAACCTGGTGCAGCGATCTTCCGCCTCGAAATGCGTTCATAAAATTTTGGGTGAATTTCAGATACGGACAGTCATATTCTGAATGTGGTTTTCGTGCCCGCAACTGCACATGTGTCACCTCAGGGCATTAAAAAAGCTACAACCTTATAGTTAAAGGTACTGTTCACGACAAGAATCGTTTTTGTGCTTTTCCGTCTATCTTGAAGACGGTCCTATGCTGATTCCAATGATGTTTTCGGAATCGTACAAGAACTTCTGGAAATGGAGTTAGGGTCCCTCAAAGCTTGAGCTAAGGAAACATGATGGACGAGTTGTCCGAGGCTTGTAACTTCCGCCTTTTGCTGCCGATCTATGCGAGCTGACCTGAGTAAAGAGAGAAGTTGAGAATGAAGGGAAGAACGGGGCTAATGATCAGAAGTCATCGCTCATCTCACAATCTCGAGCATTCATTTGTTCACGTCGGTGGGCGTGGAAAGTGCATCTGGAGTGTGACGAGCTGACGGGTGTCCAACTTTGGGGCCGTAGGCGACCGTTCCGAGCTCATTTTTCTTAGTTTTTCCAACGTTAGGGTTGCTCTAGGCCCCGCAGCTGCTGATCTCCACCAAAAAATCAGACATGGTTTTTATCGTGGACACTGCCTTTGCGCTATTCGGCTTGCAGCGGCGTCTATTAACCTTCGGCTTTTATACCACCCGTTTCCATAGCTTTCATTGTGATGGTACTGATGATGTTAAACCTCAAACAGCAATTCGTATGTTTGCATTACATAACTATTCAAAAATTACAACTATGCGACACAAACTACCCAAATTTCTAAAGACGTAACAAAAATGTGAAACTACCAAAACTTCTAAAAATGTAACAAAGATAACAAACAAAACATAACGCTCGCAGTGGAAACCATCCCGTTATGACAAGTAGGCAGGTAAAGCAACCCTAGTTTACAATAAGCATGTAAAAGCAGTAACACCGACCGCATAAGCACAAAGGAGGGACCATGCATGACAGACATCGAAAAAAGGAGAAACCTCTCAAAGTGAAAAACTATACAACAAGAAACATATTATACAAATTACGAGTTCACCGAGCGAGTAAATATTAGAGCAGGAGTATCACAGTATGTATTCTTAATACCGATGAGGACTAGCTGACACGGCCATAAAAAGACTGACAAGCCACAAAAACGGCATATTTACAAAAAATACTGCGATTAAAGGCAGTGTTCACGATGAATATCGCACTCGAGTTCGACCCAAGAATGGTATTGTTTGGTCGTGAGGTAACTAAAAGTGAAGAAACAGCGAAGAAAAACGTCCAGAATAAGTCAAAATAACGGTTTCTAAATTCAGGGCGTGGACGAGAATCATGGGCCCTGCTGATTTCGACAAGCGCGCCCTGATCGCGAAATCTGCGCGAATCGATCATGCTAATCGCGGCAGAGTTGCTTGGCAATTCGCCATCGAAACGTGTGCGGCGCCACAAGCTCGTCCTATTGGGGGGGGGGGCGGACCGGGATAGGTAGGCGCACCGGGATAGCCTTCAAAGCCGTTTTTATTGATTGCTGGCCAGTTTTCGTTGCCTTCTTTGACCCTATCCTCTCCAGCATCTGCCAACTTAGTGTGTCATACCGAGACTTCGAGAACGAGATTTATCGTGAACACTGTCTTTAAGGCAATCAAGACGAGTGTGTACGTCCTACACAAAATGCATTCCAGGATAAATGTCAGGAACCTTTAGTTCCAATTCAATGCCCGCTTTCTTATCGAGCTCGCTCTCGTAGCGATCAAACCTCTTATCACTGAAATAGATAACATCGCTTTACAATATTTAACATTCGCAATAGAGTAAACTTGTTGTAGACTCTTCTTTGTTTGAATAAAGATCTGTAAGGGCCACCCTTTAAAATCCGATATCTGTAGACCAACTCATCTGAGTATAGTTTGAAAAAAACCTTTTCGTATGGTACTATATTGCTCCTTTATCTCACCTCATTAACTGTTTGTACACTTCTTTTGCCTTCTCACAGACCCGATGAGCATAGTACACCGGACACGGCAGGGAAACAGGAATACGACATCGTGCATACAAGAAGCAAAGTCGGTAACACATTTCCTGAAAAAAAGGTAATACAGTCCAGAGAGAACGTACGTAGTATACTTGGGCAAAACTGTAAAAATTATCAAATTTTCGAATATATTCGAGAATCATCTTTTTCGAATTTCAAATTCTCGAATATAATCGAAACTCAAATTTTTCGAATTTTCGAACAATTTTTTCCAATGATTTTTTCAATTTTTCAGATAGATTTTTTCGAATTTAGAAATGATAGCTTCGATTTTAAAAATTATTTTCGAGCTGTCATTCACTGGGTCAGTCGCGGAGTTGCTGATGCTTAAGACACTGCAACTGAATCGTCTCACAGCAGCGATGATCGCGAATCCGCCGTGGTATGGTAGGTGTATCCGCGAAAGGGATTGCTGCGGACCACTCAGCAGACCGCGCGCCTGTCGCGTGCGCCGATCGATCACCACATTTCTCGTGGGCGCACACGACAAAGCGCTGTCTGCTGAGGTGTCCGCAGCAATCCCTTTTCTAGTTATCCGATCTATACTATCGCGGTACAGTCGATAGCAGCGGTACTTTCTCGGAACTTCCCAGAGTCGGGCTGCGTTGGGAAAACCGCTGCGAATTTCTCATTTTGTTCATTTTTCAAGGACCTTATGTCTTCTTTTTTTCTGAAGCTCATTTTCAGGTTTTTGATAAGAAAATTATTCCTCGAGTTGTTCTCTATCAGTCTTGAAATGTTTCACTAGCATTACTGCATCAGAATATCGATGTTTCGGCCAAATTCGCTCAACTGTAAAAAGCGATTATGTCTAAGCTCAGGTACAGAAATGGACGTCAATTCGCTAAACACAACCCATTCTAACCACTCGAAGTCAGTATTTTTGGAGCAGTCATTGTAGATTAGTGAGCTCAATCGCTTCCCTACGTATTTCAAGAAACTGTTTCTTGAGAAAGGGAAGGTTTCGGAAGCCAAAACCCTGGTACCCTCTATATCTGGCTGGCAGTTACATAATAAATGTGAAAAAGAGAGAAAAACATTTTGCAATGGCTGGCCGTTCAAGCCAGCCTATCCAACCAATGGAGCACGTAATACGGTGACGAAGTATTTCACGCGATCCAAGCGTGCGCTATCCCCAAAGCAGGCGTCGGTTGAATAGGTCAAGATGGTGCTTTGATAAAGTGTGCTTTTTAAGATCGATCAGAAAAACAGACTTCTAATGATATAATGATTGAGCATTTCGATTATTCGAATTTCAAAAATTCGAATATGCTCTTCAAAGTATTCGAAATTCGAATATTATTCGAAAGTCTGTTCCTGAAATATTCGAATTTTGAATACTATTCGAAAGTCTGTTTTCGAGATATTCGAATTTCGAATATTATTCTAAAGTAGTTTTTACGAAGTATTCGAATATCGAATATTATTCGAAAGCCCGTTTTCAAAATATTTGAATTTCGAATATTATTCTGAAACCAAAATTTTCGAATTTCGAATGATTCGAAATTCGAAAAATCATTTGAATATTTTTCGAATAATATAATTCGGTCCGAAGTATAGTACATAGATTATCAGTCCTATTAAAGGCAGCATACACGCTCGCAAACGTGTGGAAGTAGAATCGTATGGCTCAGAACACAACGAATACGTATTCTGAAGCGTCAAAAACCACCCACAATGACGCTACACGAGAAAAAAGTTGACCCCGCCAATGTACAGTGCAGTCGGCTGCCAAGGGTAAAAAGGCGGCGGCGGGCGGCGGCCCCCTCCGTTTCCGTGCGGCGTCCGTTTCGGGAACGGTTTACCGCGCTTACGACTTCCCCGGTTGATTCTGTTTCCGTGACACTTTCGAGGCAGCCGTGCGATTCTGCCAAAGGAGTTTGAAGAAATTTCGAAAAGTTTGGAATTTTTTCGAGAAATTGAACTGAAAGGGTAACGAGTCTTCAGAAGCTCATAAATATTTTCTAAACAATGGCTTTTCATCAAAGAAAATTGTAATGTAAACAAAACATGCAGTATACCGTGTATAGAACATTTTGTCAGAAAACTGCGAGCTGGAAATAAAAATACTCTGGACGAAAATTACAATACAGCACTGCAGAGCCCGATTGAAATCAATTTTCGGCTCAAACAGGCCTATGCTGATTGAAATGTTATAATGATGATTCAAATGATTTATATGCACAATCACGAATACACTGTAGAATTTTCTGGTTGAAAGGGCATTTTTAAAAAAATTCCAAAAAAATTTCAAATTTTTCTCCGGAAATTCACTGTCTATTCAGAGTAATACAGCACTGCAGAGCCCGATTGAAATCAATTTTCGGCTCAAACAGGCCAATGCTGATGTTGATGCGAGATCGTCTGAGAATATTAATTTAAACACTTTTTGTTCATTGAGTGACGCGGTGGGTTGGAGTGACGCGGTGGGTTGGCCTGATTCTGTTTAACGCCTCTGTGCCGCACGTCGCAGCGCGTCAGAACTGCTGGCATGGAGGAGGCGCTTGATAGGGTAAATCATGAATAAAATAATGCTCGACCCACACTTTTAGGCCTCTGAAGAAGACGTCAGTCGAAACGTCAGGCCCGAAATAAAACATTCCATCTACCAACCTCGTCCGGCATAGGAATTCCAACATAATAATCTATTCAGAGACCCTAGCAAATTTACTTCTTTGTTTTAATTTATGCTTTCTTTAGAGCTAGGTATGTGACACCACCAGAAAGTTATCTGGTCATTTTTGATAGCTGATTTCCAAATTATCATTTACTCAACATTGTTCCGAGAGACGTGATCAGTTTTTATGAGGCCCTCGGGTGTATAGCTCCTATAAAAAAGATTTTCCGAAGAAGTTAGCTATAGAAAAGTCCATGTGGGCATCAGTAAAAAATATCAGAATATAAGAAACACGAAAACGAGAAAATTTTATTTTTTTTTTGAAATTTCGCATTTTTCGTTATTTTTTTTTGTTGTGTTTCAGCACTTATTGAAAAGCTCCACTGTGCAATGCAGCGATGATAACTCTGCTTTCTAATGAGAGCACACATTTCTACATTATTAGTTTGAGGCGAAAATAGGCCACATCTCCGCTGCAGACTGTGGTAGACTTCCCTCACGTCTGCAGCAGGCAAGGGCCCGGCTTCAGACCGTGGCATGCTTTTGGTTCGGCTACTAACAACTGGAACTCCAGTTTTGCTTGTAGGTACTAGCCGAACAGGTTTGTGGAGAATAGCCACACTAGTGTCCACGAAAAATGGGGTGTTTACGGAAGTAGTCGAACAACCACGAGGCTACTGTTGCTATTCTGTTCGGCTACTGGCGCGAGATCGTCTGAGAATATTAATTTAAACACTTTTTGTTCATTGACTGCATCGTTTTTGGTGAGGGCCCATCTTACTGCTACGGAAAAGTGGAAAAAAAATGGGAGCAAAAGAGCATTTAAACATGCTTTTCGTAATCAAACTTACATAAATTTTGTCCGGACTCAGCATCCAGTCGTCGTACACAACTGTATAATGGGCAGGTCGAGTAGTGCCCTGAATAAGTAATATAATTTGGGAACAACCATCGACTTTAACAACTGATTTCGCCTTTCACGAATTGTATTGTACTGACCACGGCCCCGTAATGTGAAGCCAGATAGAAGTCGAAGGCAACTGGAGAAACTACACAGCTGTCCACAACGGTACCAGATGGCACATTCACATACCTAAAACTTGCTAATTAACAACATGTATTGGGTTGATGCATAATGATGGAACGTTTATTTTTAATATTTTTATTCAACAAAAACAATATTTAATCGAAACATGTCTAAATGATCATTTGATACGCGTAGTCACCATCCACTTCAAGAACTGCTTCCCATTTGCTTGGCAGTCGGTCGATTCCACGAGCGAAGAAGTCAAGATTCTTGGAGACAATATCCACGCTTTGACATCAGCCACCAAGTCATCCAAGTCGTCGTAGACTTTGTTTGGTTGCCAGTTTTTCAAAGAACAATTGACATGATAGTCCGCTGGTGCTTTTGTCGGTGAGTACGGCGGATGTGGGAGCAGATCCCATCCCTTATTGGCGATGGATTCGATTACACGGCGCTCAACATGTGGACGGGCGTTATCGTGATGGAACACGAAGTGGTTTTTTTGCGCGCTCTTTTCGCCTCGATTGCAGCGTTAAAGGGGTGGTGGCCATCGTGTATCAACACCCCCGAGGAGGCGGGAGAAACGGGGGAGGGGCGAGGTTCCTGATTAGACGCAACACGCTGCTAGCCCGTGTTGCGTCCAATCGGGAATCTCGCTCCTCCCCCGTTTCTCCCCCCTCCTCGGGGATGTTGATACACGATGGCCACCACCCCGTTAAGGCGATCAAGCTGAGCCAGATAGGCGTCGCTGCTGATGTTGAATTGCCGCTTGCCATTTCTGTGAGGGATTCTCCATTGTTGCCTTTCATCTGCGTCGTCAAACCATTAACAAATGCAATTTGAAATGATTTCGCAATAGATGATTCCGCTTCTGACCCACCACACACATCACATAGCCTTCTTAGAGTGCACGTCTTTTGGTATTCTTTCAAGGGGAAACACCTAGTGGAACGCAGATCTTCTTTCTTTTAACGCCTTTGAAGAGAAGCCATGAATCATTCCCAGTGTCAAGATTCTTCGAAAATGGTGTTTATTCGCTTCGCTGCAGTAAATCAGTGAAAATTCGAACGCGTTCAGCTTTGCTGTTGTCGGAGAGCTCGTGGGGCACCTATCCAGCCAATTTCCATACCTTTCCAAGCTTCTTCAGGCGTCGAACGATCGTTGATTGATTGACATTAAAGTCTTCAACCAGCATTCGCGTTGTCAGGCTTTCGTCCCCTTCAACGGCTGTCAGAAAAGCTTGATCATCAAAATCCGATGGCCGACCTCTTTTTTCTTTATCTCCCAAACTGGTGTCACATGATTTAAAGCGAATAAACCGTTTCCGTACTGCACTATCAGTAATTGTTTCTTTGCCAAAAAGTTCGTTGAGATCGCGAAACAACTGGACTGCGGTCCATCCTTTTTCAGAGTGGTGGAGCATAATATGACGAATATGGTATACGATGCATGCACAGTGCACAAAATCATTCACGGCAGGTACACTGATGACGCATCAAAGTTTTATACATTTGTTTACTCAGTAACACGTGGTGGACAAATGAAGATCTCCTACCGCAAACCAAAAACTAGGCTTAGAGCGAACGGTTTCACAGCCCGAGCTGGATCATTATTCATTACCTCGAGCAAAATAGTGGATTCAATGTGCACAACCGCCACATTCAAGCGTCGCATCAAAAATAAGCTTCTTAGATCATAATTATCTATCGGTTGATGTCGAAATTTCAGCCAAGTCCATGTGAACTCGTATTTTTCATGATTACTTGAAATGATTTCATGTTTCTTGTATAATCTTCAATCTTTTCACACGATTGCCTTATACAGCGTATTTAAATAAATAAATAAATATGAGTGCGATTTTCGAGACGCATTTTTCCAACTAAATATGGAGGACTATTTTTATATAAATTTTGAGGACGGAACGAAAATTTATAATAAAGAAAAACGTGTTAATAAAAACGTTCCATAATTATGCATCAATCCAATAAGAACACCAATTGGAAAACGACTGCCTACGTCTGTTCGCCTGTTTTGGTTGTTGATGGTTGATAGAAACGGGTGAGATGTCGTTTTTGAATTACAATGTAGGTGTACGTGGGGTCCAACTCACTGTCATCGTGTGCCAGCTGCTCCCACGACTTTCTAAAACAGAAGTCATTGCTGCCCAAGTATTACTAATTACTTTAACGTTTCATCACATCCGGCGGTGCGATCCCCCCCAATTTTCGAAGTTCGGTGGCGATCCCCCACTCTGGAAAATTTCCAACATTGCTTGACCCTGTGCGTGAGGTATTTGAAAAGGACAAAGTGATTGAGACGCACTTGATGTGTTTCAGCTCAATGAAAGCTGTCCGGAGCATTTCCGAATCGCTGACGCCGTCCCGCAATATAACAACATGACGAGGCCATACCTTTGAGTGCTGAAAAAGAAAACGGATAATGAAAAAACGAACAGTTCCATTTGCTGACCAGGCGCTCTTCCGCAAACTGACCTCGTGAAACTTCATCATCATTTCCCGAAACTGGGTTTCGAAACAAACGACGGTTTCTCTTGCTTTGCTCTGGGCCAAGATTGTACTGGTATACCTACAAGAACCCAAAATATCTCAAAGACACACAGACAAATAATGCGGCTCTCACCGAGTCGCTGCAAGATCAACATTCGCCACCATACTCGCAATGGATATGTCCATGCCAACATTAGTGTTGGTTGGATGGGTAACGTCAATACCCACGTACATCACCGCATCTTTAGGTGAAAACTCAGCGGACCTAGAAAGGCAGAACTCAAACATGAACTAAAATACAAGGATGGAGAAAGCAGACTGCACCTAGAGTCATCGTCGAGAATGACTGCCTGATTAACGCCACCAAGTTTCGAATTGATCTTTAGGGCAATATTATAATAGATCGTCCTGTAAATGGGCAACTACAATGTTACACTGTTCTCAATCAACAAAAACTGATAACCTCACTTGTCTTTCGCGCGCGTAGCCTTCTTCACTGTAGAAACATCGATAACCTGGTTAGCGACACCGAACTTATTATCGCATATCGACTTAATCAGTCCTAAAGGATGCGAATATATAGAATGATTTTTTTAAAACTCTGAAAAAAACTTTTAATCTTGTCAAGCCTTTGTGAACAAGCCGCGTAGCCTGTTATTTCAGGACACCGATTGGAAAACAGGATAAAAATAAAAATATATTGAGTGAAAGAAAAAGAGGACTAAGAAAAAGTCAAATTTTGAACTTGGAAGTCTATAGGGAACCTTCACCGTTCCCCACTCATGCAGGTATCCTGAACAACCTTCACCTTTCCGACCGCTGTCTCCAACCCAACGAACCTATGCGTGCACCCCTGCTACAGAGTGGGGTGCAATATACTCCAACATACCCCGAATCGGCAGGGTATAATTGCTGAAAAATCACATTTTCTGTCTGAACTGTGCCTATCTTGGCCAAATTCCGGTCCGCAATTGCGTCTCGACACGCTTTGCAGCCGCACGCGCTCGAGTCAGGCGGGTTTCCAGCGCCAAAGACGACTCCATTGGTGCTGGAAGCTCTTCTGACTCGGGAGCGCGCGGCCGCAAAGCGTGTCGAGACGCAATTGCGGACCGGAATTCGGCCCAGATAAGCACAAGTTGCAAGTGCCGGCTACCTGTTTTGGCTTCAAAACGGTGGTCGGTCGGTATCTTCAACAGGAACCATTGGTGTTTTAGCCTTGATTTAGTTTTTTTTTACTAGTTCTATAGTGTTCAAATTGATTGTGTTCAGTTTGTTGATTTTTAGATTTTTTTAATGTCATATCACATGTGCTTGCGCATGTAATAAATTTGAAATTTATGCGGGCGATTATACCCAGATGCGCCCGTATACCGGGGTATAATCATTGACGAATTCGGCCTCAGAACTACGGCAGTACGAGCATGCATCAGGTCTGCTGCTGACGACTTTGTTGACGTAGGACATAAGCAATATTGAGTGACCACAGCGCAGCGAGGCGAGAGCACATCTCGCCCACCTACCGAGTTCGGGCTTGGACTCGCAAACTCGTCGCGGCACTGCTCCTAGAATGCGGTCCATAGCCGCCCTTTAAAAATGTCCTCAAACGAATTAGGTAGGCTCCTCACGCGAGAAATGGTTATTCTTCACATATTTTTGCAAATGGTCTCGTTACGGAAAAGGTCACGTAATGATACTACCGAAACTTAACGTAAAGCCTAGCTTGCTCGGATTAGTCCGGCCGGAGCAAGCCGCGAAGCCGTAAGCCATGGCAAATATAACAATGATAAGAAAGCGTTGACATGATAAGCCCGATAAGCCGTACTTCTACTGACTAAAAACGAGCCAGCTAGCCTGTAGGCATCTCATATGGTACACATCCACCTTGCAGAGGTTCGATTTCAGTAAAGTCCTTGGATCAGATCTGTGTTATAAGAGGATTAGAGCTGAAAGTGTTTTGAATTGTCGGATTTTCGACTTGAGGAAGATTTCGTCCTCCTTCCAAAGTCGAAACTTCAACGATGGATGCGGGAGTAGACTAGACATATCCAATTCTGTTGCAGATATCCGTCGTACACACTAGCTTGAGGTTGGGCCTAAATATCTGAACTCTAGGACCTGCTTGAAATTGTATTCTTCGGGATGGACGATGGCTTAGGGAAGAAACGGCGAAAGAGTGGGGGAGGGGGAGACGGAGAGCAGCGTACGCTCACACACAAATTATCAACCATAAGAATCTTGCTCAGAGGTGGAGAGTGCAAGCCCAAGAACAGAACGACATACCAAAAACCTCGAAAACTCACCATAGGAACTTCCTCCTTCTTTCCACATCGAGTTGCTGAGTTCCTTGTTGTTAATCACCAATATTAGCAACGTATGTTTCGACGATTTGAATTCTTGATATTTCTCGAAGCGTGCCTTAGCATCTTCAACATAACGCCCAATATCTTCAGCGGTGAGCTTGACATTTTTATAAAGCTGCAATGTAAGCTGTTCAAGAGAAATCTATGGAAGACGTACTTTGAATTCTTCCTCACCCGGAGCACTTCTGGAGCGACCGATAATCCACGTTCCCTACACTTAGCCATCAAGTCATAGAAGAACTGACTAAAGCAATAGGACTGCTTAAAACTGAGCCGTAATTGCGACTTAATGAATTGGCAAGAATCGAAAACATTGAAATAAACTTTTAAGGAATCGTACGCACACGGATCCATACTATATTTTTTTTGAGTGAGTGTATACCTCTCGCTAATGAAAATGGCGAAACAGCCCTTTGAAAACCGCAAGTCGAGATGGAAAAACATTAACATAATTCGTGAAGGAAAAAAGACTCGAAGTAGTCGGCAATCGGGTTTGAATGGGCGTCAACTGATTTTTTGAACAGTCGCGCTGGATCGCAGGAAATTTCTACCGGCATAGAATGGCGATGTGCAAATTGTGACTAGCTTTTACGTAAAATAACCCCCTATACTTCTTTCGAATAGTACTGAGTGTTTGTGCCCTTCTCTAGATTGATTTGTGCACTTTTCTACAATAATTTCATGTTTTACGTCGCGTATCAAAGGATAGGACACCCAACCCTGGCCAGGCCAGCTTCTCGTTTAGTGAAACTGTGTGATCAAAAATCTGATGGTCGATCGGCCCTCCTCGCTTCTTTGTTGCATCAAATGCTCGATTCGGCATACCTTCCACCAAGTTGATCAGCCTTTGAGGGTCGATCTTGCTTCACTCTTCGGTCATGGTCTTTTCAAGGGCAGAAATTGAGAGCCGTCACTGGACATTGAAACAGACCCGACGAACTTAATCAACCCAGAGATTTCTCATTGGGCTGAGATCAGGCCTGTAGACGAGTCATGCAAGATATGGTTAGCTCCGTGGCTTGTTTCCTCAAGGAAAAACATTTATATTCAAACCGCGGCTGGTGCGGCGGTTTAAATCACGCCAGCGGCTGGCTGGTAATTACCAACCAGCTGCTGGTAAGATTTGAGCACAGAAAGCGCCACATCGCCGTATCTCGCTTCGAAATTGACGAAATTGACGGTTTAATTACCCAAGTTTGAGTGGTATCTGAAGATTGGCCACGCCGAGCGGTTGGTTCTCCTGCTCCGTCCTACGTTCCACTCCTCATTCTCGATATTCTGACGTCGTTGGCCGATTTATCGTGCTGGTTGGCCTCCGGATACTGCTGTGCTCATAGTGGCAAGTGGGTTCCAATAACGTCTTAATTTGCCACTAGGAAAGGTAATCCTTTTCCTCCACATCGATTAGTGTCGCCTTCCTGTGCTGTAAATCGAACTGTGTGGTGATCTGTTGATCTTTCACGTACGTCATGCCGGGAACTCAAGCTACAACGCCTGTTGGAATGGCTAAGGGAAAGAAGACTCGTATGGAAACACCAGGAAGTCCAGAATCGCCGCTATCTGATGGTCTTCAGGCTATGATTGCGAAATCGCCAGGTCGCCTCGTGTCACAGACTGTGTCAGGAAGGTCATCACAGCAATGGCTGACGAGCTAGGTCGTTTTAAACTTGAGAATGTTAGCTTGAAGAAAGAGATTGCTGATTTGCGTAGTATTTTGCCACCATTGCCGTGTATGGATAATAATAACTCTGTAGCTTCCTCTCATCCTGTAACTAATCTCGATCCTCCTAAACAGTCTTTGCCTTATCAGGAAGTAGAAAGGTTGCGGTCTGTTGTTATTAGCGGCATCCCGGAGAGTAAATCCCGTAGTTCTAGGGAGCGTGTGTCGCATGACTTTAATAATGTGTTTAGTATACTGGATTTCATGGCAATTAAATGTAACCCTACAGCAGTTTATCGTCTAGGAAAACCCCTGCAGGGCAGAGATAGGCTGCTGAAGGTGGTTTTACCTGCCAGTGTTTTTCAACGGATGGCTGTTAGCCGGGCGGCAAGCCTTCGCTACTACTCTGGGAGGGGGATTTACCTGAGGGAATCTCTCCCTCCCAAAGAGCTGGAGCGGAGGAGGCTGCTGCGGAAACCTCGGAACACGGCTTCTGGGGCAGGCTCTGTTGCTCCGCCAGCAGGTCCACCTCCTGCTAAGGGCCGTAGTAGTACTTCTCCGTCAGCACCTTCTGGCAATCAGGGAAACTGAGAGCCAATCCTCGGTATTTTCATAGTACATTGAAGTGTTTCTATAACAATGTGAGGTCAATTGCGAAAAACTCGGTTTACATAAGCTATGTGCTGGGAAACAACTATGATATTTATGCATTTACTGAGACTTGGCTGAAACCCAGTCATTCTCTGCCATCTTTAATAGGTAGTCTGACCGCTGAGTACGATATACTGCGTTGTGATCGACCCAAAAAACGTGGAGGTGGTGTGATAATACTTGTCCACCGAAGGTTATCTGCTAATACTATATTTTCCGAATCTGTAGAAAATGCGTATGAAGTACTTGCAGCCGATATTTTCTACGAAGGCTACAGTTTCAGATTTATTTTGGTATATAGGACTCCAAATTGTCTTGTTCATTCCACTGAACAACTTGTCAAATTACTCAGTGACTTGACTGCCTGTGAAAAAGATACGGTGATTGTCGGTGACTTCAACATGCCAGAAGTAGATTTTCTTCACAGGGATGACACTGACGCTGCTCATTTGTCTCCTTTGGAGGAGCTAGTCTTCTGTCATGACCTTGTGCAGCATGTGCATGAACCCACAAGGGGTAATAATATACTCGACCTAGTGTTCTCTAGTAGTCTCGCGTTTGTTACTGATACTAAAGTGCTGCCTCCTACTGGCCAGAGCGATCACTACAGTATATCCTTCGATATACAGTGTTGCCAAAGTCAGGCTGCTCCAATCTTCCGCAGGGTGTTTTCGGGTTGTGATTTTAGAGAAGTCTGCAATTATCTAGCTCAATTGCGCTGGATTGATCTTTTTGAATCTCAGTCGAATGTAAATGACAAATACGAGCTATTCCTCTCAATTATTCATGCCGCTATTGAAGCACATGTTCCCCTTAAAATGGTCTCATCTGTGAAGTCAACCCGCTTACCTGGGTACTTACAAAAAATGCTTGAGCACCGAGACTGTTTGTTTCATGAAGCTAGAAGAACCAACAACTGGGGAACATATAAGGAGTTTGCCACAAAATTCGCTGCTCAGCTTGCTAAATATAATTGTAACGCTGAGAAAAAGGTTATCGAATCTGGTGATAATCAGGGGTTTTACAGATAGTTGAATAATAAAATTCAGCAAAAACGGCACATCGGTTGTTTGAGAAGTAGGAATGTTTTAGCGACAACTCCTATCGACAAGGCTAATATGCTTGCCGACCAGTTCTCTGCTGCATTTCAAAAAGACAATGGGTTGATCGATGAATCATTCTCTCCTGACTGTGAGCCAATGCTGGATTTCCCGTGGTTTGATCCTAGGAAGGTTCATGACTTGATAACCAAATGGTCCAAGTCTTTCTCCGTTACCCCTGATCAAATCCCGCTTTTCTTTATTAAGGAAGTGGCATGTGTTATTCCAGGGCCTTTATCTTATTTGTTCAATCAGTCACTAATGTATGGTGAAGTGCCAAGAAGGTGGAAGCTCTCGTTTGTAACCCCTGTTTTGAAAAAGGAGCCTGCTTCCAATCCTGAAAACTATCGGCCAGTTAGCATCACGTCCATCTTTTGCAGAGTTTTCGAAAAAGTTTTGAAGCAACATATAGTCATGCATCTTGCCTCTCAGAACATTATACCAAGGAATCAGCATGGATTCGTTCCGGGGCGATCGGTCGAGACTAATCTTTTGGAATGTTTAGATGACTGGTCAGCAGCTATTGACAGGAAGAGCGTTAGTGACGTCGTTTACTTTGACTTTGCGAAAGCATTCGACCGAGTGTCTCATGCAAAGCTTCTTTTCAAACTTAGCAAAATCAAGATTCATCCTGTTCTTTTGAAGTGGATAACTGAGTATCTAACCGACAGAAGCTTTCAGGTCAGAATTGGAGGGGTTTATTCTGAGGTAAAATGCGCTGAAAGTGGGGTACCTCAAGGTGGCGTCCTGTCTCCCATTTTGTTCAACATTTTCACTGCAGACTTGCCTTCAGTCCTTGAAACTTTCGGAGTAAACAGTAAAATGTATGCTGACGACATCAAAATCTATAGGACCATATCTACGTCAGATGACACAAAATCCCTCCAGCTCGCTGTAGATGAGATATGGAAGTGGGCAGGGTCATGGCAGTTACCACTAGCTCCGCAGAAGACCATTTTCATGCGAGTAGGAACGGTGGAATCCATTCCGGAAACCTCATACTTAGTAGGTGCAACTGATATACCTCGTGTGGAGTTTGTTCGGGATCTAGGCTTCCACCCACTACAATGATAAACTTGAATTCTCCAAACATATTCAAATTCGTTGTAAAATGGCTCTCCCTAGAACATTCCAGCTTTTCAAAGGTACAAAAAACCGAATCCAGCGATCATACCGTGTGATTGACCTAACTGCGTTTTTATTTCTAGAGCTTAGCTTTATTTGTTTTCTGAAAATGGTTGTATAGTGGTTTGCGTAATTAGTGTTTGTTTTTTTTTCTCTCACGTTTGCCTTCTGCATTCGTAATAAACTTATAATTATAAATGATTTTTAGAGGTAGTTTTCGTGTTCCTCACAGTGAGGCAAACGTAGAGTCATTGCAACTCCGGTATCCTGTTGAAAAATTTGTATTTCCTTCTAAAATTCATGTCTACCACAGACCAGAACATGACAGATTTCTGCTATCCAGATCGTCTGACCAGTTCATAGTGAGGGATTATGTGGTGCAAATATTGTAATATTGTATTTCTCGATGCATTTTTCGAGTTCAAAATATTTTTTTCTAACACTATCGTATGAAGCAATTCAGAAATTACTTCAAAATTGAAATAGGACCACTTTGAAGCAAGTTATGGCGATGCAGCGCTTTGTGAGCGCAAAAAACGCCGCAAATGCTTTTTCTGCAACAAATTGTGCGGTACTGTACGGGCTTAAATGCATCATTGGCGCTGGAAACCACTTTCCATTTTTTGGCTCAATTTCATAGATGAGCCAGATGGACCACACCGGTAAACTTTGGCGCGTCAGAAACGTAGGGTTATGAGGTTGGAAGTGGTTAAAGAAGAGGATCCGCCACCAGTTCTCACCAGCCATCTAGCACAAAGAACAAAAGCGCCATGCCAGGCGCAAAAGATACTTTATTGCAAACTCTTATCTCGGAAAATCTTATCATCCAAATTTGCACAGTGAAAGCTTTTTATTTTAAGTGATTTCGGAAGAAGGCAAAAGAAATTTTCTCACCTAGAGAGTTTATAGCGTAAAACCACTTGAGACGTTCAGAAAAACTTATTGCACTGGCTGGACACACCGAATTCGACATAGAGGGCGACAAATCAACTTTTAAAGGTTTTTTAAACACGTTCATTTATCCAAATCAGGGTTTTTTTTGAAGTTTCTTTGCTGTTATCGCTTACCTCAAGAGCTTGCCTACTCGGAAACATAGAAAAATAAGACACCGCTTTTTTTGCCCGTACCATACCTTAAGGGCTATTGAAGCACAGCGAGGCACTGCTCTGCAATTCAAATAATTCATAGATCCTAAAGCACGCCCATAAGTACGCCGCCAAGCGGCGTGGGCATGCACCTTGTCCTTATGATACGCGACGTGAAACATGATACTTTTCTAGAAAAGTGAACAAACACACAATCCTACTCAAAATAGGTGTACGGGTGATATTTTGCATCGTGATCTCAGAAGCATCGACGAAAAAAATTATCCTGCTCAGCAAACACAAAAACCGACGAATCCCGTGGTCCCCTATCTTTATGATACGCAGTGTAGAATTTTACTGCTCCTACCAGAACGCAGACGGCATTGCAAGCGCCGAAAAATAGTCAGGAGCATGTGTTCTGTGATCGAAAACTATTCGCAGATTCATGGAAGAAGACAAACCATAAAATTCCCCAATGAAATACAGTGCTGATTTTACTGTATTCGATCCTTGCCAACCCCGCGCATCAACTCACCCAACAGTTTCTTGTGTAACCCTGGCATCTGAATCATCTTCCATTATAAGAACAGCAGACACAATCTCACCAGCTGGAGCTTCTGAAATATTTGTGGTCCGTGTCATCAATATTTCCCACTAACAAAATAGAAACCCCTTGAAAAAGGGGCTCAAAACAACTCAGAAGTCCCTTTTGGCCAAGGCATAATGTCGGCTTGGATCCTGGTGATACTTTGCGTTCTCCATTGAAGGTTGGCCCAAATTCGGTGCACCTATGTTATAGCATATTGCACGAAGTTTGCGCCAACCTTCAATAGGGAAAAAGAATCAGTAGGATCCATGCCGACTGCAACAATGTTGTGCATCCCAACTCTTTTTTTCTGCACGAAGACAGTCTTGTTTTGCTGAAAATCCCCCTCTGATCGCAAAGTATTTAGCTATTTACAACAAACACATTCCTCATCTGTGAAACAGAATTTACCGTTGACCTCCTTTCTCTTGATGGCTCGCTCAGGCGTCATGGGCACAAGATTTTTCACCTTAAAACAAAAAACCTAAGACAAATCACACGACGTGAGCAAAAAGAATTAAGAACGCACTGCATCAACAGCCACAGCGGAATCCAGCACACGTCCTTCGCAATGAATCATTTTAGGTTCAACTTCGAACTACAATTAGCCGCTTATGTAAGAAATACACGAAAAAAATTGCTCTCTAGACTTTGTTCAACTAGAGGATGAAGCTATATGTACTTTCCACAAAGTTCAACACGTCTTCTGGGGTGACCACCGAATGACTCCTGACATTATTCCCTATTACAAACCCCTTTGTCCAAGGTCGACAATCGAAACACGTTAAAGCAGTATACATTCCGTTCCGATGCCGAAGACAGGCCAGTCCCAAATTACGGAAAAGGGTTATCAAACCATAAGCCTACTTTGACGTCTCCAAGTTAGCTGAAAAGTAAATGGTAAGAGACCTAGCTTAGCGAAACGAGCGACAACAGCATCAACATGGGTCCGAAAGCTTCATGCCTTTATACGACACCGCGCACTTAAACAAGTGCCCAGAGGGACCCACTACTTCAACCACAATGGTCCTTTGGATGAATCCTATCCTGATCGCCCGGTCCCTGAGCCTACGGCAAGAACCACTTCGTGGCACCAGAAGAAGAAGAAGAAGAAGCAGTATACATTGTTTCGAAGCGAAACCTTAACGGTCGACCTAGAAGGAGGATTGTTGCCGAGACGTCGTCCGTTGGTACCGTGGCAGTGTGGAGGAAAGAAGAGCGCCTCCGTGTAAACCGACGTCAACCGCTCCGCGAAGATGGTTTTTGTAAACCAAAACCTTTTTTCGGTTGCAAAAAAGGAAGGATTCGTTCGGGTTTCTCTCACCGCAACGCTGACGTCATTTGAAGCGTCGAAAACGAGCCAGGATGACCCCTACTGAGCAATCTTGACTCGCCGACCCGTAAATACCGCTGTGAACAACAGAACGCCTCAGGCGACGTGGCGTTCGGGGCCCCGGCGGATTCACCCACTTATCGCATTGCCAGCGGAGAGCCGGTGCACGGGCACATTGCGCTAGCGCTGGCTGTCTACCGGCTATCTGCCGGTGTACCGGCGCTGCGACGGCACTGTTGCCAGTGCACCATTGTAACGTATGATGGATAAATTCACCTATCATGGCCTTAACCACATACTCAGCGGGTACTTAAGGCTGATCATCCCACTGATTGTGAGTGCTCACTCGGCAGGATTCTCAGGGAAGTGTCTCGAAGCCAGGTGGGCCCGAGACACTCCCCTGAGAATCATCCAATACATTTGTAGGAAATTTTGGCTGTTGGGGGGATAATAGCGTCCGTAACAACTCTCGGCTACACCTGTCGGTAGGATCTAGGTGCAAGAGAGACAGTACTGCGTGTAAGCCACGAGCATGATAGCGGACAATTGGATACTCGGCTACTTCCTGCACGAGCTAGAGGGAATGAGGCAGTAGCTACTGCGACTATGCCACTAGATTCTGAGAACAAACGCCCATTTCAGCAATATTAGCAGAAGTGTAGGATGGCTACTCATGCTTCATTCGTCCGCTATTCTAGCTGGATTTTGTGAATTCATGTAGAGATGCTCATGCTTCCTCATTCGTTGCCATATATGGTCACAGGTCGTATGATAGCCTTTAAAACATTGTTCTTCGAGAAGGGACAGTGGGAGCTTCTTGTAGCAAAGAGCTGAAATCAATTGTGGTGATATTGCCTTCAAATGAGAATTCGACTCGCGTGATGATCCCTGTTCCACTGAGAGATCGATCCGAGTGCCATTTGCCGATGCTCCGAACAAAGTGAATGTACAGAGATGGACCAACTCGAATCAAGAACGGCTTCGTCTCTTACACGCGGAGCACACCCGGTTCGTGAAGGATCATCTCGCCAAAGCAGCCGTCAACTCTATTCTCGGTGATATGCCGCCCAGGGTATGTGATAACGAGTCCGAGCTTGGTAGGCGCGCCAGGTGTATCCTCGCTTCGTTACGCTGCGGACATTCTCCATTGCTTATGTCTTACCTCCACAGGATCGACAATAGCCAGCCTGACGTGTGCCCGGACTATGGAAACCAAGACCACGACACTAAGCACCTATTTGGTTGTCCGAAGAAGCTAACAACGCTAAGTACAATAGACTTCTGGACGAATCTAGTGCTGGTCGCCCCGTTTTTCAACTTGTGACGAAACCCCTCTCAGTGGCTACAAAGAAGAAGATGAAGTTCTTATTACTGTGTTCTGTCTTGTAGTCGTTACTATCGCTAACTAGCCTGATCACCCATTAGGAAGGATTATGAATCCTGTGTGAGAGAGATATCAGAAGGCCTTTTGCGGATGCTCCCGAGAAAGTCAATATACAAAGATGGACGGACTCCTAATTGGATCGTCTTGGTCTTTTACGTGCGGAGCACACCCGTTTCGTCAGGGATCACTTGAGTGGGGTGGCTGTCAACTCCATATTGGGGATCGCATCACCTGAAGTTAGCAACACCGAGATGGAACTCGGTAGGCGAGCTCGATGTTCCCTTGCCTCTTTGCACTGCGGGCAATCTACTATGCTGATGCCATATGTTGTGATGGGAGATCAAATATCAGTTGATTTATCGACTGATCACCATGTGGGTTGCGGTTTGATCTAGGCGCGAAAACCGGCCAATCACAGACCACCCACTGCGCTATATAAACCCCTGCCGCCGCACTGATAGGGAGATTCCTATTGGATTCGTCTACCACTGCCACTCCGTTCCTGCACCACCACTCCACGACGCCTCGACGCCAAGCCACCACGACGACGCCGAGCAGCCAACCACTCGCCTCACTACTCACTGTTATTCTTGCTGTACATTTTGCCTAGCCACCTGCGCGTGGCAACCTTTTGGAATAAATTTTTGCACGCCGTTTGTGTCCCGTAAACAACAACTGGCGATCAGGTCTCCCGCCTTGCGGTCGATTACCTGCAAAACGAACTAAAAGTGCAAAAAAAAAGTCGATCAGCAGCCCGCCCAGCGGTTGAATTGCTGACGAAATAGTGCCAGGTGCCCGCCCTTGCGGTTGAATACCTGAAGATAGACCAGAAGCCCGCCCTGGCGGTTGAATTTCTGGAGTCAATAAGATCAGGGAAGTCGCGCTCTTGCGCTTGAGCACCTGGAAAGACCAATAGTCGCCTCTGGGCTGGAACTTGGTCGAGAGATCGCACATTTTGATTGATTGTGCTTGATCCAAAAGGCAATTGATTGAGCTCGCGTTCAAGACGCTGGAGCAAAGTTTTTGAGCAAAAGAGCATTTGGGCTTGATTTGAGATTATCGCCCTTGATTGAAAATGGACCAGGAAACCGTCCAAAAGCTGTTAGATCAGAACGCTCAGCAAATGAGGCTGATGATGCAAGAAAATGCTCAGAAACAAATGGAATTAGTACAGCAAATGATGCAATTGATGGCTACAAAAAGTGAGGCGAAGCCAGAAAATAAGGTGGTGCCGCATCAATCGACATTGATGTCGGAATTGAACGGTCGAATCACAGCATTCGAGTTTGACCCCGAGATTGATAGGTGTTTCTCTCGGTGGTACGAAAGGCATGAGGACACGATAATAAAAGATGGTGCATCCCTTGCTGAAGATGCAAGGTTGAGATTGTTGCTAGGGAAGCTTGACAATGAAGTCTTCGAGAGATATAAGCGTCAAATTCTCCCGAAAGCACCGTCAGACGTTTCGTTCAGCGAAACGATTTCAACCCTTAAAGATATGTTCGATGTAAGAAAATCTTTATTCACATTGCGATATCAGTGTATGAAAGTAGAAAAACTGGACACAGAGGATTACATGCAATACACTGGTCGAATAAATGAAATGTGTGAACACGCTCGCTTCGACGAGCTGGATAGTGAAGGGTTGAAGGCATTATTGTGGATTTATGGTCTCAAGTCGCATAGAGATCGCGAAATTCGACCAAGATTGCTTGCCTTCTTGGATAAGGAAGCAAAGGAACAACGGAAGCCTACGCTTCATCAGATGTATAAGGAATGTGACCGAATAATGACGTTATTGAAGACGTCAAAGATGATTGAACAGGATTCAGCTGATGTCAGAGAGGTCAGAAAAGGGCCATTCCGGAAGGAAAAAGAAGGAACATCAGAATGTTGGAACTGTGGTAGAAATGGTCACACAAGTCGTGAGTGCCGAAGCAAGGCATGGGTATGCAACTCATGTAAAGGTAAAGGGCACAAAGAGAAATATTGTGAGAAAGCGTCGCAATATCGAAGCAGGTCCAGATCGAGGACGGCTGCGAAACCTCACAAGAAACGCTGCGGGCGAGTAGTTCTCGCAGGAAGTGCTGAGGCTGAAGTGAACTCGGTTCGACAGTACGTCACCGCCGAAGTCAATGGGCACCAAATAGAGTTTCAGTTGGACACAGGCTCAGACATCACGCTTTTGAGTGTGGATGAATGGAAGAAAATGGGTAGTCCTGAACTCAGAAACACTAGCCTGATTGTAAAGACGCTAGTGGGAACCGGATGAAGGTTCACGGTGAGCTGAAATGTCAGTTCAAACTGAGAGGTGCTAATGGTGAGGGATGTTGTTACGTCACCCCCCATAGAAGTCTAGTCGGCCTCGATTGGATAAAACAAAACGCTGAAATGGCATATCACATGGAAAGAATGGTAGCTCGTGTGAGTACCGCAGATGATGCCAAAATAGTGGAAGAGTTGAAACAGAGATTCGAAAGTGTGTTTCAAGAGGGCTTAGGCACATGTACGAAAGAAAAAGCAGCTCTGAAATTGTTGCCAAACGCTAAGCCGATTTTCAGAATGAAAAGACCTGTCGCGCATGCATCGTTAGAGACAGTTGAAAAAGAAATTGAGCGCCTTGAAGAAATGGGTGTGATCGAACCGATAACCCACAGTGAATGGGCCGCTCCAATAGTTTGCGTTCGTAAAGCGAATGGCAAAATGAGGGTCTGCGCCGATTTTTCAACTGGTTTGAACAACGCCTTGGAGGCATATGAGTATCCTATTCCCATTCCGGACGATATTTTCGCATCTCTGAATGGTGGAACGATCTTTTCACAGATTGACTTTTCGGATGCTTACCTTCAAGTGCAACTGACGGATGAGGCCCAAAAGCTGGTGGTAATCAATACACACAAGGGTCTATATCGATACAAAAGGTTGCCTTTTGGTATCAAGACAGCGCCAGGAATTTTCCAAAGCATCATGAATAAAATGATATCTGGTCTGGAAGGAGTAGCAGCCTACCTGGACGATATTCTGGTAGTCGGAAAAACACCTGAAGAGCATAGAAGAAACATTAATGCTTTATTCGAACGAATCAAAGAATACGGTTTTCGAGTAAGACTGGAAAAATGCTCGTTCGCGAAACCAGAAATCCGTTTCCTCGGGTTCGTTGTGGACCGAGATGGACGTCGTCCTAATCCAGAGAAGGTGGCTGCCATCGCTAAAATGCCAGCACCACAGAATGTGGCACAGTTGCGCGCATTCCTAGGCATGGTTACGTATTACTCGTCTTTCATACCGAACATGAAGGAGATGCGTGGACCACTGGATGCTTTGCTGAAAAAAGACATTAAATGGATATGGAAACACACACATGAAACAGCGTTCGAAAAACTGAAGAAAGTGTTGATGTCAGATTTAAACCTGACACACTACGATCCTAAAAAGAAGCTAATCGTAGCTGCTGACGCTTGCGATTATGGGATCGGGTATGTGATCTCGCATAGAATGCCTAATGGAACAGAAAAGCCGATCGCCCACGGCTCGAGATCACTAACAGCCGCAGAAAAGAATTATGCCCAGATCGAAAAGGAGGCTTTAGGTCTTGTGGAGGCAATCAAAAAGTTCCACAAATTTGTTTACGGAAGGCGTTTTACGCTCCGAACTGACCATAAGCCGCTGCTGGCCATATTTGGTAGCAAAAAGGGTGTACCAGTCCATTCAGCCAACCGTCTGATGCGTTGGGCAACAATGCTGATAGGCTATGACTTCGAAATCGAGTACATCAAGACGGACTCGTTTGGACAAGCTGATGGTTTGTCAAGGCTGATACAGAGGCATCCTCTTGTTGAGGAGGATCGCGTAGTCGCCTCAGTGGAGGTTGACGTGAATGTAGTGCTTGCAGACGCTATTCGTAGGTTGCCCGTCACGGCAAATATGATTCGTGAGCACACGGAAAAGGATGTTCTGCTGCGAAAGCTGAAAAGTTTCATTGATACTGGAAAGTGGCCTAAAGTTGTAAAAGCTGATTTGAAGCAGTTTTACAGTAAACGTGAATCGTTATCGATAGTGCAAGGCTGCGTGATGGTAAGCGATAGAGTTGTCGTGCCACAGACGCTGAGACAGGAAGTTCTCAAAGAGCTACACTATGGTCATCCTGGGATTGTCAGGATGAAAGGACTAGCGCGAAGCTACGTCTACTGGCCAAATATCGATGAAGACTGCGAAAAGGTTGTGAGAAGTTGCGCTGATTGCCAACTACAATCAAAATCTCCGACTAAAGTACCTCTGCAAACCTGGAAGACACCAGAAAATGTATGGGAGCGAATTCATGTTGATTTTGCTGGGCCAATGGATGGAGGTACTACATGGTCGTTGTTGACGCATTGAGTAAATGGCCGGAGATGTTTGAAATGAAAAATATCACAGCTGGCACAACGGTGAAGCTGTTGAAAGAGCTTTTCGCACGCTATGGAAATCCAAAGACGCTAGTGAGCGATAATGGAACACAATTCACATCCGAGCTTTTCAAGCAGATGTGCGAAGAACGAGGTGTTAACCATGTAAGAACACCACCGTACCATCCTCAGTCGAATGGTCAAGCAGAAAGATTCGTGGATATCCTGAAAAGAGGGATTAAGAAGCTAAAAGGGGAGGGGAGGTCGTCCACTCGCCCAGAAAGTGACTGTCTAAACGCTGTGTTGTTGGCTTACCGCACAACACCTAATTCTGCTCTGCAAGGCAATTGCCCAGCCGAAGTTTTCCTGGGAAGAAAGTTAAGAACCCGGTTGAGTATGCTAAGACCGTTGGAAGCGCAGACAGAAGCAGACAGTGCCGCTGACCATCGGAAAAGGACTGATGAACAATTTAATCGGAAAAATGGTACGGAACGCCGAGACTTTTCACCCGGAGACCCTGTCCTAGTAAAGGATTACAATGGAGCATCCAATTTTGAATGGACTCAAGGGACAGTGGTAAAGACCATTGGAAAAGTCATGTACGAAGTCGACATTGGAGGTAGAACAGTTCGCAAACATGCAAATCAAATGCGAGGTAGCATATTGAGTCATAAGTACGACAATGCGTACTCGCGAGATCTGCTCTTGAATTTGTTTGAAACCGCTCCGCTCAGCACTGAAAGAGTGCCAGAACAAGCTAGTGAAGATGGGCCGGATCAAGAGCATGATACCGTGATCATACCCAGTGATGATCCCTCCGATGCCGCTACACAGGGTAACGATGAGCAACCCAGTACGAGTCGCGCAACTCCAGGGGTAGTTGAAAGGCGAGCTCGAAAACCGCGAACAGTTGGGTTTGCTCCAGTTACGTTACGAAGATCAACCCGAAAGCGCCGTAAACCAAAGCGCTACGAACTTTAGTCGGTTGATAACAAATTGGTTCTCCTCACCGTAGAACGCCTCTTAAAAGGGGAGGTGTTGTGATGGGAGATCAAATATCAGTTGATTTATCGACTGATCACCATGTGGGTTGCGGTTTGATCTAGGCGCGAAAACCGGCCAATCACAGACCACCCACTGCGCTATATAAACCCCTGCCGCCGCACTGATAGGGAGATTCCTATTGGATTCGTCTACCACTGCCACTCCGTTCCTGCACCACCACTCCACGACGCCTCGACGCCAAGCCACCACGACGACGCCGAGCAGCCAACCACTCGCCTCACTACTCACTGTTATTCTTGCTGTACATTTTGCCTAGCCACCTGCGCGTGGCAACCTTTTGGAATAAATTTTTGCACGCCGTTTGTGTCCCGTACACAACACCATATTTGCATAGGATCGACAGCAGTAGGCCCGACGAATGCCCGGATTGTGGTAACCCTGGCCACACTTCAGCACATCTATTCGATTGTCCAAAGAGGCCCACCACACTGACGACAGAGGATTTGTGGTTGAATCCAACTTCGGTCGCACGTTTCTTGAACCTATGACAAAACCCTTCTGCGGCCGCAAAGCCTTGTACGACCAGTACATGGGGACCGAACCGGAATTCTGGTACAAGTACCCAGTTCTGCAAAGAACCCAACTGATACCCAATACGAAACCCCGCCGCGTTTTCAACTGAACGGAGCGTATGCAGATGAGCATTAACGAAACAATTACACATACCTGAAAGCCTTTGACGAAGCCAGAGTTCGCTCTGTTGAATTCCAGTTCATTCAACATTGTATCAGTAAACTCCTTATGAACTTTTGGGTCCCGACAAACTGCCTAAACCACTCAACGCGAAGAGACCTGATTGAGGAAAATATCACTAGGAAATCACAGCCGACAAGCAAACCTTAATGTATTTCGCACGTACACTGTAATTCATCAGTTTCGCATACCGCTGAGGTTTGTCATGCAGCTTAACGAACTGAAATGCATAATAAGAAGCACTGTTCTTGTAGTTAGTAGAATAGAGTTCCCCAGCTGTGAAAAACTGACTAGAGCTTTTAAATGAAATATTCCTTCTGTGGAGCCATCCTTTGTCTTGCGGATGGGCATTACGCTTTGGCAATCAATTGTAATGAAAATTTGCAGTGTCCATCCACTGCCATTTGCTTTTCTGCTTAGCTCGCGTAAAATTAAGATTTGAGAACCGCGGAAATGCCAGTGACACCTCCGCTCTCAATACTATCATGTAAGACGATGACTTCAAAAACTCGCCTCCAGCGGAACCTCCAGAGTCTTATTGCCCTGCCGAATTCGACAGACTGGAAGCGTAGGAAACCTTAAAAATTGAATAATTCTATGCATTATAGAAAAAGCCAACACCGCCAGAAACAGCGTCTGTATACTGCAGAGACTTCCGAAAGGATAGAGCCGCTCAAAGCGCCACTCTCCTTGAAGCCAGGGCTACCTGCTACTCGTCAAGCTGTGCAAATTGTATAGCGCTAATTGTGAACGACACTTGATGACACCGACTACTTCTCCACAGTACACTCAGAAACCCCCCGACAACAACGCAATCATGTTAGGCACCGAGAATCGCTCTAAGAGCAGCATACACGCTCCATTACATGCTTGAGATAACGCAGACAGACCCGCCCGGCGACTATAAAAATGCAAACGGGCCAGGGTCATCCTTTTTAAAGACCAGTTTCAGGATTCTCAATTTCGGTGACTTTCCACAGTAAAGTGATAGGCAAGGAGAATCCTAGGCTCCTATTGTAGAAAGAACGACCGAAAACGAGCCAGAAATAGCAAAGGAACGGCTGCAAGCAAGCGTTCTGAAGTCTACGGAACGCCTTATGTCTCCTTTCCGCCGTCTCGACGTGAGCAGATTGAAACAAGGGATTGTTATAACAGCAAATAATCAAATCAAGAAAGCAGCGTTAAGTGAGCTACAACGCTTGATTTTATTGAGAGGTACCATTTCTTCATAGCGGTCAATTCTTTCACTCCCAGAAGTCGAAGTAAACGAGGATGGCCCTCTTTTAGCAAAAAAAAAACACGGCTTTCGCGTTTTTCTTAAGCATGACTTGCCATTTAAGGCCAAAGACCTTCCCAATACAGTGGGGAAGGGCGGGGGGAGTTTCGAAAGTGGAATTTAGCGTGAACACCGCCTTTCAGCGACCCCAAGTCGCCAGCCTGCAATTCTAGGATTAACAGGATGGAAAGCAGGGATGAGCGGAAAATTTATTCTGATTTGCGGAAATTGGAACGACCTTCTCGATTTCGGAAATCGGAACGCCAAAACCATCGAAAATAGGAATTCGGAAATACGTTCAGCGAAATTCTTAACCCTCCCTGGTGACGGTTCCTACCAAAAATCTTGGGTTTATTCTACTTCATTAAATAAGGTGCACACCCACGCCGCTTCACAGCGTTCTTGTAGGCTTGTATTGTGGCGCTTAGAATAATTTAATCATTGCAGAATCAGTTGGGTCCGGCATCACAGTTGGGCCCCACACACTTTTCCCGACGCGTGCAGCACTCCAAATCAGGAATTTCTGAAGAAGTTACCTGAGACTTTAACGCAAGTTGCATGACGGCTTCACGCAACTTACTTCAAGTTCACAAGTAACTTGAAGCGATGTTACGTGTAGCTTGACCAGATTTTTGATAGCTCACTTAAGTTTTTTTTGGGGGCCTGTTGAACTTGTCGTAGAGGGAAAAGCGCTTGATGGAGCAACTCACGGATCACTAAAGTTTTTAGCGCTTTCAGGCCTTGGAAAACGACGATTTGCTCGAAACGTCAGGTCACTAATAAACCAGTTTCAACGCTTATCAAACCTTCACGGCAAAGAATCTCAAAAGTACGTTCAACTCATGCCCAAGTTTCAAGACATCCATACATGGAATCTAATTTGATTAAAGAATTGCGTCAATTTCGAAAAATAAAACACCCAATTTTCATTCATTCTCAAACACACACGGACTCACAGCCACAAATGAAGGCAAGAAAATCCATTTTCAGAGAGAATAAGAACGTAGAACACCAAAAGGAGATGTAAAAAGTTACATGAAAAAAGTGCGAAATATAATAGTGTTTATTCATAGAACGCAGGCCAGAAATGGGCCAATTGAGCGAAAAAGTTACTTACGTTTCATTAAAGAAAAATTCGGTAAATTTCGAGATTCAGTCGGCGAATCGGTGAATAGAAATTCACCGGAAAAAATATCGGTAAACGGTGAATGCACAACCCTGCTTCCGATAGCGTTCGCATTTTAGTAGAAGCAGTACGGGCCTACTAGCAGTTTTATCACAAGCACACTTTCTACCTTAACAATTCATGTGAAAGGTTGACCAACGGATAGATTATGCAACAATCTTGATTTTTCATCAGTAGCAAGAATCACCTCAGTGGTTGGCCCATCCCGCGATAGACTGCCTCCATTGTATCATCGTAAAACTTGAAGGTTAGTGGTGAACAATCACACAAATCTTCGAATACACCATGACGATCTACAAACAGGTAACGTCCGTTCCTGAATAGATCGCTATTTGATTGTAAACGGGTCTGAATTGAAATTATGTCTAAAACTTCTCACTTGTTACGGATTACTGCATGGTTAGTTTTGACGCGCACTTTGTCCAACCGTCGAGCCATCCTATATCTTTGCCGCTCGTTCATTCCCATATTCTTTAGACGTTCTTCAAACTTTTTACTGCCATCGCGAGAGAGGTCACGCTGAAGAAGAATTCAATCGATGGGTAGTTGAAACACCAGCAACCGAAGAAACACACTCCTCACCTCTTCTAGTACCTCGCAGTAGAAAGTTAGCAGGTCCATATCCATTTCATAAAACAGACGATTGACCACTTGAAAAATATCAATTTCATGTGTAGGAATATAATACGGTTTTTTTACACTAATATTTTTGATGTAATATAGGAGATTAGATATGCCATGCTCGCTACTCATGAGATCGGATATGAGAAGCGTCCAACCATAATTTCCTCTACAATACCGATCAAAATGTCTTTAATAGTATATGAGTGCCCACAGGAACCAGGCACTGTCAAGCGGGGCGTTGAGTAATTTTCCGAAATCTGAGTGCCCCCCCTCCACTCCGGCCATCGAACTTTTTTCCTAAAACCCAAAACTTTTGCGATCCCCCCTCGGGGTGTAATTTTGGGTCCTTTTTTTTTCAAAAAAAATGTTAGAGTACAGTTGAGTACTTAAAAGGTACCTTATGGTGTTCAATAACCGTTTTTATCAATTTCCAATAACTTCCAGAAATTTTCTTTGTTTGTCCGAAATTTTCGCGAACCCTCCCACCCCCCGTTGAGTAATTTCGCAACCCCGCTTGCCACTGGAACCAGGTCAATCAAATGCTGCAACTTAACGCGTATTTCTCCGAAAGGGAGCGGTGCTGCCCGCAAATCTTTTATGAAATTGAGTTGAGCTTCTATGAAAACAGACAACGCACCCAAGACCTGCTTCCTAATTTCTCGATGCCAATCGACTCCTCTTGATAGACTTCAAATGCCGAGTGGTGCATCTAGCACCGCTCTGGGGATGGGCCACACATTTCACTTCCACTTGGCATCACAGGGACTTTTAATTGTGTTTGGCCTGTATAAAGCCTTGCTAGGACAGCAGATGTTCAAGACTGTTCTCCTCTCAGACAAGTCGAGTGCCAAATTAAGCACACCTGGGAAAGGAAGAGAGGAGTAACACGCTAAGATGATCATAAATAGGGATCTGACTGTTGACCGTGACGACAGACGCGTCTTTTGCCACTAAGCTGCACAAGCCTGGCGAGCTACTCTCGGTCGGTTCCTGCGACCCTCCTAGCATGGTCGCCAGTCAGTTTGGTCATTAATCTGTGTTTCTACCTCACTGTCTCGCCACTCTATCTCTCCCCTTAACAAGAGCCTGGCTCACTAATAGCAAGTTACGATATGGAGTTCAAACTTTCTCCCGATGATGTGAAATTGAATGAAGTAATAAGAACAAACAATGGCTAGGATATCTTGCACGAAATGTCTTCGACCAAAGTCGTACCACGTCACTTTACATATTTTTCCAAGGTAAACATGGCGAAAGTAAACATATTTTCAAACCGAACTGTGGATCTGCGTCAGTGTAAAACGCTCTACCTCAAAACTCCATAAGTTTAGGGCAAACGAAACACTCGGCCAGAGGATAGTTTCAACAGCTCGCAGTACACAAACACTGGCATTCTAAATACAAAACCTTGACCAGTATACATTTCGTAAACATATATATATATATATATATATATATATATATATATATATATATATATATATATATATATATATATATATATATATATATATATATATATATATATATATTTATATATTTATATATTTATTACATAGGCAAGCCTATGTAGTCAAAAACAATGTTCAAAATGACCGCAAAATACGAATGAACCATACGAAGTTTAAAGCACATGTGATTTCGCGCCACGACATCAAACTACTTCTGTGATTTGGCTTTGAGAGCCAGCACAAAGTATCAGCGGCAGTGGGATCAAGTGCTAATTCATAAGCTCTAGTGTTGCCGCGAGATAGTTGCCTCTGACACCGGGAGACAGAGTTGTCGCCGCCTTCACTAGATGGGATTCCACTATAGGTTGTCCAGTCATAATCGTCCAGTTGGTCACTTATGTTTGACCGGTCCGTCAGGTCCATGAGCCGAATGTTTGGAACTGTTAAGCTCTAGTATTAAGCAGGATTACTACGGTAACAGTAGGTAAAGTGTAGGGTGAAACTAGCCTGCTTCCCAACGGACTAAATCCAGCACACGTCTGATATTAGTGGATTGAATCAACGCTTTGTGAATGCTGCTTCGCGATAATAGGAAGTCCCAACATCGAAGGGTCAAAACGCGAGGCTGTTTCAACAACGTCTGATTACCCCCATAAGCCCAGAAAACTCTTCACATTCACAACAAACTTCTCCATTTCCTCATAGCCAATGTTTCTGCAATTTTCAACGTAAACCACTCACGTCCAACAGAAAGCGCGTAGTTTGAGTTTTGAAGCACCTTTACTGATGAATACGCTCCGAGCCACGCGCGGACTCCAGCTGTGATGAAAACCTGGAATTAGTAATAAAATCGCAAGACGCAAAGTACAGAAAGTACTATTCGCGCTGTTATGGTTCGACAAAAAAAGTATGTGTGAACGCCCACTTTTGCCGTAATATGGAACGGCGCTGGGATGGATATCCAAACCGGAGGGGGGGGGGGTCTGAGCTCCGCCGAGAGACCAAGTGAACCATTCCGAATGGTAGTATAAACAGTTCAAAATCATTTTTTTTACGGAGAATCCAATAATACAGCCAAGTACAAACAGATCTTGTTTTAATTAAATTATCGCAAAGGTTCAAATTATGGGAAAGGTTCTGGCCAAGAACTTATGAAGCACCAATATGAATTCGATTGATTGATTTGATTTATTCATGAGGAATACTTATCTGTAAAAAAAGGAACAACAAAACTAAAATGGTTAACAAGCAACGAGAATATCTCTGGAAATCATAAAAAAACTATGTATAGAAAGAGATCTTAACCTAGTGAAATCAATAAAAGTCTCAAAAAAAAAAGAAGAACAAACCTTGGGATCATCGGAACCACGTGGTACAAAATATAGCGAACCATATGATGAGAAGAACTTCTCAATATACTCCCTAAATTCATAAAGGGTTAGGCTACTTCTTTTAAACGCGACCTCACATGATACACTAGCGAGTTTGAGCGCGTTTGCTTCTTTTTCATTCCCAAGATGTGGATACGCTCCATATTTGAGTCGATCATGCAGCCTTTGCATGATCGTGGTGATCGTCGGATAAAAAGCATCATCAACATCGAACCTATACACCGATAGCGATTTCAGGGCAAATTAAAGGCGAAAAGGGCAGACCTATGTCAGTTGTTCTCTCATGTGCACTTTTGATTCTGTTACCCCTGAGGGGAAGTCTACAGACTGGCAACTCATGATTGCTCAAGTAGGGTCATCCTAACTCACTTGCGGCACTCTGAGGGATTTCAGTATCACCGTACATGGCTAACAGGACGTATGCGGAATTCAAACAGCGTACAGGCATTTGATGGATAACACATTTTTTGGGCAGTCAACAAGGGAAGAAAAACACAGCAATGAAAACAGTTCCCAAATGACCAACTTGGTAGACTTATCATCATTTCTCGCAGGGAAGTACCTCGCCCTCTGCGTAAATACGATATTTGCTAGTGTAATCGAATCGGTCCGGTCATCAGCATTTTCTGCTTGCATGTCGAAAGGAAAAGACGCCCTGTTAGTTGCTGTAACCACGACGCACTAAAAAGAAAAAATGCAGAACTGGCGAATTGGCAAAAGAAAAATTACGTAAAGCTCAATAATGAACTGACCTTAGAACGTCCAATTTGGAATTTGAATTCTTCGTTGCCTCTTCTTAGCTCCCAGTTCTTCAAGGAGTACGCTCTGCGAAAAAAAAGGATTTGGTTAGCTACAGAAGAAAAAATTATTTCTCTACTGAAGTAGGGAGCCACGTTCGAAAAGCTAAACGAGAGCTAGCGGAATTTTCCCAAAAAGGTCTTGTCCTCCACCCTACTCGGTTTCTATGCGTTTAAACTCAGAAGGGATTGTTTTTTATTTCAAAACCTGTCTTGTACATGGAAACCGCAGAATGGCAGTCTCTTGTTCTTAAAGCAGAAGTAGTTTCATGTTGCGCATTCATCTCTAGTTCAGGCTACTGATGCAGAGTTTACAGGTGCTCACAAAAGTTACTCGAAATCCTCGCGCTGAAAGCAACTTTTTTTCCGAATTTTCATTTAGTTATTCGGCTATATTCGGCTAATTAGTTATTCGGCTATTTTTTTAGCATTATAAGACCAAAATTACAGGAGCCTTCGAAACTTCGATTTGTCACTATACAGTTTGGGCAGATGTGCATTTTCGGTAATAGCGTTTTCAAGAATTCGAACACTTTCTACGTGCTCTACCTTGTGCTGCAAGAAACGGATATAGCGATCTGTAGAGGCCCCCTGCAAGCTATCGCCTGGGGTGCGTATTTAGTTTGAAGAGGTTCCTCAGAACCTGCCCCGGTATGGCCTTGTCCAGTTACGTGCTTGCATCTACCCGAGAATAGCCTCCGGTATTCGCTGTGTTGATGTGGTGCGCAGGTATTGCTACAATTCACAACGTCCCATGGGCAGCCTGATCGTTATGCACCTATCCCAGAATGTAGGCGGTGATATTTGGGGTCTAAGTGCTCCCTCTTGGAGCTAACCATAGTTACTAGTTATTAGCTTCAAGCATTTTGTGAAACCGTTTAAACTGATTCCACCTAATCTGCTTCATTTACCTGGATCCATGTCAGTTTCTGCCCCTACATTCTGATGTTTTTAGTGTCCTATGCCGAATTTTTTTATGTTGTTCTTGTGTTTTTGTATGTCTCGTTGCCACTTGGGCATTGCTTCTAGATTTGTTTTTTTGTTGGCATGCCCGAAAGGGCGTATATAAATAAATAAAAAGAGAAGCCTTTGCAGCGTCTCACGTCTGCAACAGAATAGATTACCTTGTGAGGATGTGTGTTACTTATAGTAGAAAATGTGACTAAGACAGGTCCGTTGATCTAGAAAAGTTATAAGCTCGAAGCGGTAGGTTGTGGTAGTAGCTGGATGACCTTAAACCTACCACACTACCAAAACCCTCCCAAAAAAAAATGGAAGCAGACCTCATAGTCATGCTCAACGCTTAGTGAGTCTACTTTTGTAATCCGTGAAAATTTTGGCTATCGACGATCGTTCAAACTACAATAAATACTTCGTCTTCAGCAGCAAATCCCTTGGCGACGGCGGCCGCTAGTGTTGCTAGCTATATAAGTTCCCTAAGGTCGCGTCACGCGCCGCGGACTCGCCGCGGCACAGCGTAGTGCGTCGTCAAGTTGCAGAAGCCATACATTTTTAGAGTTAAACTTTTCCGAATATTACAAAAATTGGTATAAACAGCGCAATGAAATGACGAACATAATTATAGATTTTTTTTGCAAAAAACTTGCGATACCGAGGTAAAGCACCGAGAAAATGGAAATTCCCTAAAATTTCTGATCTGCAATAATGCGTCGTTGTATGCGCGACTGTGTGAGTTCCTGATCCACGCGAAAAGCTGCGGCAATGTCAAAGCCTCTGAGAAGAAAATGTGCTTGATGTGCCTGGCTGTTCCAGAAGACATGAATACACACTTCTAGATCGATTTTTGAATTCGAGTTGCGCAACCTACGCGTAGTGGATCTGTGGAGACGACTGGCAAGACGACCGACATCAAACGGGCATCAACTACTCCACTAGGGTTTTTCTTTCGATGCGGTAATGCAACTAGCTGGCCAGTGCGCGGATCGATTTTTTTGGGTATGATCCAGATAAGCCCTCCAGTGGTGTATGCATATACCCTGAACGAAGACACCACATGATAACTAGAGAGTTCCATGGATTGTTTCAAATTTGATTGAAAGCTTTCACGAGGGTTATGTGGAGTGTTGACCACAGATCTAGGGTACTTTTGTCGATATTCTAGTATTCACGGCAAATATGATGTCCTTCAACTTGATATAATATATCTTAGTACTTCAGAAATCGACTAACAGAGCTCAAACTCGCATTTAGCGCACCTACGTAACCCCCCACGAAGAAGTATTAATCCAAAGAAATTGTCTATAACTTCGTTAAAAGAAACTGCTGGCAGCCCTGGGGTGCGTTCCGAGAACATTCCCATGGCAAAAGGCTCCATGGAAACGTAGCCATGGCGGCGTGGAAGCGAATCGCTGTTATGATTCGTAGCCATGGGAAGCATATTCGTCCATGGAAAGACCTTTTGCCCTCCCACGGCATCGTGGGAACATTCTTGGAACGCATCCTTGGAAGGCGTTACCGGATTTCACGTTCATGAACGTTTCAGGAGTTGCGAAGTACTTTTAACACGTCCGCTATCACTGAATAACCTTCTCTCGGTAGCGTCATAGCTAAAGAGATGGCTTCGCTAGCAGTTCACGGCTATCCACCCTTCCAAGCTTATGTTCTAGGCCACCATAACCATGTACATATATGCTTGAGCTATCTCCGCTCATGGCACAAAAAGAATGAAGTTTCTCAGGGTCGCTAAAAACTCACGTGTTGAAATCGTCATACACTATTTCAAAATGTGGTCCAAAACGTTTCCAGTCCCTCCTGACGCAATTCCAGAAGTGCTTCTTTCTTGAAAACCTGAAATAAAAAAATAATTTAATGCTTTACGATGCATGGAGAGGAGTTCACGCCCGAAAGAGGACCCATGTGGAAAAAAACGGAAGTTAGAAGAAAAAAGTTTGATGAACAGAAAAAGAGGAGGTATAACGCAGACAGTACCTGTTTTTCTCCAAAGTTGTAATTTTGACCTCTCCATTCTTCATTTCTTCTTCCTCTCGTATATCGATCTTATACGAGTAGACCTGAAAATACGCTTACGTTTCGAAGATCTGGGCAAGAAGAAAGCAGAGGCTTTTTTCTAGATAAATCTTCACTTTTTTCCCAGAGCTCCTTCGAAGCGCATGTTTGTACACATATCTATCAATGCTTGGTATACGTTATTGAGATAGGACTCTAGGTTAAATTTGAGCAAAGGTTAGGACAAACTACCACCTGTCCACCCCTGCCAGCCCCTCCCCAGGCGAACTTCGGGCCACTAACCCAGCCCCCTTCCACCATTGTTTCTTCTTCTTTTTATCAGCCACAGCGGATCTTCTTCGCATAGGCGTAAAAAGGCGGCCACATCGCACGGCTTGTTCATCTTATCCAGAGCTTTCAGAGAAGTTGGTCTTGCCGAACATGAAAATAAATGAAGTGAATCATGTCCTGCACTATGGAAGTAAGGAAATTGATAAGGGACCCAATCGTCGACCCTATGGACGTCGGCCTTGAAATACGAGGAATGTCCACAACATATACCCGCTATAAAGACGCGGGAGCGTCTGGGTAGGTCCTTTCGCTATCGTCGACTTTAGGTGGCACACCGCCGAGAATGGGGCTTCGAGGGGCATAGGACAGGTACTCAGTGACGAATCTGGTGTGCCCCATTTGCAGCAGTCTCTTCCGAGTGAGCTCTGGAGTAGCCCATCTTTGACGATCAGAGGCGGAGATAGCGGCATGCAGCGGTGTGAGAATGTTACGGGAGTGGGAAACGGATGATAAGAAGGGGAAGTTGGGATGTGTGGCATTCTTGGCTATGCCAATATGAAACTGTTGTGACTGCAGTTGGCAGTGCTGTTTTACGGGAAGTTGATGATGGTGGGACACGTATGTGGATCTAGGGCAGCCGGTGATCACACGCACAGCAGAGTTCTGTGTCTGTTGTAGCTTGCTCCAGGTGTCCGACAAGTGTCTGAACCCGATCGAGGCTTCATGTTGCAGACGCGGTACTTCCTTTGTGCTACCCAATGTAGCGCCTGCCAGAGCGCGGAGAATGTTATTACGAGTGTTGGCCGCAGCAGCTCGAATATATGCGTTTTCGTGAAAACGCAATGAAGGGTCCAGGAAAACGCCAAGTAGACGAGGGTGCTTAGATAGGAGCAGCAAATTACCTTCTCAGAGAACCTTGGGATGTAGTCTGTGTTCAGGCGTTGCAGTAGTGCACAGAGTAACGCTGGACATGGTGGGTGACCTCTTGCTGCTTCGATTCCAGGAACCTAGTTAGGCTGCCGAGGTATACGTTCATCTCCGCAGTGGCACGATCGATACAGGGTCAGTATAAATAGTATGTAGTGATGTCATCTGCATACACGCATAAATGTCTCTTGAGCGGAGGCTTCGGAATGTTAGATATAGTTAGGCCCGTGGCTTGTTTCCTCAAGAAAAAAATTTAAATCTCACACGCGGCCGGCGCGGTGGTCGCGCGCGCCGGTCCGCTAATCGATTCAAGCCGAGAGAAGAGCGCAACTGATCAGCTTGTCATACCGCCAGCCACGAGTGAGATTTGAATGTCTTTTCTCGAGGGATTAAGCCACGGAGCTAACTACAGATACAATGAAAATAGACTAAGTGATAATATTCCACCCTGAGGGACGCCAAAATTCAGTGGAACAGACGATGACAATTGCCCATCAAATTTCACATAAATAGAGCGCTTCTTGACAAATTTGTCAGTCCATATTTTGCACCACTTTGGCATAGTGGTGTCCAGTATCGACTCAGACAGCAAAGAAGTACTGACATTATCGAAGGCGGCAGTTAGGTCAACTGCTGCGACCAGACTTCTAAGGACGGAAGCTTTCCTATTGAAACCAGCAATTATGAGTTGATCGACAAAAGAACAGTGATGTCCACCACTGTTAAGATCACGACAAATACTTCCACTTCTTGCATAGTATTTACTCGTTTAATTGATTACCGAAATCATTAAATACCTCTACCCCTACAATGAATGGACTCAGATATTCACAGAGGGCGACCCGAGCGGCGAATACAGGGAAATCCGAGGATTTATACTCGGGCAACACCAATTTCGCCTCGGGTCACTCTTCGGTGCCATTTTAGGGCCAGCCGAGGTAATTTTGGAGTGAGCCGAAAGGTTTCATAAATTTTTTCTTCAAGCCATTTTTGTTGTTTCCGGGTTTGCAGAGAGGACCCCTGTGACATCCCAGGACAGGGATGATCCTTATCCTGGAATATCCCCACGGTCCGCGGTGGGGTATCACCCCCCCCAAGCCGTGAGAAGATCCCCTCGGCAACAAAAACTACCCTCCAGTATCCGGTGGATCTTCCGCAAAAAGACTCGAGATCACCTTCCAGGTCCGGCTTCGAAGAGCCGACTGAGGCACACTGTCAGATGAAAAGCCATTTATACCAGTAGTATTACTAACACCTTTGTCTGAACATGTTAGTGATCCTAATATCGCATTCACGTTGCACGAGAATGCGTTCAATGTGAAATAACCGCGGCTGGACACCTTTTCTCCTCGCCTCGCCACATTCAAGTCCACGTACATAATTTCTATCCTCGGGTCAGCCTCAACGTCCAAAATTACCTCAGGTCGCCCTCTACGAATGCCTGAGCAATGGAGGAAATTTCTCTTTGCGAATCCGCACCAGGGGTGGTCGGAAATTTTTTTAAAAATTTCAGAAAACAGAAAATCCGGTTTGTCAGAAAACAGCAAACAGAAAACAGAAAGGCCAAAATTGCCAGAAAACAGAAATCAGAAAATTTTCGGAAAATGTCTAAAATGTTCCTTTCAATCTGAAATGACATTTATTTCAACATTCATCGCATGGTTTTCGCGAACTTCTTTATTATTTCTTGGGGATACGCCACACACTCTGTCAAACCTTCTAGAGTTGTCTCTCAGGGAGGCCTGCTACGCCCACTTCTCCCTCGCAGCGCTAGTTTCATTTTCTCGCGATCGGTGACTCATTGTGGTGAATTTATCGCCGTATTCGCGACAATGGTAAAGTTACCGCGCAGTCGACGACGCTTCAGTATTTAGTAGGTTTGGTTCGAAATTCTCGTCGCGTGAATGTCACCTTTCCAAGGACGCGCATCCACATGAACAAGCTAAGTGTACGACGCATTCTTGGGGCAGGATTCAGATATCAACATCAAAGCCGGTTCAATTACTCAAGCTTGAGATAATTGGACCCCGCTCAGCCCCTGGAAGCTTCGCACATCCACTGGCTGCATCTGGGCCTTCATTGTCATCGATAAGCATGGTGGGCCTTCAGGCTCCTTGACAGGTATGTTAGGCTTTCATGATTTCGGTGCTACAATCGCCCTCAATATTCAATATTATGGTGAAATTGGTGAAGTTGAAAGCGATTGTCGTGTCGAGCGCGCTACTATGGCGTAATGCGCGACAAACGCCCTTCAGTTTCAATCTTCTCGCGATACATTTTCACCACTAAGGTGATAATAGCGCGAAGATTTCAGACTTCAAATTCACCTGTAAATGAATAAGTCATTTTGGTCAAAGCAAGTCGCAAAGGTGTGGCAGAGCATTCGGAGTAGAACGTATTGGACTTACACAAGAAATTGGAAGGCCAGACGATGTTCGTGTCACAGTTATCAACTTATTTGACAAGCCTGTACCCAATATATCGATCACGGATGGATCGCAGAGTTGGTTGGTTTTTTAGCGCTCGTGTACGGCAGCAACAGTGCTTCCTGCCATTACGCTACAGGGGCAGAGTCGGCTTTATAAAATTGAATACGTCAAGAAGTTTTTCTTACTGAGGATTGAATTCCAAAGGAGAACATCCTTCTCACTTCAAGGTGTGGTTTGCCTATGACGCAAGACGGAAGGATTATAAGTGAAATTAGCGATTTCCGGGGATCCATAAAGTGCTTCTCCAGAAAGAGTATCTAGTGTTAGAGTAAATACTTGATGCACCCAATTTACCAAGACATAGAAACGCAAATAAATGTAGCTTACTCAAGGAAATGCTAGACTCTGCACCGAAATCGCTGAAATCGCCATTCTCTACAAGTTCGTTCCGACATATCAATAGAAAGAAGCTCAAAAACGGTTCTACATCATAACCGTCAACCAGCTCTTCCTGATGAGACCCATTTTATTCTTCAAGGCTTGTGACTGTGGAACTGCGCAAAAGCTATCTGCCACAAACGTGATAAACCTCGCAAGTCACCGCGACTTATCATTCATTGGAAAAACATTGGTTACTGATTTTTTTCTCGTTTTGGCCAGTTTTTCAGAAAACAGCAAACAGAAAATAGAAAGGCTAAAATGGCCAGAAAGCAGAAATCAGAAAATTCCGCACACCCCTGATCCGCACCAGGGATGAGCGGAGATCCGCGTTTCGCGTTCCGAAACCCGCAGTTCCGCGCATTTTTGGCATTCCGCGTTCTGCATTCCGAAAACCGCAGAAAACGCCGCGGAATGCTAAAATCATCTGGGACGTGAGAAAATACTAGATGATTTCTGTAATTTTCCGCGTTTCGCGTTCCGAAAACCGCATTTCCGCGCATTTTTAGGCGTTTCGCGCCCGATTTCCGAAACTCGAGAAAAAAATTAGTTCCGAAACCCGAAAACCGATTTCCGAAATTTCATATTTTTATTCCGCTCATCCCTGATCCGCACTGAACAATCAAACGCTTCCATCGAATAGAATGTTACTGTTCCTTCTCATTCCAACTCGTGATGTGTTTGGAAAGTATATGGTAACTCGATCAATCTTTCATGTTTGGCTAAACCTCCCCGTGAGTTATTTAGGATTTTGAACACGAATTCAAACCCCCCCCCCAACGAAGGTGCTTAAAGGCAGCGTTCACGATGAAATGAATCGGCGTGCTGACTGTCCATTGCTTTTGACCATGGATGATGATTAGAGATTGACAAGCTCTTCCATTGACAGGAACAATCATTATCAGTAGTTGAGGATAATGAACAGCCAACACGCCTATTCATTTTATCGTGAACACTGCCTTTAACCCTGACAAACGAATCCGTTTCCATACGTTCCTGTACCTAGAACCTTTTTACAATGCTGATTAAGGATTGAGGCCAGCGTCAGCTGAACAGGGCTGCATTGAAAGGTTGGCAGATGGCTTGCTGGAAGATCGGACCCAAACCCAAAATTTTGATGGAGTAAACGCACAAATTTTCGGCCACCCCCCCCCCTCCCCAAAGGGAATCGTACTGCTGAGGTTCTACTTAACGACCAGTTTGACCCTGTTTGTTAGAAAGGTAAGCAAGCGGCACATTAGTCAAATGAGAGAAATTTTAGTGAAAATCATGTGTGGAACGAAAATCAGAACAGAAACTCACCCTTCGGCCAACGAGTTTACATTTCAGTGCATACCAGTTCACCAATAGGTTTATACGTTCACCTGCTTGTCCACCACACGGACGTGGCCAAACTTCACACTCCTGCAGAGAACAACTTTGTCCTAGAAGACTCAACTTTTCTAGAATGAAAAATCCGCTCGAGCCAATTGAACAATTCCCTATACCGATCACGGAATAAATTCAGCGATTTACCAATACCTTTCGACAACAGATGAGTTACCTTAATCTTCCATTGCAGCGCGCGTGCAGCCCCGCACAACTTAGAGTATCGCAAACGTGTTATCGCTCAATCTCGTCGGGCTAAAAACTGCTATGTCTTTGAGAAGCAAACCAGACCTAAAAATCTAGCCACTATTTAGCAGGCTAGGGTCTCGTCCGTAATCGAAAAAAACTCCTTTATGCTATTCATCCCACGCTTGTCTTATACAGCGTAATAAATAAAATGAAAACCAGAACTCCGATCGTCGATTGCGGACTACGGCCATTGCATTACGCGACACGGTGATAATCGTGCTGGGAGAAAGGCGAATCAAGCCGGGACCAAGTGGTTCGAGGACGATTATCATCCTGCTGCCGAGATGTCGTACGTTCGTGCCGTGGCAGTGTGGAGGAAAGAAGATCATCTCCGTGCAAACCGACGTCATCCCCTCCACGAAGAGGGTTTTTTTTGCTGCCGAGATGTCGTACGTTCGTGCCGTGGCAGTGTGGAGGAAAGAAGATCGCCTCCGTGCAAACCGACGTCAACCCCTCCGAGAAGAGGGTTTTTGTCATGGGAGAGGTGCTGGTCGGCCGCAGCTCTCCTGAGGATTTTATTACAAAGGGCCGGCGTCGAGAGGAATCCAGGTCCAGCACGGAAGTATCCATGTGCCACCTGCGGCGAGGATGTTACCTGGCATAAAACAAGTGTCCAGTGCTTCGGATGCCAAAGGTGGGTGCACTTCTCCTGTTCGGGCCTCAGTTCTGTGAGGCATCATGACTCATCCTTTCGTTGTGTTCTATGCTCTGCCCCCAACAACTCTGATTCCTCAATTACCAACCGCCCCCTCTCCATTGTTCACATTAATCTCAACGGCCTTCGCAACAAGTTATCTGAACTCTCTCTATTCGCACGTTCTCATCACCCGGATGTTATCATGGTTCAAGAAACCAAGCTCTCTCCATCTACCACTTATCCCCAACCTAACATTCCGGGCTACACCGCCTATCACATGCCAAGGACAGCTCTTGGGGGCGGAGTGTCTACTTTCGTTCAATCTGCCTTACCTTCTCATATTATCCCTAATACTCCTAAGGACGGTACTCTCGAGTACATTCCTGTCCACCTCCCTCAAAACCCCTTTTATCTCTATTTAACATATATATTCCTCCTATATCATCTTGTCCCCTCTTATAATCCTATTCCCTCCTTAAGCAGTTGTACGACTGCTCACTCTCCCCTTCAGCTGTCTTTGCGGGTGACTTCAATGCTCACACGTTCTGTTCCGCTCTTGATTCTGACGCCAGAGGGAAGATGTCGAAGAATGGGCTGAGGAGTGTGACCTGGTTATCCTCAATGATGACCAGCCCACTCGTCTCCCTCGCCAACGGCCGACCTTCTAGCCCAGACATCTCTCTTGTGTCATCCAATCTCTCTAATGCTTGCACGTGGTCCACATCCACAACTCTCTCCAGTGATCACATTCCCGTCTTTGTCTATATTGATCTCTCTGACTCTCTTGCCCCTTACTCTGGTTTTCGTCATCGTACTTATCTTAATTTAGGCCTAGCAGACTGGACCCTGTTCAGAGATGTTGCACTTCGCCATGCGGTCGACTACCCATGGAATGGTGATGTTCATCAGAAAGAGCGCCATCTAACAAGTGCCATCCGCAAGGCCATGAAAGCTGCAATTCCTGAGGGTCGTGTCAAGACCTTTTTTCCAAATGTCAGCAGGGAAATACTGCAGAAGATAAGAACCAGAGATGAGAAGAGAGCCGCAGACCATCTAGACCCGGACATAGCTGTGCTGGATAACGAGATCAAGCAGGATCTGGATAAGAACAAGAAGGAATGCTGGGAGAAGTTCACTGAAAAGCTGAATTTCAAGGCTGACGGAACTACGACGTGGAAAGTGTTGAGGAAAATTTCCGGCAAGTCCGCTCCCTCGATGAGCTCCGCTATTGAGTTCGAGGAGAACGTCTTCAAATCAGGGAAAGCGGCTGCTTATGCGCTCGGCAAGAACTTCTTCATCACACGTGCCAAGCGAGGCGTGCAGAACAGAGTCACGGTTAGAGAACTGAGCCGGTTGCCGCTCATGAACGCTTCTGAGGCCTTTACTCTCACGCAAGTAGAGAAGGCTATCAAAGAAATGCGGAATTCGAAGGCTATCGGACCTGACGGTATCTCCCCAGCCATCCTGAAGAAGCTTCCCACGGAACTTCTACCGATGCTTGCAGATATCATTAACACTTCTTTCCGGACCTGCACTCTACCCCAAGCTTGGAAGACAGCCAATGTGATACCGTTGCCAAAGCCAGGCAAGTCCCAAAGCACGGCAAAGGGCTTTCGACCAATAAGCCTGTTATCGCCCGTCGCTAAATTAGCTGAAAAGTTGATCGTGACGGACCTGGCTGATCAAAATGAGCGACAGCAGCATCAGCATGGGTTCAGGAAACTTCACTCCACTACTACAGCTCTATTGGAGATCGTGAGCTTTGCGGTCGATGGGTTCAACATGAGAAAGCCCCTAAGAACGGTGGCCGTCGCCCTCGACCTGAGCAAAGCGTTTGACTCTGTTAACTTGGGACTGCTGTCCGAGAAACTGCTCAAGTCGTCGCTACCATCATGGCAGAAGCGATGGATTGCAGCGTTCACTAAAGGCCGCCGTGCTAAGGTTCTGTTCCAGAATCATGTATCCGATAGCATTCCAATAGCAGCCGGTGTTCCGCAAGGCGGAGTGTTGTCCCCTGCCCTATTCAGCCTGTATCTTGAGGACATTCCCGAGCCTCCCAATGATGTAAGGATTGTTATGTATGCCGACGACATCACCATCATGTGCCAGGATCGTGACCTGCAGATAGCCGCTAACAAGATCAGCGCCTATCTCGTCGAGTTGAAGCTCTTCCTCGATAAAATGATGCTCACAGTCTCTGCCGCAAAATCCTCTGTTTCAGTGTTCACAACGAACACCAAGGAACACAGTGCCCATCCAGATGTCAAATGGGATGGTGACCTGTTGCCAGCAGCAAAATTCCCCAAGCTGCTTGGCCTTATTCTTGATCCCTCACTGAAGTTCCACAAAAACGCGGAACAGAAACAAACAGTCGTCAAGGCTAGACTTAATATCTTGAGAGCTCTAGGAGGAACATCATGGGGAAGCAGCCGAGAGACTATATTGAGAACCTACAGAGCAATACTTCAGCCGGCTCTGGAATATGCGGCACCAGTGTGGCAGCACCTGGTGTCTGACAGCTCCTGGAATAAGCTGCAGCGTGTACAGAATGCTGCGCTTAGAATTGCTACCGGTTGTGCAAGGAGCTCCCCAGTGGAGCATCTTCACGCGGAGGCCTGCATATTGCCGGTCAAGGAGCATTGTGAACTCCAGGCACAGCAGATGTATATTAATGTTCTGAGGCAGCCGAATCATCCGTCAAAGAGAATCATGAAGCCCATAAGAGAGAGGTCGATTAGGACGCCGTTCGCCGATGCTCCTCGTAAAGTTCATGTACAGAGATGGGCCGACTCCAACATGGAAAGGCTTCGTCTTCTGCGTGAGGAGCACACGCAATTTGTTCGAGGATATCTAGCAAAGGCGGCTGTGAACCCTATCTTGGGAACGGTGCCGCCTCGGGTTTGCGAGTCCGAGTCTCAACTCGGCAGACGAGCCAGATGTGCTCTTGCATCGCTGCGCTGTGGTCACTCTATTCTGCTCATGTCTTACGTCAACAAGATCGACAGCAGCCGACCAGACGCATGCCCGGACTGTGGTGCTCCCGGACACGACACGGCGCACTTGTTCATGTGCCCGAAGAGACCTACCTCCTTAACTACAATGGACCTTTGGACGAATCCTGTGAAGGCCGCCCAGTTCCTCAACCTATGACAAAAACCACTTTGAGGCTGCAGAAGAAGAAGAAGAAGAGGGTTTTTGTCATGGGAGAGGTGCTGGCCGGCCGCAGCTCTCCTTCGGATTCTCCTGCAAAGGGCCGGCGTGGAGAGGAATCCTGGACCCGCTCAGAAGTACCTATGCGCCGCGTGCGGCAAGGATGTTACCAGGAGACATACCAGCGTCCAGTGCTTCGGATGCCAAAGGTGGGTGCATCTCTCCTGTTCGGGTCTCTGTTCTGTGAGGCATCATAACTCTTCTTTTCGATGTGTTTTGTGCTCCTCACCTACCAACTCTGATTCCTCAAACTCCAATCGCCCCCTTTCCATTGTACATATAAATCTCAACGGCCTTCGTGGCAAGCTTTCTGAGCTATCTCTCTTTGCACGTACTTATCATCCAGACGTGATCATGGTTCAGGAAACCAAGCTCTCTCCATCCCCTACAAATCCTCATCCCAATATCCCGGGCTATACTTCTTACCATGCTCCAAGGTCAAAGCTTGGCGGAGGAGTTTCCACTTTTGTATTATCTACTCTTCCCTCACACCTCATACCTAACACTCCCACGGACGGTACTCTCGAGTACCTCCCGGTCCATCTCCCCCTCAAAACTCCCCTTTCTCTCTTCAACATCTATATTCCCCTACCACATCATGCCCTCCATCCTATGATCCTATTCTACTCCTCAGGCAGCTTTACGACTGCTCCCTCTCATCTTCGTCTATATCTGCGGGCGATTTTAATGCTCATACATTTTGCTCGTCTCTTGGCTCTGATGCTAGAGGAAGTGACGTCGAGGAATGGGCGGAGGAGTGCGACCTGGTCATACTAAACGATGATCAGCCCACTCGCCTCCCCTGCCAACGGCCGATCTTCTAGCCCAGACATAACTCTTGTCTCTTCCAACCTTTCAACCACCTGCTCATGGTCTACCTCGACTACATTGTCTAGTGATCATATTCCTGTCTTTGTGCACATCGATCTCTCAAATTCTCTTGCTCCTTATTCTGGTGTTCGACAACGTTCTTATCTCAATTTAGGCCAAGCAGACTGGTGCCTGTTCAGCGAGGTTGCGCTCCGCCTAGCGGCTGACTATCCGTGGAACGGCAATGTGCATCAAAAAGAGCACCACCTGTCCGATGTAATCCGCCGGGCCGTGAAGGCGGCTATTCCTGTTGGCCGCGTTAAAACGTTCTATCCAAACGTCACCAGAGAAATTCTCAAAAAGATTAGGACTAGAGGTGCCAGGAGAGCAGCCGACCATCTAGACCCTGTCGTTGCTCAACTCGATGACGAGATCAGAAAAGATCTGGACAGGCACAAGAAAGAAGAATGGGAAAAGTTCACGGGACAGTTGGATTTCAAGGCGGACAGTGCAACTACGTGGAAGGTACTACGGAAGCTATCTGGAAAGAGCTCGCCAGCTACCGTATCCACCATTGAAATTGATAATAACGTTTTCAAGACGGGTAAGGAAGCCGCCTACTCTCTTGGAAAAAGCTTCTTTGTCACAAGTACACGGCGTGGTCCGCAGAATAGAGTGACAGTTAGAGAGCTGTGCCGCCTCCCGCTCATGAGCACGGCCGATGCGTACACTGTGGCGCACGTAGAGAAGATCATAAAGGACATGCGGAACTCCAAAGCTGTCGGTCCCGACGGCATTTGTCCTGCTGTACTGAAGAAGCTCCCGACTGAGATCCTCCCACTCGTCGTTGATGTGACTAACACTTCATTCAGCTCGTGCATTATTCCCCAAAACTGGAAGACAGCCAACGTCATCCCGTTGCCGAAGCCAGGCAAACCTCAGTCGTCAGTAAAGGGTTATCGACCCATTAGCTTGATGTCACCTTTCGCTAAGGTAGCCGAAAAGCTCATTGTGGAGAATTTAGCAGAGCATAACGAGAAACAATTGTTTCAACACGGGTTCAAAAGGCTGCATTCTACAACTACTGCGCTGCTAGAAATTACTAGCTATGCAATCGACGGGTTCAACGCTTTGAAGCCATTGAGAACTGTTGCTGTCGCGTTGGATCTCACCAAGGCTTTCGATACGGTTAACCTAGGAATCCTGTCAAGAAACGTTTTGGAGTCGTCAATACCACCGTGGCAAAAGCGCTGGATATCGGCCTTTATCAAAGGGCGACGGGCAAGAGTCATGTTCCAGAACCATGTCTCCAACAGTATTCCTATGGCAGCTGGAGTCCCCCAGGGCGGTGTTTTATCACCAGCTCTCTTCAGTCTGTATCTAGAAGATATGCCTGAACCACCACAGGATATCAAGACTGTCGCCTACGCCGATGATATAACAATCATGTGTCGAGACCGGGATATAAAGGTAGCCGCCACCAAGATCAACGAGTACCTGAAGACGCTGAAGAGGTTCTTCGACGACAAGATGCTAAAGATCTCCGCATCGAAATCATCAGTATCCGTCCTCACAACGGACCCATCCGAGCACAGAGCTCATCCGGAGGTAGAGTGGGATGGAGACCGTCTGCCTGCTGCTCGATTTCCAAAACTGCTCGGTCTTGTGCTCGATCCGTCGCTCAAGTTTCATAAAAATACCGAGCAGAAGCAGGCTGTTGTTAAAGCCAAACTCAATGTTCTCAGGGCCCTAGGCGGTACCTCATGGGGTAGCAGCAAGGAAACGATACTCATGACGTATAAGGCGATTCTTCAGCCAGCCATGGAATACGCCGCACCGGTTTGGCAGCATCTAGTTTCAGAATCTTCCTGGTTTAAGATGCAACGCGTACAAAATGCCGCTCTTCGCATTGCCACCGGATGTGCAAAGAGTTCCCCAGTCGAGCATCTGCATGCCGAAGCCCGTCTATTGACTGTGAAGGAGCACTGTCAGCTGCAAGCCCAACAATTACGAATCAATATTATTAAGCAACCAAACCACCCGTCCTGGAGAGTGCTTAACCCCGTTAGAGAGAGAGCCAAAAGAATGCCATTTGCCGATGCTCCATGCAAAGTCAACTTGCAGAGATGGCACGACTCACAGCAAGAACGACTCCGTCTTTTGCGCGAGGAGCACACCAAGTTCGTACGGTGTCATCTTGAGAAGGCGGCGGTGAATCCTATACTAGGAGAAGTACCGCCCCCAGTCTGTGAATCCGACACTCAACTCGGAAGAAGGGCTAGATGCACACTGGCATCGTTGCGCTGCGGTCACTCGTCAATGTTCATGTCCTACGTCAGCAAAATCGACAGCAGCAAATCTGATGTCTGTCCGGACTGCGGTACTATCGGCCATGATACAGCACATTTATTTCGCTGTCCGGTGAGACCTACCACGCTGACCATAATGGATCTATGGACGAATCCACTACTGGTCGCCCAGTTTCTTCACCTATGACAAAACCCTCGATGTGGCTGCAAAGAAGAAGAAGAAGATTATCATCCTAATGCGCGAGGCAACAGCCGTTGTCCGCGAATGCGGACCGGAATTTGGTTCCGAGAACGACAGTACGCCTAGTTGCGTATTTCTTCTTAATTGGCAGTTGTATTTCTTCTAAAATGCACTATTGTAGATTATTGTCATAACAATACACATGGAACTGCATTTTCTATGGGAAAAATTCTCGTCTTGGGGAGGAAGACTGCGTTGCACGCGACCAGTGGCGAGCGCGCTGCAACCGCTCGCGTTTACGACGCTATGGAGCCATGTCCATGCACCACCAACAAACCAAATCGAATAAGAGCTGCCAATTTATCAATACTTACGGTGTCCAGGCAGTATGAGTTTACCCGGATTAGTCAATTTACGCCGCAGGCTCGATTCCTAGTTGTGCCATTTCGTCAATTTCTTAAAGATTCAGCTTTGCAACCATACCACCCCAGGAATCGAAAGATATTCATTTCCGGGAAGCTCTTCGACAAGGCAACAATACCACATCGAATCGTTAGATGGCATAGTTTAAAGGCATCGTCCGCGCCGAAAACCATATATTGTTTTATCATGATTTTGTATAGATTGGCTTCAGTAGGGAACAGAATGTCAAAAGAGCTGCTGAAAAACCTTGATTCGTAAAGAAAAACCAGCTTGAAAACACTGTCAAATTGGATTTAAAATTCGCGCAAAGATCGTTTTTGAAGTTTTCCTGCGTTCGGAGGTCTGGTCACAGTTATTTTTGAAGTTTTACTACATGAGGAGCTTATGCCAGAAATCGTTTCCATGTTGTTTGACGGTCGCATTAACATTCAATGAAAAAAGGCTAGATGATCGACCCAGAAGGGCTAGATGATACACTCCAGAGCAGTTTTCAGGCGGCTAAAACTTCCCATGTGCGCATTTTCAGGGCCTCTAAATTAATGGGAGATGTGAGCTACCTCGAATGGTTTGATTGTACGCAAAAATGTAGAAATTATTTTCAGCGCGCAAGAGGCCTTTAAGGTCAGAACTAGGGCGGTGTCTAATCGCATTCGAACTTCTGAGTTCCGTTCTTGAATAATGAAGACGTCCTTGGCACATGGTTTCCCTTTAGGACGTCCTCCTGCGGTAGACGGAGTTCTCCTCTCGTGCAGGGACACGGATGCCACGAATAGTACCTCTCAACCATTATTTCCGTTCCTGAATCAATAACTAAAAGCGATAACCTTCTCTATTACTCCATGATCGGCTGTCGAAGCGAACGCCTGTTCGGATCACTGTAATATTTTCATAAAGCTCGCTAGCCACTAAAGAAGCTGAAACTCCAGTAGAAAACCAGCAAGTAGTCACACCAGCGATTAACGCCATCGGCGAGCCACTATATGAAACTCAGATCCAACTACGAGCTTTTTAACCACAGCACTGACGATGTACACAAGTGGAACTGAATTCACAGCGACTGCTGGTACCAGGCTTGCACTCCGCCTGACCCTAGGAAAAAAGCTCATGATCCACTCATTGAAATGACTGTTCTATACCAATGGTCTTTTTAGGCCAGAACCCACTCTCCGAAAGTTGACAAATTTCGGGTCTGCTGCTTTCTTGTGATATGGTTGGCCTTTCTAAAACTCTCCCTCTATCCGAAGTCGGATCTTTATTCTCCGTCACCCATAATAACCATGTGACTAATAGACTACCATCTAAGTTGGAATCCACGAAAGGATAACCACGTTTTAACCACGATTTGTGACCAATCTATCTGCACACAGCGCGTTTAGCCATAGCTATGCTAACTATGGTTAAAGAATGGTGATCGTTTCGTGAATTCCAGCCGAGGACACTTTTTCGAATTATCAGTGGACAAGCCGCCTATAAACTGCGTTATTCAGAGTCAGCACACAGCACTCGAAGGTGATTGATTTGCTCTAATAATTGTACCCTTCAGAAAGCCAGGGTTTACTCGTATGTAATAACCCTAGAATCATCGAAGTTGTCCTATAGGATTTTGCGAATAAATGACATCTGCAATGTGTCGTTCGCCGTTTCTCTGAAATGAACTCCGCATGCATGGCTTAATCATCTAACTGAACATATATCATTGATTCAATCAGGTAATTGTGGGATCAGACGTTTTACACCACAAAACGAAATTGACCGGGCCCTAGCCAGCCACCCTCAAGAGCTACTCCAGCAATTTCTTCGCCAACAATGAGGTAATTTGGGGGCGGTCAACAAGAATGAGTTTCGCTTTCAATCCCTAAGGGTGTACGTTTGGTATGCGGTGGTTTAGTCAGTTTCCGATTTAACTGAAACTGTCTATAGAGGTACTTCGGGGTACTGATGGACAATCCGTTGTCCGCTTCCCGAATTTCAAAGAAATACTGCAAAATTACGGTAGATACACGGCAATGAATTCACCTCGATCTTTTCATGATAGGAAAGAGGCCAATAAGTTCTTAATAAGTACCTCGACTACCCCGTTTACAAACTTTCAGCCAGGGTTGAGCAGGTCGTTGCGCCAACTTTTAGCGGAGCTACAACCCTCCCTTGTTGACCAAAATTTTGGAAATATTTTCAAAATTTTACGTCCCCCCCGAGATTAAAAATTGCTCAAGCTTTATTAAGAAAAATTGCCTTCCTCATTTTGAGCTTACCGAGTGATTTGAAGTGAAATCTCTTTTCTCTCCGAAAATTTTACTAGCCCACCCCCAGACCCCCGTTGCGCCAGGTCGCAACCCTGCTTTCAGTTATATCTGAAAAGCCGATCTTTCAAGGTATAAATACCGCACTTCACGGCCACCTTTAATTGAAGCAGGATTCAAATTCTCCCCCCCCCCCCAATAACTCCCTTTTATCAGGTTCGTGGTTAGAAAAATTCGACCACCGGGGTTTGGAAAGAATACCCAGCAGTATTTGTCATTCATATCTGGTAATCTGGCTAGAGCCTTCCTACTTCCAAAAACAACAGCTTTGAAGTGCCCCTCGGTTAGGAAACGGACTGTCTGTTCAGAAGAAAAAATTTGGCATAACAAGCTCCTAACAGAATAGTTGGAGGATCACACCTCTGACTGACTGGATCCCTGGACGGACAATGCTGGTGACCTCTGCGAGGATCGACTTGGAAGCGTTGATCTCCTGAAGTATGAGGTTGAATGTTAGGAAGCGCTAAGCACTGCTCATGAGCTCGGTTATAGACAATTTTAAAACTAAACGCGCTCGTTCTACATTGATAGTTAAGGAAGTCTGACCCAAAAAAATATTTGGCAAAAACATACCTCTGCATTTGTTGAGTAATAATAATCTTACGTCGAAAAGGTGAGTAGATGAAAAACAGTGAGTAGAGAGAGCTGAAAGCACAGAAACTACAGAATGTTGGCGGTTGGGCTGAAGACACAAGAAGCGCATGGAGGGCAGAATGTACAATAGAGGGCGGACCCATAATCCCGTGACTGATCCGCGCAGTACTTATCATTCATATCGACCGAAAATCGATCGATACGGATGATGTACAGTGCATGACGCCTTCTGTAGCGGGAGAGTAGTTCCAAACTTAAACTCGACCCAGTGATGGATCTCGCACTGGTGGATCGGAAGGGGCGGTATAACCAGCACAGTGCTCGCTGAGAAGGGTATCTTCAAGGTCTAGTGCATACTTCACGCGACGGGCGACGCGACATAGTGTTTGCTATAGAAATCGACTGAAAATCGATATTTCTGATATGCACTGTCGCTGCCGCGGAAAGTATGCACTAGCCCTAAGACTCAATGGACAGCCTAGGAAGTGGGGTCCCTTGGGGAACGGTTTTCAAAGGTGGCGTGAAATCAGTATCTAGAGAAAAACTTCGGAGATGATACTCCTATGACTTCTACAAGATGACAATCCTCGTCGCGTATCAAGGCGTGGTTGTAACTGCCGAATGCCCATTGGAGCAAAATTAATCAGTTTTGCAAGAAGAATTTTGGCCGTTTAGTAAGGGTCTTTGCTATTCCCGAGTGGTGGTCATCGTGTATTCCAACCCCTGAAGATGGGGGAGAAGCGAGGTTCCTGATTGACGCAACAAAGGGGCTAGCGACAGTCCACTCGCTGCGTCTCTCCCGTTTCTCAAGCCTCTTCAAGGGTTGGAATACACTATGACCACCACCCGCTAATCCCACATCCTTTTTGCGGTTCGGACACATCACGAGCGCAACACCTTAAGGGTATGGCATACCTTGTCGTTGTCATGAGCGACAGGCATACAATCTAGCATAAATCGCGGCGGGACCCGCGCAAGTCGTCGTGGGACCAGTTATAGCGCCTTTGTCGCAGCGACGTGTCGCGGAGGTCTGACATACTGCAAATGTGCAGAAGTTTGTCGCTGGCACTGTCGCACTGCAGCGTACAGTGACAGGTTTCAAGGCGGGAGCTCCGCGATAGGCGGTCGCTGTGCAGAGCGCGACCGTGTGCCGCGAGTGTATTCCATACTCCTTAAGGGGTCTGCAGAAATTCATAGACCGGCAACTGCTCGCCGAGCGTCAGCCTCGACGCGGCGACAAAAATGTTTCCAGAGATTATCGTCTTGGCGTCGTTTGCCGCCCGCTGGCAGTGCCGCAGGGTCGTCTCAGCGTCAAAACGCTCTGAGGTGCCTACTCGTCGCCTCTAAGGCCTCTTTCAGATTTCGATGGTATGTTTTGAATACGGATCGACGTGCGACTTGATCTCGATCGTTGTTCTGCCGAGATGTCGTACGTTCGTGCCGTGGCAGTGTGGAGGAAAGAAGATCACCTCCGTGCAAACCGACGTCAATCCCTCCGCGGAGAGGGTTTTTGTCATGGGAGAGGTGCTGGCTGGCTGCAGCTCTCCTGAGGATTCTTCTACAAATGGCCGGCGTCCAAAGGATTCCAGGACCCGCGAAGAAGAAGAAGTACCCATGTGCCACATGCGGCAGAGATGTCAATTGGTATGGAACCAGCGTCCAATGTTTTGGATGCGAAAGGTGGAGTGCACTTCTCTTGTTCGGGTCTCAGTTCTGTGAGGCACCACGATTCTTCCTTTCGTTGTATTGTGTGCTCCGCCTCCAGTAACTCAAATTCCTCATCTACCAACCGCCTCCTGTCTATTGTACACATCAATCTAAACGGCCTTCGGACCAAGCTTTCTGAATTATCTCTCTTTGCCCGTACTCATCACCCGGATGTTATCATGGTCCAGGAGACCAAACTCTCTCCCTCTGCTACCTCTAGACATCCAAACATCCCGGGCTATACTGCATATCATACTCCCAGGTCATCTCAAGGAGGCGGAGTCTCTACTTTTGTTCTGTCCTCTCTTCCCTCTCACATTATTCCAAACACTCCAGTGGATGGCACTCTCGAGTACATCCCCATCCATCTACCTCTTCAAACACCACTTTCTCTTTTTAATATATATATCCCTCCTTCTTCCTCTTATCCCTCAACATACAATCCTATCCCCCTTCTCAAGCAGCTGTATGACTGCTCTCTACCTCCCTCAATTGTCTTTGCGGGTGACTTCAATGCTCACACGTTCTGCTCGTCGCTTGATTCTGATGCTAGAGGAGGTGACGTCGAAGAATGGGCGGAGGAGTGCGATCTGGTTATCTTAAACGATGGCCAGCCCACTCGTCTCCCTGCCAACGGCCGATCATCTAGCCCAGACATCTCCCTCGTCTCTTCCAATCTCTCTAATGCCTGCTCTTGGTCGACATCCACAACTCTTTCCAGCGATCACATCCCTGTCTTTGTCGATATTGATCTCTCTAACTCTCTTACTCCCTATACAGGTGTTCGTTATCGTTCTTATCTCAATTTAGGCCTTGCAGACTGGAGCCTGTTCAGGGAGGTTGCACTCCGCCAAGCGGCTGATTATCCGTGGAATGGCGATGTACACCAGAAGGAGCGCCACCTATCTGATGCTATCTTGAAGGCTATGAAAGCTGCGATCCCTGAAGGCCGCGTTAAGACCTTCTTTCCCAATGTCACCAGGGAAACACTGCAGAAGATAAGGACAAGGGACGCAAAGAGAGCCGCAAATAATCTTGACCCAGACATCGCTGCGCTGGATGATGAGATCAGGAACGACCTTGACAGGCACAAGAAGGAAACTTGGGAAAAGTTCAATGAGAAGATAAACTTCAGAAATGATGCAGCAGCAACGTGGAAGGCCTTGAAAAGGATCTCCGGAAAGTTCACCTCCGCCGACAATTCCACGATTGAGTTTGAAGATGGAGTCTTCAAATCAGGGAAGGAGGCAGCAAATGCTCTTGGGAAGCATTTTTTCATCACTAGAACCAAAAGAGAGAAACAGAACAGAATAACTGTACGGGAACTCTGTAAGTTGCCTCTCATGGATGTAGATGATGCAGTCACGCCTGCACAGGTCGAGAAGGCGATAAAGGAGATGAGCAACTCGAAGGCATTAGGGCCAGACGGTTTGAGCCCTGCAGTCCTGAAGAGACTGCCCAGCGAACTACTGCCCTTTATTGCTGACGTCATAAATACATCGTTTCGTACATGCATTTTACCCCAAAATTGGAAAGTGGCTCGTGTTATTCCACTGCCGAAGCCGGGAAAGTCACCATCCACGGCTAAAGGGTACCGGCCGATCAGTCTGCTCTCACCCATCGCCAAAATTGCCGAAAAACTGGTTGTGGAGGAGCTTGCCGAGCATAACAGCCAACAGCAGCACCAACATGGTTTCCGTAAATTACATTCCACCACTACGGCCTTGTTGGAAATTGTGAGCTATGTGCTGGACGGCTTCAATGCCATCAAACCCCAACGTACTGTTGGTGTGGCCCTCGACTTAACAAAGGCATTTGACACTGTCAATCTAGGCCTACTATCAGAGAGTCTGTTGAAGTCTACCATCAAGCCATGGCAGAAGCGGTGGATAACTGCCTTCACTAAAGGACGTCGGGCAAATGTGCTATTCCAGGGACATGTTTCCAATAGCATCCCCATCGCCGCTGGTGTCCCTCAAGGAGGAGTTTTATCGCCTGCACTTTTCAGTTTATATCTAGAAGATCTGCCCGTTCCCCCTCGAAACATCAAGGTCGTTGCATACGCGGATGATATTACTATTCTGTGCCGAGATCGCGACATTAAGGTAGCCACCAGTAAGATCAATGACTACTTGATCGAGTTGAAATGTTTCTTCGATCGCAAAATGCTCACAGTCTCTGCCTCCAAATCGTCCGTCACCGTCTTTTCCACTGATAATGCAGAGCACAGTGCCCATCCTATGGTTGAATGGAACGAAACTCAATTGCAGGCCACCCGATTCCCCAAGCTGCTTGGACTCGTGTTGGATCCTTCGTTGAAATTTCATAAGAACACTGAGCAGAAGCAAGCCACAGTGAAAACAAGACTCAACGTCCTGCGTGCTCTCGGTGGAACGTCCTGGGGATGCAATAAAGAAACGATCCTGACCACGTATAAGGCTATTGTGCAACCCGCCTTGGAGTATGCTGCGCCAGTCTGGCAGCACATCGTGTCGGACACCTCTTGGTCCAAGCTGCAGCGCGTCCAAAATTGTGCTCTGCGAATTGCAACAGGCTGTTCCAAAAGCTCTCCAATAGAGCACTTACATGCCGAAGCTCGCATATTGCCAGTTAGAGACCACTGCCAACTCCAGGCGCAACAAATGTACATTAACATCGTGAAGCAGCCGAATCATCCATCGCGAAGAGTACTAAACCCGGTGAGAGAGAGATGTATCAGAAAGCCTTTCGCTGATGCTCCGTCGAAAGTAGATGTGCAGAGATGGACTGAAGCACAACAAGAACGCCTCCGTCTCTTGCGCGCGGAGCATACCCGATTTGTGAAGGAACACTTGAGCAGAGTTGCCATAAACTCCATGCTGGGAGTCGCACCTCCAAAGGTCTCCGAGACAGAGATGGAACTTGGCAGGCGTGCCAGGTGCACCCTTGCATCGTTACGCTGTGGACACTCCCCCATGCTTATGTCATACTTGCATAGGATTGTCAACAGCAAACCTGACGAGTATCCTGATTGCGGTAGTCAAGGGCATACTACTGCGCACCTGTTCAATTGCCCGAAAAGACCGACTACATTGACGACAATGGATCTGTGGACGAACCCAGTGCTAGTGGCCGAGTTTCTGAACCTATGACAGAACCCCTCTCTGTGGCTGCAAAGAAGAAGAAGAAGATCGTCCCATCGCGTCGGACGGCGATCAAACTCTGAAAAAGGCCTAACGCCGCATTGGTCGCCCTCTTCACCGAATGTAATCGATATTGTATCACCCAGCGCTGTTCGTCGCTGCGAGTTCGTCCAGAGTTTTCGACCACAGCAAGGCAGAAACTGCAGGGCGCTCAATCGGATGGATCTAAGGCAGTATATGAGGGAAACGTAGCAGTGCTGTGAGGGAGTCGTAGTCCGATGCAAGGCTAAGCTCATGCTAAGATGATCACAGAGGGGGGCCGCAGCTTTGCGCGCCAGGAAGGAGGCCACAGGCCTACGCCAGCCAATACGCAAAAAAGGATTAGTATTGAGACAAACAAAAGGTTGCGAAAAAGAATAATATTATCAAAAAAAAACTACTTTGAAAGACTCTTCATCAAGTCATCGAACTTCGCACATTTTCTTCGTGTAGGTCACAATCATTGCCAACATTAGGTCGCGAAAATTCTCATTTCGGACGTGAGAGGGCCGCATCCCCCTCATGAGCCTAGCACAGCGCCACACCCTACCCTTGTCCGACGACGAACTCTTCTTCTTCTTCCTAGCTTCTGTCCCACGAGTTCGCGGAGTCCGCTTGTTTGCACGTTGCTCGCCATTTGTTCCTGTCAGCGGTGTCCCTCATAGTCAGTTGCGCCTCAGCCATGTCCGTTTTCACTCGATCAAGCCACCGAGTTTTCGGTCTTCCGCGAGATCTAGTCCCTGCAACTTCCACCTTGAATCCGGTTTTAGCTACTGAGTCTTCATCCTTCCTTTGAAAATAACCAAACAACCTTAGGCGGGACTCTTTCATTTTCGCAGTAATGGGGCCACTCCAAAGGTGGAACGCACCAAGTCATTTGTTAACCTGTCTTTCAAGGTAGCTCCCATTGACCACCTGAGCATCCGCATCTCCATCAAGTGCAGAGATTGCTCAACAGTCTTTGTGGCCAACCAGCATTCGGTGGCGTAAAAGGCAACTGGCCTCACTAACGCCTTGTAGATTTTGGACTTTAGGCGTATTGGTATCTTCCTGTCACACATTACGCTAGCTGTCGCTTTCCAACTCGTCCACGCTGAACTGAGGCGCCCATGAGCATCCAGTAGCACGTCGCCGGCAGATGTGATCCTTGATCCGAGGTACTTGAAACTGTCCACCTTCTTGAGGTCGGAGCCATTGATGCTGATCGATCCTTCCTCGATTCTCGGTCCACACTCCATGTACTCGGTTTTAGCGACATTAAGACGTCGCCATAGCGCTGCAGACGATCATCCCATAGTTTTACTTGAACATGCAACTCCTCTCGTGACTCGGCAGCTAGCATTACGTCGTAAAATGGTCCATGGATGAGGCTTCTGCAGGTCGTGAGTAATTGGAGTCCGATGGCGAACTAGAGCCAATTACTGTGCTTATCTGGGCCAAATTCCGGTCCGCAATTGCGTCTCGACACGCTTTGCGGCCGCACGCGCTCGAGTCAGTCGGGTTTCCAGCGCCAAAGCCGACTCGATGTGGCTTTTTCATACAATTTTCTCTAATTTTTTTTAGTTTCCAGTTTCAAAAGCCCACCAAGAGTCAGCAGATCGGCGGCTGCGGCGCTGGAAGCTCTTCTGACTCGGGAGCGTGCGGCCGCAAAGCGTGTGGAGACGCAATTGCGGACCGGAATTTGGCCAAGATAAGCACAGTAAACCTATCGTATTTCATGATTCCCCAAAAATTATTAAGATCCTCGCCACCACCCGGTGACAAGCCATTCAGGCCGGCCCGAGCGTGGTTGACGGAAAGATTTTATCGGTGACCTTCATAGATAGAATGTCCATGTCCACTCACAAGCCCGTAACGGTCAAAATCTGAGGGCCTCCCCGATCTACAGCACCCCTACTCGTGGCGGGACCGGCATGGTTTGGTGGCGTGTGGCAATAGCTTCATATCATGCTGACGCGACCATTGATTCATAATCCATGTCGGTATCGCAAGGAACAGGGGTGCTGTAGACCGGCGGCAGACCAGTAGATGTTGACCGTTACTGGTTTGTTGACCACTCCACACACCCACCTCTCATTCGGAAGAATGGGAATAGAGTCGAACGGGATTAGGCTCAACACTCAAGGCGTACGCGACAGATCTTTGGAATGTTTTCGAAAATTTGCAATTTCATTCAAGAAAGAATGTGAAAAAAGTGGAAGAACCCGAGGAACCACAGAGAGCAACTGCAATTGAGGCACACTCGTTTTTTTCAATTTTTAATTTCAGGGAGATTACGGCGGCCTACCATTTTCAAATTAAATTATACCTACAGCAATTTTTCAGAAATCATGAATCTTGGATGAAAATTTGCATACGGCTGTCTTAAGAGTAAAAAATCAAATCAAATCAAAATTTCGCTCAGTGGGTTCTTCGCCGACCGCAAATTAGTTCACTCTCTGCAAAACGAACATCACGATCACAATAAAAACAGAGTCAAACAGGGAAAATTCATGCTCATCAAAAAATATTTATGGTTTACAAAAAAAAACGGAAAACTAAAAGCAGCCCAGCTTCCGTCATAGGCGCGCGCTCGCGCCGCATCGTCGCATTGCAGCGCTATTTCTCGTCGCTTCTGATCAACCCCTCCCTTGTACATACACTTCTCAAAGCATGGAATCTGGCATGAAATTGTGAAAAACTCGCAGTCCGAGGCTTCGGCAGTTCTCTGTGCACTGGAGCTCATAATTCAAGGCGACCCAGCGATTTTCGTTAAAATATTATGTACAAATAAGTTGAAGTGTTTCTTCGTAACTTTGGGGTGCTACTCAGAGAACATATTCGTGACTACGGACAACCTAGTGGAAACTAAGTCGGGCTAAGGTTCAACTATGACGGGGGCCCAACTGTGTGACAATGATGAACTGAATAACCGACAAGGTTAGGGAAAAAAGGGGAAAATATGACTTATGCTCAGTTTGAAGACAGCATACACGCTTGCAAACATGGTGGAGATAACAGCATGATATCGGCGTGGATCTTGAAGACTTTGAGTTCCCTATTGGAGGTTGGTACAAGCTCGGTGCACCCATGTTATAGCACAGGGCACCGAGTTTGCGCCAACCTGCAACAGTGAACGCAAAGTCTCTTACGGATCCATGCCGACGTTAAAGGCCTCGTTTGCGCTGCAAATCAATTTCCATTTTTTTGGGCTCAATATCATGTTTGAGCCCGGTAGACCACACCGGTGAGTTTTGGCGCTTCAAAAACCTAGGGTTATGAGGTTGGAAGAGGTTGAAGATGAGGATCCCCCGCCAGTTCTCACCAGTCATCTAGCACTTTTTAATAGAATGTAGATCCGACCGGCAAACAACATGAAAAACAGTTACGGCACGAAGACCACATGTAGAAAACCTTCGAAAATAACAGTGACGAGGCTCCCAAATGCAGAAAAACCTGAAAAACGGTTTTGGCGCGAAATTCAAATTCGTATTTACAATGTGTTCCGAATGAATTTTCTTTACAAATTGAAGTTTTTCATGGGCGCCTTCGACATTTTCGTTCACTAGAGAGGCCAAGCTACACAAAAACATGAAAAAATAATATACGGTTTCCTGCGCGTACGATGCCCTTAAGTGAGACCGCACGGCTCCTACCATGTCGTAAACGACATTTGAAGCGTCAAAAGCCATCCAGGATGACAATATTTTGGGAATCTTAACTTCCACGCCTGTATTTTCCCACCTATTCGAGTAGGAGAATGAGAAATGAAACTTGAGAAAACATGTGATAAGTTAGAATGATAGCACTATCAAATGGGAGTGCACGACAGAAACAGCTTGATTTACTTGAATATGACATGCCTGCATACCGATTAACTCTCGTCCACTTTCGAGAATGCCGCTCTACTTCGGCTGACTTTTTGAAATGGAGGATTTCATCGGTGGACAAACATGATATTTTCAGGTGAATCAAGCTATGCACTCCCATTTGATATTGCTATCACTGTAACTAATCACATGTTTCCTCAAGTTTCATTTCTCATTCTCGTACTCGAATGGGTGGGAAAATACAGGCGTTGAAGGCAAGATTGCTCAAATATTGTCATCCAGGACGGTTTTTGACGCTTCAAACGTCGTTGACGGCATGGTAGTGGCCGTGCGGGCCTATTTATGCTGTTAGCTCGACCACGTTTGTGAGCGTGTATGCTGTCTTTAAGCGGCGAATGTGAAACCTTTTTCATAGCTACTTATTATCCTCGTTTGATTGGTATCGACAGCTCATAACTCTATTTTTGATTTCTTGCGCTGTGTTTGTGCAGTTATTTGTTTTTTTTTTCGTTGTTAGATGTTTTTTTTCCAACGGTTGTCTTATGTAATCGTATTAAAACCAAAAGTAAAACTAGGGTTTTGGGCGTGCAGTGTTCGTTTTATCCACTCATTTCTTGTAGAAAGTGCCTTTCTGACATTCAGCTTAAAACGTCCTCTTTTTTCCTGAAAATAACCCCTTTGGAAGCCATAAAAAACATGTTTTTTTGCCGGTGTTATGTAACTTTTTTGAAAAATTATGCTTTTCATGGCATGGTATATGATCACAAGTATCACAAGGTAGCTGAGTTGAACAGAAAACTTTGGGATCAAGCAGGACTCGAGCCTGCATTCTGTCGCTTACCGCGTGAGGTGCCCATCAGGAATGAGCGGAATTCCGCGTTTAGCGTTCCGAAAACCGCAAAAAAAACGCCGCAGAATGCAAAAATATCGGGTCATCTGCGACGGAAGAAAAAATCAGATGAATTCTGAATAATTCCGCTTTTCGCGTTCCGAAAACCGCATTTCCGCTCATTTTCAGGCATTTCGCGCCCGATTTCCGAAACCCGAGAAAAAAAATTGTTCCGAAACCCGAAAACCGATTTCCGAAATTTCATATTTTTATTCCGCTCATCCTTGGTGCCCATTGTAAGATATGTACATACTATACTTCGGACCGAATTATATTATTCGACAAATATCCGAATGATTTTTCGAATCATTCAAAATTCGAAAATTTTGGTTTTCGAATAATATTCGAAATTCGAATATTTCGAAAACGGGCTTTCGAATACTATTCGAAATTTGAAAAATACCGTTTTCGAGTTAATTCGAAAGTTCGAAAAAAAATTTTTTCGAATATATATGAAAACTTGAAATTCGATAAATTGGATTTTCGAATGTAATCGAAAATTTTTAATTCGAAAAAATTATTTTCGAATGTATTCGAACATTTTTGCAGTTCTGCCCAAGTATAGTACATACAGTACAGATTCGGATGATGCGTCACCTCTCGAACGTGTTGCCGTGCCGTGTTGACGGTTGGATGCAAAGATCTTTGAGGTCGAGAGGATTCAGAAGTACCATGGTGTTGAGAGGATACCATGGTGTGAATTGAGCCCAATTAAAAAGACTTACCTTGCGAATTTGGCGATAAACGCGTCCAGATTAGTTTTTTGAGCATTTTCAGGTCGGTGAGTATACTAGCTAACTAGGACCTGCGGTAAAGTGAACGACGACGAGTGTGTCATTCGGGGTTATAGAAAAGTAAAAGTCGTTGTCTGGACAAAATTTTCTGGAGCAGGCTGTTGTGATTACAGTCACAGCCTCAATAAGAGGGGGCCGCACCTCTCACGAACCGATCACACCGCTACGCCTTAGGGGTCGCTTACACTTCCGCCGCCAAGCGGCGCGACGAAGTGCAATTGTATAATATTGATTGCGCCGCGCCTCGTAATCAATATCATAGGATTGCACTTCGCCGCGCCGCTCGACGGCGGTAGTATAAACGATCACTTATGGGCCGATTAGAGTCCCGCCCTGAAAGACGCGGCAACATGCAATGTAGGAGTATCGATCATGCGGCGGCGCGCGATCGATTCCCCTCCATTACATGCTGCCGCTCCTTCCAGCGGTGGGAGTTTACTCGGGCCCTTACCCTGGTATATCATTGGGGAGGGTTCGCTAGTGCTCTAGTAATGGTTCACATCGCCGTCACGTGATATCGTCAACGTTGACGATCTTGTGAAAAATAGCTCTCGAGACTGCTTAGAAATATAGAGAAATTTTGATCGTGGCGATATGCAGAAGTCATCATTGCCTCACACATAACGTTACAAGACTGTTTGAATGGAACTGTCCGCCTACGCGCTCTGCGCGCGTGTGGGGCAGGGATGAGCGGAATTCCGATTTCCGATGGTTTTTGGCCTTCCGATTTCCGAAAAAAGCCTGAAAATGCGGAAGAAATCGGAAATATTCACGAGATAAAAAATTTTTACGCTCTCCCTGGCCAAATTCCCAGAGGGTTATTTTGGGCGCTGAAATCGGATTCGAGATCCGTTTTCACTTTTCACAAAGCCAGAGTTAATTTGTGTTTGCATGAAAACTTCCAGTAAAGAAGGACAAGTTCAAGTTTTTTGGGTACACGCAGTCACCAGGGGGAGCGTTAAGAATTTCACTGAATGTATTTCCGATTTCGGCATTCCGATTTCCGATGGTTTTTGACGTTCCGATTTCCGAATTCCGAAATTGAGAAGGTTCTTCCGATTTCCGAAGTTCAGAAAAAACTTCCGCCCATCCCTGGTGTGGGGTGGTCGTCGCAAAGGCTTTTTCTTGACGAGCCTTTTGACGGCTGCAAACGACTGACTGGGACTATTACTAACTAATATTTTAATATTTCTGTTAATCGATTCACAAGTCCGAAAAACGCCTGCAAAGAAGGCCGCTTGACACGCACGCCAGCCGCGTGAGCTGACAGTATAACTCGGGTTGACTTCAGAAAACGGCACTTCAGAAAATGGCTTCTCAGCGATTAGTCGTATTTCGGGGTGAACGCGTGCAAAGATGAGTGCACCGGCCAGTACGCATTCATAAAAAATTGCGAGCGGTTGGCACGCAGCACGGGCGTATCAACCGCGTGCTTTATTTCGTGTTCGCGGTTAGTACGCAAATGAGTGCGTTCTGCACGAAAAGCATCTTTCGCCCTCGGTCCGCTTGATGGCGACACGCAGTCGGTAAGAAACGGAAATGTTCGCTCTTGGTCGTTAACCAATAACCTATTCTCTGAGGTGGAGGTTTGTACATATAACCATGGAAGTTAGAAGCATTGAATATGTGAAAAAAGATATTTATTAGACTACGTGTTTTGAACTTCCATAACCTTGGCTATGTTTTCTTCTCGCATACGAAGAACTCCTCACTTTTACAGCCTTTGAGGTGAAGCTTAGAATCTTCATGGCTAATCTGAAAGGATCAAATGTCTTATTGTTGGTGAAAGCTCCACTAATGTCATGCTTCAAGTTTGAAAATTATTGGAATAAGTAAGACGACTATACAGTTCCGATTTTTGACAGCAATGCCCGGAATATCTTATGTTGGTCTTCTTCTTTGCTGCTTTCAACACGTACTTAGTAGCCAGTGGGAACAACAGTTCGGTCTAATGAAGGCTGCCTTATTCGGAAAGGCATTTTCTCGAGATGAAAAATCCAGGAAAAGACTCTAAAATAAATTCTTCTCATGAAAAATGTGCAACCGACCGCTGCGCAATGAATCCAATCGGAACCGGTTTTTGAAAAATCATAGGTCATCTTGTAATCAACTTTAGCATGATCAGCCCATTTCCAGTTGAAATTTTCTTCGTACCACAGTCCTACCCATGATAGCGCGCCTAGTTGGCCCTTGGCTTCTGCTAGACTACACTTAAATAAGTAGACGAACTAAAAATAAAATAAAATAAATAAAAAGAATAGAAAAAAGCCGGGGTAGGGAACGCGACACGCGGACAGACCCAGGAGACTACAGGGAATAAATTTCTTTCCAGAATAGAGGGGACTGTCCTAGACGGGGGGGGGCACTCAGATTCAAGTCAGAAATGGAGCGATCCACCGATCGGTAACGCTACCAAACGAAGTATTTCTATAGAATTCCAGTAGCAACATTGCTTTACAGCAATATCAAGCATTTTTTATAAGGTCTTTCGTTCATTTCTATAAGTAAATCTTGGGTGCCCCCCCCCCCTCCCGTCTAGGATAGAGTTAACTAGTGAAGTTGGCGTTTTCACGAAAAACAAAAACAGTCTTCGAGTTTTCAGTGGAAGTCGAAAGGTCAGGGGTTCAACGCAACAATAGTGTTGAAAAAAGGCCAGAAACGAGCCGTGAGTAGCCTTATACCGCCCCTTATAAAAGCAAAGTTCCGGTCCACAATAGCGGACAGCCTCTGCTACACTACGAAACACACACGATAATCGTGCTGGGACCACAGAATATTGCCACGATTGCATTTTGTCCCAACACGGTCGTTATCGTGTTGCGTGCTGCAACAGTGGTCGTCCACAAATACGCTCCGAAGTTTCGTTCCGACAAGCAAGGAGTAGCCAAATTTAGGCACTATCCAAAACGGGGGGGGGCACTCAGGATTTAAGTCAGAAATGAAGTGATCCACCGATTGGTAACGCTACCAATTGAAGTATTTCTATGGAACTTTTAATAGCAGCAGCGCTTGACAGCAATATCAAGCATTTTTTATCAGGTTTCTTGTTCGTTTATATGGGTAAATCTTGGATGCCTCCCCCCCGTCTAGGACAGTCCCCAAATTTACTCTGTTCCCTCGCGCGCTTTAGCGCAGCGAGGGCAGAGACAGCGAGAAAGTGTGGGGAGAAGGAGACGCAGCGTACGCGCGCAGACGCACGCGATGAACGGAAAAAAATTCGCTTGGAAGCAGAGGATATGTGCTATACTTGTTCCAAATGAAATTCATTTCGAATATCCGACTTTTCGACTATAGTCGGATATCGCCCTTTTTCGAATATTCGACTTTTCGACTATAGTCGGATATCGTACTTTTTCGAATATTCGACTTTTCGACTGTAGTCGGATATCGCCTTTTTTCGAATATTCGACTTTTCGACTATAGTCGGATATCGTACTTTTTCGAATATTCGACTTTTCGACTATAGTCGGATATCGCACTTTTTCGAATATTCGACTTTTCGACTGTAGTCGGATATCGCACTTTTTCGAATATTCGACTTTTCGACTATAGTCGGATATCGCACTTTTTCGAATATTCGACTTTTCGACTGTAGTCGGATATCGCCCTTTTTCGAATATTCGACTTTTCGAATAAAAAGTCGACTTTTTTATCCGACTATGAAAATAATTGAGGTGCAAGTAACTGTTTTTTTCACATGAAAACACGTCGATTTCTCACTCATCCACTCGCGGGCGTTCTGACAGATTAAAGCATCACTTTTCAAACCAAAATCAGACCGATACTCAGACACGCTGACGGTTGTTCAGCGGGGTAAAAAACTTGTCGGTGCGACGGCGGGAGCCAAAATGGGGAGGAGTCGAATCGCCGGTTGTACCGCAGATAGAGAGAAATTCAATTCACGGAGACGGTTAATTGGCGGTGGAAAAGGGGTTGACGGTGCAACGGCGGGGACGTGCTCTACCGTCAAATATGTGACACGTTCCGCAACTCGGACCAAAAAAGATGGGTGCGCCGGCATCAACATGTTTAGACAAAAGTATTAACATTGATAGGGGTATAAAAGGCTCCTCATCTCACCGTGAGCCTCAGTCAGCTTTTCGGAGCTGGACCTGGAAGGTGACCTCGAGTCACCTTCCGGAAGATCCACCGGATACCGGAGGATAATTTTTGTCGCCGAGGGGAGGGGGCTCCCCAGGGCTCGGGGGGGTGGTACCCAACTTTAGGGTCATCTCCCCATGGTCCGCAGTAGGGTGCACCCCACCGTGGACCGTGGGATCACCTCTTTTGTGGGGACGCCAATAGGGATTTCCCCTGGGTCCCCTCTGCGGACCCGGGAATACCCAGGATGTATTGGAAAGCGCGTGACCGGAAATCTGGTTCGGTTGTACCGCGGTGTGATATCGGTTGAATGGCGGTGGAAGATCGGTTGTCCAGCAGATGCCCCAGCCGATCAACCGACGTTCCCCCGCCGAGTAACTGCCCATGAGTCTGTGCGGTTGTACGGAGGAACAATATCGGTTACACGCTGGATGACCAGGGAGGGGCAACCGACATTCCCCCGCGGAATAATCGCTCCCATGCCTGAGTATGACTGCTTGGTGGATGTTTAGGCGTGCCTTATAGTATTTGCCACAGGTTTCGTGGTAAGAGCTTATATCTGGCGGAGTTTCCGTAGCTATATGCTGCTAGCGTGCTATATTCTTCCATTTAGATGTGAAAAAGGCACTTCGCAATGAATAAAGTGTGTCCAAATGGTAATGGCGGCCCACGCGGCCGGCATGCTTGGCAGGCGGCCGTCGCATGTGCCGCCCTCGGACGAGTGTTGGATTTCAAGAACGGCCCTCCCCTCTCCCACCGTCTGCAGAGCAGATTGATCGGCGCAGTGCTTGCTGCCAGCCGGTGCCGGCCCCGTTCCTAGTCGATGGCGGTGGGGACTTTTCGCATGCCCGTCCGAGAGCGACAAACGCGACGGCCGCCTGCCAAGCACGCCGGCCGCATGGGCCGCCAATCTCATTCGGACGCACCTTACGTTCGCCGATCAGTGAGGCCCCGGTCAGACTTCGTCGGAAAACCTGCTGAGTCCGACTGAGTCCGAATGAGTCCGGGGTGGAAAAACCTGCTGAGTCCCACTGAGTCCGGTTGCTCCCAGCCCCAACCAACTCCTCTGTGAAACACGCAATTGATAGTGACGATTATCACTTCAGCTGTGAATCGGAACGTGTTTGGTGGCTGATCTTTCTTGTTTTCAACATGTCTGAATCTGATTTCCGTATCAGCAGTACGTGGGGCAGAGCGCAGACGGCGAGAGTCGAGATGCGGCGGGACTCGGCAGGTCGCAGTCGGGCGAAGAAAATGCACCCAAATCACGTGAAAAACACCTATATCGACCGGGTGGGGTGAGGATGATTTCGGCGGGACTCAGTGGGACTCAGTCGGTGCATTGGCCCCGCCCTTGTACGCATGAGAAATATCAGTATCGATCGGGGGGATTGCGGTGGGCATCAGACGGTCGCAATCGGACTCAGTGGGTTGATTTTTTTGCACCCGTCTTCCACGAATTCGATGCGTATCGACCCGGTGGGACTCAGTAGATCCACCGACTATGACGGGGGCCTCAGAGCTGTCCGATTTTCTTGTAAAGAAATTAGGTTGATTCTATATGTAACCTTGTTTTTGAAGTTGATTTATTGCGGTAGAGAGCCTATCACATTTTGATTTGCTATGAAATGTCACATATTCAGAGTTCTCCTACCGTGGAGAAAAGAGCCTCTACAATTTGGGAAAAACGTAAAAACATAGAAGTTTCAAAAAAGTTGCTAGAAATAATTCTTCCCGGGAGAATCTGCTCTCTGCCGACGGGTCGCGAAATGCCTCACACGAGTACATTAGATTCCCGGGGCTTTGGAGGTATCTCGTCTAATTTTATCGCGAGAATTTACATAAACTACGGACATATCAGCCCCAGTTGGTGGAATTTTAGCTACGTCACCTTCAAGAACTAAGGAAATTCTCGCCGAGAATGCGGGAAAAAGGGTGGAAGATTCTCGCCTTGATCGATCCACCCTGTCCTGATCAGTACTATAGGGCGATCTACGCTGCGATCGACCGCACTGCCGATTCTTCCCACGGCCTGCAGCGTCCCCGCGGTCAAATGTATCGTTGGCACGGTCTTCCAGAGAGCGGTTCGGGGTCACCCTCCACGATCAGCCACAGAGTATCGAGTAATCGATTCGCGAGAGGACTGGACCAGCACTACGAACGGCATCCATGCGTTCAGCGTAGCCAACGCGGGATGAGATCGCTGTTCAACACAGGCTGTCGCTAATCCCATAACATGGTTGAGCAGGCCGTTGCGGCCGGTGACCAAAATTTTACGACCCCTCTGTGGACCAAAATTTTTACAACCCCCTTTCTTGGGATGAAAAATTTCACGACCAAAATCGTGGCCCCTATAATTAGTACTAAATCTCTTTAATTTGACATCTTGAAGTCCACATAACTCGCTACCTTCGCAGAATTATTCGTTTTTTAAGCCAATCCACGTTGGGACCGACGTTGAGCCATAGATACAACCCGGGGGTTACAGACGCAACGGTTATTTTTCATGGATAAAATAAAAAAAAGAATTTACTTACCACTTACTAACTACGCGACTCACTACTCCTACCTCATTCTACCTTTCCAAGTGGTTGGAAGCTAAACGCCATTTTTTCCGAAAATTTTACGAGCCCACTCCCCCCCTCAAATTTTCATTTTTCTTCAAAAATTACCGGAATTTCTACGACCTCCCCCGTTGCGACCTCTCGCAAGCCTGCCCTACACTGGCCCATAAATTCTCGCAACAATTAAGGCGAGAATTCAAGGGCTTAGCGACAGCGAGATTAAAATACAGAATTTCGCCTTTGTTTTTGCGTGGAGTATGCTTAGAGCTTGCACCCTTACACCTTTGATGCAGTATATGCGGGCTTTAGCGAGCGTCGCGAGGACCCGAAAATTCCTGCACTACGGAATTAGAGAGCGTAACAGGCCGCTCCCTTGAAGGCACTTTGCTACCCACGGGCAGAGTTTTGAGCTGTTGAATACGAAAGGAAAACTTGACAGACGCACAGAAGGGTGCCCACAACGATCCATCGGTCGCACGAAAATGTGTATGGTGCCTCTATAGTTTGAACACGCACCGTAGTCGTCCAACAAATAGCAGAAGTCTGTCAGCAACATCAATAAGGTTTCTTTAAAAAAAACGCTCCCATCTGACCTACACCCACAAAGTTTCTTCCAAAAGCAAATATAAATAAAAATTGTGTTTAAAGGCAGTGGTCGCGATCAAATATGCTTGTGGTCTTTTTTTCTCTAAACCCTTTTGTGGGTCTCGAGAAGTAGGACCTATAAGAAAAAATCGCGAAAAAACCACTGTTTTGGGCCAAATTTGAAGCCTGAACTTTCTTGTCTTTTGATGGTGGACGAGCCCACTCCACATCATCGGCATCGGTGACCTCTTTTATCAAGAACATCAGCTGGCTTGAAATTGAATTTCAATCAATGAACCTACGGATTTATGTACAGATCTAGTCAAAAACATTGACTGAAGTGATGCTTTCATTGTTCAACTGTTTTTATTCGTTAAATTTGCATTTATTTCGTCCTCTGAATGTCGATGATTTTTGACTGCTCGGCATGAGACGGCGATCTTTTTCGTCATCGCTGTGCACGTGTGCACGAAACAGCTTCTTTGGGCCCTAGAAACTCTAATTCTAGCCCGTTTTTCACCGCTCTACCTTCATAGTTTTTGAGCTATTTTTGATCTAAGCTGATTTTTGTAGTTTTTTCTATAACGTTTTTCATCGTGACCACAACCTTTAAATAATAACTAAAATCAAATACAGATTACCGGATGAGCGTAATTATTTTCGTGGAGTGTGATTGACAAGCAGTTTTTTTGTAGTGAAGTTGTGAGATCCGACTTTGCGACAATGTTCGGATTTTGAACTATCCGAATATCCGACGTTTCGACTGTAGTCGGATATAACCCTTTCGAATATTCGACTTTTCGACTGTAGTCGGATATTGCACTTTTTCGAATATTCGACTTTTCGACTGTAGTCGGATATCGCCCTTTTTCGAATATTCGACTTTTCGACTGTAGTCGGATATCGGACTTTTTCGAATATTCGACTTTTCGACAGTAGTCGGATATCGCACTTTTTCGAATATTCGACTTTTCGACTGTAGTCGGATATCGCACTTTTTCGAATATTCGACTTTTCGACTATAGTCGGATAAAGCACTTTTTCGAATATCCGACTTTTCGAATAAAAAGTCGACTTTTTTATCCGACTGAAACAGTCGGATACTCATCCGATTATTCGATTCGGAACAAGTATAATATGTGCCCATCACGCCCAATGCCGCGGTGTTCACAGAGGAAGTGGGCGGAGCTGGCATACAACATTCGACTTTCAGAGAAAAACTAACACCGTAAGAAATCATGCTCTTCCTTAGAATGGATTGAAGCCAGTCGGCCGCCTTCGGACTTGCAGGTTTCAGAAGCAGCTCTCCAAGTGAGCTTCGTAGTGAAATGCTTAACCAAAACACAGTTATATTTTTTTCAAGCTCTCGTTCCGTTTACTTGAATTGATATCTAACCTCACCTTGTAGGACTTTTTGGTTGCCGGGAAAGGAATCCAAAAACCTTCGTCTTCAGGTTCGGCAATATCATAACTGCTGCAAGAATTCCAGAGTGCCAAAATTAGCACAGCCGTTGCGAATGTAGCTTGTGTCATTTCTGAATACAACTGGGTACTATAATAGAGACAAGTTGATTTTTTACCATCAGCCACAAGTACCCGCTGAAGTGTAGCAGTATTATCGATTCATTTTTCCAAAAGGCCGTCACGTTTCCCTACCGCAGAAGAGGCGGGGGAACTTGGGAGGAGCCAAGTGCGTGATTTGACGAAACACGGCTAGCGTCCAATAGAAGATCTCTCTCCTCCCCCGCCTACCCGCCTCTTTTGGGGTTGAGTAACATTACGACCACCAACCGAACGACACGCTCCTCCCAAATTTAAGATCTGCGAACAGCCAATTTGGCCTCAAAAGTGTGCTGGCGCCTCCCCTGAGTGCCTGAGAAGTCGTACTCTGAGAAAATTTGCCAGGTCAGTGCCGGGAGAGTACCGCGACCCTCGACTGTACCGCGACAGTTCCGCGATAGTACCGCAGCGGCTCCGTGATCAGACGATTTCGTTGCCTTGTCTTGAGCCTCGACATCGACGCGACAGTAACGCAGCGGCTCCGCGTTAGAACCGCGCCGGCTCCGAGTAAGAACCGCGCCGGCTCTGCGAGGATGCAGCAGTGAACCCGCCTGGAGTACGATGTATCCTGTGTGGTGAAGGAAAGTTGTCTCCGGTTCAATTACCCAGGTTTGAGGTACATTCCGTATTTTCCTTGGGCGCGAAAGCGGCGGTGACCTCTGTCGCTATTATACAGATGACGTACCGACCGCAGGTGCGTGTTTTTGTTTTTGGGCCCCCTAGTTGTATTATCATTCCTAAATGACTTCATATCAGATACACTCCCGGAGCCGCTGCGGCACTATCGCGGAGCCTAAGCGGCAATTGATCTCAGAATATAGCTACACCGTCGGTGGATTGTGAGCCGCACAGGCACTATCCTAGACGGGGGGCGGCACTCAGGATTCTGCTAGGACCACTATAGTCCCACCCGATTTACTTGTTCCGGCTGGCCCTTGGGGAGCCTAGTGCTTTGGCAGCTGCTCTGCTTCACCTCCTTGCTCCGACTGATGTTCGGTATGACAAGAATCAGCTTTTTCAGTAATGTCAGACCTTTTCACTTTCAACTGCGGAAGACGACCAACACTGAAATGAACCCTACCCCTGGTGAATCTGCTTATATTCATTCCGCTTTGATATGGAAAGGGTGATGATGCGAATCTACGCGAACCAAACTCTTCGAGGCCGTCTAGGCGTAAACGGGTGGTCAAACCAGTGTTCCGCGATAGATTAGAAAAAAATAGGTTGGACAATTTTTTTAATCAAAAAAATAAAATAAAAAAATGAGTAATTAAATAAATAAATTAATTCATTAAATAAATAATTATAATAATGATAATATAAAATTTGTTTGCGCATTAGTTTGGTAAAAAGTAACTGATAATACAGTCCTCTTCTTTACTGAAGAGACCCAGGAAGACTGTTGCAATAAAGTTCGTCTGGAGAAAGGATCGGAGCGAATTTTTTTTGCCTTATACCCTTTCTCCCATATCAGGCTTCGAATGATTATAACACCTACGGATTTTAAACCTCATCACATTAACATTATTTTGGGAATTGATCTAATTGTTCTGTTTCAGTAGGATTGAACTAAAGTTTGCCATTTAACTTTAATGTGCTCGCGAAGCTATCGCGAGTGTTTTGGTTAAGTATAGTTGAATTTTTGATTCATATAAATAAAGGTCTATGTTTGGCCTATTTATGAGCAGACTCATTCCGAGTTGGCATATCTTCAGAATTTCTGAGTGGAGTGCTCATGAAGGAAGTTACCCAATTACCCAACTGCTACTTACGATTACAGTTTTTACTCGACGGTAGTCGGGTTGTAATGGGGCACAATAGACCTTCATCTCGGCAAGGGCATCATGTGCTGCCTTTGTGCTGCTCTCAGCCTCCGTTCGTCACCGCAGCTGCTGCTCTCTGTTGTGGCCAGCACAGTGTGGTAAAACTGCTGGAAGTCGTCCATTTTGGCAGTCACAAGCACGTACATTAACAGCATGGAGAGATCTTTCTTTTTGAGCATGCACATTCAGACCTCTGGATATCTATGTACGAAGTGCACACTCATGCCGCTTCTCGGCGTACTTGTTTGCGTGTCTCATGGGGTATCGATCAACAACTGAACGAATGTGAGGGGTCGGAAATGTTCAATCGCATATAGCCTTGCTTCCTCATTATGAGCAGCCGATCGAAGCGAAAAGGAATGAAAGGCACATAGTGAATGCAGTTAGCTGCCTGCGGTCTTGGGAAGGCTTGTCCTAAAAGGTTTTAGCGACAACCGCTCAACACGCACGCCAACCGCGTGGGCTCACAGCCTCATCCGGACAGACTCTAGATGAGTGATATACAGCTCTTAGATTGGAAAATTTTCTAGCATGCTGTTGAATTTTAGTGATTTCGGAGAGATTTTGTTCATATGGACGCTGGCGATACGTTCGCCAAACTCTAATAATATTAGGTATTTTAGTATTAATTTTTTGAATTTTTTCAGAAACCTTTTTTAATATTTCAAGCCCATGTTTTAAGCATAAATATTGTCAATGTGAGTATCCTCTTATAAAAAATCGAAAGTTGAATTATTCAACGCGTTACGTGTGAGCGCGGTGCTGCTTTGTACATTTGTCGTATGCTTTCTCGCTGTCTATCAGCCCCGCTCCGCACACTTAATTATTGTCAGGAATTTGTGTTTTTACAGCCTGTACCTCTTTTTTGGCTCCAGCAACTCCGCTTAGTGCCATAGCGTGGAATTAGTTGAAAATTTATTGAATCATCCTTAGAGTATTGCTTGAACATCATTAATGAAAACTCGTAATTTCTATTAAATATCTTTCCTTGAGAGTTTACTGATCAGTGCGCTGGCTGGCTGCACCCGTCTGTCGGTCGCTGGCGGAAGTCTTCTTCGTACCTTTCTCGATCAGCCTCATCAGAATTGTGTCATGTAGTGTAGCGTGACTAGAATGAAAGAACTAACTATTGCATACATATAATATGACCTTAACCATAGCCAGTGGGTTCCCATATCCACTATTATTGCGCATGGTCTAAATTTTGAAACCAAAGGAAAAGTTCGATCTCTTTTCAAGAAAATTCTTGGTAAGCTTGGGAAGTCGCAGTTTTCTCAAGGGCTGAATAAGATCTAAAAACATTTTGATCATTTAGTTTAGAAAAGTCAGTTCCAATCCAAAAAATCCTATTCACTAAGAAAAACATTCAAATCGACTTTCCATGATCCAAAAATATTAGGGAAGCCCATCTGATTTGATATGCATGGACATCTTTTGTTAGCTCATGGATTATGAAATTATTTGAGTATTTCGTGAATTTGATCTTTTCGGAACCTCCTGAAGGCAGTCTTCACGATAAAAAACCGGATTGCAGTTCTCGATGTTTTTGAGTAGGCAAGTCCACGATGTAGATAATAGTAGGGAAAAGCACCCATATTCTCTTGACTATTAGAAAGGAAAAAAATTCCATAAAGTCCTCCAAAATATATTATTACGCCTGTTTGTTGTGTTCGGCGCACTGCGGACTTCAAACAATTCTAACGTCAGAAATAGTTTCGCGCTTCAAAATTCTCAATTGAAAAACATTGTTCTATGTTTCTTATACAGAAAACTCTGTTCAAAAATAAGAACAAGGCGGTTCGATGTACATGCTTGGATTTCAGATTCTTTAAGGGTAAAAAGTAATCACGTATTCGGCAGCTGTTCCTTTGGTGAAACAAGTGGTGGACAACTGTTATATGACTTGAGCTTCTGTGAAAAAACGGGCCACTTTTTCATCGTGAACACTGCCTCTAAACTGCATGAGAATAAGCCCTACATTAAGGGGTATGGTATACTTTTGCGACACACGGTCGCGTCGCTCTGCACAACGACAGCGACCGCCTCCCGCCCTTTGAATCTGTCGCTGTCGCTATAGGGGTGCGCAGAGTTCGAGTCGCGGCGTTGCTCGCAGCGACGAACAACACTGAGTGATGTAATATCGATTACATTCGGCGACGATGGCGACCGACGCGGCTTCAAGGGCGACGAGGGGCACCGCAGAGTGTGTTGACGCCGCGACGGCCCCTCATCACTGCCGGCGAGCCGCAACCGACGCCGCGACGATAATGATTTGGAACATTTTTGTCGCCACGTCAAGGCTGACGCTCGGCGACCACTCGCCTGTCTCTGCAACTTTGCAGACCCCTTATGTCAGCCCTCCGCGACACGTCGCTGCGACCCACACGCGACATCTGTTCCTACGACGGCCGTTGCCATTGCTCCGATGCGGGTCCCGCCGCGATTTGCGTTAGATTGCATGCCTGTCGCTCCTTAAAGCGACAAAGTATACCATACCCCTAAAGGAGACTTTCTTGCGCGTTGAATTGTCTGAAATTGCTTTGAAAGTATGACTTCTGGAGCAAACCTACTTGGGCGTATACAGAAATCGAATGAAGAATGAATGATACCGATATCAGAAATGAATGAACATATTTCTATGGAATACGCAAGAAAACAAACTCGTTTTGAAGGTTAACGTTTTGCCATGGCCGAGAACAGACAGGAAAACAATGACTGATAGCGTTATTAAATCTCTGATCTCGGAAGAAATTTCTGGATGGTCCCCCCCCCTCAACTAGGTTTGCACCCTTCTTTTAGCACGGATGGCATAGGCTCACTCGACAAACTCGTTTCTGGACATCACTTTCGCCCTCCGTAGTAGATGGTTGCGTTCCAATCGTATGTATCTTCTGGAAAGTGCACTTTGTCTACATTTTCTATGCAGATCATATATTTAAGGAGGTCACCTGATGATTGCTGTGCCAAGTATTATGCTCAGGATCAGGACGATGTGAAAGACTAGGATGTCCATCGACCGATTGGTGAAGGTTATTAACGGAAATGAAGAAGATTGCCGCCGATTTTTCGTTTTTTTTTCTCTTGATGCATAGTGCAACTGGCTTGTTTAGGTATCATTAGAAGTTATGTAACAAGAGCGCGTACGGAAGAATGTTTTGACGCCAGCGGCTAGCGAAGTGCGACGGAACTTGTTCTCCCGCCCTGCCCTGCACCATATAAACACACCCTATTGCGGTCAGGTAACTTTCCCGTCCCATATTCCTTTCGTCCCAGGGCCTTTACTGACACTATTCCAGTCCGGTCCGAACTATGGAGGAGAAGCCAGACTCCGATCGCGACTCGCAAAGGCGACTGCGGGCTATTCGCTCGGTGGCCATCGCTACCCTAGCTGTTGCCACCTGCATGATTTCTCTGCCAATCATCTTCACTCGGCTTCAGGAGGTTGACAGCCATGTTCGCAGTGAACTTGAAGAGTGCATGGTAAGGTGTACTTTCGAGATTCGTTAGATTTGCTTCCAATTCACTTGCTGCGATACCCTTTTCTTTCTTTATATAGTCAATTTCTAGAAGAGGGGAAGCCGTGTTGTATTTAGGAGCGCGCGAGTCGAGCGTGTGGGGTGGTCTCGTTATGCCGCGATCATACTGCCTGTAACCAGCGACAGGGCATATCAGGCATATCAACTTCCGGTAGATATAGATGGTAAACATCGCGTTGCGTCGCCCGTCGCTGGAAGTATAATCCACGCCTTACGGATGAAAAAAAACGATCGAAGTCGCTGACCGCTGATTTTCCCTTGGTCAAAATTCCTCCCATTTGATCTTCATCATTCTTTTCCACCCCCCCCCCCCCCTGCTTGATATGTTCATCTGAGGCCGCATTCTCCAACGATTATACCACGGGTATAAGGACGCAGCAGCGTATACTAATCTGCACTTCCCTAGGCAATGTGGAAGAACCCGGGGTATAATGACTGACGAATCTGGCCTCTTGTAACTTTTCTATTTTTGCTCGTGTGCCAAATCTGAAATAAAACGGAAAGGGTCCAGAACAGAGACGAGCATATTTGTTATCTGAATTGCGGAAATTGGAACGACCTCCTCTTTCGGAAATCGGAACCCCAAGAACCACCGAAAATCGGAAAGTCCTTCAGCGATATTCTTAACGGTGACGGTGCCTACCAAAAAAAATTGGGCTTATCCTTCTTTATTGAATAATTTTCATGCCATCGCAATCAACCCTGGCTTTCTGGAAAATGAAGACGGACCTCGACTTCGAATTTAGCGCCCAGAATAACTCCCCAGAGATTGGCAAGGAAAAGCGTCAAAAATTCGAATCTCCGACTTTTCTGAATTTTTTTAGGCTTTTTTCGGGAATTAGAAAACCGAAAAGTATCGGAAAACGGAACTCAGACCATTCCTGGTCCGAAACATGCCATGAAGAGAAAAAATGTGCAACAACGCCCGATGGATGTGTGAATACAGAATTACTACACAAACAATTTACAAGAGGAAAAAATAGATTTGAGGAGAAAGAACCATAAAAGAGATGAGAGAGACGAATTGGAGGAATCGGAAATCAGCGGTGAGCGATATCGATCGTTCTTTGTTCGTAACGGGACCACCCCAGACGCTCGACACGCCTGCTCCTGGTTGCCAAGCGGCTTTCCCCATCCAAAGATTGACGATATGATCAGGTTAGCAGAGCGAACCACCCGGTCACCTACCGTACACCATAAATAACAACTACGGGGCAGATGTATTCGAAACTACTCGAAATTATACGAACTCGAATGTTCACTCGTATAGTAGGCTTCGAATATCGAATAGTTTCGATTGATCCGATTTTAGAAATTTCGAATTCAAATTGGTTTTCGAATGACAATTATTCGAATAATTCGATTCGAAACCATTCGAATGGCACAACAATAGCACCAGTTTACTCATAATTGAGCACAGTATCTTACCATGTTACCTTCACTAGAAACCGGTTCGCCGGCAATGATAGCGAGTCTGGTATAGCACGCAGTTAAGCAACAAAAAACCGGTCCGAACCAAGAGAACAGGACGATCTGAACTCAGTAAAACAGCGAGAATGCACTTTTCTTGAGTAATTAGGAGTTTCAGAATTATAACAAAAACAGTATTTTACAGCTGGCTTCCCGTAACCTGCTCCGTCAAGTGATTGCTGTCCGACCCAACTCCCCTCTAGTCTCAGCAGCTGATGCCGTGTTGAGGAGCAAGAGGCAGGCGGGCGGTAAGTGCACCCTTTGAATCGCCCATTTATCCTCCAGACTGTTTATAGTGCATTGAAATAAATTTGAGGCTGCTGCACCTGTCATAGAGGAGCTCCGGGACCACCTGGTCCCGCTGGGGTTGATGGGGCGGATGGCCTCGATGGTGTTCCTGGTGAGATTGGCAGTCCAGGTCCAGAAGCAATGGAGCCGCAGGAGTAAGTTGACATCAGAACGTTTACGCCTCAGCGTATTCTATCTTATATTGCTTTTGCTTCCAGCTACCGTAGATCAAAAGTGGTGCAGTGCCCCTGCGAGTCACCTGCTGGACCTCCAGGAACGCCTGGACCAAGAGGGCCACCTTCGATTCCAGGAGCACCAGGTATAATCTCCCCTTAGCCAGAATTCTTATCACATACACCCATAACCAACTTAAAATTCACAGGTAATCCTGGTCAGCCAGGCGCACCTGGCCCACCAGGACAGCCCGGCATCCCCGGAAAGCCAGGAGAGCCCGGCCAACGTGGACAACCAGGACAGAAAGGAACGGATGGAGTTATACGCCCAGGAGGTGGCGGACAACCCGGACCAGCAGGTGCTCCTGGTGACAGGGGACCAGATGGACCACCGGGACAGCCCGGTCAACCTGGACAACCAGGACCGTCTGGGACGCCAGGAGAACCTGGAACATCTGGAAAACCGGGATCTCCAGGTAAAGCCGGAGGTGAGGGCACTCCCGGCAGCCCTGGAGAACCAGGTCGGCGAGGTCCATGTGACCACTGTCCTCCTCCCAGGACCGCTCCTGGCTATTTCTATGATGTGTGAACTTTTCAATAAAGTCTGTGCAGACATGTTGTTCAAGCGATTTCAGTTATTTACACGTTTTGTCGGTCAGAGGAATTATATAATTTGCCTACTTTTTACATAATTTGAATTCTACAGACCATACCAGAAATTTAGCGTACCCCAACCCAGTCCGGTGGCTCTTCTTTCCTTCTTTATTCCCCTAGCTGGTGTCTGGTGGAGCAGGTTGATCTTTTAACCAATACATTGCTGTAAGTGCCACTGGAGTTCGGAGAACCTGAATAACACGCTTCCATCCTTGACGGTCTCTGCCAACTTTCTTGGCATCGACCACACTGCACCGGATAAATTTCAATGCCGGTGACTTGCTCGAGCCAAGCTTTCTTAGGGGCTGTTCTTTCATTCTTCCACCTGCGACTCGATTCCTCCAAAGAAGTCTGTGCGGCAATCTGTTCGAATCCAGCCTACACACGGGGCCGAACCATCTTAGCCTACGTAATTGAATCTGCTCCTGGATGGATGGCTGGTTTCCGCATCTCGACCGAACATCAGTGTTACGGATACGATTCCGGATAGCTATGCCCGAATTTTCCCGCACGCACTTTATCTGAAACACCTCCAACTTGCTGACGTCCGACTTCAACAACGCCCATGTTGCTGACCCATATAGCAGAATCGGTAGTATTAATGTTCGAAAAAGCCGGATCTTCGTCTTCAATGAGATGTTGTCTCTTTTCCAAACGCACGAAATCAGGGAGGCGAACGCTGATGAAGCCTGTCCTAATCTGTAGTGAATCTCTGCTGTGCATGCCACCTTGCTTGCTTGTACAATAGATCCCAAGCACTTGAATTTTTCCACTTGCTCAAGGGGATCGCCCTTAAATTGGATAACGGCCCGGGATCGGTCAGTCGTCGAGACCTTTATCTGGCTCTTGTTGATCTTCGGACCATACGACTTGGCTACCTCTGCAATAGAGGAGATGGTACTAGCAGCCTATTTGTCGGTATCAGCTACAACTCCGTTGTAGTCAGCAAACATCCAATCGTTGAGGAAGCCATTGTTGCCATACTGGACTCCTGTTCTACCCCCGAAGGCTCTCATTATTGCGTCGACAACGATGTTAAACAGCACAGGAGAAACGACGTCTCCCTGGCGTACCCCTGCCCTGACAGTGAACCAGGGGTGTGCGTAATTACGGTTTACGATTTTACGATTTACGGTGTTTTTTGGTCTCGTAATTACGGTTTACGATTTACGACATTTTGGACCGTAAAGCTCGCCGCGCACGCCTCACTAGCTGCCGCCTACGACGCAATGCAATCTAGAATCACTCTTCACGAGTAACTTCGTTTTCGAGTTTTTCATGAAGATCAACTTTCCTGATTTCCATAACTAGATTAGCGTCAAAACATCGAGCGAAGCAGTCTAATCAGTTAAAAAATTGCTTCAAATAGTGCTTTAGGCCCGCCTTTTGAGAAGATCACGGCCACTAAGAGTTCACGAGAATCTTCACGAGGATTCGTTTTTCATCCCAAAAGTTTGAAGCTAAAAACCGTTTCCTCTAGTTGATTTCTCTTCATCCGCAGCAAACGGACACTCAGAAAAGGCGCGAGTGCTAGTTTGAGCGCTCATCTTCGCCCTTTTTCTGACACCGTTATCTCTCACTAATGCGAGCGATCCTGCAAGTGATTAAGTGGATATACGAAAAAATAGCCTGTGCTGGGCGACCGATACTGTGCTCTAGATAATATAGAGTTGGTACGGATCGGACTGATACTTTGCGATCTCTATTGAAGGTTGGTGCAAGCTCGGTGCCATATTTTTTAACGTACGTGCACCGAGTTTGAGCCAACCTTCAGTAGGGAACTCGAAGTACATAATGTACAGCATATGAGTGCGATCCCTACCGACTGTATGTATAATCGATGTTGCGGTTCCGCTAGCAAATGGAAGGAGTTCTCAAGTTCGGCTGTTGAGAATCGCTTAGATACGGTGATTTTGGCTTAACGCTTACAACGGCGTTAGCGTTTCAGAAGAGGCTTTACGAGTGTAATTGTGTCTCTGTTGCCCAGCAGATACGCAGTAAGCTGAATCGGACTTGCGGAATTCTCAAGATCTGGGAAGGAGTTGTGGAATGAGTGGTAAAGCAAAGCAGAGAAATACGGGTAAGACGGTCCCATTAAGGGTATGGTATACTACAACGAGACACGGTCACATCGCTCTGCACAGCGACATCGATCGGCTGTCGTGTATCTCCCGCTCTTTAAACCTGTCGCATTCACAGTGCGCTGCACAGCGACAGGCTTCGGCACATATAAAGCATTTCAGCACTTCGCTGCGGCTGACGCGCCATAATTGTTGCTACGGCAACCCATGCCGCTGCTCCGATTCAGGTCCCGCGCGATTTGTGCTAGATTCCATGCGTCTCTTATGACAGCGACAAAGTGTACCATACACCTTAAACATGGTTAGCGGTCAAATACTGAACGCAACTTATTATGTACTTAGTACGTGAAACAGTGGACAGTACGTAGTTTCTCTTGTTTCACCTTATTAATCATATTTTTAGTGGTTATTGTTATTGATTGCACTTTACGATTTACGGTGGTTTTGTCGTAATTACGTTTTACGATTTACGAAATTTAAAATTTCATTTACGCACACCCCTGCAGTGAACTCCGAGAATTCGTCTCCAAACTGTACACAGCTGGTCGAACCATTGTACGTTGATTGATTGCAGGAGTCTCACAATTTTTTGAAGCACGTGCTACTTTTCCAGGGAACTCCACAAAGAAGGGCAATGTATGCAATCAAATGCCGCTTTAATATCGATGAAGACAGTAACAGCAAGTTCCCCACACCTGATTCGCTCCTCCATCAGCTGATGTAAAGCAAAAAATCGGTGGCTAATCATCTAAGGACTAATCGCGACGTTTGCATAGGGTTCTCCAATGGCTTCGTACCTGCTATGAGATTTAAAGACGGACTATGAAGTTTAATCCTCCCTGGTTGCTTCTGCGGTTGACATTCTACGGTGCACCATGAGGATTAGTCCTGGCCAACCAGCCCATAGAGCCGATATCCTTCGACTCAGGTGATTCTCGGCCCTGAGCCGCACCGAACGGAAATCGGAGCTGCCGAGCTGCTCGTTCCCCCAATCTTCAAACCCCTGATGTTGCTGTTCGGGCGGATTGGAGGAGCCCGAATGCAACAGCAGCGACCCACACACCAACAGAAGCCGACCCGCAAATTGCGAGAACGAGCAGAGCAGTCAGGCGGCTCGGGGCCCAGAATCGCCAACTTTTGTGCGCTCCAGGTGCTAGCCTGTGAAGCAACGACAAAGCAAAGCAACCACATCGCTGCGCTGTGGTCATTGTACCATGCTTATGTCCTACGTCAGCAAAATAGACAGCAGCAAATCAGATGTCTGCACGGACCGCGGCTGCCTCGGCCATGACACTGCACACCTCTTCAAATGTACGGAGAGACCTACCACACTGACCGTAATGGACTTATGGACGAATCCGTTACTGGTCACCCAGTTTCTCAACCTATGACAAAACCCTCAATGTGGCTGCAAAGAAGAAAAAGAAAGCAACTACCGTCTTTCTTCTCTAGTCACGTCAGGCCCTCTCCTATGACTCAAACCTCTCGACACAGGGAACAAATGCTAATTTTTATCTACAATAAATAGATTTCTTTTGGCAAATGAATAAGAAATGGCATTTTCACATGAGTAATTAAGTCAAAAAATGAATAAGAAATGGCATTTTCACATGAGTAATTAAGTCAAAGGGGTACAGAAAACCAACACCAACACTTCCCGCGTTCCATAAACCTTAGGACAGCTGCATGGAAATCACACTGTTATCCACAATCAGTTTTTTAAATGAATAGAATATTTCTACACGAAACTATTAATATATCACATAAAACTCTGGGAATATTGCATTAACGGAGAGAAGGTGTCACCTATTCACCTAAAAGAAACGCTCCTGACTAGTCTTGCTTCAATTTTGGCGCATTCACGAATTCTTCACCATTTATAAATATAAACATCATGCAAACGAAGAAAACGGCAAGCCAGAAGATAGTTGCGGAAATATTCTCTGAAAAAAAACTTCTTATGTAAAAGCGATACATTTTTGGTTTATGACAAGAAGATTAACATACCCGCAACCAACACGCACAGTATGGTCATCGCCATCGCAAAACACGCGGCTAGCAGGGCTATGCCGTTCTGATCCAGCGATATCAATGTCGCCTCCAGGCTAGACGGCAAATTATGGACGTCAATCACAAAATTTCCCAAGAACACATCCATGGCATCCTGAAAACCGCACATTAAAAAATTAACAGAGAGTTTCTACACTTTTACCAACCCTTAGAGGAATCTGTTGCTTGAAGGCTATGAGCTTCAAAAGCAGTGCCCACGATAAAACTCGTCTTCTTATTTTCTAGTTAATCCAGAAGTCGTGGCTCACTGCAACATTGGCGTCGAAGGAACAAACCAAAAACGGGCCCGGGAGAGCCCTGGACGGCCCTTTTCAGCTTGCGTACGTCCTTCCTGAAAGCCTTGCGCAAGTGGAACTAGGGCCGCATAGGACTCTATTGTTCGTTTTTGCTATGAGCTGCTTGAGTTGCTATGAGCCCATGAGCTTTCGATTTTCGAAAAAAAAAACTAAAAGATGAATTTTATCGTGGACATTATACTTTGACCGAATCGAATGATTCGAAACATCATTCGATTGAAAAAGTCGACTTCGAATTATTCGAAAAGTCGAATATTCGAAAAAAAAATCTGAAAGTGTAAAAGTATAGTGGACACTGCCCTTGAAAGTCTGTGAAAAATTCTCAACATTAAAGACTAAGGAAAAAGTCTCAAAATTAAATCGCGCACTCTCAGACAGAATGGTCATAAAACCATACATAGATTGGTAAGAATATTACCATCCTTAAAAGCATCGTACACGATGAAAATCGTTTTCCAGTTTTTGTTTTTAATTGAACTAGTGGGTCTTCACAAGGACATTCACAAACTTTGGAGTTCTGAAATTGCCTCCGACTAAAGTTTTCGCCACCTCAAAACAACTTCCTGGGTTCGGAGGCCGGCCTTTGAGTTGATCCTTTGTTACAATTAGGAGAGGAAAACAACCGGTTATCAAACGAGTTTACCATGCTTAACACGTTTATTACATTGAACAGTTCACTCCTCCGAACCGGTCAGTTCTTCTAATGTCAGAGAGGAAAAGTCACAAAAGCGATCCTGTTTTGGTAGAGAAAAGCGGTTTCCGGGCATTTTTCGGTGCTCTTTTTGGCACGCCCATATTCAACGGAAAACTCGACAACCATATTTCATCGTGGACGATGCCTTTGAAGACACCTCAACGTTTAAGGGGTATGATCTACTTTGTCGCTGTCATGAGCGGCAGGCATGCAATCTAGCACAAATCGCGGCGGGACCCGCATCAGAGCAACGACATCGGTGGTCGTAGGGAACAGTTATGTCGCAGCGACGTGTCGCGGAGGGCTCCCACACTGCAAATGTGTCGAAGCCTGTCTCTGCCACTGTCGCTATGCAGCGCACTGTGACAGGTTTCAAGAGCGGAGGCTCCGCGAAGGGGGTCGCTGTGCAGAGCGACGCGACCGTGTGTCGCAAAAGTATACCGTACGCCTCAAAGCAAGACACCGTCAGCCGATCCCACAAGTTGGGTTTTGTTACTGGAGCCGAGCTGAAAGAACGTCATTTCAAAGTTGAAAGCCTCGCAACAGCGTACATTCGTGAATAAGGTTGGGATGAAGACGTAAATATTCGCCTACAGCGAGCCGCTACTCATCGTTGTCGGCTCCCCTTACTTTGATGAGACTCATACCGAACCACGAACATACCACAAGCCCCGTGCCAGCCGCGAACCTAACGAGGACCTGTCTCGAACTTTCTACCCAACACGAGCACCTCGGCTACGTGCTCATCAATTTCAAGCCTTGCGGCAGCTCAAAACAGCCGCGAATCTGCTGAGCGTGTTGAGTGCCCAAAATAGTCACTCTTGAATACGATGCACCAATACGGCCCTACTGGTTCGCCTGCCACTCCCTCAGTAATCCGAGTTTGCGGAGCACGCGACTGCCCTATCATTTCGAGTAAGTCTCAGATTAACTTTTGTAAGAAGAGCACAGTCTTTCTCTTTCGGAGCCAAGTTTACTTTGTTCGTTCGCGTGCGTGTGCAGAGCTAGCGAAAAGACAGAAAAATAGGTACGGTGCTTTTTCCCAAGAGGAATTCGATTAAAAGGGAAAGAACGAGAATGTGTGGGGAGAAAGAAGAGCAGCATATGCGCGCTTACGCATATGCTGCTGAGGTGAATCTCACTCCGAACTAGAGGATAGCTATCATATCGCTGAATGGATACGAGTTCTATGATGTTTCTACAAAGAACGACTTTTTCAACCACTCACCTGTCTGTATCCATCAGCGAAATTATTGCGAAAATATCGGGTAATCGCATTTATCCCATCATTTATTGCACCAGTATATGTCCGCTTTCCTAACCGCGTGAAATCCGCCTAAATAATTCGTTCTGACGGTTTGAAAAAGCACGAAGTTCACACACAAAATGCACACTTTGAATTCGAAAAATTTGAATTCACAAAATTTCATCACTTCAGTCCATTAAAAATCATGTCTCTTGGGTTAAGACTAATTTTGTGTCTTTTTTAATTAATGAAAAGCTGTGTTTCTCCATATTCCACTCAACGATTTCTCACCTTTAGCGCACCCGTTCCAGCGTATTGTCGGCTACACTCGTCCCCATTGTCTGCCCACACTGAAAAGGAATGATATACTCTACAGAACTAAACTTTGCATTAGGTCAACTAAATTAGCCTACAATGCTTGAAGGATGTTTCCAAATCGGCACAAGTTTCCACTCTTTGTCCACTGATCAAAATACCAAGGTAGAGCAACTGATCAGTCAGTGACTCCCGGGCGATCATCGCCTGCACCACATTTGTCCTGAAAACAGAAGATTCACGACTTTCTTAGTGAAAAAAAAACAGCATATGCAGTCTCAAAAACGCAGATTCCATGTGAACCACATACGGTCGACGAAGAACTGTGCGTCGTACAGTTGGTTTCTACCTAAGACCTAAATCCACGTCGACTGTAGGTACGCACACCTACCGGTCCAGGCAATCCATGCAATTCGTTCGAAAGAAGCCAGTCTGTGTTCGCTGAACCAGGTCACCATCCGTGAGTTCGTCGGACGCAGCGAAAAATCTGGGATAGCAATCGATTCTACTGCATCAAAAAGCTGCACAACTAGGCTGTGCCAAATTCTAGAGAGCAAATATCCTACCCAAACTGAGTAATTTCCGGACGCAATCGATCCCTTAACAACGACAGCTTGTGCCACTGCATCGCCTGACATTCTTTGTGGAAATCGAATGGGTTGTACCTGTAATAGTTCAGATTACTAGAACAATTGAGGGCGAAATGAGGGCTGAAAATTGTTGCCGAGAGCGAAGGTGATGATTGGAAGGCTTAAAATAGCGCCCCGATACCCTTCTGAAACTGTCCCAGACCAGGTTCATACTACTCCTTAGTGGGCTCGAATGGGTCGATCAGAACTATCCGAAGACGCGATAATGATTTCGCGTAGTTGTGTTGCACTGCTCGAGGACTGCCTTGCTTCAAAATGACGCTAAGGCCGGGATCATGCTTCCAGCGACGAGCGACGCGAGGCAATGTTTACCATCCAAAATGACCGAAAATCAATATATCTGATGTGTACTGTTGCCGCCGTTGGTCACGGGAAGTATGATCTCAGCCTAAACATCTAGCGCCAGGACCAGGACGACAGGGCCGTCCATAAAAGCTGCTCGTTCCTGTCGAGCGCCGGGTCATATAAGTGGGGCACGGTGTGAGGGTGGGGAGTCATTTATACTACAGCCGCCGAGCGGCGCGGAGAAGAGCAACTTTATGATATCGATCGTGCCGGGCGGCGTGATCAATAATATAGAAATGCACTGTGCTGAGCCGCTCGGCGCGTAAAAACGACGCCTAAAGTCGGAACCGTGCTTCCCGTGACCAGTAACGGTGGCCAAGCATATCAGGCGTATCGATTTTCAGTGGGATGTTGAATGAAGTCACAGTGCGAAAGCAGTTCTGCTGGCACACGTGACGCGAACGGCAAACGATCGCTGCGCGCACGTCATCGTTAGAGCGCGTTAACATAGCGCCAACTATTTGTCTTGCCAGAAAAAGTTAACACGCCCCAACGACGATGTGCCCGCAGCGGTTTTCCGCCGCGCGCGTCACGCCTGTTAGCCGAACTGCTCCCGCGCTGTGATTTCGATCAACAATCCATTTTCAGTTGGCCCGGAAGACGAACACTGCGGCGCGTCGACCGTCGCGAACAGTATAACCCCAGCATACGCCAAGAACGGGGCGCGCGACGATTTTAGCGTCATTTGGAGCAACGCATCCTCGTCAGTGGTTGCACAGCAAGGCGACGACCATAACAGATGAACGACGCGTGGCGCATTTATTATCAGTACGAATCAATCAAGTCGACTGGAACTATGAATCGGGCCTGAAAGTCCAGAGTCGATCATAAGCGAGGACAAGAAGCCAAAAACGTGTATACTTCGACGCAGCGGCAAGCGCAGCATGTGATCTCGCACTTTTCGAGAAACGTAGCCGGCGATCTCGTTGAGACGTTCAGTACCTAACATAAGGGAGGTTAGCTTGCTGTATAATCCTCTCCAGCTCACTTCCGATCTTCTTCTCTCGCCCAGATTGGTTGACAAGGTTCACAATAACCTGAAATTGAATGTGATTTAAAAATTAGCCATATTAGCTAAATCAAACCTGCTGTCCCAAAAACCCACATGATTGCCACCGTACGTGCTCTTCTGATGCTCAAAATGCCTTTTATAAGCCGAGAGCTGATCATCGTTGGCTCTCATTGTCGGAGATGGTTGCCACTTCAAATTGGGTCGCTGTGACCACAACAACGGAATTGAACCTCGGGTCTGAAATTCGAAATTTCAAAACGACAGGCAAACACCTTACAAATTTTGAGATAGAAACCTGCAGAAACGCCGTCAATTTCCGTCCCTTCGTGGACAATGTCTCAACTATCTGTTCGGTTTCTACAAAATTCGCAGGATGACCATCCGCACTTACTCCACGCTTGTAGAACCGTACGCCAGCCCTAAACCTCATAGATGGCTCCAAAATACGATTAAAATTAGGCTGAAAACGGTTCAAACCTGAACTTGCTTCGCCTGGATATCAGAGACAGTTTGAACTGTTGACCATTTACGCTATGATGAACTTCTCCATAGAAACCGTGAATGACCGGGAGAAGAAATCGTTCCGTCTACAAAAAAAATTATATCAAAATGTCACAAGGTAGCTTAGTTGAATACACAACTTTGTGGTCAGGCAGAACTTGAACCTGCATCGCATCGCTTTCCGGGTAAGAAAAATACCATTACACCACCGAAACCCACTCTCCATTCCTCAGCTAGTCGACACAAGAAGTGGGTAGGCACAACAACAATCACCCGACAATTTGTGACGGCTAACTGAGTGATGCAGAGCGAGCCTCGATAGTCTTATGGTAACATTCTCGCCCGAGAAGCGAAGCGATGCAGGTTTGAGTACTGCCTGACCTCTAAGTTTTGCATTCAACTTAGCTATCTTTTGATATCTTGCAATTATATACCATGCCATAAGAAGGCATAGATTATGCAAAAAATACCAAAAGGTTTAAAATGGAAGGAAGAGCGACCAGTACCAAAGCTACTAACCTCCTTGACCGTTCGGAGCTGTGACAGTAAGTAGCCGTTCCATATAAAACGATCATCTGCCTGAAACATATAAACGTATGCACACAAAATTACTGCATTTCAATTTGAAAAAATATTTTCCACTAAATAAAAATGGTGATATCAAACACTTACAAGGGAAGAATACAAAGCGTAGGTCGGAACTGCGGAAACGAATTGTATTGACAGTGTCTATTGAGCATCTATAGTAAATTTGCACTACCCCACCCCGAGCAGCTGGTTCCAAAAAGGTATGAGTGTTTTCGAGGGTTTGCGAAAAGGTAAGGCATTCAAAAGGCATCAAAAATTTTTTGAGATGCTTTGAAAAAGAAATGTTCGGATTTCTCTAAAAACTTGTGCATAGAGGTAATCTAGGGTGCTAAAAACGAATCTGAAGTATGTTTGTCGAAATTATGTGGTTTACTGTACGTTACGGTAGGGAATATGTCATTTAGGGAACGAGCCCTCAGGGTAAGGCACGAGGTGTGACAAGACCAATCTTGCTCAGACCCTACCCCTCAAGGAGCGAATTTTTGGCGATCGTCTCAGACCCCCCCCTGGATATCCACACCTCGTGCCGTACACTGGCTGGGATGCTTTGAGCGAATTAAGCCGAAAACTTCAGAAAATCGACAAATAAACATCAGTTTCGTGATCACAGCCCCGAAAACCCTCCCTGGGAGAATTTCAAATCAATTCTGGAACATTTTTCTAAAGCGCTTCCAAAACGCTATTAGTCTGCACAAAATTAGGGAAATGTGCTTCCACCCAAGCTTTGCTCAGAGAGGTTGTTTTGGGCGCTGAACACGATTATGAAGTCGGTTTCCAGATTTTCTGAAAATTTCTGAGCGTTTTGGAAGGTACAAAAGGCACAAAAACAACAACCGTTTTGAGCTTATAACTTCTCGAATCCATTTTCTGAATCATTTTCAAACGGGAATTCGTAAATTCCGTCAGGATCTGCCTACATTTTCTCTGAATGAAGTCACGGACGATTTTCACCTAGAGGGTTTTCGGTGAGATGAACGTGAAATTTGAACAGAATATACTCGAAAGCTACCCTTGGGAATTATTCAGTGTGCTTGAGATCTGAGGTCAGCCATCGATTTTCCATAGATTCCCATAGATTATGACCGGTATACCATAGCATATTCGACCCTTCAGATCTGGCCCAGAAGCTCTCTGCATGGGTTATTTGCGCATGAAACCACATCTAGCTGATCTATTTCTACTCTCACAGTTTTGGCCGCGAAATGCCTGCTTGCTGCGTAGTAGCCGCGATATAATGCAAGCCGAGATGTAATGCTCTCCAAGTAAGTATACGGCGCATACTAGAGGCATGATTCACATGTTAACACCTCCATCGCTTCAATTACCCAAGTTTGAGGTACTTGGACCTCGTTTAGCCTCTGCAGGCCCCGCCCAAACGTCGGCGGCCTCCAATGGTAGCTCGGCGAGCCGGTGACGATTATGTCTTGGTTACTTCTCGTTACTTCTCGGCTACTTCTTGTACATTTCGTGAAAAGCCCAGCAATAGCCGCGAAAAAGCCGGGAAGTAGCCCACCAGAAGTCGCTGCAGATCCTGATGGGCTATTTCTCGGCCAATACTCTCAGAGTGTTTTTTAGAAAAGATCTGAACTGTTGAAAAGGAAACAATTCGATGCATTATAATTAGAAACGTCACCTATCTACTCTACTTCAGAGGCGAATTTAGTTTATATCAAAGCTTGCGTGTGCAGAGCGAAGGGGAGACAGCGAGAAAGTATTAGGGAGAAGGAAATACAGCAAACGCGCGCACATGCACGCGATCGACAGCAGTAAATTTCACTCAGAAACGAAAGATATGACACATGTAAACAATACATACCCTATTCAACATCGACGTCTGCTTGAAAGACGGCGTGCCGTTCTCACTCAACCACTGGAGTGATCGTGATAAATCCGCGGAATACGAGAAATAGAATCCACTGATCGCCAACACACTTTGCAACATTTCCGTGAAATGACGATTGTACCATATCTAACAAACTTAGAGAATTTTTCCACATCTAACTGAATAGAAGGAAACTGCATTCAAGGCCCAGCGGCGTCGCGACTGGACACAACAGTGACGGAAGGGGAGTCGTAAGAATTCTGGCCAAAACAGAAAACTTGTATGTTTGAGACGGGGAGGTCGTAAAAATTTGGCCTGAACTTCCTACCTTCCAGGGAGGATATCGTGAAAATTCTTGACCTTTTACAAAAATTTTGATCACCAAATGCGGGGTCACAGCTCTGCCAACATCGGTCGCAACTCCCCGCTGAAGCCTGGCTTCACTGAGAACCATTTTCTATGACAAAAATGGATACTAGTCGTAGACTGAACTACTAACCTGCTTCTCAGTAAGGTGTAACGTGGTCTTCTTGAACGGTATGATATCCGTCTCAGTAATCGTCCATATGGTATGGCCATTCAGTTTACCAACAATTCTAGCCTTCTTTATTACTATCAACGCCATTCCTAAACACAATTTTTCGTGAGATTACGGGACAACTACACTAAACACAACTCCTCTTAATCCGCGACCCCGTCGGGTTCTTTATTGTTGCGCGGGCGCGCAGCGGAAGCACGAATAGCGCCATAGGGCCTAAGTATATACAGCTCACGACGGCAAGCGAATAAATGAATGAGTATCGATCCAAGTCGCCGGGAAATCGATACTCCTTCATTACCCGGTGCCTTTCTGAGCCGCAGGCCTTCTAAAAGGTCAAACTCACCAGAAACTATAGGAATTATACCAAGCAGACCATAAACATATTGTATATCCGAGTCAATAATTGGAATTCGAGAGACTGACGAGTCTAAAAACAATAAAATTCTAAAAAAAAGCACCAATAGAACAACAATGGAGAACAAAACTCTCACCTAGTACTCGCATATGATTTGAATGACGATCGATTTCGAGGTATTGATGTGACAGACGGTTTCCATCTCGGTCTCGTGGCTCTAGATAGAATTTCTCAGCTAATATATACCTGAAAATCACATTTTTTTATCGCTGCAACTTCGAACCAGATTGTCAAAAACTCACAAATTAAACCCCTCATAGATATCAGTGGACATTTGCTGGTAGCTGCCTTCTCACCAGCTGATTGGGCTAAGCGCCAATACCAGTACACAGAAGTAAGGTTATTATAGGAAACCCTCTAGAAGAATGCAATAACTAAACTTTCCATGGAAAAACACTACGAAACGAAGCATAGGAAACAAACAACGGGAATGATTCAAGAAAATCCGAATTTTCAAGCACTCAAATAATGGATTCAATTGAAAACTTCGATTTTCGCTATTAGGCTGAAGTGAAATTTTCCCTGCTCTTCACTTTGACGATCTTTGAATCTTTGAGAGTTGGTTTTTCGGCCAAGTGCGAGATACCGATCCAAAGCACAAAATCTTCTCTATCTAAAGCTGTTTTCCACTGGACCAAAGCCTGCAAATTCACGAAATATATGCTATAACTCAGTGGCAGTCTTCAGTACTGAGCACCAGGGCTGTGCGTTATAACGTTAACGTGTTAACGCATTAACGGGTTAACGCGGTTTTTTCTCGAAAATTAACGATTAACGCTTAACGAAAAAGTCTTTAAATCACGTTAATTTATAATTTGTTAATTGTCGTGGAATTATGGCAGCAGGGCACTGCACGAGGTGTGGGTCGGCCAGTTTTGCTCAGACCCCCCCCTCCAATGCCAATTTCCCTCAGAACCCCACCCAGCAGCGTGAGTAGGTCAAGTTTTGACAGAGTTCTATCCCCCTCTTCTCCCCACCTAGAGCTGATGTGTTCAAACAGTGTGTTCGAGTACTGCACGAAGTAGGGTACAGAAAGTAGCTTCCTGAAGCTGCGTTTTTTCCATGTACCTCATTTAAAACTTAAGTTACTGCAGTTTTAAAACCCTTCTAGATTCGTGAACTTGGATACTCTTTGTCTTCTTCCTCTATCAGTGTAGCGGTTTTCGGCGTTCATTTTAGACGCTGAAACTCAGCATAGAATAAATCGGCCACGCTGGACTCAAATATACCACTTCCGCGACTCTTAGTTTTGAAAATTGCTGACTTCCGACGGGACCACAGCTGAGAGACGTGCTAACTCTCATATTTTAGCGATGCTCGGCCTCAATCCTAAACGAGGAATTTTTTTGTACAGGGTAAATCGACCACGCTCATTTCAAATATCAACTCTACGGACTCATAGAAATCTGTCGCAGAAATCATTCAGCATTTAGTAGGCAAATTGCTTTAGGCACTTCACATTGAGCATTCATATGTATTGTCTATCATTTTGAGAACACCCTCACGATGACTTCACCCTAAGCTTCCTAATTGAACACCGACACTCACAACTCAGTTCAAACAGCATTTCAGTCAAATGCACAGTGCATAGTTGAATTCCATGTGAAAATTGCTCCGGGCGGTTTTCACTCACATACACAATTGTCGATTGGGTCTTCCTCCGAAGGTCACATATCTCCGGAGCTCAGAACCCCCTGTGGGGCCCTATCCCGCGCCGAACTCTGTACGGCGCTGATTGATATGGGAGATCTGATAATTTATTGATTCTTGACGTGCAATGTTTTTATCTTTAATGGTTTAACGAAATGCAAAATTAACGTGTTAACGCATTAACGGGTTGACGCGTTTTTTTCCGAAAATTAACGACTAACGCTTAACGAAAAAAATAATTTTCATTAACGCACACCCCTGCTGAGCACCTTTAAGCGCTTCTATTTACTTTGAGGTCAACTACCAAACCTGCCATAGTTAACCGGATATTTGAGCCACCTTAAAGCTAGACAATAGCTTTTGCGGAAAATTTCGACGGAGCGTAATTATTGATTTTTAGCGAGTTTCGTGACTTTGCCACTTCGGCCTTTTCTAATGCGAAAAGTTTCGGCCTCAAATCTTTAAAGTTAAGTACTGTGCTTCTCTGAGCCAAATTCCGGTCCGCTATTGCGTCCCGACACAATTTGCGACCGCACCCTTTCGAGTTGGAAGAGTTTCCAGCGCTGCAGCCGCCGATCTGTTGAGTTTAGGTGGGTTTTAGAAACTGGAAATAAAAAAAAATTGGAGTAAACTGTACAAAAAGGCCACATCGAGTCGGCTTTGGCGCTGGAAACTCTATTGACTCGAGCGCGTGCGGCCGCAAAGCGTGTCGAGACGCAATTTCGGACCGGAATTTGGCCCAGATAAGCATAGTATAACGGTCGGGTCCTAACTCAATAGTATTTTTCTCTCAATTAGTAATTTTTTTTAATTTGATTTTCTCCAGTTTTATCAATTTTCGAAAAAAAAAACATCAATAATCGACTGAAAAATATTATTGAGTAGGGACTTGGCCTTTATACTTAACTTCGAAGCTTCGAGGTCGAAACCTCTCGGATAAGCCAGAAAAGACCAAAGTAATGCAAAATCACAGAATTCGCTATAAATCAATAAATACGCTCCTTCAAGATTTTGAGCAAACGCTATCATCTAGTTCTAAGGTGGCTCAAATATCCTAACTACTCTGGCAGGTTTGGTGGTTTACCTCAAAGAAAATAAAAGATTCAAAGCTGCTCAGTACTAAAGATTATCACTTGACTTACTTACTTAATCGGTTGGCTTTCGCCTGACGCGGTCATTCCGCATCTTCACCGAGGTGTGCCGTCCTAGTAGTCAGCCGTGTCCATTTTTCACGGTCTTCAGCCACAATTTGAACACATTCCATCCAGCTGTCACTATTCCATTTCCTGCGAAACGAAACATCGCGCCTGAACTGTCTTCCGATGCCGAGTGACTTTAAATCCTCTTTAACCACATCCGTCCAAAACTTTCGCCTACGCCCAGGTGGCCGTTTCCAGACAGGATTTGGAAGCATTTTTAAAGCGTGTTGTACGAGACGATCCGGCGTTCTTCTTAGTATATGCCCGAGCAGTCGAAGTCGACTTTCCATTGCTGCTTGAGATGGCGTTAGGAGATGCTGGCACCTCCCTCGTGTCAAGCGTTGATGTACTGCGTCGATTTCCTTGTAAAGGTCTTCGTTATGGCATACACGCGGCCAGAAATATCCAAGCAAACGCCTAAAAAGCTTCCTCTCCGTGCAATCCAACCTTTCCATCTGCGTTTTCGGTGCTGCCCACGTCTCCGATCCGTACATCATGATAGGGCGAATAGCGGATAGGTAGACGCGCAACTTGACTTCCTTCGCGATGGTGGTAGACCACAAACACTTGGTTAGAGAATTGAATGCAGACGTAGCTTTCGCACATCGTTGTCGAATATCCGCTGCATAACTACCATCGTTCTTCAGCAAACAGCCCAAATAACAGAAATCGTCCACCAGTTCGATACGTTGTCCGCCCACACAAACTCCAGTTGAAGGCTTCTGAGAGACCCACATCTGCTTGCATTTGTCGGGACGAAGACGAAGTCCATAGGCTGCGGCATACTTCGAAACGAGGTTCACAATCCTTTGCAGTTTTTGCGTTGTTTTCAGCGAATAACACAATATCGTCGGCGTACTCCAGGTCGACAAGGGAGCGTCCCTGATGGTGTTAGGATCACATCCGCAGGAAACTGTTCTGCAACTCTACGCATGATGTCATCAACGGCGAAGTTGAAAAGAAAAGGTCCTGCAACGGCTCCTTGCCTTACTCCTGTTTTCACCTCGAAAGCTGACGTAAATCCGACAGGTGTACGAACTGCTGCTGTTGTTCCTTTGTTCATGTCCTCGAATAACCGAACATACTTTTCCGGGACTCCATCTGCTCGCAGAGCATTGAGCAATCGATCACGATGAGGAGAGTCGAACGCGGCTTCAAAGTCCAAAAAAGCAAGCTGTAATGGCTTCGAAAACCGCTGCCACGATTCAATTACTCTTCTCACGACAAACACTTGGTCGATGGTCGATCTTCCAGGTCGAAAACCGGCTTGCTCATCTCTGGTCGTTCCTTCACGATGTTTGATAAGTTGCTCGAGAATGATACGTTCTAAAACCTTGTACATGACACGAAGTAGAGAGATTCCTCTGTAGTTCTTAGGATCCGTGACGGATAGCTTCTTGTGAAGAGGTACGATGATCGCATGTCTCCACGAATCGGGTATCCTTTCGCTCATCCATATGGCACGGATGGTGTTGGTCATTTCACGAATCCCAGACGGAGGAAGAGCTTTCGGCATTTCAGCAGTGATGTTGTCATCTCCACCTGCCTTTCCATTCTTCATTTTCCGGACACAATCCAAAACTTCAGACTCAGTCGGCGGTTCCTCGCTGACATCGTAATGTGCTCTCTGAACATGCGGGAGCTCAGGTACTGATCGCGCTGGACGATTCAGTAGTGAACTGAAGTAATCCTTCCATATTGGCAGCGTCGCATCACCAACTGCAACTCCATTGGTAGTGTTCAAGACAGGAGAACATCTCTTCATCTTCCCGCTATACTGTCGCAGCAACGTCCTGGATGCACTTGACAAAAGAATCCGCGTCGCAAAGTTTCTTCTTAGTCCGTACTCCGATGTGAATAGAAACGCGTTGTCGGAAATTCCTTCTGCACTCTTCATCTCTGAGACTTGTCATGTCAATCCTCTGGAGAGGCTGAGCCCCTCGCTTCCTCTTATGAATCCTCGCAGTGAAGTTCAACAGAACAGGACGGTGATCCGAATCGAATGCGACATCCCACACAGCTCTAGATCTTCGAATGTCCGATACTGGAATATTCCTCGTCAGGACATAGTCAAGCTGTAGTTTCAAAGTTGTCATCTTCCGCTTCCGCTGCTCTTCTGGAGATAGCCGGGTTGGTCCCTGCCACGTAAGCTGATGGCGGCGATGATTCCTCTTGAATGTCGATGCAATAATCAGACCACTGCGTTCACAAAAGTCGACAAGGCGGTAGCCATTGTCCGATGTTTGCTCCACTGGGTAGAACCATTTACCGAGTACTTCAGATTCCTGATCAAGTCCCATCTTCGCATTTGCGTCAATCCCCAAGACAACAGCATGTTGACAAGGTATCCTGGCCAGCAACGTATTGAGTTCCTCATAAAACGCATTCTTCGAATTGTCTTCGGCGGTTTCAGTGGGCGCATGAGCACTCACTATCCACAGATTGAATCCTCTGTGATCCCGCAGTCGTACGAATGCATTCCGACACGACGTTGAGCCGAACTCCTTGACCATACCATTGAAATCCTTCCTTACAGCTATTGCACAGCCTCCCACTCTCCTATCGTCAGCGTTACCGCAGTAGATGGTGTACTCTCCGACGCTGATGACGGGTCTATCCTTGAGGCGGGTTTCCTGCAAAGCAGCAAACGGTGCATGGAAATAGCTCAGAAGTCTGGATAGCGCAGTTTTTTGGATATCACTCGACAGCGATCGACAGTTCATTATCACTGATTTCTATTATGTATTTCGGAAACGAGCATATTATGGCCCAAAAGGGAAAGAAGTATTAGATAGAAAAAAATTGCGCTTTCAATAGGTATATCGCACTTGGCCAAGGGACCAACGCTGAATGGTTGAAAATTCCTCAACGTCAAGTGGCGGGAACCTTTCTCTTCAGCCTAATAAAATTTTTCAATACGGCGACAGCATTCGAAACCTCTCTGCAAAAGCCTAGATAAACAGAACTCTAAGGGTAGCGATATGAGTGGTTAAAGAGAGGATGAATGATTGTCTCGGAAGATATGCCACACCTGGCAGAAGCTCTCGTTAGCGAATTTAAATTAAGGTATCAAATCACAAAAATGTTCGCCGTCGACATTTTGAACATAGAATCCGAAACATAGCAACAGTCTGATTAGAGTTCTTGTTCGTCTATACAAGTCTGTTGGTACCTGCTCGTTGGTGCCCCTGCTTCTACTGAACCCAGCAGACGTTTGAGTGTACACAGGGAACGTTCGAGCGATATAGCGTGCACAACTATATCGCGAAAGTATCCCACACATTGCATAAAGGTGTCGCCGTCCGGCACACTAAGGCCTCTGGTCCATAACATCTTAGGATCCGTACCTAAGGAGTCATGGAGTCTTTGGCCACAAGCCACAATTTCGCCACCCTGAACTGTCGATCGCTGTCGAGTGATATCCAAGAAACTGCGCTGTCCAGACTTCTGAGCTACTTCCATGCACCGTTTGCTGCTTTGCAGGAAACCCGCCTCAAGGATAGACCCGTCATCAGCGTCGGAGAGTACACCATCTACTGCGGTAACGCTGACGATAGGAGAGTGGGAGGCTGTGCAATAGCTGTAAGGAAGGATTTCAATGGTATGGTCAAGGAGTTCGGCTCAACGTCGTGTCGGAATGCATTCGTACGACTGCGGGATCACAGAGGATTCAATCTGTGGATAGTGAGTGCTCATGCGCCCACTGAAACCGCCGAAGACAATTCGAAGGATGCGTTTTATGAGGAACTCAATACGTTGCTGGCCAGGATACCTTGTCAACATGCTGTTGTCGTGGGGATTGACGCAAATGCGAAGATGGGACTTGATCAGGAATCCGAAGTACTCGGTAAATGGTTCTACCCAGTGGAGCAAACATCGGACAATGGCTACCGCCTTGTCGACTTTTGTGAACGCAGTGGTCTGATTATTGCATCGACATTCAAGAGGAATCATCGCCGCCATCAGCTTACGTGGCAGGGACCAACCCGGCTATCTCCAGAAGAGCAGCGGAAGCGGAAGATGACAACTTTGAAACTACAGCTTGACTATTTCCTGACGAGGAATATTCCAGTATCGGACATTCGAAGATCTAGAGCTGTGTGGGATGTCGCATTCGATTCGGATCACCGTCCTGTTCTGTTGAACTTCACTGCGAGGATTCATAAGAGGAAGCGAGGGCTCAGCCTCTCCAGAAGATTGACATGACAAGTCTCAGAGATGAAGAGTGCAGAAGGAATTTCCGACAACGCGTTTCTATTCACATCGGAGTACGGACTAAGAAGAAACTTTGCGACGCGGATTCTTTTGTCAAGTGCATCCAGGACGCTTCGAAAGAGGCACTCCCGGTTGTACAGCCTAAGAAGAAGTTCGCCTACGTCTCAGAAGAAACAACATCTACCTACAACAGAGTATGTGCTCTCCGAACTGCAGGAAACTTCGTGGAGGAGAAGCGTCTGAGGAGGAAGTTGCGTCGGCAGCTTCAAAGTGACCGCGAACGAGAGTGGACGTGTAGAGCTAAGGAGTTCGAGAAGGCTTGGGAGGAGAAGAATGCGAGGAAAGCCTACACGTTGCTGCGACAGTATAGCGGGAAGATGAAGAGATGTTCTCCTGTCTTGAACACTACCAATGGAGTTGCAGTTGGTGATGCGACGCTGCCAATATGGAAGGATTACTTCAGTTCACTACTGAATCGTCCAGCGCCATCAGTACCTGAGCTCCCGCATGTTCAGAGAGCACATTACGATGTCAGCGAGGAACCGCCGACTGAGTCTGAAGTTTTGGATTGTGTCCGGAAAATGAAGAATGGAAAGGCAGGTGGAGATGACAACATCACTGCTGAAATGCTGAAAGCTCTTCCTCCGTCTGGGATTCGTGAAATGACCAACACCATCCGTGCCATATGGATGAGCGAAAGGATACCCGATTCGTGGAGACATGCGATCATCGTACCTCTTCACAAGAAGCTATCCGTCACGGATCCTAAGAACTACAGAGGAATCTCTCTACTTCGTGTCATGTACAAGGTTTTAGAACGTATCATTCTCGAGCGACTTATCAAACATCGTGAAGGAACGACCAGAGATGAGCAAGCCGGTTTTCGACCTGGAAGATCGACCATCGACCAAGTGTTTGTCGTGAGAAGAGTAATTGAATCGTGGCAGCGGTTTTCGAAGCCATTACAGCTTGCTTTTTTGGACTTTGAAGCCGCGTTCGACTCTCCTCATCGTGATCGATTGCTCAATGCTCTGCGAGCAGATGGAGTCCCGGAAAAGTATGTTCGATTAATCGAGGACATGAACAAAGGAACAACAGCAGCAGTTCGTACACCTGTCGGATTTACGTCAGCTTTCGAGGTGAAAACAGGAGTAAGGCAAGGAGCCGTTGCAGGACCTTTTCTTTTCAACTTCGCCGTTGATGACATCATGCGTAGAGTTGCAGAACAGTTTCCTGCGGATGTGATCCTAACACCATCAGGACGCTCCCTTGTCGACCTGGAGTACGCCGACGACATTGTGTTATTCGCTGAAAACAACGCAAAACTGCAAAGGATTGTGAATCTCGTTTCGAAGTGTGCCGCAGCCTATGGACTTCGTCTTCGTCCCGACAAATGCAAGCAGATGTGGGTCTCTCAGAGGCCTTCAACTGGAGTTTGTGTGGACGGACAACGTATCGAACTGGTGGACGATTTCTGTTATTTGGGCTGTTTGCTGAAGAACGATGGTAGTTATGCAGCGGATATTCGACAACGATGTGCGAAAGCTACGTCTGCATTCAATTCTCTAACCAAGTGTTTGTGGTCTACCACCATCGCGAAGGAAGTCAAGTTGCGCGTCTACCTATCCGCTATTCGCCCTATCATGATGTACGGATCGGAGACGTGGGCAGCACCGAAAAGGCAGATGGAAAGGTTGGATTGCACGGAGAGGAAGCTTTTTAGGCGTTTGCTTGGATATTTCTGGCCGCGTGTATGCCATAACGAAGACCTTTACAAGGAAATCGACGCAGTACATCAACGCTTGACACGAGGGAGGTGCCAGCATCTCCTAACGCCATCTCAAGCAGCAATGGAAAGTCGACTTCGACTGCTCGGGCATATACTAAGAAGAACGCCGGATCGTCTCGTACAACACGCTTTAAAAATGCTTCCAAATCCTGTCTGGAAACGGCCACCTGGGCGTAGGCGAAAGTTCTGGACGGATGTGGTTAAAGAGGATTTAAAGTCACTCGGCATCGAAAGACAGTTCAGGCGCGATGTTTCGTTTCGCAGGAAATGGAATAGTGACAGCTGGATGGAATGTGTTCAAATTGTGGCTGAAGACCGTGAAAAATGGACACGGCTGACTACTAGGACGGCACACCTCGGTGAAGATGCGGAATGACCGCGTCAGGCGAAAGCCAACCGATTAAGTCAAGTAAGTCAAAGTTCGTCTAGAAATGTCACCCTATAGTTATAAAACGCTTTGTAGCAGGCGATCGCACAAACAGAAAACAAAATCGTGACAGTGAAGAGAAACTTGATCGATACCTGCCAGAACGATAAGAAAAACGATAACAGCTGTCTAAAGTTTTGTCTTCTAATGGAACAACCTCATCGACAGCTAGACATAACAGTGAAGGCTTAACGAAAACTTGAACGGTGCAACTTGATACGTGGAACTGATACGGGAACGACAGTGTAGGAACACGCCGAAGATGTGCGTCCATTGAAAAATCCATGAGATACTGAAGAAAACAACCAGAAAAGCACAAAAAGAACTTTATGTCTCTCGATGCGAAACACATCGAGAGAAGATTACCCTTCATTTATGTCGTTCAGGCTTTCAGAGTAGGAGATTCAGCATGGCCGAAATTCCGTCAACACCATCGTCTTCACAGCCTCGTCCTCCACAAATAACTTTCTGGTCCGGGCCAACGAATGAGGAGAGACTATAAGTCCCCCAACCTAGGAACCTGCGCAGAACATGTGGAAGGGACAAAGCAGCTGTGGAAAAATGTCCAAATTCGAAGATGGACGAGAATGGAAACTGCCGAATGTCCTCTTCTACCTCCAACTGAATGACATGGCAGCCCTCAAAGTAGCAACACGGGTTCTGCCTTTCTGAGGTGTTTTAACACAAGAAAAAGAACTCTTACACCCCCCCCCCCCCTGAGTGCATCAAAAACCCGATAAGTGGATCCGCAAGAGATCGAGAATAAAACTGATACTTTGCAAAGCTCAAAGATCGAGAATGGAACAATTAATTCGCGCAGAGCTCCAAAAATGCTGTCAGGTTGAGCGAAAATTCTAGCGCCGCGATAAGAATCGCACGAGAAGCAAGTGCGGAGAGAATCTTACCACGACAATCAACGACACTCGTGAGAACCGGATCGTACACCGAAAACAAGTCAGGGAACAGTAATATTACACGAAATGGCCCAGAATAGGATAAGACTGTCGACTGCATCACTTTTAGATTGCCGGGCCGGACATTCACTAAAAATACTGATTTTTCTAACGTTGGATTTTGGCTTTTCAGCGAAATTCCATCCCCGGTCAAGCGGGGTTGCGAACGGTCTCAGCGGGGAGGGGGTAGTGAAAATTTTGCCCCAAAAGAAAGAATTTGTGGAGATCCTAGGAATTTTGAACTAAATTTTCCCCTCTTCCCGTGAAAATTCGTAAGATTTCGTGAAAATCTGCGACATTTTTCGAGAATTTTGGTCACTAAAGGGTCGTTTATACTCCAGCAGCCGAGCGGCGCGGCGTAGTGCATTTCTATAGTATTGATCACGCGGCGCGGCATGACCGATATGGTGGGATTGCACATCGCCGCGCCGCTCGGCGGTGGAAGTGTAAACGACCTCTAGGAGGGGGAGGGGTCGTAGCTCCGCTAAGATCGGTCACAACGCACCACTGGACTCTGATCCAATCCCACCAGACAAAAAGGAAATCTGATATCCCATTAATTACAATGGAAAGATCCTTTTACCCAACTTAACAAGCAATTTTCTGAAAAATTCCGAAAAATGCGAAATTCGCGTCACTAGAGGAACTCGGTAACCTTGTTTTCATAGTGGAATCGAGCTTCCACCGCGCTTAAATATACTACAGAATGAACTGCTTCGATGGATAGAAAGAAGAGGACGAGATGCACTACAACAGTTTCGATGCCCAAATCTTTCTCAAAGGCCAGGTCCGATCAAATTTCGACGCTACCGAAATTTGGGTTAATTAGGTTGGACTGACCTAGCTGAACACTTTCTGAATGTTTCACAAACTGTAAGTCCTTAATTCTGGAGAAAACAGTCTTGAAGTCAGGGATTACGGCATTCACAGCATGATAGTCATGGCTACAATCAAGCTTAAGCAGGGTTGCCACCCGGCGCAACGGGAGGTCGTAAAAATTTTAGAAAACTTCTGAAAAGAAAGAAAATTGGGAGGGGCTCGTAAAATTTTTGGTAAAAAGGAGGAATTCACTCCAAACCACTTAGTGAGCTAAAATGATGAAAACAATTTTTTTTTCAAAAAAAAAAAAAGCTAAAGCGTTTTTTCATCACAGGACTAGGGGGAGGGTCGTAGTTTCGCCGGAAATTGGCGCAACGGACTGCTCAACCCTGGCTACAATGACCACTATTTACGCTGTGGTCTTGAGGTATGCGTGGACAATGGATAAAAAATGCACGATGGACACACTTTTCTGACAAACTGGTTGACGGAAACAGCTTAAATAACTTAAAGAAGACTGTTTTTCACACAGTTTTCGCACATTTCTCGAGACTGCCTGTAGCATACGCTCCGATTCAGCGGGAAATCTCGAAATCGAAATTCTACCCGGACCCTGCCCTCAAGTACTGAGGATACTATTGAGGAAGTTTTTGGAACGGAAATTTTCTCAAGTGCAACCCGTTTTCTTCTTTTTGTCGATCAGAGTTGTTCATTTCATAGAGCACGGTGGGAGACTAGATTCCAATACAAAATCAAGTTTGCGGAATTTCTTCAGTGAGACGAATATTGCATTTCCCGTTTTTTTTTTGAGAAAATTACAAATTTTACCATTTTTAAAATATTTAACGACACTGGGACACCCAACTAGGTACATTGTTAGGCATCATAGACAAAGTCTTAACTTATGATTTTCGTTCAGTGATCGATGTACCTTTTTCTTCTGAACTTCGAATTCTAAAGTTTCCCGAAAAATTTAAAATCTGAAATTAAACTTAGCAGAAAGGTGTGAACATAATACTCAACTATCACGTTTGATACCTGAAGTCATTGATTACGTGAGAACTGGTCCGCACCGCGATTTCGTAAGCTCTGAAACCTGGCCCTACACTCAAATAGAAAATTTGACTTTGTGTGAAAGAATCACTTCAAAAGCCCTTAAACTCTTCTGATTTTGGAAGGGGAGGGAAACCCGGGTTGGTGCGAAGCTTTTCGTGGTGAAAAATTAGGTGCGGACAAGCTATCCGGCAACAAAAGTGATTGGATAAAGAATAAATGCCAGAAATTGGTTTCCTACAAGATAGGAAGATTAAGGAGAAATTTCACTGATCTGCAAGAGTTTCGGATCAACCCACTTTTCACTTCAACCCGTAGCTTTAGAGGAGAGCAGACGTTTTAGGCGAAAGCGTAGAATGAAAAGAAGCTGCTAGTGCAAACTGAGGAGAACGACGGGGCGACCGCGCCGCCAGAGGCGGATCCGGTTTCGCCGGACCAACACCATTTCCAGGCCGTCAGCGATAAGAATGCCGCTCCGCTTTTCCTCTTCCTCGTTTCTCTGAGATTCATTCACTGAAGTAATAAATCTCTTTTAATTCCAAATTTCGATACGCTTTTCTTCACGAAAACACGCTCGATTGAATTTCTCGTGAGGAGTGCAGCTAATAAAAGCTCTAGTGCTTTCGAAATCTTACGAATTTCTAGTGCTACAAAATGTTTATACCCCAATTTTTTACCTCCAAATATTACGAGTATGCCCACTTTATTTCATTTCTCAAAAATGTACAGAATAGCCACAAATGGAGATGACAAGGATCTCCAGGAGTACGAGAAGAACTACAGGCAATGGACTTTAATAAAACCCCCACAGTCTCTTCAAGCAATGAAAAACAAAGTCAGAACATTCACAGAGGCTGAAGAAAGAAAAAAAAGAAGCAAATTTTTATCGCGGCGTCAATTGTGGTGTGCGAAACGCAGAGTTTTTGACACACGCAATTTGACGCCTAAGTTTGTTCTGCAAATTTCCTGCATTTTTCAATTTTACAAGTTGGAACAAATGTCAAAGCTACTTTTTTCGTGTTCTGCTTCAGAGCAGTACCTAGAATGACTGCTCCGTGGTGGTTCCAGGTTCAGTGAATAGAAATAGACGGAATTGTTCGTTTGACGTAAGATGTAGTGTGTGGCCGTGACCTGCGGACACATTTGATCTTACGCCTAAATTACAGTGGCGATGTTTTCCCAGTTTTTCATTTCAAGCCTTCAGGCTGTGAGCTTTCTCATCTGCTTTCTTTTTCATGCTAAGGAGACTTTCATTGAGATTTCTTTCCACATATTCCTATTGATTCAATTAGTTTTAGCACGTTTGTAATGCTCGAAAACTTGTAGATCGAAAAAATGAGCACTTTTAGTCAGCTTGCGTGGTCTTAAGGGCTCCCTCTAGTTCTTATATTAGGTGAACGCTTATAAGTTCGGCTATTCAAATGATGATTACGTCAAAGGAATTCAGTTTAGATCCGAGGGAGCGATCGATCTATTGAAAATCAATAACCCCACAAGCCTTTAACGGTCAAAATCTGAGGGCATGCCCCTTGATCTATAGTACCCCTGCTCTTTTCGAGACCAACATGGATTGATGGCGCACATCTTCATATAACGCTCACGCGACCATGGATTCATAATCCATCTCGGTCTCGCAAAGAACAGGTGTACTGTAGACCGGGGGCAGGCCCGCAGATTTTGACCGTTACTGGTTTGTATTAACCCCTCTGGGGCAAAGGAAAAACGGGTTATTTCTTTTTACTGTTCGGCATTGGGTGGTATGTGGGGGGGGGGCACTGTTGTATCGCACTTGGCCACGCCTATTTTTCCGTGCCGCAATGACTCTCCTGTTTTTGGAAGGGGAGGGAACCCCGGGTAGGTGCTCAAATTTAGTGCGGCACAATAAAATGGGCGTGGCCAAGTCCATCGCGCCATAGTGCCCCCCCCCCCCCCTTCCCACATAGCACATTGTTTCTCATCTCTTGTGTTCTCTAGTGTTGTTCATGCCAATATTCCTAGCGTAAGTAGCGTAAGGGGTATGGTATACTTTTGCGACACACGGTCGCGTCGCTCTGCACAGCGACAGCGACCGCCTCTCGTCCTTTAAATCTGTCGCTGTCGCAGTGCACTGCAGAGCGACAGCGACAGTGGTAGCGACAGGCTATGGCACATTTGCAGTATGTCAGCCCTCCGCGACACGTCGCTGCGACCCACACGCGACATCTGTTCCTACGACGACCGTTGCCGTTGCTCCGATGCGGGTCCCGCCACGATTTGTGTTAGATTGCATGGCTGTCGCTCATTGCAGCGACAAAGTATACCATAGACCTAACGTCGGCATGGATCCGGAAGAGACTTCGCGTTCACTGTCGAAGGTTGACGCAAACTCGGTGCGATATGCTGTAACATAGGTGCACCGAGTTTGCGCCAACCTCCAATGGGGAACGCAAAGTCTCTTCCGGATTCACGCCGATGTTATGTGCCTCGGCATAGTGGCAAATCTGCGAGCGACGCGAGCGAGCAATGATGAAAGGTGGGGAGCGCTACGCAGTGGGTCGCGTGCGCGGTCAAACTGCGTAGCGCTCCCCACCCTTCATTATTGTTCGCTCGCAGATCTGCCACTATGCTTAGGCCTTATCTCGTGTAAAGCTTGTCCCGATAATATTCGTCCGGGCTGAACAAGCGGCGGAGCAGTCATTCATGGCAAAATATAACAGTTTTGAGGAGATTTTGTCGTGATAAGCCGTCTTCGTCCGCCTCGCATTGAGGGAATGAGGCTAAAGAGAAACTATTTCGAACATGGCTCTTATCTATCTTTTTTCAGGTGATGGCCGAAACGAAAGACATCGCTCCGGGATCATACGTGCTCGAACTCGGCAAGTCTTTCTCTGAACAACGACGACCAGACGCACCTACCTACCATACCTTGCGATGTGAGTGATACTCCTGCGTAAAGGGTACGGCACGAGGTGTGAACGAAGCCAATTTTACTCAGCCCCCCCCCTCCCAGGAGCAAATTTTTGGCGGTCTCCTCAGACCACCTCTCCCCCAGAGGCATTATTTGGTCATTTGTTTGTTGAAACAATTTGAAGAGGGGAGGGGTTGAATTGAATTTTTCGTAAAAAGCTGGGCGGAAACAGTGGATACTCCCATTCAGATAGTCCACTTGGTGTCCCGGCGGAGCTCACGACCCCCTTCCCCTAAACCCCTGCGCAGGTTAGGCCCTCTTGTGAGTATCCACATCCCGCGCCGCACCCTGCCTGTGTATGAGATATTCTTATTTGAAAGATTTTCTGGGTTAAATTCTTGTACCCACACCTCGACTACGGGCGTCATTTGGACTGCTGAACCTGGAATTTTTTTAGGAAAAAAAGGAAGTCTACAAACGTGTAAACTGTCGTAGTTCATTTACCTTCATATAGTGAGGCTGACAAGCGGCTACCGCATCTTCTCCATCTTTTTCATGATAAGGACAATAGCTTTCACGCGTAGGGGTGCGAATCGTCCAAAATACAATTTTTTTCCGCATTCGCTTCACTATCGCAGCAGCCTAAGCCGACATTGCACAGTAACGCTTCAAAACGTCCGGGTGGTTCGCAGTCTAGCCTCGATAGTTGTGAGGTCTCCCACAATAAGGAGTCTGCTGATGCCCGTAGCAAGGAGATCACCCTCTCCATGGTCAATCACAAGGTTTACCCTCTCTGTGGCTCACGGGGAGATCCTCTCAATGGTCGAAAATCGCGTGGAGAGTGGCTTGAGGTTGCCTTCTGTGCAGTTCATGGTGTTGGAGAGTCTGAGAGGAGCGAAGGTCTGTGATGGGATATATTTTCCCTAGAGAGTTAATCTCTATTTTATGGTATGCTTAATGGCACAGGACACCCAAAAAATTAATTTCCAGATTTTATGCTCATCTTGGAGAGAGTCACACGCTGATCCCAGTGGTGTCTCTGAAATCGTCCAAGACCCCCTTTGAACAGAGTTATGGCTCCTTGAAGATGCCTAGAATTTGAGGGTGAAAAATTGGTGGACGAGTTGTCTCAGGCCCGTATTTCTCTTCATCCGCAATCGTTGCGCGAGTGCGAGCCAGGATAAGGAGACAGCCCGGCAGTGGACTGAAGAACGACGACTTGTTGGATTTCATCCATCCATGGAGCCGCTGTCGAGTTCGAAAATCTGTTAGGGGGTCGGGCCTGTGGTGGTGAGCGAAGGGGGTCGATGAGATCTCGCATTTGGCACGTGTTATACAGGAGGGGTCTTCTACACAATTGGATGAAAATCTCAAAATTTATATCTGAGGGTGTACTGTGCCTTTAATGAGAATTATTGTCGTCATTCTGGTGCTTGAGCAATGAAAACCACATATGATGGCGGCCCAGTGAAGCGAAAGCAGGAAGTATCGGCTGAAAGCGGCGAGAAGGTCGCAACGAAGACCCTGTGCCGTTATGCCAGCGTAAAATGGGGGTTTCTGATTGTAAATGTGTGAATTCCAGATGACTTTAAGCCAATGTCAGTGGCATCATCGGACTCTGACACTTTTATAGCATTTGGAGCGAATGGAGATGTACATGTAAGCGACTGTCTCCCATGATTATCAAGGTCATATCTTCCCTACTTCTTGTATATTCCGCTTACTTGTTCAGGTTGCTGTCCCTACCGACAGAGACAACATGAACGTGTTTAAAGGCTCGAAGAAGGAGGCCAAGGCCAAAGAGTGTCTGCTGTTTTTCGACAAGAAAACGGGAAAAGTTCGACTCGAGAAAATCTCGTCCAACATAAATGTGAAGAAGACAAGGTCCTTATTCGTTATTTTTTATTTTAGGTTCTAGGATGACGCTTTCATTCTAGTACTGTTTTTCAGAGATTTGGACCCGTCGACTGAGAATGTCCTTCGATCTGAAATGGCCCGGCTACGAACGAATCGTGTTGATCGTCCACCTCCTCCTGAACCAAGGTGGTTGCTTGTAGGCTTCATTCTATTCTTCGTTAGTTTTCTTTCCTAAGGAAAAAATTGGTATCAATTTCAGTAGTTCCTCATTTCCGGGAGCGGATAGTAGCAGTTCGTCGGATTCATCCAGTGATGATAGTGATAGCGATAGTGGCAGTGGCTCTGATGAGGTTTTAAAAATGGCTTGTTGATCTAGTACACAGAAAGGGAGGTGTTTAGGAGCAGTTCGTCTGGTTGAACTCGTTGACAATTTATCCAGTCCTGCCCGCCCTGGCTCGACGACGTGAACGCAGCGGATTTCCGCCGCGAGCGCTGTGTTTATCAGCTTAATTGCTCCGAGGATCCTCCCATTCTGTGAAATCGAGCAACAGGCTGTCAAATTTATTGTTCGAGACGCTTTGTTCTCTGAACAGTTGGAAGTTTTGTGCAAACCCTTGTTCATTCAGGATCGACGTAAGAATCGCCGCGATTCGAACTCGAGCATGGCGGATAGCGACGTTGAAAGTGGGTTTCGAATAGCTATACTTTGGTCTGCGGGTAGTTCAAGAGAAAGTCAGAAACGTTCTTTTATAGGCCATCTTTTGGAGAGTATGAAGGCGTCAGCACCTCCTCCTCCTCCCGCATTCGCCGCAGAAATGGATATGCCATCGTTGGACTCCATTCCACAGCCTCCACCTGTGCATTCCTCTTCACAGAACAACAGTTACATGTCAAGGTATTCAACTTTTTTGTATATAATTCGAGAATCAGGCCGCAGCTGAAATAACGCAACGTTGTCTTCACAATCGAACTCTATCAGGTTGTCAAAAAAACACCGCTATTCGACAGCCATTTTTTTTATTTTACAGCGTTCGTATTTCGGACAAGGTGATATACCGTTCAAAAGGGCGTATTTTTACTAACCTGTGCTTTTTCCCATATCGAGAACCTAATGGCGCCTCATATGTATCCTCTGTCTCGGAGCAAAATTCATTGTGTTCCTTTGCGCGCTTGTGCGGAGCGAGGGGAGACACAGCGATGAAGTGTGGGGGAGAAGTAGACGAAGCAGACGCACGTGTGTAATCGAAAATAAATTCATTTCCAAAACTGAGGATATATGCATATTATATGCTAATTTACTAAGGTCTGATCCCAGCATAAACTGGAGTTTTGAAGAATGACCTATCAAGTGTTGTGCGGTAAACGGAAAAGAACAGTTTAAAAGTTTGCTAGATTTCCTTAATGCACCTGGGTAGGTCGAAGCAACGAAAATGTGAACGTAGCAACCGACATTACTAAGGAGATTGCAAAACGAGTAATAACTTCGGACTCAGGCTAGGTTTCGCCACCAAACCTTTTAGGGAGCATTTCAAATGGGGAGGTGACCGTCTGCCAACGGCAAGACTTCCCAAGCTGCTTGGCCTTCATCTGGAACCGTCACTGAAGTTTCACAAAAACGCGGAACATAAACAAGCAGCCGTCAAGGCAAAGCTTAATGTCTCGAGAACCTTGGGAGGAACATCATGGGGCAGTAGGGGAGACACTATATTGACGGCTTACTTACTTACTTTACTTTGATACTTTGATGATCCATTCAGCTGGCGATCTTCTCAGCGTGGACCACAACTCTTCCATTCTGCGCGATTTCTGGCCACTTGCATCCAGCAGGACTGACCACGATCCCTGAAATGTTTTGAGATCCAGTCAGACCATCTTGATAGAGGTCGTCCCAGCGGATTCTTTTTATCTCTTGGGAGCCACTCTGTAACTCGGAGGCTCCATCTATCATCGGTTCTTCGCAGTAAATGGCCGGCCCAGCGATGCTTCGACTTCGCCATATACTGCAGCGGATCCTTCAAACGCGACATCTGCCTCATTTCTGTACTTCGTATGCCTTGTTGCCACTGCTGGCGTCGGCTCGTCTTCAGAAGACACCTCTCCAGAGCACGGTGTGTTGTTTTTATGGCATTGGAAATAGTCTTGTTGTCAGGCCAGGTTTCCGTCGCATAGCACATTGCGGGCAAAACAACAGCGTCGAAAATAGAAGCCCTCAAGTCTGGATCCACAATCTGGTCGGTCACTTCTCGAATTGATCCGAAAGCTGCCCACGCACCGCGTCTCCTCCGTGATATTTCGGGGGCGATGTTGTTCAGCATGTTCAGCTCTCTTCCCAAATATACGTATGAATCCACTTTCTGAAGAGCGACTCCATTCAGCTTCTTATTGACGGCTTACAGAGCAATACTTCAGCCTGCTCTGGATGATGCGGCACCAGTGTGGCAGCACGTGGCCTCGAACAGCTCCTTGACTGAACTGCAGCGTGTACGGAACGCTGCTCAGAGAATTGCTACTGGCTGTGTTTTTGTGAAGTGGATGTACAGAGATGGGCTGACTCGAATATGGAAAGGCTCCGTCTTCTGCGTGAGCAGCATACCCAGTTCGTTCGAGGACATCTCGGGAAAGCGGGTGTGAAAGCTATTTTGGGTGTAGTGCCGCCTTGGCTTTGCTTTTCTCGACTCGGCAAGCTAGCCAGATGTGCTCTTGCCTCGCTGCGCTGTGGTCACTCGGCATTGTTGATGTTTTACTTCAACAAAATCGACATGGTAGCCGACCTGATGCATGCTTGCACTGCGGTAGTTCCGGACATGACACGGCGCATTTACTCAAGTGCCCGAAGTGACCTACTACTCAAATGACAATGGAAGTTTGGACGAATCCTGTAATGTTCGCCCAATTCCTTAAAGGCAAGGCCCTGTCAAATTTTGACACTACCGGAATCAGGGTTAAATAGATTGGGCTGGCCTAGCTGAACATCGTCTGAACGTTTCACGAACTCTGAGTCCTTAGTTCTGGAGAAAACAGCCTTAAAGTCAGGGATTACGGTATTCACAGCATGGTAATCATGGCTGCAATGAGCGATAATTACACAGCACTTTTGAAGAATGCGTGGACAACCGCTAAAATATGGACGATGGCCACACTTTTCTGACTTTTCTGGATCATCGGCTAAGGGAAGTGGCTAGAATAACTTGAAGAAGACCGGTTTTCACGCAGTTTTCGCATGTTCCTTGGTACTACCTGTGGCAAGAGCATCGATTTAGCGGGAAATCTCAAAATCGAAATTCTGTCCGGACCCTGCCTTTAACCTACGACAACACCCACTTTGAGGCTGCAGAAGAAGAAACAATTGGAGAAAAAGTGCTTCAAAAAGATTTTTGCAGCCGTTTTTTTCATTAGAGCATACGGCATTTTTAAGAAGGCTGAATCAAACCCCTTGCGCTATTTTTAGTCGAGTGAGTGGAGAAGGCGCTGCGGTTTGAGGCCAACCGTGCTATGTTCGCGAGGACCATGGGGTACAGTCGGCACGGATCCCTTTTCTACTTCGCGTTTTGCGTTAGCGTAAAGTCGGTGTACGTATGTGTCAACATATGCGCACCGAGTTTGCGCCAATGCTCTATAGGGAACGCAAAATATTAGTGCGATACGTGCCGACTGTATGTATTCATATCAGGGCTGTGCGTAATTACGAATTACGGTTTACGATTTACGAATTACGGGCGTTTTTGGCAATTTTTTTTACGATTTACGACTTACGAAATTTCGTCCTAAAATCGTAACGAATCGTAACAAATCGTGAAAATACGACTGGGGGGAACAACTAAGGCGATTCTTGGCCTCGAGACGACTGACAGTTCGGCTCGTTCTCTCAATCTACGAATCGGCTTCGGTTGCTGTCCGAGCCACTGTTGTTGTTGTCCGGGCTCCTGTAGTTCGCCCGAACAGCAGCAGCAGATATTGAGAGCAAGAGCCAAACTGTCAAGCGGCCCCAATTTTGTTCGATGGGGCTCGGCGCCGAGAATCTTTAGAGAATATAAAGTTGCTGTCTACAGCATGGGTAAAATTAACTTTTTTGCATTTCCAGCATTTGATTGTTCTTTCCAATTTCAACACTCTGTGAAAATTTTCCCTGGAATCCTAAGGCGAGCGCAGTTAACAGCAGAGAGGTCGGTTATGGCGAAATATAGTTGTTGATAACGATATTCCCTAACGATCGACTGCTCCGCTTTTCACACCGACCGCCTCTAATTTATTAATGGGTTCCAACCTTTCTTTGTTCCATAAACGGGATAAGTCGGTGGAGCCGAGCTCCACAGTCATTCATCTCCATGGACTGCTTTCGACTCTATGATGAAAACGAGAGGCGCAGACATTTGATGGATCCACTATCTGCATCGTAGCGAAATTAAGGTTCACAGTTGCAGACAACCGGTGTTGCAACACGTAGTACACACAGAATCATGCTTTACCCCGTGTCCTGGCACGACTTATCTTCATCCCAGCACCATTATCTCAAAGCTGTGGGCTGCAAAAGCGGTTTTCTGTCACTGCGCGCAGGAATGCCTTTGCATTTAATACAGGGCTGGGCTCTTAAGATCTGGCTGTCTTATGGAACCAAAAAGGTTGGAGCCCAGAATACTTCGCTGCAGATTTTTAAGTGAAATTCGAAAACAAGCCTCACCACGCTTTGATCTTGGGTGGTTCAAAAGTTACAATAAAACCGGTATTTCGTGAATTAAAATCTTCTGAGGAATCGAGAAACTATTTTATTAACCTGGAAAGTCTATTCGACGGAGAGGTATACGTGTTTCCGGATTAACCATTGTCAGATCTCTATCTCCAAAGGAAATTAAGGTTTGGGAGGGAAAGTTTTCCAGAAGGTTCCATAAAGGTTTTTAAATTGAGAATTTAAGTTTATATTGATTGCAAAAGAAAATAAGATCAGGAAAGTTTGTATAGCGGGTCAGACAGATGGTTTGCCAAGGTGCGAAACAGTGCTTGTCTTTGATTTTCTAGATTACGTAAAGTCTGTCCGACTGAGACTTTCCACTCGGGCGATGGGCGTGCGTGTTGAGCGGTCCTCGCGAAGGCATTCATTCGGACGAGCCTTTCCACGCCTGCAAACGGGTGTCGGGGCTACTATTCATTGTTCGCCTAATGCTCCTTCCAATCTACTTAGAAGTTCGAAAAATGCCTTTCCAACAGCCGCTCGACACTCACGCTAACAGCGTGGGCGGACAGTCTCATTCGGCTGGCCTTTATGTACATTCGGGGGATAAAGTGTGATTTTTTTCGTTGTTTTGCTTATTCGTATGTGTCCTTCTATAGACAGATACGGCGATTATCTTCGAAATTCGAGACTTGAAAGGAACCTTTACCTTTTTGCATTTCCGAATCCTAAAGCACCTTCACCTCCCAGACGGCTGTCTCCACACCACTAGCCCTATGATTACGAGGAAAAAAGTCGTTAAGAGTGACACTTCACAAATTTAGAGGACGGACTCAAATTCTGCATCAAAAGTTTTTTGTCAATTGCTTGTTTCCTCTGAAAGGGCCATCTTAAACAAGTCTGTATCCTTCCCTAGACAGATATGGCCTAAAACTCTCGAACACCGAATTTTTTCCTAACATAGTGTTTCCCTCCTTGGCTTTCTCCGAACTGTATTTGATATAGCGATAAATCTACATTTTCATGTTTAAGAGTAGGGCAAAACGTGGCACAGGTTCGGTACTTGGTCAAGCTTAAAATTTTACTGTTCTGTAAAGTTGTTTCTATCTCACGTACGTTCACTGAAAAAAAAAATTTTCAAGTACTGCTCAGAACCGTGTTATTTTCAAACCAAACCTCAAGCCCTACCTTTGATGTAAAAACACCTCATCATTTAAGACACGGTAGGGCTTGAGGTTTGGTATGAAAATAACACGGCACTTTATTGATGAAGGGTTTTCATATCGAATGAGGTTTACGCCATGTATGTAATTATTCATTATCAGTTACGAATTACAATTTACGAATTACGAGAAATTTGAAAATTTACGATTTACGATTTACGAAATCACAAAATTCAGTTACGCACAGCCCTGATTCATATCCTTTATTTCGGGTCCTAACTTACTGTGTTTGTTGGCAAGCGTGTGCGGATCGAGGGGAGGCAGCGAGAAAGTGTGGGGGAGAAGGAGACGCAGCATTTACGCGCTCACGCATGCGAATGACGGAATTCGGTTTGGCTCGGAAATAGAGGAAAGTAGGTTCGAAAAATCGTTCTTCCGGCAGAGAAGTCGGTTTTTGAGAAGCGTGTCCCCATTTCAGAATACAATTCGAGAACAATCAGCTTTTTCTCCTGAAATCCAAGTAAGCGTTGGATTGAAAGGTTTTTTTGCGCGTTTGGAAGGTGTATCTTTTTTCGGTCGCAGATCAATTCTGGAAGTTCGAGAATCTGAGAAATTTGCATGCCGGGAAACATTCGCGACTATCTGATATTCTCCGTGTTTAGTGATTCATTTTTATTAAAACGAAAGCTCACTCCAAGTCCTTTAGGCAAACGACGAAGACCGATCATCGAGACCTTGGCTTGAATCTGAGTGAGAGCTCCGATGACGACGAGTGATGAGTATCAGATCTTCACCAACATCCATCATTGGCTTGGGGAGACTTTGTAGTTTTATCAGTATTTCTCTTTTGCTTGCAATTGTGATATCTGGGAATGGTGATAGTTGCATCGTGTATGACGATCATATTAGGTGTCTTTCTTTGGTTGTTCTTAGGAATCTCTCTGAATATATTGGTTTGTCTTGGTACGTTTTGCAATCTTCATTGTTATTATCTTCAGGAACTGGTCGGATAGTGTGCAGAATATTTTTAGTTGGTCAAGGTGCAAGTCTATTTTAATCGCTTCATGTTGCCTATGGTTAGTGTACAAATGGGTTGTGTAATAAAGTGGCTTGCATATTCTGGCTCGAGTTTCATGCAGTTACTGTCAAAAGGCAACGGTTTACCTGAGTAAGTTAGGAAATGGTGAGGAAGAAGCGTTTGGAAACGTGTTCTTTTGTCGGTTTTTTATACTGTCGAGTTCGTAAGAATAGGCGGGTAGGGTGAGGAGTGCAGGATATGACGTGTTGCGGACGTGTTTAGGTGATTAATAGGCGACAATTGACGCTGTCGTTTCCGTATGTACTGTGCTTATCTGAGCCAAATTCCGGTCCGCAGTTGCGTCTCGACACGCTTTGCGTCCGCACGCGCTGGAGTCAGTCGAGTTTCCAGCGCCAAAGCCGACTCGATATGGCTTTTTTATACAGTTTTCTCCAATTTTGTTCACTTTCCAGTTTCTGAAACCCACCTGGAGTTAACAGATCGGCGGCTGCGGCGCTGGAAACTCTCCCGACTCGAATGCGCACGGCCGCAAAGCGTGTCGAGACGCAATTGCGGACCGGAATTTGGCCCAGAGAAGCACAGTATTTATTGAGTTTGTGAGTGCTGACCAGGGATGAGCGGAATTCCGATTTCCGATGGTTTTTTGGTCTTCCGATTTCCGAAAAAGCTTGAAAATGCGGGAGAATTCGGAAATATCCACGAAAGCAGATTTTCTACACTTCTGCTCTCCAATTCCCAGGGGGTTATTTCGGGTGCTAAATTCGAATTTGAGTTCCGTCTTCATATTTCGCAAAGCCAGGGTTGCTTGCATTTACATTGAAATTGTTCAATACAGAAGGACAAGCCCAAGTTTTTTTTTGGTAGGCACAGTTAACCATTGGGGGCTGAGAATTTTGCTGAACAAATTTCCGATTTCCGATGATTTTTGGCGTTAAGATTTCCGAAATTGCGAAGGTCGTTCTGATTTCCGAAATTCAGAAAAGAATTTCCGCTCATCCCTGGTGCTGACTCAATCCGAGAGGAGAACGGCAATTGTTTGTCCTGGCGTCGGCTATTGATCACCTCGACGTGTATGGTCGTTCTGTGGGGGTGATTCCGGCCCGCGATTGCGGACTACGGCTATTGCATCAGGCGATGTGTGGTAATCGTGGTGAGACCACTTGGTCCCGGCACGATTCGCCCTTCTCCCAGCACGATTATCACGTGTCGCATGATGCAACATCCGCAGTCCAATTGCGGACCGGAATTTGGCTCGCAGAAAGATAGTACCTGAGGCGTTCGCTGGAGTCTGCAGTATGGCTTTGATCTGCGAAAAAGATCATACATTTTGAACTTTAGAGAGAATTCATGTTTTTATTATGGAGGGTTTACGTTCAGGAAATTATTCGTAACCATTATCAGATAATCAGTCCATTGGACAGCGAATGGCGTCTCCAGCCGTGAAGCCGGCTCCTGTAAACCGTCTGCCGTTGCCAGTCTCGATAACCTTCATCCGATCGAAGGTTGTGGAGGGCGAGACTTTCCGCATTGGAAGCAAGACTTTTCAGAAGGTATAAAGTTTACGTTGGTGGAATTTTTAGATTCTGGATGCCTGAAGGACTTCTGGGCTGGGTGTGATTGTACGCGAGTGCATGCATTCTTAGGACCGGTCCGCGCTTTCCATCGCCGCGATGGGGTTGCTCCCATTAAGCGTCGCTTATACTTTAGCCTCCGAGCAGCGCGGCGAAGTGGAATCCTATAATATGGATCGTGCCGCGCTGCGTGATCAATATTGCTGAAATACACTGTGCCGCGCCACACGGGGGCCGGAGTACAAACGACGTCTTAAGGGTCTTTCACAGTCTGCCGGACGAAGCCGGCGGGCATGTTATAAGATAGGACTGCGGCGTCAGTGCACCCCGCACTGCGGTGTCGGCCGACCGACGTCTCAGTGCGGTGAAATCATTGACACGACGCCAGATCGAGTTATGACGGGTTAGAACGGGTTGTTTTCGCCTTAAATTTTGTACTGAAAAGTCGGAACTGGCGGCTGTTCACCGCAGCTTCCCTCGCACTGCGTCTCACTTTTAACTTGCCGGACGGTGTCGTCCGGCAGACTGTGAAAGGGGCTTTAGGCGCGAAGTTGATGTGGTCATCGCGTTGCGGTGTCAACAATATGTGCGACTTGTTCGTCGACAGACCAGTGACGTCATAGCGTGTAGCGTTTCATGCCGCGAACAGGGCCTTGGCTCGGGTTCATGCAGTCGCGTCAAAAATCCTATTCCAATTCTTCGAGCGCCGCAGCTAATCCACTCCGCATGTCAACTTGTTCTGACTGCGCGTTTTCGCCGCCTGTCGATACCTTATCAGTTGTGAAGGTCAAGCGTTTGCACATGCGGCCTGGGCCGTCACGGCGGCTGTTAGCTATTTGGACTAGAATTTCCGAAGCGACTGTACATCCCGCGACTAGTGATGCGACGCCATTTTTATCATTTTTCGATTGAAATTCGCTACAGTCGGCACGGATCGCACTAATACTTTGCGTTCCTTATTATGCGCTGGCGCAAACTTGGTGCGCATATGCTATATCATACTTGCACCAAGTTTGCGCATGAACCAGGCTTTAAAACAGTTTGTCTATACATTCTTTTGGAAGGAATCCATAGTAGTTGGTCGATAAACCCGGTCAGTGAGTATCAACATCTTGCAGGGTCAAGCGCATCAGTTCAATTTTTCAACGAAGAGTGAGGGGCTCATAGGATTTTCATTCTGAAAATGTCAGGTCCGAGTGAGGGTTCATGAATCCTGGCCAAAAAACAAACATTTGGAGAGGGTATCGAGCAAATTTCACTAAATTGTAGTCACCAAGCGGAGGGGTCGTATTACCGCTAAGGTGCTATTCATACTTCGCAACGCTAGCACCTCACGCGCGCGGGCGTGGCGTTAGAGATGAGTGACCTAATGCCACGCCCTCTCCGCCATGGCGGCGACGGTCGTAACGATTTTTTTGTCATTTTCGCTGTTAATCCATCATCGGTTTCATCCCGTTTTGATAACTATTTACTTTTAGTAAAAAATCATCACTGTGTGGTCGGCTGTAGTCTGCTAAATCCACGTTGATATGCATCAAACACGCGGAAGTGTAGTTATCAGTGCAATGCTCACTAAAATCCGTTCAAAATGGACTGTCCGCCCACGCGGTTCGCGCGCGTGTCGAGTGGCTGTCACGTAGGTATTTTCAGGACTAGCAGGAAATCGATTAGCAGGGATATTTGACGAATGATAAAAAATAGCCCGATTATTATGCAGCTATTGAAATGCTCTCTTGAAATATGTAGTACCTCGGAGAAGGCCGCTCCATACGCACGCCAACTGCGTGGGCGGACTTTTTCATTCGGACAAACTTTACCATAGGGTTTTTTAGGTACTCTGCGCTGGACGAGTGGTTTCGTGTCGTTTCGTTCGGAGCCTTAATGCACTGGAATACAAAGTGGCTGATACTGAAGGAAGCCCTCCGAAAGATATATCTGTCATTCACAGAGATGAGGTGGACCTCTTTTCTTTGTATAGATACTGTGCTTATCTGGGCCAAATTCCGGTCCGCAATTGCGTCTCGACACGCTTTGCGGCCGCATGCGCTCGAGCCAGTCGGGTTTCCAGCGCCAAAGACGACTCGTTGTGGCTTTTTTTATACAATTTTCTCCAATTTTTCCTAGTTTCCAGTTTCCAAAACCCGCCAAGAGTCAGCAGATCGGCGCCTGCTGCGCTGGAAGCTCTTCTGACTCTGGAGCGTGCGGCCGCAAAGCGTGTCGAGACGCAACTGCGGACCGGAATTTGGCCTAGATAAGCACAGTACATACGCATTTTCCATACTCAATATTTCGCTTCTAGAGTCTTGACGCTTCAAAACCGGCTGAGCAGTTCACAATTGGCACACTGGTCTTGATTCCGGGCAAGCTGATACGATTCAAGGGAGCAGTGGCAATTCAGGCTTATTCGATGCGACAGGTGAGCGCCGACTATGGTGTATACTTGTTCCGAATCGAATAATCGGATGAATATCCGACTGTTTAAGTCGGATAAAAAAGTCGACTTTTTATTCGAAAAGTCGGATATTCGAAAAAGTGCTATATCCGACTATAGTCGAAAAGTCGAATATTCGAAAAAGTGCGATATCCGACTATAGTCGAAAAGTCGAATATTCGAAAAAAATCCGATATCCGACTACAGTCGAATATTCGAAAAAGTGCGATATCCGACTACAGTCGAAAAGTCGAATATTCGAAAAAGTCCGATATCCGACTACAGTCGAAAAGTCGAATATTCGAAAAAGTGCGATATCCGACTACAGTCGAAAAGCCGAATATTCGAGAGGGCTATATCCGACTACAGTCGAAACGTCGGATATTCGAATAGTTCAAAATCCGACTATTGTCGCAAAGTCGGATCTTACAACCTCACTACAAAAAACTGCTTGTCATTCACACTCCTCGAAAATACTTACGCTCATCCGGGAATCTGTATTTGATTTTAGTTATTATTTAAACACAATTTTTATATATATTTGCTTTTGGAAGGAACTTTGTGGGTGTAGGTCAGATGGGAGCGATTTTTTTTTCAAGCAACCTTACTGATGTTGCTGACAGACTTCCGCTATTTGTTGGACGACTACGGTGCGTGTCCAGACTATAGAGGCACCATACATAATTTCGTGCGACCGATGCATCGTTGTGGGCACCCTTCTGTGCGTCTGTCAAGTTTTCCTTTCGTATTCAACAGCTCAAAACTCTGCCCGTGGGTAGCAAAATGCCTTCAAGGGAGCGGCCTATTACGCTCTCTAATTCCGTAGTTCAGGGATTTTCGGGTCCTCGCGACGCTCGCTAAAGCCCGCTTATACTGCATCAAAGGTATAAGGGTGCAAGCTATAAGCATACTCCAAGCAAAAACATAGGCAAAATTCTCGATTTCGATCTCGCTGTCGCTAAGCTCTTGAATTCTCGCCTTAATTGTTGCGAGAATTTATGGTAATTGTTGCGAGAATTTATGGGCCAGGGTTGGGCAGGCTTGCGACAGGTCGCAACGGGGGAGGTCGTAAAAATTCCGGTAATTTTTGAACAAAAATGAAAAACTGAGGGGGGGGGGAGTGGGCTCGTAAAATTTTCGGAAAAAATGGCGTTTAGCTTCCAACCACTTGGAAAGGTAGAATGAGGTAGGAGTAGTAAGTCGCGTAGTTAGTAAGTGGTAAGTAAATTCTTTTTTTTTCAATTTTATCCATGAAAAATAACCGTTGCCTCGGTAACCCCTGGGTTGTATCTGTGGCTCAACGCCGGTCCCAACGAGGATTGGCTTAAAAAAGGAATAATTCTGCGAAGGTAGCGAGTTATGTGGACTTCAAGATGTCAAATTAAAGAGATTTAGTACTAATTATAGGGGCCACGATTTTGGTCGTGAAATTTTTTTCATCCCAAGAAGGGGGGGGGGCGTTGTAAAAATTTTGGTCCACATAGGGGTCGTAAAATTTTGGTCACCGGCCGCAACGGCCTGCTCAGCCATGTTATGGGATTAGCGACAGCCTGTGTTGAACAGCGATCTCATCCCGCGTTGGCTACGCTGAACGCATGGATGCCGTTCGTAGTGCTGGTCCAGTCCTCTCGCGAATCGATTACTCGATACTCTGTGGCTGGTTGTGGAGGGTGACCCCGAACTGCTCTCTGGAAGACCGTGCCAACGATACATTTGACCGCGGGGACGCTGCAGGCCGTGGGAAGAAACGGCAAAGCGGTCGATCGCAGCGGAGATCGCCCTATAGTACTGATCAGGACAGGGTGGATCGATCAAGGCGAGAATCTTCCACCCTTTTTCCCGCATTCTCGGCAAGAATTTCCGTAGTTCTTGAAGGTGACGTAGCTAAAATTCCACCAACTGGGGCTAATGTGTCCGTAGTTTATGTAAATTCTCGCGATAAAATTAGACGAGATACCTCCAAAGCCCCGGGAATCTAATGTACTCGTGTGAGGCACTTCGCGACCCGTCGGCAGAGAGCAGATTCTCCCAGGAAGAATAATTTCTAGCGACTTTTTTGAAACTTCTATGTTTTTAACGTTTTTCCCAAATTGTAGATGCTCTTGTCTCCACGGTAGGAGAACTCTGAATATGTGACATTTCGTAGCAAATCAAAATGTGATAGGCTCTCTGCCGCAATAAATCAACTTCAAAAACAAGGTTACATATAGAATCAACCTAATTTCTTTACAAGAAAATCGGACAGCTCTGACTGATCGGCGAACGTAAGGTGCGTCCGAATGAGATTGACGGCCCATGCGGCCGGCGTGCTTGGCAGGCGGCCGTCGCGTTCGCCGCTCTCGGACGAGCATGCGAAAAGCCCCCACCGCCATCGACTACGAACGGGGCCGGCACCGGCTGGCAGCAAGCACTGCGCCGATCAATCTGCTCTGCAGACGGTGGGAGAGGGACGGCCGTCGTTGAAATCCAACACTCGTCCGAGGGCGGCACATGCGACGGCCGCCTGCCAAGCACGCCGGCCGCGTGGGCCGCCATTTCCATTTGGGCACACTTTATTCATTGCGAACTGCCTTTTTCACATCTAAATTGAAGAATATAGCACGCTAGCAGCATATAGCTACGGAAACTCGAAAAAACGGAAACCAGATATAAGCTCTTACCACGAAACCTGTGACAAATACTATAAGGCACGCCTAAACATCCGCCAAGCAGCCATACTCAAGCATGCGAGCGGTTATTCCGCGGGGGAATGTCGGTTGCCCCTCCCTGGTCATCCAGCGTATAACCGATACTGTTCCTCCGTACAACCGCACAGACTCATGGGCGGTTACTCGGCGGGGGAACGTCGGTTGATCGGCTGGGGCATCTGCTGGACAACCGATCTTCCACCGCCATTCAACCGATATCACACCGCGGTACAACCGAACCAGATTTCCGGTCACGCGCTTTCCAATACATCCTGGGTATTCCCGGGTCCGCAGAGGGACTCCGGGAAATCCTATTGGGGTCCCCACAAAGAGGTGATCCCACGGCCCACGGTGGTGCACCCTACTGCGGACCATGAGGAGATGGCCATACAGTTGGGTACCACCCCGAGCCGTGGGGAGCCCCCTCCCCTCGGAGACAAATTGATCCTCCGGTATCCGGTGGACCTTCCGGAAGGTGACTCGAGGTGACTCGAGGAAGGTGACTCGAGGTCAGCTTCCAGGTGCGGCTCCGAAAAGCTGACTGAGGCTCACGGTGAGATGAGGAGCCTTTTATACCCCTATCAATGTTAATACTTTTGTCTAAACATGTTGATGCCGGCGCACCCATCTTTTTTGGTCCGAGTTGCGGAACGTGTCACATATTTGACGGTAGAGCACGTCCCCGCCGTTGCACCGTCAACCCCTTTTCCACCGCCAAATAACCGTCTTCGTGAATTGAATTTCTCTCTATCTGCGGTACAACCGACAATTCGACCCCTCCCCATTTTGGCTCCCGCCGTCGCACCGACAAGCCTTTTTACCCCGCTGAACAACCGTCAGCGTGTCTGAGTATCGGTCTGATTTTGGTTTGAAAAGTGATGCTTTGATCTGTCAGAACGCCCGCGAGTGGATGAGTGAGAAATCGACGTGTTTTCATGTGAAAAAAAGTTACTTGCACTTCAATTATTTTCATAGTCGGATAAAAAAGTCGACTTTTTATTCGAAAAGTCGAATATTCGAAAAAGTCTCATATCCGACTATAGTCGAAAAGTCGAATATTCGAAAAAGTGCGATATCCGACTATAGTCGAAAAGTCGAATATTCGAAAAAGGGCGATATCCGACTACAGTCGAAAAGTCGAATATTCGAAAAAGTGCGATATCCGACTATAGTCGAAAAGTCGAATATTCGAAAAAGTCTCATATCCGACTATAGTCGAAAAGTCGAATATTCGAAAAAGTGCGATATCTGACTATAGTCGAAAAGTCGAATATTCGAAAAGGGGCGATATCCGACTACAGTCGAAAAGTCGAATATTCGAAAAAGTGCGATATCCGACTATAGTCGAAAAGTCGAATATTCGAAAAAGTGCGATATCCGACTATAGTCGAAAAGTCGAATATTCGAAAAAGTGCGATATCTGACTATAGTCGAAAAGTCGAATATTCGAAAAGGGGCGATATCCGACTACAGTCGAAAAGTCGAATATTCGAAAAAGTGCGATATCCGACTATAGTCGAAAAGCCGAATATTCGAAAAAGTACGATATCCGACTATAGTCGAAAAGTCGGATATTCGAAATGAATTTTATTTGGAACAAGTATACTATGGTGATAGCTCATCGTATATCCATAGTCAATTTCCATTAGTTGCGGCGTGGTGTATGACGTTTGTTAGCAGTATTTCAGATATTTTGTCCCGAGGAGTACGAGTGTTTGCGAATGGAAGCATTTCTCGCGTTGCAGTTTCACACCAAGGTAAGTGAATATAGTAGGAGTAACCACGAAACATGTGGCTGCGGACACCTCAGCAGCCCACTGCTTCGTGTGCGCCCGCGAGAAAAGCGGCGATCGATCGGCGCACACGACAGGCGCGCGGCCGGTTAGGGGTCGGCAGCCATATGTTTCGCGGTACCCCCACCATACCTAACATTGTCTTTTCAACAAAGTTGGGCGACTCGAGGACGGACTGCATAGCTCAGCGGTGTGACGCGTGCGCTTGCGTTGCGCCAGTCGATAATTTGAAAAGCATACGTTCACAGCACTTTGCATTAAGATTGACTAAATTAAAAGAAGACATGAGCGGGGTCCTGGCTTTCGATTTCTGTTGATAATTAGAGAAATGTTTCTAAATGTGAGAATGAATCGAAATATTTTTGTATAACCAAAGGCGAGATTTTGGTTCACTATCGTGTATCAAGACCTAGGTTTTCGTCGTTTGATGAGAAATTCCTACAAGTTAGCACCTATTAACGACTTTGTTTTCCATTTTCCGATCCCAAAATTAAATTGGTCTCTATAACGTTAGATGTACAAACCCTAACATTACTGAATGAGTGCCCTGATCTGACGCGGGCGCTTGCGCCGCCGCAATTATTGACTAACATTGGGGGAGGGTGAGCAGTTGTTAATGGAGTGCTAAGCGTAAGCCGGTCGGCTCTTCGCTCGAACCCCCGAGAGAGATGATATCGGGGACGGCATAAGGCGTCATTCATAGTCCTCACCGCAAGCGCGGCTTGCGCGTGACGCACGGGACGAGCGGTGGATCATAAAACATTTTTCCGCGCGGGACGCGCGGTAAGAACTGTCATAATCCACCAGCGCCGACATGGCGGCGCCACATACGCAAATGCAAGCCAGGAATTTCTGTGCATGTCACAGTAAAGGCCCGACCTTCACCCGCACCGCCATGGCGGTGCCGCCGGAGATTTCATAGTGGCTTCCCACGCGTGCCGCGCGGTGAGAAGTTTCATAGTCCACCGCTCGTCCCGCGCGTCACGCCCTTGCGGTGAGGACTATGAATGACGCCTAATCGTTTCGGTATTCCATTCCCAAACCCTTTCGCGCACGCGTCCTCTAGAGATTCGTTGTCACCGCTGAAGGCTTCATACGCTAAGTGGTCCCGAGTGGAACAGTTTAACGGTAATTTCGTCCCACACTTCCAGTTATGACTTGTAATGGTAAGAAAAACCGGATGTTCGGAGTATTAGAAGACACTCACATATAGCTGAAAAGTTCAAAAACATGACAGTTCAAAAAAGCTGGAAAATATCGGGTATGGCGCTCCACTGATAATTGCGACGCGTACGCTTCCACCTTGCTGCCACCGATTTTTTCTGCTCGCTTTCAAAATTTGCGGGTTCGCGGTATCCTACCTCTGTGGGGCACCTCTTAATTGTGGTCAAAACACGCTGCTGCGGCTCATGGGTGCCGGTGTTTTATTGCGATAGACCGGTTTTGAAAGGGTGATTGAGAGCAGGCGTTGAGGTTCCGCTTTTTGAAAGGTACCGCCTTGACTTCACCGCAGCTGCATAGAGACTGCCGCAATTCTGGACTGCTCCGCGATTAAGCAGCGACAGTGTTGCAGTTTACCTGTAATAAAGCTTTCTCGATCCGACTGCGGTTGTTGCGTTTCTACAGCGATTGCACCGCGAGTCGTCGTAATAGGTGCCTGCAGTCAGAGAATTGGGGTCACGCTGCGGTTGAGAGGGAGTCGAGTTGAAAGTACTTTTGGCACGGATCGTACTTACACTCTGCGTTCCTTTAGGTGCGTTGGCGCAAACTCGGTGCGCAGATGTTATAACATGCGTGCACCGCGTTTACGCTAGCGCGGAATAAGGAACGCCAAGTATTAGCGCAATCATTGCAGACTGTGTTTGCTTGTGTTTGTTTGCTCGTTTGTAGGTTTGCGTTCGAAACTTGTTATTGCTTCTCCGCGCGATGTAAGTATAAACTCGTCCTCCAGAGTGCATACATTCGGAGAAACTACTGTGAAAAGTTTGGAACAAGCTGCTTTAGAAATGGCTGAGATCAGACTGAAAAATTTCATTCAGAATCCGTCTGGTCAAACTCCTGCGCGCAAAACACCATCATCTGCAAATTCAAATCTTCGACGATCTATTCCACCGTCAACACCGATGTCCGGAAAGCGTGTGGCTTCTCCTATCGTGCTATCTGCTTCATCCACTCCGAAAAGGCCGCCAGCTGTTCCAGTTCGTTCTATATCTGCAGCTAGTGTGACTTCAGCCATGAATAGTGAGGCTGCTGCTCCTGTTATGAGGCCCAGTGACAATGCCCCCATGCAGATGACAGGTGCTATGAGGGATGCTGGTAGTCAGGATTCTTTTGAAGACAATGTATTTTTGCAGGATTGATCATGCTGTTTAGGATATCAGTAACTGGATTCTCAATTTCTTATTATTTCTATGGGTATATACATACATAAATACACATATAAAGACAATGCAACTGTATTTGACATACATATTTTAATGAACTTTGATGTCATTGTACTGCAAGTCACGGATATCCAACCTTTTTTCGGTGTATGGTACATTCGAGAGTTGTGCAGGTGGCAATTTCGTCTCGCTGGCGACTTTGTTACCCGCTGCATGGCTGGTCGTCCATGGTGCTGGATCCGTTCGTGCTAGGAACACAAATGGCACGTTCATCACCAGCACGATTACACTTATTCCGAAGAATAATCGGGACCACTGAAATATGGAAAAGTTCGCTTGCGGAAAGGTGTTTGTAGAGTGGTAGGTAGAGTCTGTCCGAAAACTTTCCGCTCACGCGGTAGGCGTGCTTGTCAAGCGGGCGTGGCGTGGGCATTTTTTCGGAGCAGGATCATCAAATAATCGAATAGTGAATATTTTTCAAGCCAGATGTTTGCACCCGTGGCAAGCTCGTCCGAGAAACGCCGCTCGACACGCACGCCGACCGCGTTGTCGGACAGTCATTTGGACAGACTTTGGTACTACGTCTCCACCACCCTAAAGAGGATAACAGACCTGAGCGGGTGTGTTTTCTGGGCAGACGAATGTGACAATCATTGGCAGAAGAAGAGTTGTAGTGCAGCCAATAAGAGATACCACCGCCATCACGAAATGAACATACTGTCGAGCTCTCTGGAACATTTGAGATGACTGTTTTATTTCCAGCTTTCACCTTAAAGGCAGTGTTCACTATAATCTTCAAATCTGAGATTATTCGCTATATTGATTACGTGGCTCCTGGGTGGAACTAAAATGACGTAGAAATTGAGAAAAACGCACCAGAAGTGCACGAAATCCCTAGGTATCACCCCACCTCTTTAGTATCACAGGAAGTGTTTGTTGTGACAACGGAATCTTTTGTGGACCCGTCCGTGGCAATTCTCTACTCTCTATTGCTCCGTTCTTTCCTTAGGGCCCTAACTAATCCTGCTTTGCATGAAATATTCTTCTGTTTTCGATTGACCCCATCTTCCACCGGTGACAACCACCATGAACATGTTCATCCAACCGGACGACTAGTTCATGTTATAGAATCATGTCACTGAAAAACGACGTTTTAATGCGTTTCTCGCCGTTTCTTCGTAATTTTTGTAACACTTGGAGGCCAACGCATTGTTTTATGTAAAAAAAAAACTTGGTGACGAAAGTCATCATGAACACTGCCTTCAAAGAATGCGTAAATGGACATCTGTCCTTATGGAGAATAGTGATTCATGAACAATTTGCGTAGCGCACATGTTGTATTCGACCTGTATATACTTACCGGCACAGTCCATTCTGTTTTGCGATCGATATGCATGAGGAACATTACCCCGCTGGCGTTTGTCGCAAAAACTACGAACACGCCCTTGCTCTGCCTATTTTGGAGAGAATTTCGCGCTGATCACAATGATGTCTCCAGAATCGCTCAGTACCCACCAGGAACGGAGTTAAGGCCCCTCAAACATTGTGGACGAGTTGTCTCGGGCCTGTTTTTTCTCGTCACGAACAGCCTTCGCGCTGAAGCAGATCATAATATAAAGCCAGACCAATAAGAACTGGAAGATCATAGATTCTGTTCATTATACATGTCGCGCCTTGACCCAATTGAGATCGAAAACATCTCGATTATTCCAGCGAACTGAGCTTTCGCTCATGTCAGGGTTGTTAAACACGGCGGCTGGAGTATAATCCCGAAAATTACCTCTGAGGTTGGACTGCGCCTTTAATACGTAACATGCTACTTGTATGGACCGAGATAAGTCGCAGGTGAGCAACTTGCTTCGGTCGGCATATTTTGCAAGTAACTTGTTTTGAACGGTTCGCATTTTGGCGTGGCTTGACTTCCTTTCTAATGCGCCATTTGGCAAAAAAATATATTTTTATATTCAGGATAAGAAGACATTTGCCCTTCGACCTATGACGCAACAATGGACTAAGGCCACCACAGAATTTGAAGTGTGTTAAGGATATCAATGGAGAAGAGACGGATTCGGGTGAAGAAAAATGCTCAGCTGATGGATCGTGTCAGATCCTAAACGGGGTGAGTCCATCAGAGATGTCCGCGATAATAACTCCTTTTGTCGCCCATGTCGAATAAGTGATGATTTGTGACCAGAATCAGAGCAGATGCAGGTATGAGCATCTCCAACAATCGCCAACTCGGGTCTCCATAGTACGCTTTTCCAAGAATGAATCCAACCTTGTGCAGTTTCTGAAGATGTTCTCGTTGTGTCTGACCGTCCGCGAGACGGTCGCCTTCGAGACAGCCGGCGGGAGACAGCTTTCTTGCCTAAAAGGCAGGGTCTCTATAAAGGGTTCAAGGTAAAGGCAATGATCACGGTAAAAAAAATTGCCCGTTTTCTCGCGGTAACGTAAGGTTTGGGTCCCTCAAAAAATGGTAGGGACGGATGTGAGACGAAAAGCTGCAGGAAGTAGGTAAAAATCTCGTGGATCGGCCGATTCATTGGACCACCCCGTCCACGTCATATAACAGTTGTCCTGCGTTCGTTTGACGAGGGAAAGAGTTGTCGAATTTCTGAATGCTCTTTCTCCTGAAAGTTTCTGACACCCGAGCGTGTGCCTACAGCCATTTTATTTTTGAAGAGTTTTCGGTACAAGGAACTGAAAACAATGTCACTTTTCCACGATTTCTGGAATGTTTTCTGCCGTACCTGCTGTTTAACGTCGCAGTGCACGTTATGGTATGTTTACACAAGGTGCTGAGTAGATCGCAAAACGGTTGGCTCCGGGCGAGATTGAGCCAGCATATTTCTTTTTTGCTTCGGTCAAGATTTACCGAGCAGTTGAGTGAGAGCGGCGCTGGGGCTTCGGTGGTGCAGTGCGATAAAGCGCTCTCCCGGAAGGGGAATATGCTGGTTCAATCTCGCTCGGAGCCAAGCGTTTTGGGATCAACTCAGCACCTCGTATAAATGTTTTTTTACTCTGTTTCGAAGTTAGATTCGATGCCGTTGATGTTATGTGTGTGTGTGCGTATGGTGCGTCTCCTCAACCCCCCCCCCCAACCTTTTCTCACTGTCTCTACATATTCTCGCCCCGCACAAGCACCAGAGAGTGGCTGTGGACCACAAAGTTGCTGACTCGCGATGCGAAAAATAGTTCTTCAAAGAATAAAAGAGCACAGACTCGAAAGAAATACATGTAACGTCGACGTGGATTCTTCTGATACTTTTGCGTTTAGCCATTGACTGCTGGCGCAAACTCGGTGCTCCTATGTTATCAAATCATGTGGCACCGAGTTTGCGCCAACCTTCAATAGGGAACGCAAAGTGTCACTAGGATTCATCCCGACTGTATGCACTTACAAGCTGAGTGCACTTCACGGCTCCAACAACATTCAGTCCGCTGAATACGATTGCGCTGGTGTACACCACCTGGGCAACTGTGGCTGAACTTGTCTGAATGACGGAATCGGATCAAACGCATTAGGTGAAGCTCAAATAAAGAAATAGTCAGCTCACCAGTGCTAGAATAGCAAAGCAGACGGCCAAACAGCCTTGTGAAATGCATCCGAATATCACGACCCGAAGTGTCTCCGAGCAACATGTGGTTTTATCGGATATCGGACCCGCAATGAACTTCACTATAGCAGCCAGGGCGTAAGGCAATGCGGTTGCATAGCCTGTTGAGCTCACGTCTAGTTGCAAGACCTGGAATGCAGACACATGCACGTGATAAGGTGAGCGAACTCTGATGGGAAGTCCTCTGAATGCCTCACCTTATTTACATAAACCGGTCCATAATAGAGGAAGGAGAAAAATCCCATGGACGCTCCAGTGCTAGAGAGTAGAACTCCGATAATACATGGGTCACGAATAATGTTCAAATAGGGGACCGGCTCATGTGTCGATACGCCGACATCTGGTTTATCCAATCGGATCCGGCTCAGCTCCTTTTCACTAACATTTCTGAAAAAAAAACAGACGTCAAGTTGCAATAGCGCCCGTGACTTTTCAAAAAAAAAAACGGCGTTTTCGGTGCTTTTTTTCCGTCTCAAAATGTGGTTTTGTCATAACTTTGTTCAAAATTGTTAGTTTGGGTAACCAGGGGCATACCTGGAATCAGCATCGAGAGCTGTTTCGTTTGAGCGCACACATGTCTCACCTTTAAAGGCAGCATACACGCTCGTAAACGTATTTGGGATAACTATGGAAATAGAATCGTATGACCCAGAACACAACGCCTTCGCATTTTGAAGCGTCAAGAAGGACCCATAATGCCGTTACAGAAGCAAGAAGTTGGCCCCGCCCCTGTATCTGCCCGCCCCCTATATTTGCCCTCTCCTCCAAAACAGTTGTTTTGGGCCATTTCCACGATCGCCCATGAATTTGGGTGGTTCAATAAGTACAATAAGTAAACCGCTTATACCGGCAACAGTGGAAATGGTCCAAGAGCCCTGTTTTGGAGGAGACGCCAAGTACAGGGGGCGGGCAGATACATGGGCTGGGCCAACTTCTTGCTCCTGTAACGGCGTTATGGGTCTTTTTTGACGCTTCAGAATGTATAGACGTTGTGTTCTGTGTCATGACTTACTTGACTTAATCGGTTGGCTTTCGCCTGACGCGGTCATTCCGCATCTTCACCGAGGTGTGCCGTCCTAGTAGTCAGCCGTGTCCATTTTTCACGGTCTTCAGCCACAATTTGAACACATTCCATCCAGCTGTCACTATTCCATTTCCTGCGAAACGAAACATCGCGCCTGAACTGTCTTTCGATGCCGAGTGACTTTAAATCCTCTTTAACCACATCCGTCCAGAACTTTCGCCTACGCCCAGGTGGCCGTTTCCAGACAGGATTTGGAAGCATTTTTAAAGCGTGTTGTACGAGACGATCCGGCGTTCTTCTTAGTATATGCCCGAGCAGTCGAAGTCGACTTTCCATTGCTGCTTGAGATGGCGTTAGGAGATGCTGGCACCTCCCTCGTGTCAAGCGTTGATGTACTGCGTCGATTTCCTTGTAAAGGTCTTCGTTATGGCATACACGCGGCCAGAAATATCCAAGCAAACGCCTAAAAGCTTCCTCTCCGTGCAATCCAACCTTTCCATCTGCGTTTTCGGTGCTGCCCACGTCTCCGATCCGTACATCATGATAGGGCGAATAGCGGATAGGTAGACGCGCAACTTGACTTCCTTCGCGATGGTGGTAGACCACAAACACTTGGTTAGAGAATTGAATGCAGACGTAGCTTTCGCACATCGTTGTCGAATATCCGCTGCATAACTACCATCGTTCTTCAGCAAACAGCCCAAATAACAGAAATCGTCCACCAGTTCGATACGTTGTCCGTCCACACAAACTCCAGTTGAAGGCCTCTGAGAGACCCACATCTGCTTGCATTTGTCGGGACGAAGACGAAGTCCATAGGCTGCGGCATACTTCGAAACGAGGTTCACAATCCTTTGCAGTTTTGCGTTGTTTTCAGCGAATAACACAATGTCGTCGGCGTACTCCAGGTCGACAAGGGAGCGTCCTGATGGTGTTAGGATCACATCCGCAGGAAACTGTTCTGCAACTCTACGCATGATGTCATCAACGGCGAAGTTGAAAAGAAAAGGTCCTGCAACGGCTCCTTGCCTTACTCCTGTTTTCACCTCAGCTGACGTAAATCCGACAGGTGTACGAACTGCTGCTGTTGTTCCTTTGTTCATGTCCTCGATTAACCGAACATACTTTTCCGGGACTCCATCTGCTCGCAGAGCATTGAGCAATCGATCACGATGAGGAGAGTCGAACGCGGCTTCAAAGTCCAAAAAGCAAGCTGTAATGGCTTCGAAAACCGCTGCCACGATTCAATTACTCTTCTCACGACGAACACTTGGTCGATGGTCGATCTTCCAGGTCGAAAACCGGCTTGCTCATCTCTGGTCGTTCCTTCACGATGTTTGATAAGTCGCTCGAGAATGATACGTTCTAAAACCTTGTACATGACACGAAGTAGAGAGATTCTTCTGTAGTTCTTAGGATCCGTGACGGATAGCTTCTTGTGAAGAGGTACGATGATCGCATGTCTCCACGAATCGGGTATCCTTTCGCTCATCCATATGGCACGGATGGTGTTGGTCATTTCACGAATCCCAGACGGAGGAAGAGCTTTCAGCATTTCAGCAGTGATGTTGTCATCTCCACCTGCCTTTCCATTCTTCATTTTCCGGACACAATCCAAAACTTCAGACTCAGTCGGCGATTCCTCACTGACGTCGTAATGTGCTCTCTGAACATGCGGGAGCTCAGGTACTGATGGCGCTGGACGATTCAGTAGTGAACTGATGTAATCCTTCCATATTGGCAGCGTCGCATCACCAACTGCAACTCCATTGGTAGTGTTCAAGACAGGAGAACATCTCTTCATCTTCCCGCTATACTGTCGCAGCAACGTGTAGGCTTTCCTCGGATTCTTCTCCTCCCAAGCCTTCTCGAACTCCTTAGCTCTACACGTCCACTCTCGTTCGCTGTCACTTTGAAGCTGCCGACGCAACTTCCTCCTCAGACGCTTCTCCTCCACGAAGTTTCCTGCAGTTCGGAGAGCACATACTCTGTTGTAGGTAGATGTTGTTTCTTCTGAGACGTAGGCGAACTTCTTCTTAGGCTGTACAACCGGGAGTGCCTCTTCCGAAGCGTCCTGGATGCATTTGACAAAAGAATCCGCGTCGCAAAGTTTCTTCTTAGTCCGTACTCCGATGTGAATAGCAACGCGTTGTCGGAAATTCCTTCTGCACTCTTCATCTCTGAGACTTGTCATGTCAATCCTCTGGAGAGGCTGAGCCCCTCGCTTCCTCTTATGAATCCTCGCAGTGAAGTTCAACAGAACAGGACGGTGATCCGAATCGAATGCGACATCCCACACAGCTCTAGATCTTCGAATGTCCGATACTGGAATATTCCTCGTCAGGACATAGTCAAGCTGTAGTTTCAAAGTTGTCATCTTCCGCTTCCGCTGCTCTTCTGGAGATAGCCGGGTTGGTCCCTGCCACGTAAGCTGATGGCGGCGATGATTCCTCTTGAATGTCGATGCAATAATCAGACCACTGCGTTCACAAAAGTCGACAAGGCGGTAGCCATTGTCCGATGTTTGCTCCACTGGGTAGAACCATTTACCGAGAACTTCGGATTCCTGATCAAGTCCCATCTTCGCATTTGCGTCAATCCCCACGACAACAGCATGTTGACAAGGTATCCTGGCCAGCAACGTATTGAGTTCCTCATAAAACGCATCCTTCGAATTGTCTTCGGCGGTTTCAGTGGGCGCATGAGCACTCACTATCCACAGATTGAATCCTCTGTGATCCCGCAGTCGTACGAATGCATTCCGACACGACGTTGAGCCAAACTCCTTGACCATACCATTGAAATCCTTCCTTACAGCTATTGCACAGCCTCCCACTCTCCTATCGTCAGCGTTACCGCAGTAGATGGTGTACTCTCCGACGCTGATGACGGGTCTATCCTTGAGGCGGGTTTCCTGCAAAGCAGCGAACGGTGCATGGAAATAGCTCAGAAGTCTGGATAGCGCAGTTTTTTGGATATCACTCGACAGCGATCGACAGTTCAGGGTGGCGAAATTGTGGCTTGTGGCCAAAGACTCCATGACTCCCTAGGTACTGATCCTAAGGTGTTATGGACCAGAGGCCTTAGTGTGCCGGACGGCGACACCTTTATGCAATGTGCGGGATACTTTCGCGATATAGTTGTGCACGCTATATCGCTCGAACGTTCCCTGTGTACACTCAAACGTCTGCTGGGTTCAGTAGAAGCAGGGGCACCAACGAGCAGGTACCAACAGACTTGTATACACACCCCCATATTCTGTGTCATACAATTCTATTTCTGTAGTTACCTCAATCATGTTAACGAGAGTGTACGCTGCCTTTAAACAAGGCATATGGGTTAACAGAGTCAATCGAGCGTACAGAAAAAGGAGCCATATTTGAAACTGGTACATTTACTATGAGAGCTTTGCCGAAAAATAGCCGTGAAATAGCCGAGAAATAGCTCACCAGGCTCCGCAGCGGCTCCTGGTGGGCTATTTCTGAATCATGCCTCTAGTATGCGTCGTATACTTACCTGGAGAGGATTATTCTCCGGATATTTTGCAGCGAGTATTATTTAGCGGCTATTTCGCGGCTATTACACGGCAAGCACTTATTTCGCGGCTATTTCCCGGTCAAAACTCTCAGAGTATAAGGCTCCGTATGAACCATACAAAGCATGGATGAGTTATAAGCAAGCGTGCAAGGCCGATCCATGAAGCTGTTAAATGTTGACATCACGTTTTTTCACATTATCCATGTCGTGCTGTCGTCCCGTTTCGGTTCAGATGGGACTAATCGACCTGAGACTTCGGAAATATCTGTTTTTTGTGATCCTCTTCCTCATAATCACTGCAGCAGCCCAAGCCGGAAAACTCCATTTTCACCACCTTCAGATGTGCCAAGTCAGAACAGCTGTTTTTTCGCCGGTTCGATATCTTGGCAGACACACTGATCGGCTTTCCCTCATTTGCAAAAGTATAAACTTCTCTGAAGGAGAAACAGTCGGTCTGTAGATCTTTCCCGCAGAGCGGTGCCTCGGTGATGTAGGGGTCGTTTATACTTCCGCCGCGTAGCGGCGCTGCAATAGGTGGAGCGGCGCGGGGCGCCGCGCCGCTTGAAAAATCGCGCCACCAAGATGTATAATCGGGCTGCGTCAAATTTACGCGGCGACGTCGCAGAATGACGTTAAACACAGTATGGAGTAGCTCTGACATAACACAAGGTCGATTGTAATGAGTGATTTCTTGTGCCAAAGAAACATCTATAATTTTTCGTACCATAACACAGCACCCGAAGGCGGATAGAATTTTTGAAAACGATTTATCTTTAGAAAAATGATTTCAAAAACTAAGAAAATGAACTTTTCACAACCCAGCATACTTGAAACAACGCTCAGGACCTTGGAAAAAATTTTTGAGATGAATCAGAAGAACAAAATTCAGAATGTGTATGAAATAACAGCAAAAGAAGCATACTATGTCAATGCAGATCTCACGCGGCCGCCGCGCCGTCTGCTTTCCTCGAGCGGCGCGGCAGTACCTAGGCGGCGGCCGCGTGCGGCACCGTTGGAAAATTTCGAGCAGAAAAACTCTAAACGCCTCGCGGCGCCGCCAGACGGCGCCGCTTGATCGATATGGCTGTATTTCATCTCGCCGCGCCGCGACGGAAGTATAAACGACCCCTTAGGCTGACAAAACAACCCCAAATCACCGACATCCCGATCTCAGTTCAGAGATCTTAAGAAATCGAGCTCTTCGGATTGAGCTGCCGCAGTGCTTATTTGGGAGAGAATCACAGGGAAAGTTATTTTCTGCCTCTAAGGTGGATTAGTCCCATTTGAGCAGACAACGGGACGGGATCGCGACTTGAATAATGTCAAAACAAATCGTAATTTCAACATCTACCAGCATTATAAATCGGCCTTGCATGCTTGCTCATAACTCATCAATGGTCTGTATGATCTATGCGGAGCCATGCAAATATGCCTGTTTCGAATTTACATAACTCCTTTTTTCCTGCCCTCGATTGATTCCGTTAACCCTATAGGCCTTCTTTGAGGAGAAGACAAACGACAAAACTCTGAATTTCATCAGTCGACGCTAGAAGTGCGATGATTATTTCCTTTTGCGGTAAGAAGTCAGTGGCCAAACTACATTTTTAGGGGTTATTGAAGGTTTTCAATCGATTGGGTCCACCTCTACAGTCTTTTATTGATCCTTTTTTGAAAAGTCAATAAAGTCGATAATTTTGGGAAATCGATAAAATTTTATTGCGATGATTTTTAATTATAGAGGATTCTAAAAAACTCATAAGTGCTAGGTTTGACCTCTAATTTTCATCAATGAACTGAATCACCATCACATTGCCAGCGTTGACCGATGAGATTCAGAGGTTTGTAGACATGTGTGCGCTCAAAAACAAGAGCTCTCGTACTGGTTCTAAACGTGCCCCTAGCTACCCAAATGAACAACATTGAAAATTTTTATGACAAAACGGCACTCTGCGGCCTGGTTTTTGGGTCGAAAAAGGAAATTTTTTCTCAAAATTCGGGGGCGGTATTAGCATAGCGTATCCCAAAAGGACACTTTTGGTACAAGTTAGTAAAGCAGCAACCTGTGAAGTGTGGGTGAATCTTGGTAGAAGAGGAAGAAAGTGGAGAAGATCAGAACTGAAAAGGTTCCCTGAATATAGTAGAGCGCCCTCCAGCCAAAAGAGCTCTCGCAAAGAATGCCAGCCAAAGGCATAGTGAAGATCGAACATAACTGAAAATACGAAAAGTTGTGAAGAAAATGTTCACTTGAGCCAATGAGCAATGGTGCAGCCGAGACCTGTACATGTGTAGAAAGTATCGCGATATAAGTGCCGGCCTCTCGTAGTCCGGACCACTGCTCAACGATTGCACCCATTGCGGAGAAACCGATAGAGATTGAAAAGCCCTGAAGCAGACGCAGACTAAAATATCGGCGGTGTCTACTCAAAGAACCACGCCGGGCGGACTGATGGCGTTCGTAGGCTTTCCGGGCCGATCGTCGTCGAGTGGCCACTGGCCAGCCGTCGGCTCGCTTCTGGCCATCTGTCCACCCGCGCGTTTTTGTCTGGTTGCGAGTAGATTCAGACCTTGTTGTCTCACCTGAAGAATTCGCATTGCAAACACGTAGTAGAAACCCCATTCCACGGCAAATGGAAGTATGATTGTGGCCATTGCTGAGTTTAGGCCATACATAGTCAGCGTTTTCCTTAAGTTTGTTCCTCTTCCTGAGTAGCTACTCTTTCCAGAGATTTTCAACTGACATACCTCATGCCAATGAGGCCGACGAGTGGAATGATTGGACCCGTTCCTATTAATGAACCTATTGCTATTGCAGAAAATAAGGTGTTAACCTGAGAAGACGACTGCAGCCAGTGTAGTTCTAAAAAATCGCCAAACATAATTTTAGGTCAATTTTGAGATTATTTAACGAAGTGTTTACTGGGGAATGACCTAATCCGTTCTGTATTTGTCATACGGTTCATTTTATGACAAAAGTTATTAATTAAATTCCAGGAGTTCTTTAGAGGATGAAGTCACTACAGTTTGGATGAAAGTTTTAGTGATGTTCTTGAGGTGCCAAAGCGCGGAGAGGGCTAAAGCGGGGAGGAGTGCATGCCTACGGATGGCCCAGCAAAAGACGTTATTATTTCTTCGCATAAAAGTTTGGCCGATAAGAGATGGCCCTGAAATGCCTGTTTTCCGCGTAATACCCAAGAATCAGCCGGGAAATAGTCGCCAAATGATGCTCTCCAAAGAAGTATGCGACGCATTCTTGAGGCGTGATACAGACGTCAACACTGCTGTAGGTTCAGTTACCCAAGTTTGAGATTCATGGACACCGTTTAGCCTTTGGAAGCCCCGCCAAATCGCTGGCGGCTCCGGATGGCGGCTCGGCGAGCAGGCGACGGCCGCGTCACGTGTCTGTGCGCCGGCCGCGCCTTGGTATTTTTTGTTTATTTTTTTCGTTATTTCTCGGTCAATGCTCAACTATTTCTCTAAAAACAGAAGTAGCCGGGAAATAGCCCGGAAAGAGCCGCTGCGGAGCCTTTCTTGGCAATTTCTCGGCTGAATCTCTCAGAGTTAGTATACTCATCAGGGAATTTATGGGGTGTTTGGAAATTTGTGTTTCGATGCCGAAACCTGCGGAAAGCGGAGAAAAATGGCCTCAGGTTCGTAATCAGCATTCAGAACAGCCCCTAGAGGAAGTTTTGAGCCATATCTGAATTTTTTTCTGATCATTTTAAGACTTGATGGAGCTGCGGTGGTAGATCGTCGTGCGCGATCGAAGCACCACTGGTTTGAAGTGACGCGAACGCAGAACGACCAGCCACGAATTGTTGTGCCTTGTCCAGTCACTAACTACACTAAACTTGACAAGGAAAACATAGGTACAATATCCAAGACATTCTCTTCTAAAACAACTAGGTGTATGTGAAGCAAGCCCTAGTTACTCCTATGACACTCTTCGACGCTCTTATGAGCGATAGGCGTGCTAGTTAGGACAATTAGCTGTGGAACCAGCATTCGGCGCGGTGCCATTGGCCGCCCTAGGAACAGTTGCCCCGCGTCTATCGCAGCGATGTGTCGCTGAGGGCTGACGTACCGCAAATCCGCCGCAGCGTGTTGCAGCCACTGTCGCTCGTCGCTGTTCAGCGCACTGCGACAGCCACACACCCTACTATCGGGCACCCATACTAGTCGGCCAAAGACTCGAGTGCGCCGTCCTTTCCCGTCCCAAGTGATCCTTCTCCGTCATTAGTGGTCGGCTGCATGCGTATCGATTAGGCTGGCGCACTCGAGCGCACAGCGGACGGCTCAGTCCGGCCACAACACCGGGAATTTCTACCTCAGTGAGCATATGTACGTATCGACCGGAACGGCCACGGACGGGACAGGGGAAATCAGTCCGGACACATCGGTGGATTTTTCAACCTAAGTGGGCAATGTACTGCATATGCGTGGACCGGGCTGGCTGCAGCCTATTGACCGACTATGACGAAGGCCCTAAAGATGTGCCCCCCCCAGCATTGGTGCCGTCCTATGGCGGCCCTGCATACCTCCCATCATTTCTCCGCCCTTTCGCGCTTTGGCTCCGGCCGTTTGAAAAATGAAGGTGAACGGGTTAAGCCACCGGGTTTAGCAAGTGTAACTCTTGCATCCAAAGGTTAACACACCTGATGAATTTGACGACTGCGCGGCGACTACGTCGTCCATGCAGATTACAGTGAAGTTAAGCGCTAGCGTATTACTATGAAGCAGTGTGAGACAGAGCGTTGAGAGTACCAGTATGATCAGTCTAGTCTGATGATGGAAGTAGAAGCCCGATGTCGAATTAGCATCAGAACTTTTCGGCTCTTCTGGTTTATGACCGAGATCGAAGCTCACAGGAGGCGGCATTTTCGAATATTTTGTATCCTGAAAACATATTTCCGCCCTGACAGCATTATAAAGCCGAAATAAAGCACAATAACAGATTAAGGGTAGTGTTCGCGATGAATATCATATTCGAGTTCGACTCGGATATGGAGTTGTTTGGTCGCGAGCTATCAAATAGTGTAGAAACAGCGAAGAAAAGCGCTCAGAATGAGATCAAATGATGCTTTCTAACGTACGTTCAGGTTCACGCTGCGGAAGAGTTTACGCGCCCTGTTAGTTTCCACTAGCGCGCTCTAATGGCTAAACGCGCGCGAATCGATCAGGCTGGATGCAGCGGAGTTTCTTTTCAATTCGCCATCGAAAACATCCGCGGCGCCACAAGCTCGTCTGAATGGGGGGGGGGGCGGGGCGGGCTAAGCAGGTGTACTAAATCTTCACTGTTTTTGGCCTTTTTATCGATTTCTGGCCCGTTTCGCTGTTTTCTTTGACGCTAACCCCTCCAGCATTGTGTTTCCCACTGAAAACTCGAAAACGAAATTTATCGTGAGCTCTGCCTTTAAAGGCACAGTCCAACATCAGAATCGTTTTTCTGTTTTTTTGTCTGTCTTGGAAACGGTTCCACGCTAATTCCAATGCTGCCTCTGAAATCGTAAAGGACCCTCTAGAAACGGAGTTATGGCCCTTGAAAATTTGAGCTACGGAAGCAGGGTGGACGAGTTGTCCGAGCTTTGTAACTTTCGCAATTTGCAACCGATGTGTGCGAGCCTACCTGAACAAGGAGAGAAATTGATAATGAAGGGAAGAGCGGGGCTTTTGATCGGAAACCATCGCTCATCTCGCCACTGTTGAGCTCGAAAGATCGTAAAAAGGGCGTGCCAAGGTGGCTCCCGGATGTGGGCGCCCCAGGGTGGCTTCCTCCTATATCTAGTTTATTCGGAGGAATTGAGAGCTCGCACCTGGCAGGTGCTATATAGGTTGGGTCTGCTTCACAATCATATGGAAATCTCAGATTTCGTCCCAGAGCTTGGATTGTGCCTTCAAAGGCAGTGTTCACGATGATTTTCGTCCCCGGATTTTTCCACATAAAACAATGCGTTGGCCCCCAAGTATTACCAAAATTAGGAAGAAACGGCGAGAAACGCATTAAAACGTCGTATTTCAGTGACATTATTTCAAAGCATGGACTAGTTGTCCGATTGGATGAACATGTTCACGGTGGTTGTCACCGGTAAAAAATGGAGCTAATCAAAAATGGAAGAATGTTTCAGGCAAAACAGGATTAGTTAGGACCCTAAGGAAAGAACGGAGCAATAGATAGTAGAGAATTGCAAAAGACGGGTCCACAAAAGATTTCATTGTCACAACAAACACTTCCATTGATACTTAAGAGGCGGTCTGATACTTAAGGATTTCGAGCACTTCTGGTACGTTTTTCTCAGTTTCAACGTCATTTCAGTTCTACTCGGTGGCCACTTAATCAATATAGCGAATAATCTCAAAATTGAAGATTACCGTGAACACTGCCTTTAATGTAGTTTTTTTTGTGGACAAAAAGTTGCCTAACAGCTCGGACCTATAGAAGTCTAGGTGATTTTGTAAGCTTCTGACATTGTATTCCCGATTGTTCTTGAAATGGAATAGTGACAGCTGGATGGAATGTGTTCAAATTGTGGCTGAAGACCGTGAAAAATGGACACGGCTGACTACTAGGACGGCACACCTCGGTGAAGATGCGGAATGACCGCGTCAGGCGAAAGCCAACCGATTAAGTCAAGTAAGTCAAAAGTTCTTGAACTGAAAGATTCCACATACAAGTGGATTCCCAGTGGCTGGGAACCTCCCGAAAAGGTTTCTAGAACCAGCCGATGTATGCGGCGGGCGGACTTTTGACCCTCCCGGGAGGCTCCCGAAGCTTCGTGAATGCGCCCACAAGAATTTAGAAAAAAAGCTATCGACGTATTCTTTCTGAATCTCGTTTTTGAGTTAAAATGCGGAGAATATTCTGGATCATGAAACCTGTTTTTATGGAAGCGATGAAACGGGAAAGTTTTGTACTTCATGCTCAACAGTATAGGCCATAATTTTTGCGTTTTAGGCGAAAAAAAAAACACAAAAAAGCGTTTTTCTCGCCTTTTTGTCATAACTCTGTTCATGATGGTCAATTTGAGAATCTAAAGAGATATTTGGAATCAGGATCGAGAGAGCTCTCTTTCAGCATGCTATTTGGCATACTTTTTACAAAGCATGTAGGCGTAATAACACGGACACATTCGCTCATAAATGCCTTAATTTCGAAGTCGCATTTCATGCGCGTTTCGGGTTGATTGTTTCTTGTCCAATTTTGCTTACGTAGTTAAAGAAACTTTTTTGCTTTTTTTTTCGCGGCAAAGGCAAAAATTATGGCCTGTACAATACTGCTAATAACATGTGTCCCAAAACGCGTCGGCGACGCGAAAGCGCGTCGGAAACGTCGTTTTTGTTCGGAGTGAACGATTTCGGAATCTGAAAACACCGTTCGATTCGTCTCGTTGCGTTGATTCGAAAAATGTATTCAGGTTTGAGAAAAAAAAGTTTTGACCTAGTATGACCTACTTTCTCAGATCTCGGCACAGCCTTCGAGAAGCTTTGAAGTTCATTCGAAAATGTGCCAAATGCATAGTTGAGTGAAGATGAGTAGAGGTGAAGATGCGAAATGTCACGGTTTTATCCAGCTAGAATTGCCCAATATTGCACTTTTTGTGGGCAGCGCCAGTTTAGAAGGTAATTAGCGAAGTCATCAGAAATTTCAGTCGTAAGTAGACGATAATTGACTTACTTTTGACTTAATCGGTTGGCTTTCGCCTGACGCGGTCATTCCGCATCTTCACCGAGGTGTGCCGTCCTAGTAGTCGGCCGTGTCCATTTTTCACGGTCTTCAGCCACAATTTGAGCACATTCCATCCAGCTGCCACTATTCCATTTCCTGCGAAACGAAACATCGCGCCTGAACTGTCTTTTGATGCCGAGTGACTTCAAATCCTCTTTAACCACATCCGTCCAGAACTTTCGCCTACGCCCAGGTGGCCGTTTCCAGACAGGATTTGGAAGCATTTTTAAAGCGTGTTGTACGAGACGATCCGGCGTTCTTCTTAGTATATGCCCGAGCAGTCGAAGTCGACTTTCCATTGCTGTTCGAGATGGCGTTAGGAGATGCTGGCACCTCCCTCGTGTGAAGCGTTGATGTACTGCGTCGATTTCCTTGTAAAGGTCTTCGTTATGGCATACACGCGGCCAGAAATATCCAAGCAAACGCCTAAAAAGCTTCCTCTCCGTGCAATCCAACCTTTCCATCTGCGCCTTCGGTGCTGCCCACGTCTTCGATCCGTACATCATGATAGGGCGAATAGCGGATAAGTAGACGCGCAACTTGACTTCCTTCGCGATGGGGGTAGACCACAAACACTTGGTTAGAAAATTAAATGCAGACGTAGCTTTCGCACATCGTTGTCGAATATCCGCTGCATAACTACCAGCGTTCTTCGGCAAACAGCCCAAATAACAGAAATCGTCCACCAGTTCGATACGTTGTCCGTCCACACAAACTCCCGTTGAAGGCCTCTGAGAGAACCACATCTGCTTGCATTTGTCCGGACGAAGACGAAGTCCATAGGCTGCGGCATACTTCGAAACGAGGTTCACAATCCTTTGCAGTTTTTTCAGCGAATAACACGATGTCGTCGGCGTACTCCAGGTCGACAAGGGAGCGTCCTGATGGTGTTAGGATCACATTCGCAGGAAGCTGTTCTGCAACTCTACGCATGATGTCATCAACGGCGAAGTTGAAAAGGAAAGGTCCTGCAACGGCTCCTTGCCTTACTCCTGTTTCCACCTCGAAAGCTGACGTAAATCCGACAGGTGTACGAACTGCTGCTGTTGTTCCTTTGTTCATGTCCTCTATTAACCGAGCATACTTTTCCGGGACTCCATCTGCTCGCAGAGCATTGAGAAATCGATCACGATGAGGAGAGTCGAACGCGGCTTCGAAGTACAAAAAAGCAAGCTGTAATGGCTTCGAACACCGGTGCCACGATTCAATTACTCTTCTCACGACAAACACTTGGTCGATGGTCGACCTTCCAGGTCGAAAACCGGCTTGCTCATCTCTGGTCGTTCCTTCACGATGTTTGATAAGTCGCTCGAGAATGATACGTTCTAAAACCTTGTACATGACACGAAGTAGAGAGATTCCTCTGTAGTTCTTAGGATCCGTGACGGATAGCTTCTTGTGAAGAGGTACGATGATCGCATGTCTCCACGAATCGGGTATCCTTTCGCTCATCCATATAGCACGGATGGTGTTGGTCATTTCACGAATCCCAGACGGAGGAAGAGCTTTCAGCATTTCAGCAGTGTTGTTGTCATCTCCACCAGCCTTTCCATTCAGACGATAATAAGGCTTGATATTTAGTATATTCCGCATTTTAACACACTTCCTGAATCAGAGTGACGCTGAGAATTGAATGGTGCTACTATATTTTCAAATTAACCGCCTTCAAAAAGGTTTGAATTCATTGAAATTGAAAAAGCTGAAAGTAGGTCAAAAATTGGTCTGATCTTGACTATGCATACATTTTAGGAATCAGCATGGCCATACGAATGCATTGACGTTTTAAAATTTCAAGAATATCTACTTTGGAAGATTTTGGCTTCTTTCTGAGAAAGAGGTTATACTAGGTCAAAACTTTATTTTTTCTTAAACCTGAATACATTTTTTGAATCAGGACAACAAGACCAATCGAACGGTGTTTGATCAGATTCCGAAAACGTTCACTCTGAACGAGAACGTTCGCGACGCGTTTTCGAGTCGCCGACGCGTTTTGGTACACATGTTATGAGCGGTATTGTATTGTTCAAGGGCCGATTTCGTTTGGAATGAACCAGTCGAAAATAACCCATATCGGAGAATCAGCATTTTCCTAGACTTCCCCCTTTTCGGCTTCCCGACTGTCCCTCCGGAGAAGAGAAAAAATGCTGCCGCTGAGGGTATTTTTTCTGGCGTCAGGGCGTCAATTGGTCTCGGTGGGATAATTTTCGAGAGGCGGCTGTGAGTAAGTTTCACTTGTTATTCTTAGTTGGGGATATGTAGGAGAAAGGAGAGAGTATCCACAAATATGCTCTATAGCAAATTTTAGAACCACATTGAAATGCTTTTCTATTCTCACTTTAAAGGCAGCATACACGCTCGCAAAAGTTGTTGAGATAACTACATTAGTGTGGTCGTACGGGCCCTAGAAGAGCCCTCACGAAGTTGGAAGAGTTGAAAACGAGTTAAAGTGCCCGTATTTGAGCCGTATTGAGTCACAAAATCATCCTTTCCCCGCCCATCGATACGGGCTCCACCCCTCAATACAAATGTTAAATGCTCGATTACGGTCATTTTGGCTGATTTTTTACGCTTCTAAGGTCGTAGGAGTTGCAGAAAGGGCCTTACGAGTACATTAGCGTCGTTATCCCAACGAATTTGTCGCTAGCTCCGCTATTTCAGCCAATGCGGTAAAACTCGTCCACTTCTGGGCCAATATAGAACGAACCGTTATATCTTCATTTCAATTGATTTTTTTTCCGGTTTTTTCGTTATCTCTGAATATTAACAGCTTCAAACCTTCGATTCAATCCATAAAATTGATAACATTTTTGAGCCTGTATGCTGCCTTTAAGTAGCCTCCCCTGCCATCCTAGAGCATTATGGAAACTTTTATAAAGTTGTTGGCCAATTCTGGACGAAGAAATTTCACAAATTTGAAATCGGATTCAGCTATGAATTTCTTTGAATCAAGTTGTACTCACTTGTCAGTCAAAAGCAGCGTACAAAATGATCTTTATTGAAGTTTAATGGTATAAATTAAGGGTGGCAAGGCTTGAAGCTGGAAGTATGGGAAACTAACCAAAAAAAAATGACGAAAATTGGATGCAATGTTCACGATGGATAACTTATTCGAGTTCAATCCAGAAATGGGGTAGATTGCTCGTGAGTTAAGAAACAAAGGAGAAACAGCGAAGAAAAATGCTCAGAATAAACTAAAATAGCGGTTTTTATCGTATGTACAGGTTCAAGGCGCGGACGAGTTTGCGCGACGTGCTAGTTCCCGCACGCGCGCGCTAATGGCGAAATGTGCGCGAATCGATCTGGCTGGACATTATGGAGTTGCTTGGCGATTTGCCATCGAAAACGGCCGCGGCGCCACAAGCTCGTCAGTACGGGGGCGGGGCGGGCTAAACAGGCGTGTTGGGCCAACTAAATCTTCACCTAGCAGCCGTATTCATAGACTTATAGCCCGCTTTCGCTACTTTTTTCGGCCCTATCCCCTCCGACATCTGCCAGCGTAGTGTTTCACTGTCTTTGTCACAGATACACGCTGGAATATAGGGGAATTATTACAGTAAAGGAGCTAAATTAGGCGATGCAGGAATTTAAATGCTTTCTGTGGCGGGGGGGGGAGAGAATATTTGAAGGCAGTGTTCACGATGAAGAAATTGCACGTTTTTTTTGGATAAAACGTGAGCTTTGGGTCTATGTAAGTAAGCCTATAAACAAGGAACGAAAAAAAACGGGCAGGACGTGGGTAAAAATCCCGCTGTCCGGCCGGCCCATCGGGTCACTCCGCCCACGTCGCATGACAGTTGTCCTGAATTCGTTTTACTCGAGGAACAAGCACCGGATTTTTCGAATATTCTTCACCGTTCCAACATTCAAGCATGTACATTGGCCCCTCTTATTTTTCGAAAAAAAAGTACAGGAAACAGGAAACAGAACCTTTTATTGTTGGGGTAACCACGAATAGGATAGCTGCGGACACCTCAACAGTCTGCGCTGCGTCGCGTGCGCCCATGAAAAATTTGCTTTGAGAAAATTTGCCGCGTCAGTGCCGGTAAAGTACCGCGACCCTCGACTATGTCGCGATTTTTCCGCGATAGTACCGCAGCGACACCGTGGTCAGACGATTCTGCTGCTGTGTCTTGATCCTCGATATCGCGGCTTCGCGAGGATGCAGCAGCGAACATGCGTGAAGTACGATGTACTGTCCGGTGTGGTAAAACGAAAGTGTCGCCGGTTCAATTACCCAAGTTTGAGGTACATTCCGTAATTCCTTGGGCGCTAAAACGGCGGTCACCTCTGTCCTTATCAGACAGAGTACGTAACAAGCGCAGGTGCGTATTTTTTGTTCTTAAGCTCCCCCAGTTGTATTACATTTTTAATCAACTTCGGATGAGATACTCTCTCGGTGCCCCGGCGGCACTATTGCGGAGCCGAAGCAGCACTGCCGCGGCATTATCGCAGAGCCGCAGCTGCAATTTAAAATTAAAATTTGATCCGTTAGTGTGCAAGTGGATAAAAAACTATCTTCGCGACCGTAGTTTCCAGGTGAAAGTGGGTTCCAGTTTTTCATCGAGTAGATCGGTTAGAAGCGGGGTGCCACAGGGTGGTGTTTTATCACCCATTTTGTTCGCGATCTACACAGCTGAGCTTCCCCTGTTTTTGGAAGAGACTGGAGTGATTTGCGAACAATTTGCCGACGATGTTAAGATATATAACAAGATAGAGTCGGTCGGTGATGTCGAAAATGTTCAGGCCGCTCTTGAAAGGATACTGGACTGGTCTAAAGTTTGGGATTTGCCACTCGCTCCTGAAAAAACTGTTCGCATGAGAATGGGAGACTCCAGTATTCCGGTCACTTACGAGCTTGATGGCCACTCGTTAACAACTGTTTCCAATGTTAAGGATTTAGGCTTTCAGTACGACAATGAGCTTGATTTCTCAGCTCATTATCATGCAATCTGTAGTAAAGCCTCAGTACGCACATTTCATATTTTCAAAGCCTTGTCAACTTGTGACAAAAGCGTCTTAGCGCGTGCGTATCAGGTGTACGTTAGGCCAATAGTAGAATCGGGAACTTCGGTATTTTGCCCGTACAAAAAGAGAGACATCCAACTGTTGGAAAGAGTACAAGAAAATTTTACTCGTAAAGTTTTTTTGAGACTCAACGGATTCTCCTATGCTAGGGTTCCTGGTCCTTCAAGGAGGAATCAAGAACTGACGTTACACTCGCTCGAGTCTCGTCGTAAGCGAAACGACGTGTGTATGATCTTTAAAATCTTAAGTGGGATATTGAGAATTGACAAATCGAAGTTCTATAAATTCAACGCCTCTAGGACACGTGGAAATTCAGAGAAAATTTCTTTTGGGATTCCCAGAACCAACCTCCGATTGAACAGTTTCACATGCAGAGCTGGCTCTGCTTTCGCCTCTTTGAAATTGAACTTTTTGAATGTGCCCCGTTTTTTTCCATCTTTTAAACGCAAAGTTTCGAGTATTTTTCTTGAGTGGTAATGTTTCATTTTGCCTTTCGTCTATGTATATTCTGCCCTATTTTCCATGTCTACCTTATGTAGCGTATTAAATATATAAATAAATGAATAAATTTCTCTCAGAGTGGTGGTCGATCGGCGCACGCGACAGGCACGCGGACTGCTGAGTGATCCGCAGCTATCCCTTTCCTGGCTACACCCACCACACCTAAGAATTTTTAAGCGCGAAACCATTTCCCCGACGTCAGGTTCGATGCGTTGTACGCAGTCTCCCGGAACACACAAACAGGCACAATTATTTTTTCAGTGATTTCTTTAAACAGTTTTTCTCCTATGTTTCATGGTTCTGTGGTGCGGGGACTTCCTCCTATTAACCCCTTTTTAGTGGACTTACCTACCCAAAACATCGAAAACGACAATATGGATTTTTATCGTGCACATTGCCTTGAATAAAAGAATTTTATGTCTAGATAGTCGAGGTTTCGGTGTCTTCACATTGAGCAGGTAGCGGAAGGAATACCATGAAACATTTATACATAGTTGTACATTCACACTGATGCGTAAACTCTTCTGATCAGAATACTAGACGCTACACACACGTTTGACTGTATTATACTAGTATAAAGAAGAGGAGGAAATATTTTGATTGTCAAATAATAGCTGGACCACGACAACCATGGAGCACTGACTGCAAGAAGGACAATGGGAGCACAGACTCGCAACAACTGTGCATGATGTCTAGAATATATTACCCTAGTTGACGACACAGCGTTAACAGAATTCATTATCCTTTTCCCGTGCAACGCGGCGATATGTGGACTCAAAAGTGAACTTCCCAATGCGCTATAAAAAGTGGGCACACATTGATCTCGTATACTTTTCAGGAAGAGGAAGGCAGCATACACGCTACAGTGCGTTGCATAAGTATACAAACACTTAAAAAACATTACGAGTTATAGAAACTTTGTCATAAAATCACCAACAAAAAGTTCTAAGTATGAAGTTGCAGCACCACTGCGTGAAACCAGTTAGAGAAATGAGTCTGAAATTTTTTTCGTTCAGCCGCTTGAGCACATTTTCCTCAAATTCGCATCGCGTGTCGAGAATGACCTGCTCCAGAGCAATTAATTCGTTGTACTTCGTCTGATCTTGGAATTTTTTCAAGAACGGTTGTCCAATAGGTTTTTTTGGGGTTTGAGTCGGGGCTCACGGCTGACCAAAGCAAATGGTCGACATGAGTAATGCGAAGCCATTTTCACCGTCGGCGACGTTTGTGGGTGGTAGAATAGGTACATAAGAAACGTCACCAACCAGCACCCCTGTTCTGGAGGAGGACGCATATACAGGGGGCGGGCAGATACAGGAGCGGGGCAAACTTCTCGCTTATCTAGCGTCATATTGGGTAATTTTTGACGCTTCAAAATGCGTAGGCGTTCTGTTATGAACCATACCATTCTATTTCCGTAGTTATCTCAACCACGTTTACGAGCGTGTATGCTGCCCTTAGGCAAGGTCCGGTCAAATTTTGACACTACCAAAATTTGGGTTAAATGGGTTTGGCTGGCCTAGCTGAACATCGTCTGAACGTTTCACGAACTCTGAGTCCTTAGTTCTGGAGAAAATAGCCTCAAAGTCAGGGATTACGGTATTCACAGCATGATAATCATGGCTGGAATGACCGATAATTACACAGAACTTTTGAAGAATGCGTGGACAACCGCTAAAATATGGACCATGGCCGCACTTTTCTGACTTTTCTGGATCATCGGCTAACGGAAGTGGCTGGAATAACTTGAAGAAGACCGGTTTTTACGCAGTCTTCGCATGTTCCTTGGGACTACCTGTAGCATGCGCACCGATTTAGCGGGAAATCTCAAAATCGAAATTCTGCCCGGATCCTGCCTTTAAGAAAAAATCCCGTCGTTAAGAGCATCGCCACAACATTGTCCTTCTTCAGTTCGCACGGTCTTACAAAATTGGGAAAAGTCGTTCAGTTGCGGCGTTCCGCTTTCGAAGGCTCTGATTACGGATTGTCATTCTAAGTTATGTTCTCCGAAAAGAAGAAGTCATACTAGAATGGTCCTGATGGCTTAATACGTTAACGCGCCCCTTAAAAGGTATGCTCACCTGGAAACTGCTAAGAGGTTGGTCATATAGCACTCCTGGGTCGATCATCTAACACTTTTTCATAGAATGTTTGTAACCGTCAAACAACATGGAAAACACATATGATACTGACTCCTCATGCTGGAAAACCTCGAAAATGTAAGCGACCAGGTCTCCAAATGCACAAGAACTTCAAAAACGATTTTGGCGCCAAATTCAAATTAACTTCTGCAGTGTATTCAAACTGGTGTTTCTCTACGATTGAGGGGTTTTAAGGGGCTTTTTCGACGTTTTCGTTCACTAAAAAGGCCAAGCTATACAAAAACACGAATCAATAATATACAAATTTTTGCGCGTAGGATTTCTTTAAATTTTACACCCCGAAATGTCGGTTAGATATATCGAGGTGGACGAGCTGAACTTAATCGACAAGTTTTTGTAACAACCGAAACCCCACTGTGAAAAAGATTGCGTTGAGATCAAAGATCATCCCGTATCGCTAGTCCAAATCAGTACTAGGGAGTACACCAGTCCAAATTCGGTGCAGCTCGGTGGGACCGACTCGGAAGACGCGTGAAAGGTTAGGAGAAGAAGCGGTTCAAGTTCGGGATCTCCTTCCTGTCCAGTGGAAAATAAGCAGGGAATTGGGATCTGGTCGAGGTTAAGGTGTTCTTTCCGTTGAGTTCTGAACAGTTCTCGAAGGAAGACGCTGCTTGCCTTTGAGACAAAAACCTGCACGAGGAGCAGGTGTGTCAAAAATATTCTAGAATAACGTCAAGGTAAAAATAGAAACAAAAAGCAGGCAGGAAATGTGTCGTTATGAAGAAAAGAAGGATAAAAAAAAGTTAAGTCACTTCGCATGCGATGAGAGACTGCTAAGTCAGAACAAAACAGGGCCGATTCCTGGAAAAGAAAATTTAGCAGGGGAATGGCTGTTTCAAAACATTCCACAAAAATTCTTACATATGAAAAGCAAGAGAGGATTTTTATTGAAGATTAAACAACGAAGCAACTTTTTGGCACGTCTGTAACGTCTGTAATGTCCTTGTCAAAAAAAGCATCATATTCCTGAAAAAAAATGGCAGCAAGCAGACAAGATACAAAAATTGTAGAAAAAAATTGTTATAAAAACTTGTAAATCAGGTTCAGCTCGTCCACCTCGATATATCTAAGCGACATCTCGTGGTGTAAAATTTAAAGAAATCCTATGCGGAAAAAAGATCATCCTTAGTGAACGAAAACGTCGAAAAAGCCCCTGGAAACCCCTCAATCGTAAAGAAACACCAGTTTGAATACACTGGGTAAGTTTATTTGGATTTCGCGCTAGAAACGTTTTTGAATTTTTTGTGCGTTTTGAGATCTGGTCGCTTACATTTTTAAGGTTTTCCAGCATGAGGAGTCACTATCATGTTTGTTTTCCATGTTGCTTGACGGTTGCATTGACATTTTATGAAAAAAAGTGTTAGATGATCGACCCAGGAGTGCTAGATGACCGACGTCTTAGCAGTTTTCAGGTGAGCATAACTTTTGAGGGGCGCATTCTCAGAGCCTGGAGTTTCGTGGGTGATGTCTGCTAGCGCTAACTGTTTGATTTTACACAATAAATCGAATGTGATTTTCAGCGCGCACGCTGCCTTTTAGCCGGACCTGGCCTCCAACGTGTTGTAAAACGGTGCTCCAATATTGGTGTATCACCAAATGTGGAATATGATATGTTTGAGAGCTAACTAAAGAAAATGTCAACTCTCTGTGAGATAGTTGGAATGCAGTGCTTCTTCACGTGGCTCAGTGGACCAGTTCAGGCGTTCCCAATGAGTTTATGCAAAGTCAATCACGATCAGTACCGGGTGTCAGCGTGTGTCGTTGAAAACTTATATAGAACATTGTGACTGAAAATCCCGTGTCGTCGAACTGTGACTTAGGAAGCAAACCATTAACTTGTCAACGACTAGAAGAGTTTTCAACAATCAAGCTATGCTAAATAGAGTACTTCTGTAACTTTGCAGTTTCCTCTTGTTCCTGCGGTTTCCGTCCTATAAGATTTTTTTTGTGGGAGATGACCGGAGGAAGAGAAGGGTAAGAGAGTAGTTTAATTGAAGAAGGAACAGTTTCAGGCCTATCAGAAGCAACTCTCAACGATGAAAAAGTTTCAATGATGCAAATTTATAGTGGCTTACTATTATAGTTGTACACAAACGAAATTTTCGAAAAATTTTCGAAATATTTTTCGTTCGTTTCCTTTGTACGAAAACTCGTCGAACGAATTTTTTTCAGATTCCCTTCGTTCGAAATTTTTTCAAACGAAATTTTTTTTCCATTCTCGTTCGTTCGAAATTTTTTCGATTTTCGTTCGTTTGAAATTTTTTTCGAAAGCAACAACATACTTCTATTACTGCGCTTCTCTGGACCAAATTCCGGTCCTCAATAACCTCTCGACAAGCCTTTCCAATCGATTATTGATGTTTTTTTTTCGAAAATTGATAAAACTGGAGAAATTCGAATTTTCAAAAAAAAAAGATTGCTAATTGAGAGAAAAATACTATTGAGTGAGGACCCGACCGTTATACTGTGTTTACCTGGGCCAAATTCTGGTCCGCAGTTGCGTCTCGACACGCTTTGCGGCCGCACGCGCTCTAGTCGGTCGAGCTTCCAGAGCCAAAGCCGACTCTATATGGCTTTTTGATGCAGTTTTCTCATTTTTTTTCAAGTTTCCAGTTTCCAAAACCCACTTCGAGTCAACAGATCGGCGGCTGCAGCGCTGGAAACTCTTCTAATTAGGGAGCGTGCGGCTGCAAAGCGTGTCGAGACGCAATCGCGGACCGAAATTTGGCCCAGAGAATCAGAGTAGGTTGATGCAAAAAAATTTTCGAAGTTTTCACGACCTTGAATAAAAACATTTATTTCAAAAACAAACAAGGCTCACCCAACGAAATACTTTCCATCACATTCAAGGTTGCTTCGTCACCGATTGGGCAGATCATGAATTCCCGACACGTGGCTGTTTCGAGTCTAAGTATTCTCCTAAGGCCATTTTGACTTCGTCATCGTTAGTGAACTGTCTTCCATCCAGGAAGTACTGCATCGAGCGGAACAGATTGTAGTCGTAAGGGGCAAGACCTGGGCTATATGGACGGTGAGGAAGAACTTCTCAGCCCAGGTCCAGCAGTTTCTATCGGGTTATCCGAGATACGTGTGGCTGAGCATTTTCGTGAAGAAGGCGAACAGTGTTCAACAGAAACTGCTGGATCTGAACTGGGAAGTTCTTCCTCACCCTTCATACAGCCCAGATGTTGCCCTTTCCGACTACCACCTGTTCCGCTCGATGCAGCACCTCCTGGATGGAAAACAATTCACTAACGATGATAAAGTCAAAATGGTCTTAGAAGAATACTTCGACTCGAAACAGCCAGAGTTCTACGCGTCGGGAATTCATGATCTGCCCAATCGGTGGCGGAGTATCCTTAAATGTGATCGAAATTATTCTGTTGTGTGAGCCTTGTTTGTTTCTGAAATGTATGATTTTTATTCAAATTCGTGAAAAGTCCGGAAACTTTTGCATCAGCTATCAGCTATTGCATCATCTATTGACTGGCTATTAAAAAAAATTTTTGAAGATCTGCAATGGATTACGTACTGCAACGATTTATGTACATCTCTTGCTTTCTCATCCTGTTTCTTATCCTGACTTTTGCTGATTATGGGGTTGACCGTGGTTTTACGGGCCAGTGGGCCATATTGCCACGTCCGTGACGATGTGGAGGCAGAGCTGTTCGTTCAGGGAATCCCATCAATCCCGGAACAAACATCGGAAAGATCGTCTGAATTGTGGACGATGTCGGCCCAGCAGGGACTTTGGACAGTTGTCGTGACAGGTGGACACTTCTCAGATCAAAGCAACATAGCATGCAATTAATTAGTGATCGTTGATCGGAGGAAGTGTTATTGAGACATTATACCGTCGTGACACCTCTCAATTCAGTCGCAACACTCCCACACTTTTGCAGAATATTGATTCTGTATTTTCCCACATTGGCTATCTTTGTTATAGAATTTTATTAAAGGAAGGCTCAAAATTTTGGTGCTCAAAAAGGTTCGCTTGAAGCTTCATTCGTCCGAAAATTGAATACCCTCCCAAAAAACGCTTGCTCTGCTGCAGAAATGCAAAGCACTTAGACAATAAGTAACTTTTTTTTGCTTTTACCGATCACAGGGCAGAGGAGTAAATTCGTTGACAAATCGTTAACATAGGTGAGCTGCTTAGGCTATCATCCGTCTATTATGCGGCAGAACGCCGAAAGCAAGAAATTGGTTGAGTCAACATTATTGAACAACGAACTATATTGTGAGGTGTTTTCTTCACCGGAAATTGATGACCCTATGACTTGAAAACTATGTGTTTGAAGGCAGGCCTTTGTACAACTAGCACCTTTGATTATTTGTTATTCTGCGTAACACTGATATTAAGAATTCTAGACAGTTTTCGTGAAAAAATTACTGATCTTCATAAAGATACAGCACACACTCGCCTAAACTTTATATTCAATTCCAGTGCACCAACTCACAAGGGAAGTATACAAAGCGTAGGTCTGATCTGCCAAAACGACTAGTACCGTTAGTATCTCTTGTGGTTCAATAGTAAATTTGCGCAGTATCCCGCTGCGAGCCGCAGGTTCGAAGAAGTTACAAGCATAAAAAGCTCATTTTTCGTGCTTTTTGTACCTTCCAAAAGCCGCGTTATTCTTCGGAAAATCCGGAAGCGGACCTCATAAATGTGTTCAGCACTCAAAACTACCCCCCTGAGCAAATTTTGGGTGAACCCACATTCTCCGTACTTTGTCCAGACTGATAGCGTTTTGGACTTGTACGGATTTTCGGTTGGGCGAATATTTATACCGATTAGAGGGCTCTGGAAGCGTTTTAGAAAAATGTTCCAGATTTTACTTTAAATTCTCCCAGGGGGGTTTTTGGGGCGCTGATCACGATTCTGAGATTTATTAGTCGATTTTCAAAAGTTTTCGGCTCATTTCGTTTGAAGCTTTCCAACCAGGGAAAATTTCGAGGGAAAAACGGGACTTTCGAGATTTCTGGTCTTCTACGATAGATATGTCTCAAAATCATTTGCTGAAGGTTATTTGGAGTGCTAAACACGAATCTGGAGTCCGTTCATCGATTTTTCGCAGATTACGGTAGATTACGGTGGGTATACGGTAGTTTGGTCAAAATCTCAGATTTTACTCAAAATTTGTATACGGGGGTTATTCGGGGTTGAGAATACGAATTTAACGTCCGTTGGTTTATTTTCAAAATACTAAGGTGGGTTTTGACCCCTAAATGACATGTTACCTACCACAACCTACAGTAAACCTCAAAATTTCGACAAATGGACTCCAGATTCGTGGTCACCACCCTAGATTACCCCTACATACAAATTTTGAGCTAAATCCGAGAGAATTTTCTGAAACTCCAAAAAAAATGCCTGATGCCTTTTCGCCCTTGCCTTTTCGTGAGGCTTAAAAAATGTTCATAACTTTTTTGAACCTGCGGCTCGGGGCGGGATACTGCGAATTTTTACTATTGGGCCAGAATAGATACTAACCATACTAGTATTTTTGGCAGATCCGACCTACGCTTTTTATACTTCCCTTGTCAGTGCTGAAAACTTCACATATGATCTGTGTCATTCAAATGAGAAGCCGTGGCGCTGCTTGGGAGCTATTCATACGTCTCAACCCCAGAACGGCAAGCGCGTCACGCCCGCTCTGCATAGCAACGCTCGTACGGGCTTTTCCATTATTTGTCTCATTAGTGTTACATCAATTTCATTCTGATTCATCTTTCCAGAGCTATTTTCTGCTAAACTGGTGGGGATGCAGAATAATATTTGCTTTGATGGCACAACCTTAGCTCTCTCCGCCAGCCATAGCGTTGCTGCACGAGTATTCATAAGGGGTCTGCAGAGTTTCACTGGCGGGCAGTTGGTCGCCGAACGTCAACTTGACGCGGCGACAAAATTGTTTTCGAACATTATGGTTGCGGCGTCGGTTGCCGCCCGCTGGCAGTGACGCAGGGCTGTCGCGGCGTCAAACATTCTGCGATACCCCCTCGTCGTCCTTCACGCCGCGTCGGTCGCCCACGTCGCCGATTGTAACCGATAATACATCACCCAGCTCTGTTCGTCGCTGCGAGCAACTCCGCGACTTCAACCCTGCAGCCCCTACAGTGCGTTGCAAAATTATACGACATACCCCAATTTCCGCGGTTCAAAACTTCGCGTCAATTAAGGAGACAAACGGTAAACGCTAATCGATGCAGCACCCTCGAAAACCCCTGGGTACGAATCTTCATGAAATTAGAGCCACTAGCAGGAAACTGGCAACGGAAATTGTCAAAAATGGCCATTGCAAAATTATACGACATAGCTGACGTTCTCGCAAAAATTTCTGTTCTACGCCATCTGTATCAGTTCGTTCGTGGTAAGAAGCACTAGAAATATCAAGTGATTAGTCTTCAGAAATGTCTTAGCTCTGAACCACTTCGAAAACTCTGTTTGGTATATTTCAACCCAGCTTTTTGTGAACGCCCCTTTCAATCTGCGCCCATTCGCTTATAACGGCTAGTTTCAGCGGAGCCACACGTATTGTCTGTTCATGATGTAGATTTAACGCCCAAGAATACTTTACACGTATTCCACAGGATTGAGGTCCTGCAAACCGGCCGGCCATTCTAGCAAATTGACAGGATCGGCCTGAAACCTGCGTTGTCTTACTGACAAGAAGTGAAGGCGGAAACGGACTAGAAAGAACTGAATTTTACGGCACATTCTTATAATCTGTGGAGTTCAAAGGTCATGCCGCAAAAAGCTGGTCCGGCTCAAAACAATACCTGGATCCGCGTCAATGCACTATTCTTTCTTCTCCAAAGTTCCTATTCAAGGATAAGTTCGGTTCCTTGTGGGGATCCTTCGAAATCCTTTTTATCGATGGAAAGCAAGTGCAATCCGAACGAGCTTGATAAATTCTATCACATTTAATTATTTTTGACTAACAACAAGCATTCTAGGCACTGGAAAGATCTACAAAAGGACCCGAATATATCCTCGAGTAGGAATTTCGGAGGAGAAAGAATAATGCATTGACCCGGATCCGGGTGGGGTTTCAAGCTGGACAGGCTAATAGCGACATGACCTATGAACTCTACAGATTATCAGTATGTGCCGGAAAATCATTCCCAGTTCTTTTCAGCCCGTTTGCGCCTTCACTTCTTGTAGGTAGGACAACGCAGGCTTGGTTTAACGTCGATTCTGCCAATTTGCTAGAACGGCCGGCAGTTTGCAGGACCTCGACCCAGTGGAAAACGTGTGAGGTATTCTTGGGCGTTGAATCTACATCCAGAACAGACAATACGAGTGTGTGGCTCCGCTGAAACTAGCCGTTATGAGCGAATGGGCGCAGGTTCACAAAAAGCTCGGTTGAAACATACCAAACAGAGTTTTCGAAGTGGTTCAGAGCCAAGACATTTCCAAAGACTAATAACTCGATATTTGTAGTGGTTCTTACCACGAACGAACTGATACAGATGGCGTAGAATAGAAATTTTTGCGAGAACGTCAGCTATGTCGTATAATTTTGCAACGGCCTTTTTTGACAATTTCCGTTGCCAGTTTCCTGCTATTAGTTCTAATTTCATGAAGATCCGTACCCAGGGGTTTTCGAGGATGCTGCATCGATTGGCGTTAACCGTTTGTCTCCTTAATTGACACGAAGTTTGGAATCGCAGAAACTGGGGTATGTCGCATAATTTTGCAACGCACTGTATAGTTCCTCCAATTGTAAGCGCGTCCCGCGAGCTGAAAGTAGACATAATGCAACGCGTTACGCGCTCGCGTTGAGAAGTATAAATAGCGCCTCGGCTGGAAAAGCGGCAGACGGAAAACGTTGAGAAGATACTATTACATAATTGAGTATCTTCGCGCTTAATAGCTGAGTGCGGTTTCCTACATAGTTGAATGAGGCAACAAATCTGTCTTTGTTGGAGAAAGGTTTTATTCTTGTAAAAAATAGACGATGGCACTTTCTTTTCGAATTTTTGTAAAGGAATCAGTTCAGTATTTGTTTCAGAATTCGCAACTTTGCAGTATTTATCAAAGCTAACGGTTGAGGAGCAATGCAATCCGACAACTCTAAGAAACCGAAATCCCTCTTGGCTCGATGCTTCAGCGAGAGAAATTTCGTCAGTCAGGTGAGTCTACAATGTAGAGTGATTATTCAATTTCAAATTATTTTGTCTTTCTTTGATCCACTTTTCTGCATGAATACATCCAATCTCCGTGTTCCTTTCAGCGAGCTCACTTTTTTTCTGTGCCCTGAAGAAACAAAACCTGAAAATAATGTGAAAATCTTCCTACTTGGAAACATGCGCTATAAAGAATCTATCTCAAACGCGGGCGGAAAATCGCGTTTCGTACCGACCGCGCGCCGCTATCGCACTGACCGCGGGCAAAAAATGAATTTCGTACCCAACGCGCGCATTTTCATACTGACCACGCGAACGAAATAGTGTACGCGGTCGATACGCCTGAGCTTCATACTAACCGCTCGCAAATTCCATAGAGACGTGCCCAATCGCCTGGTGAGACGTACCGACCGCGCGGCAATGCGTACCAACCGCGTGGGATTGCGTACTCACCGCCTGGCATTCCGTACTGACTATCCACCGCGCTAATTTGCGTGCCGACAGCGTGCGAAATGCGTTCTAAACGTCGCCCATCTTGCGGTCGGTATACAACTTGTCCGCCGTCGGTTCACTCCATTGTCTGAGTAAGGTAAGATAAGACTACATAAGAAGGGACCGTACCTGTCGTGGCAGGGTAATGACTAGGGTCAAAAGTTCAAGAGAAATTCAATATTGCTCATTTGTCGCAGATTCACCCCCTTCACATTTTCCTTGTTGCCGTTTTGCTAAAACGTTTCCGTCAGCACCAAACCACTTTTGCTTGGAAGACCCCCTTTTTGATTGAATATTTCTTGCTTAGATGAAAAGTGTCCTCAGTCTTCACGCCTGGACGCACGCAAACTTCACGCCTACTGCTATATACAACTCCGGCACGGAAAGAGTAGTCAGTCATCTCGTCTTGCAGTGAGCATATGCCTCGAAGAACATTCTGAGTCATGTCTTTCCTGTAAACTGTTACCGGATGACGGATACGGGCCAGACTATCTGTCCAGTCTCTATACGGCACCATCTTGTTACTGGAAATCCTTCACACTTCAGCGACCCTTGGACAGCAAGCATTATTCAAGAGGATAGCATATCCACGAGACATATCTGGTGGAGATGTTCACACTACGGCTCACCTTGTCATGGGAGAAGAGTGTCGACAGCATATTTGCAACGTACTAGCATGTCGCCTATGAGAACGGTGCACGCTTCTGATCCGCAGGTGAGAAGCTTTGTGACTTATCGGTAGCGAAAATCTTTATTCTTTGTGGAATAGAGAATCGGTCCTCAGTTTTCAGTCGGAGCGTTTATGAGCAGCCTGAGGTCATCACCTGGCTTTCGCTTCTATTTTCTTCGCTTACCATATTTCCTGCAATTGAACACAAGAATGTACTATTTTTGAGCTCCCACCAAAAAAGGGGAAGAAAGGGTGTGCCCCAATTATCGACCAAGATTCCTAAAAGTCAACATGAATGTGCATGTGTACCGGCCGAGCAGAAATACAATACCATGTTCAACAAGTTTTGTCGTTCGATAAGAAAAACACAATTTTATGGTTTGAAATACACTTTATTATTCAGTATAATCTCCCTGAACATTAATACACTTGCTCCAACGATCCTCCAATCTGTGGATCCCATCCCTGAAGTGAGATTTCGGAAGGTCTGCAAAATACGCTTCAACAGACGTTATGACCTCTTCATTTGATGAAAAACGCTTGCTACGCATGAATTTTTTGAGCTCTCGAAACAAATGGAAGTCGCAGGGGGCCACATCTGGTGAATACGGTGGATGATCCAACAATTCGAACTTTATTTTATGGATTTAAGCCATTTTCAAATGGTCTTGTGACACGGTGCATCGTCCTGATGAAAAATGATTCTTTTCTCCTGCAAACTGGGTCTTTTTTCACCAATGTTTTCCTTCAACTGGTCCAAAAGTTGCAATAATATTTAGAATCAATTGTTTTACCAGTTTGTAAGTAATCCACTAACAAAATTCCTTTCGCATCTCAAAAAACTGATGCCATAACTTTTTTGGCCGATTTCCTGACACGACCTCCTCTGAGAGGATCTTTCGCGCTAGTGCCGTGATGGTCCCGCGATCCGCGATAGTACCGTGTTCGTCTCCCCCTAGTCCCGCGATCCGAGATCGTTCCGCAATAGTTACCCAATTGACTCATCCGTTGGCATTCTCGTTCTCGTACCGTGATGGTACCGCGATCGTTGAGAGGTTTACCGCGCTAGTACCGTGGTGCACTCGCGATCCGCGATGGTACCGTGATTGTTTCCCCCCGGTTCCGCGTTCTCATGATGTGCAGTTTTGTAAAGCAGCACGGAATACGGCAAGGGCAATACCTCATAGCTTCGTGCTGACCTGATAGGCAACACTCGCTCGGGTGAAACATCGAGAGGGCATGAACGCGGTACGATCAGGGGTGGAGGGTGGCAGGATCTCGCGAACGTCCCGCGATTTTTCCGGGCTCGGTTCATCGCGGTTCCGCGATGTAGCAACCCGAATACGTTTATAGACACGATTTGCCCTCAGGTTGAAGCTGGTGGAATCTCGCGATCGTTCCGTGATAGGCTCAGGCTCGATTCCTCACGGTTCCGCTCTAGAGCATCGATGAACGAACACGGTACGCTCTCGGTTTGAAACTGGCAGATTCTCGCGATCATTCCGCGATAGCCCCATGCTAGTATCCGCTCGGTCTCTACCAGCAACCGAGGGGATTCTATCCGTGAGCGATCGCGGGGGATTCTCTCAGCGTCGTTTCGAAGCCGAACAACCAGGTTTACACCAATCTTTAGCCTCTTGTTTTGATTCAGGGTCATGGTGATAGACCAAAGTCTTATCCATAGTGATTAATCGACGCACAAAATCCACCTTATCCTTTTCAAAACGCTTCAAATGTTGCTGAGAAAGTCGCATTTGAATGTGTTTTTGTTCCATTGTTAGCGAATGCGGCACCCATTGTGCACACAGCTTTCTAAAACCTGAAATTTCACTCAAAGGCACAGTCCAACCTCAGAGGTAATTTTTGATATTATGGTCCGGTCGCCGCCTTTAGCAACCCTGCCAAGCGTGAAATCTCAATTCGCTCAAATAAGCGAGGAAAAAGTCGGCCACGCCCTCTTGAAAGAAAAAATGGGTAACGCCCACTGACAGGTTTCCGACCTAAATAGGGAAGAGACGCGCGAATGATTTTGTTCAAAACCTATGTTCTTCGATTTGTTTTTGGTCTGGCTTTATATTGTGGCCTGCTTCAGAACTGTGACTGCGAATAACGAGAAAATACAGGCTCGAGACAACTCGTCCGCGAACTTCTAGCCGTTCAAAATTTAAATTTTTGAGGAGCCGTAACTCCGTTCGTAGTGAGTTCTGAGCGATCCCTGAGACACCATTGTGATCAGCGTGAAATTTTCCCTAAGATAGGCTGGAAAACGAAAAATCGATTGCGAGCTTGGACTGTGGCTCTAAAATATGGCTCACACTGCCTATTGAGATGTGTAGAGCCTCTACTAAATCTCTCGCAGTCAATCGACGATTTTCCAAAAGCATATCCTGTGTTTTGTCTATGATTTCTGATGTTGATGCGCGTTTTGGACATCCTTCACGTGGATCGTCTTCAAGGCTTGTACGACCACGTTTAAATTCAGCAACCCATCTTTCTACTGTTCTAATTGTAGGTGATCAATCATACACTTTTAACTTTCGTTCGTGAATTTTTTTTTGGTGTTACACATTTCAAAACTAAGAATTTTATCACTGCACGATATTCATCCTTTTTCCATTGCAGTGACACGGCGACGCTAAATGGCTTGTAAACAAAGAACGAATTGACAGATTAAAATGAAACTTCACATACGTTTATATGAAAAGTGTACCAACAAAACAAAAAAATTTGGGCTAGTAGCAACGCCCTCTGTTATCGAACGACAAAACTTATTGAACAACCTGGTACTAGTTGCAAAAGTGGCCATTCCAAATCAGTTGCGATAAAGTGACAGTATTCATGACCCCAGTGTTGAGAGCTACCCAATGCTACATATACAGCTTCAGTTTCGACAAGGCCCAACAAAGGCTAAACCATTAGGTTGCTCTTAGGATGAAGAATGTCATATAAGCCTTGCACAAAGTTAAGTTTGAAGCGAGTTATTTAAAAAGACGCAAAAACGCGTGTCTGCGCGCCCTGTGTCCATAGGGCTCCCTAATATCTCACTGTTCTCTTAGTGAGCGTTTGTGACACAAATGTAACTTCATTTTTTAACAAGCGACGTCTCTCTGCGACTTCCCCTAGAGTCGATCAAAGAACGGCAATAGGTGTCGAAGGAAAACAACATAGTTGCATATTAATGGCCATGTGGCCATCTATGGTGTCTGCTTCGAAGCATGATTGCGTGCGGTTTTCCATACACATCTGCTACCGGTGTTTTTGCTGAAGTCATGCTTTCCGATGAGTTTCGATAACCAAGCCCATGAAGTGCATTCTAGTCGAATGGAGCTAATGCAGTTAACTAATTGGCTCTCCACTTTCTCATTCTATCCTCCTACTGCGAGAAATTTTGTTGCTCAGAAGTAGGAGGCTGGGCAGTTATGGTTTCCATACTCGATTTAGTCTGACGCATGGACCAGGCGGCTGGCCGCGCGGTGCTGGCGGAATCACAGGTATAATCGTAGCCTCGTCCATTCATCAGACTAAATTTTTTACATGAACGCTTACTGCACGATTCAAATGGGGCGTGGTTTGGGTACGCTTTATGTACCCGGGGTACAACAATTTATAGCACCGTTCATATACTAATGTTCTCGGAGACAAATTCCGGTCTGCAGTTGCGCACTACGGCTATTCCATCACGCGGCATGACGATAATCGTGCTGGAAGAAAGGTGAATCGCGCCGGGACCAATTGGTCCCAGCATGATTACTACCCTTTTGCGTGATGCAACACCCGTTGTCCGCAAATGGATAACGGAATTTGCCTCTGAGAACGACAGTGCAACGCATGTCAAAAATCTAGGGAAATGTTAAGTTTCGATTTCTCGAAATAATTTCATCATTGCGGTCAGAATTGAATATCGAATTCGAATTCCGCGTCTCAGATAACCTCATACCCGTAGCTTACGTTTTTGCCAGGAAATTGGAAACTTTCTCACCATGGACCTTCAAAGGCACAGGACACCCAGAAAATTATTTTTCAGTTTTCAGCTGATCTTTGAGAGGGTCACACGCTAATCACAATGGTATCTCTGAAATCGTCCAAGACCCCCTATGAACAGATTTATGACTCCTTAAAGATCTCAGACAAAAGGTGCGGACTCGCCGTTGGCAATCAAGGCCTCTGCGGGCGGTACGCCAGCAATCTGCGAGCGAATTTTTTGCTGCGTTTAGGCGGGCGGATAACGGCACCTCGAAAAGTTGATCACGCTAGCGGGCGGATCGCCGGCGAGCTCTAAAGCGACGATCCGCCCACAACCTGCCAGCGATCCGCCCGCAAGGACTATGATAGCCAGCTATCCACCCGCTGGGCTATGTGATGCAGCGATCCGCCTGCAACCTGCCAGCGACCCGCTCGCCATGGCTTTGATAGCCAGCGATCCGCCCGCAACTGCTGTGATAGCCAGCGATCCGCCAGCTAAAATTTTACACGGCGAAACTTGTCAATCATTGATGAGTTTTTTCTGGTATCAGTATCAGGCTTAGAGTAAACAAACCAAAAAACTGAATCTTCGGGGTAACCCACATGTGGCATTGAGGGCGGATCGTTGGCTAGAGACGGGCGGATCGCTGACTACTGGCGGGCGGATGGCGGGGCGGATGTCCGTCCCCCCGTCAAAAGCCAGCGATCCGCCCGCACCTACTGTCTGAGATGCCTTTATTTTGAAGGTAAAAATTTGTTGGACGAGTTGTCTCAGGCCTGTAATTCTTTTCATTCGCAATCGTTGCGCGGGAGTGAGCCAAGATATCGAGGCAGTCCGTTAATGGACTGAAGAACGATGACTCGTTGGGATTTCATCCATCCATCTAGCCGCTAGCGGGTTCGAAAATCTGGTGGGGTTGTGGCTCGTGGTGGTGACTAGAGGGGGTCGGGCCTGTGGTGGTCGCCTATATCTCACTTATATGGATGAATTTAGATCTCAAACTTGACACAAGTTAATAGGAGGGGTGTACTACACAATCAAACAAAAATCACAAAATTAGGTCTTATTGTGAGGGTGGATCTACGAGAGAAATCGGAACTGGGGTGCGGTCGAAAAAGCCATCTCAGAAACGAATGTTTTGAAAAAGAAACTGTTAAAAAGGAATCCGACTGTCATGTTGAACTGTCATGCTGGGATTGGAGGTAAGTCTTACAGTGCAGGGCGGAAGTCTGAAACTGCTCTTGCTTGAGGCCTAGTAGCAGCTTCCTTCCACTTCGACTAGAGCTTTGTTTTGAGTTGTTCTGGGCAAAACGCGACTTCTGTGGACTCAGAACGGAGCTTTAAAAAGCAGCTTATCACAATACCGTGTATAATCACATAATACTGTGTATAATCACTGAGAACTCGACGAAAAAACATGCCCCAGGGGCCGAATCCTTCATTCATTATACCTCGGGTATATGAGCCAATCAGGTTATAATCTTCCACATTCCCTAAAAAACTGGAAATAATCATACCCAGCCGCGCTTTTACACCCGGGGAATAATCTTTGTAGAATCCGGTCTCAGATGAGAATATTTGAGCCCACCTATTCACTAATTTTGTTGAAGTCGACCTTCAACTGACGACATTTTCCATTCATGTGCACAACAATTATTTGTTTACTTGTAAAGCAGCAAGCTTTACGGCTTTGTTTTCAGGAAGCGTAAGTTTCGATTCAATTTCCGGCGAGAGCAAGTTGGAGAACCGTAATGACATAGTAAATTGCGAAATGAGCCCAGTTTCTGTTTTACGATTTTGTTGCCCTGGAAGTTCGGTGCAGCGGATTCTCCTATCCAATTTTCAAACGCCTTACAACCAGTCACTTCCGCTAGTACGTTCTGGACTTATTTTTGCAAAACCCGTGAATGGTTCGGTAACACTTCTTCTTCACGTTTTTCAGAGGATCACTAGAATCTGTATCAACTGATTATTTGAGCCTATGTTCTGGGGTATCGTACTACCTTTTTTCACTTTTGAGAAGACAATCAGTTTTACGGATCACTCGTATCACTACCCTCTCCTTCATCATCGACACGGTCAAGCGGGCACTAGTAATGTCTCAATTTCCCCCTTTCTAGGCTCGCTCTAGGATATCCTGGTCAATAAATTGTGCTTGAATTTGTGTAAAGTTCATGTGTATAAGAATACACATTAATTATGGAGAATGAAATATTTGCCACACTATAATGATATTAGACCCAACTACGGCGTCTCTCGCGTGCCATAGTTGGCAAGGGAATTCTTGTGCAACGAAATCCTATCAAAGGCACCGTCCTGACTGAGGAATTGTTCACGGGTTTCCTACTCAGCTTGGAGAAAACTTTACGCCAATCCCAAAGATGTTTTTGAAATCGCTCAGAACCCACAACGAACGGAGTTATTGCCCCTAGAAAACTGTGAACTTGAAGGCCAACATTCTCGTGGACGAGATCTGTGATTTCACCTTCATAGTCTTCTGAAGCCCTACTGAATTTCCCCAATCAAGTCTTAAGCGGTGTGTTGGAACCGCGTGCTCCGCCAACCCCCCCCCCCCGCCTCCCCTCCCAAGAATCCAGCGCTGAATAATGCGCTCTAAGCGGTGGCGCAGCAGATCCGGGGGTCCGCAGAGTTGAAGTCGCGGCGTTGCTCACAGCGACGAACAGCACTGGGGGATGTAATATCGATTACATTCGGCGACGAGGGCGACCGACGTGGCGTGAAGGGAGACGAGACGGCCCTTCATCACTGCCAGCGAGCGGCAACCTACACCGCGACGATAATTTTCGGAACATTTTTGTCGCTGCGTCAAGGCTGACGCTTGGCGACCGCTCGCCGGTCTTTCCAACTCTGCAGACCCCTTTAGACGGCTCTCAGAGATTTCGCGGGGCGACGCGATGGAAAAGTTCAGTGCGGCGCGAAAATCGCGTAGAGCAGGTACTCAGGTGTAAGCGCTGCTCGAACGCTGGGCGACTATGCGCAATTGCGTACGTAAGCAATTTCTCGTGAACAAGCCGCGAGAATTTTTATTTGTAGGAATACCAACAGTAGGTATTTTCGTGTTCGCTTGAGAGCAAAAGATATACTTATACTTATTTTGTTGTTTTCAATGTTAGATTGGGTTGCGTTAATGAAAAACACTGAAGAAAAGCAGCCACGAGATTGTAACAGCGCGCGAACTCCGCCGCCTCGCGTTGCATTGAAAGGCGACGCAATGGGCGTCGCGCTATGGCAGATTGTGCGTCATTTCAAATGTATCGCTCCTTTTCACTGCGAACACTGAACGACGACGCGGAAGGACGTCGCTTGATCGATACGTAGGCTAATATTAACAACGCGTCGCGCGGCAAATAAACTCTGAAAGCCGTCTGAGGGGGTTTTCAGAGTTGCACCGCGGCGCGGTCGATTTCATGATTCATATGGGAATCGACGAGCGGCTCGTTATCCACCGATGCCCACAGAAAACATCTCATCGCGTCGCGCTGCGATGGAACTATAAAATAGGCCTTAGATGCGCAGGGGCGCAAAATTCTATTCTCACTGCCTCTAAAGGCAAGGTCCTGTCAGATTTTGACACCACCGAAATTCGGGTTAGATAGATTGGGCTGGTCTAGGTGGACACCGTCCTAAAATTTTCACAACCTCTAAGTCCGTATTCTGGAGAAAACAGCCTGAAAGTCAGGGATTACGGTATTCACAGCATGATAATCATGGCTGGAATGACCGATAATTACACAGCACTTTTGAAGAATGCGTGGACAACCGCTAAAATATGGACGATGGCCACACTTTTCTGACTTTTCTGGATCATCGGCTAACGGAAGTGGCTAGAATAACTTGAAGAAGACCGGTTTTAACGCAGTTTTCGCATTTTTCTTCGGACTACCTGTACCATGAGCACAGATTCAGCGGAAAATTTCAGAATCGAAATTCTGTCCGGACCCTGACTTTAAGAAGCAAAAGCGACAGATCTACCGACCTTGCGCATCCCCTGAGTCTTGCAGCTGTTGGGATGAGAATCCAGTGTCTAAATAGCTAGCCTGCTCCTGTTTACCCTAGAAGGGCTCAATTTGGAGACTGAGATTCACCTCAAAAGTGTTCCAAGCTACCTCCACTTAAATGACCCCCGGGAGTATTTTGTGAGCGGCTGGCCGCCAACAGCAGCAGCCGTTGCCGAAAACGAGGGGTAGAACTTCATGACGCGTTGAAAACATATGCCGCTGTTAGCAGCATGAGCTGCTGACAAGAGGTTGAATCCGATGTCTGCCCTGGGATACAACCCCTATTGTGTCGACCTACTGCCACACAAGTGACTGAGGTAACAGTGTTAATGCTGCACGAAGAAGAACACAAAAAGGAAGTGGCCTATCATGTTCATTATTTTTTGGCCATACCCCTTGCGGAAAATGGTGTCCTGAAATTTCTCAGCCATATCCTTTGTCCATCATATTTTCAATTTTCTGATCTGGAGGGTCACTAGCATTTCTTCCTGAGAATACGAATG